>CM045556.1:23106642-23713008 GCA_024721245.1 Mitragyna speciosa | reverse complement strand
AATGAGTTAATTGACCTGAGATATGAAGGATGGCCTTGGACCTGGATAAGTACGTGGGACAAAGATGGAGTGATAAAATAACGACTGGATAGAGTTTTGGTAACTTGAAGAGTGGGACTCGATGTTCACAAATGCTAAGGTAACTCACATTGAAAATCATGCTTCAGACCATAGCATCTTGATGCTAGACCTACAACCAGAAGGCAAGAAGTGGAAAAGAAGATTTCAATTCGATTCTAGGTGGCTGCAGCATAAGGAAGTGGAAACAGTGGTTAAGGATGCATGGAATACGCAGTTCGATGGATCAAGGAGATTTAAGATAACAAAAAAGGTTAAAGAATGCAGAGGGGCTCTCACAAGATGGAGTAAAAAGTTTAGATGGAACAGCAAGGTAGAAATTGACAAACTTAAGAAAGAAATTGAACAGATGACAATGATAGATAGGCAAGGGAACCGATCCAAAATTTTTGAGAAAAAGGAGCAGCTGGCAAGAGAATATAATAGAGAGGAGAAGTACTAGGCTCAAAAGGCTAGAATCAAGTGGTTGCAGGAGGGAGATAAAAATACAAGGTTTTTCCATGCGAATGTGGCTTCAAGAAGGAAGAGGAACAGAATTTCGAACCTGCAAAAAGCTCAAGGAGGATGGTGCAACAATGATGAGGAGATAGGAAAAGAGATAGCTGGTTATTACAACTCTTTGTTTACCAGCTCAAGGCCAGTCGAATTTGAGGAAATATTAGGTTGCATCCCAAGATCAATAACTTGCCAAATGAACTCGCGACTAACAAAACCTGTCTCCGAAGTTGAAATTCATAAGGCTCTACTTTCCATGAATCCAAATACAGCTCCAGGGCCCGATGGTATGTCTCCTCTCTTTTTTCAAAAATTTTGGCATATAATCCGAGGTGATCTGTGTTTAGCGATAGCTAAGTTTTTTAGAACTGGATTTTTGCCAAAAGCTTTTAATGAGACGTTGGTGACCTTAATTCCAAAGATTGACACCCCACTGAATCTTTCTCATTTTAGACCAATTAGTCTTTGCAATGTGGTGTATAAAATCATCTCAAAGATTCTTGTTAATAGAGTCAAACCTCTGCTTGACGTCTGTATTAGCAAATCTCAAGCTGCTTTGTCCCCAACCGTCAAATAGTGGATAATCTGATAGTTGGTCATGAATGTATTCATTGGCTAAATCATAAAAGAACTGGGAGAGATGCTTTTATGGCCTTGAAGATTGATATGTCTAAAGCCTATGATCGTGTGGAATGGAAGTTTCTTTATAATGTCATGGCTAGAATGGGTTTTTGTCCAATTTGGATAAAATGGATTAGAGGTTGTTTGGAATCGATGTCCTTCTCTTTCAATGTTAATGGGAACAAATTAGGTTATGTTAGACCTTCTAGAGGGATTAGGCAGGGAGATCCTTTATCTCCTTATTTATTCCTATTTTGTGCTGAGGGTCTGTCTTGTCTTTTGGAAAAAGCAGTTGTAAATAAGAAAATTGCAGGTATCAAAATCGGTAGAGAGGGTCCTGTACTTTCTCACTTATTTTTTGCTGATGATGCACTTTTGTTTTGTAAAGCTGCTACAGGGGAAGCAAAAGAAATTATGCAGATCCTTCAATGCTACGGAAAAGCTTCTGGACAGGAGATCAATGTGGAAAAATCCTCGGTATTTTTCAGTAAGAACATTGGAGAAAGGATGGCAGAAGAAGTGTCCAATCTGTTGGGAAACATGCCGATGGTACAGCAGAGTAAATACTTGGGCTTACCTTTAGTAATTGGGAGATCCCGAAATAGTACTCTGAATTTCATAAAGGAAAGGATGGAAAAAAAACTGTCAAACTGGAAGAAGAAAATGCTCAGCCCAGCAGGCAAAGAGGTACTTATGAAATCGGTTGCTTTGGCTTTACCCAATTATGCTATGTCAGTTTTTAAACTCCCTGTAAAGCTGTGTAAGGATTTAAACTCCATGATGGCGAAATTTTGGTGGGGGGATGGGGAAAAGGAAAAACAAGATACACTGGAAGAGCTGGAAGGACATGGCTGATGTTAAAGGGAAAGGGGGTTTGGGTTATCGAGACTTCAACTGCTTTAATATCGCCTTACTAGCTAAACAAGTTTGGAGAATGTTTACAATGCCAAACTTGTTAGTTAGTAAGGTGGTAAAAGGAAGATATTTTCCGAACTCCTCAATTTTCGAAGCAAAGTGCAAAATGGGTTCTTCATGGATTTGGAGAAGTTTACACAGCTCCATTGGTTTATTGGATAGTGGTTTAAGGAAACAAGTTGGAGATGGAAAGTCAATCAACATATGGAGGGACAAATGGATTCGAAACACAAAGACAGGTAAGATTTCTACTCCAAAACCGCGGGAATGTGTTCTAGAATGGGTGGCTGAATTGATGCACAGAAAAAAGTGGAATGCTGATCTAATAAGTTCGACATTTTCTTTAGAGGATGCGAAGGAAATCCTAGCTACCCCCCTCAGTCTGTACCAGAGAAAAGATAGGTTGTTTTGGGCTCACACAAAACATGGAAGATACACCACGAAATCTGGGTACGTGAAAGCAAAGGAACAGATGGAAAGGAATGGCAACTATTTTGAGGAGACAGGCTCAAGTAAGAACAAAAAAGGTTCAAAATTGTGGAGTCAGTTATGGGATCTCAATATAAAGCATAAAGTGAAGCACTTTGTATGGAAATGCTTGCAGGACATCCTACCAACTCATGAAAACATCTACAAAAGAACAGGAAAAGGAAATCCTCTTTGCAAAAGATGTGGAGAAGGATTCGAAACTCTAGAGCATATGTTCTTTTTCTGTCCAGCAAACACCATGTCATGGGAAACTTTCCCAATAAGATGGGATGGATTAGAACAGCTTAGAGGAAGTTTTTGGCACTGGTGGGAAGGACTGCAACAAGCTCGACAGAGAACTGAGGGCATGGAACATATAGCTGCCACGGCTAATCTTCTATGGTACATTTGGAAGGCAAGGAACAACTGGAATTTCAATGAAGTAAAACAAGAAGGGTACATGATTAGCAAGTTGGCTGTTAAAGACTGGAGGGAATTCAAGGAGGTAGGACAAAATACCCATCATGATTCCCAACTGTTTAAAGGACATGATTCAAAGGACAGCTACAATCTGAGAGAGATTCAAAGACAACATGATGTCACCATTCAGGTTGATGCTGCTGCGGATCAAAAGAAGAAGAATAATGGTTTTGGCATCACGGTAAGGAATCACAATGGAGATCTGGTTGAGACCTGGGCAATTCCTTCAACAGAAAAAGGAGAAGCGGTGCTGCTGGAAGCAATGGCTATCAGGACAGCGTTGTTGAAAGCTATAGAGGCAAATTGGGCTTCTATTTTGATTCTTTCTGACTGTAAAGTCCTGGTTGATATGCTAAATGCTGATGAAACTGATCTCTCCGAAGTTAGTATTTTTGTGCAGGATATTAGATGGTTAAAACAATCCTTTTGGTGCTGTAATTTTGCTTTTGTTAGAAGAGAGATCAATACTTGTTGTCATGAGCTGGCTAGATTTGCCACAAAACTTTGTAAAGAAATCAGGTGGAAGAATCCCTTCCCTGTGTGGGTCAAGAAGATCGCACAAAATGACCTTCTGGCAGTGTCCAGAATTGATGTATAGCTCAAAGTGTAGCTAAACTTTTGATATAAATGAAAAAGTGACTGGTTTGACAAAAAAAAAAAAAAATCAAAACCTCACTCAGCAACGGAGAGAGGGAAATGGAAGAGTAAACACTACCAACAGTAACGAACATTGCATTATATGCCTTTTTTTTTTCTTTCCCGGCGGCGGCGTTTCCTCCAAAACATTTCTATCAAGGTCTTCCTCAATTATTTCGCTCCTCAACCTGTGAATCTCTCTTCCTTCCTCTCTCTAAAATTGTTTGTATGATTATTGTGTATTATTAAAGTTAATTGTCCTGTTCTAATTGGTTAACTTCGTACGTGGATAAATTTTAACCTTAGATTTTAGATAATTTATTAAGTTACTTGTGATATGCTGCTTTTGAGCTGCGAAGAAGACGAGTACAACATTTGTTTGATTGTTTTTTTTTAACAATATGTTGTTAAAAAACTTTAAATATGTTTCGCAACAGTATTTTTATCTTACACACATATTTATTAAAAAAAAAAATCTAAAATTGCTCTATGTGGAAAAAACTCTAAAAAATCAATCCAATCCAAATGCAGTGAACACATAAACTAAAGTTTTCATAATTTTAGGTATTTTAGATGAGATGTAAGACAAATGTTTTAATGAATAGGAGGCATTTTAGTGTTTTCACATAATAAAAATCAAAGAGTGGTCTGTATACCTTTTGGATGAAATGTAAGATTGATGTCTTATGAATCGGAGGCATTTTAGTGTTTTCATGAAATAAAAATCAAATAGTGGTGTGTATACATCAAAAAAGTGGAGTGTATTTAATGTTATGCTGTTTTCTCTAGAATATTGGCTTGCTATTCGGCAGCTTTTTTTTGTTGGTTGTTTGGATTAACATTCGTTGTCTTCTTTTGTTGCAATAGCATTTTATATAACCGTTTTATGCATTGCATATGTGGCAGAAATAAATACACTCTCATATACATAAACGTACTTGTATAGATTCCTCTTTGAAGAGTATTTTATGGATTAAGTCATCTAGTATGTATTTCTGTTGTAGTTAATAATTTTACCATGTTACCCATATTACAAGACTTGCTGCTAATTCTTTTTTTTTTTTTTTTTATGATTTGTCGTATCCTTCCCCTACGAACTCCTCTGCCGAAGCTTGACCCGCAGCGAAGTAATCCCCTTCTCCTAGAGTCGGAGTCGGGCCAGGGCTCCGCTCTCTTTCTTTCTGTGTGGGAGAACCGCGCGAGGAGACGCCCCCTCTGCCCCCTATTCCACGGGCGGTTTAGTGTGCACCATTGTTTTTGCATATTTGTGTAAGTGTTGTTATAGTCATAGACTTATGAGGTTTATCTTTCCAAGAAGGAGAAAGAAGTCCAAGACTCAAAGTTGAAAAACTAGTCAAACAGTCATGCAAACCATATACTTGTAAATTTTTGCTATGGAACCTCTGTGGATAAAATTATACTGCTTCAGTCATTAATTTTAAATCATGGATGTTTCAGTCTTTAGCTTAATTTGGAAGTCTGAGAAGAGCACTTGTGCCTACAAGCTCAATAAGTGATTTACATGTGAATGTGAAATATGCAATCATTCTATTGTTATTTGTCCAGCAGTTAAGAGAATCTAGACAAGATTACCGCAAATGCAAGCATAATATGCAATCATTCTTTGATTTTTTGCCTGTATGTATAAATTGTAATTAATTACCTTTTTTTGCATGACAATCATGATTAGAAAGGAGCTTTCCTTTTTTGATTCTCCTACTTCACTCAGGACACCCCATGAGGAAATAGGAAAAAGTTTATAAGCTCCCTATATATGACATAATTCAACTTTTTGGCTGACATGTTTGAAACCAATAAGAAGAGTATTGCTACATGGATGAATGCACTTGAAATGTTACCTTTATAGGTTCAGAATGCCAGAAGTTAGGTTATTCATCTTGAAAGTATATTGCCTCAAATTGGTTTGATTCTTCTTCCTGCCATCTCTCCTCTATCATGTGGCATGCCATATCCTAACCAGAATTATCACCTGCTTACTGTTTTTGCGAACAATGTCAAGAGCAATCCTTGCATTGGATGGGCAAGGCTGGAGGTTCGATGGGGATGTGTATCCAGAGGAGGGGTGGAGGCCCAAATGCTAGGTGCTACAATATGTTTCTAATCTTATCTATTTTTTTCTGCTTTGATGTTTGATAGCCAAAAGAACTGCGTTAAGTGTAAATTGTTCGGCACTTACAATGGGTTTAGGCTTTCTTCATGTGTTAAAAGGAGACATAGTATGAGGAGGTTAGTAATTTTAGAGTTTTGGCTATGCTGTTGTCACTTGATGATTAATGATCGAAAGGGACTGTAATTGGCAACAATGTTTGATAACATAGGAATATACTTGTCAAGAGATAATTTATGTCCATCAAAGCTTCAGAATTTGATCAGTGTTATAAATTACATGCTTCTGTACAGCTTCTCTTAGTAGTAGGAGTATTTTCCAAAATATTGAGACTTCCTGCCTGCAATTGTAGGCATCGCCTTAACGAAGAAAAAGCAGAACGGATCATTCATGTTACCGATGTTGGCCAAAGGGAACACTTTGAAATGTTTTTTTGCTGTAAGGAATCCATATCCTGGAGATGCTTAAACCCACAGGGTCCCCCCCCCTCCCCCCCCCCCCCCCCCCCCCCAAAAAAAAAAAAACCTGGGAAAGGGAAAAAAAAATTCAGTTTGAGGTGCTGATCTTTATGCAATTATCTTCTAGGCTGCCAGACAGGTGGGTTGGCTTCCATCTGAACAGATGATAAGTATCCCAAAGTCAGCCATGTGGATGTGTTCTTGTTTTAAGAGAAGACGGAAAGAGATTTTGTACATGAAGTACTGAAGTCGCTAAACTAGTTGATTTACTTGATGAAGCTAAGAATCTGTGTAAAGCAGGCCTGATTGAAAGAGGTAGGATACAATCTATTATTTTAAATGTTTTTCTTACTATGTGGTTTCTCAGGCTACTTTTTGCACATATCATACATGAGTTTGTCTTCTGTTCCATTTTCGCCATGGAAGTATCTGGATAACCTCCGACTCAATAAACCATGATATTAGTTTGAATGTTGATCAGGAAAGCTAGGGAATGGACTGGGGAGGAGCTTGAGCAAACTGCTGAAGCCATTGGATATGGGGTTGTCAAGTAAGTTCCTAGAGTTTTTTACTTGTTTGTTCCCATTTTCTAGAAGCTTTCCTGCTGTTGTCTAACTGGTGTCTCTGTTGAATATTAATCAGGTATGCCGACCTGAAGAACAACAGATACAACCAACTACACGTTGCCTGAAGTCTTTATGGTCATGCCTTCCAATCAAATTATAGACCTTGGTTCGAATAGCCTCCAGTACATCTTTGATTTAAATCTATTCTGTCTTTATTTATCTCAAATTGCTTGTATTTGTATTGAACAGGGAAATACTGCTGTATATTTGCTTTGTGCACATGCTCAAATTTGTTTAATCATTTGGAAATCTGGTAAAGATATAGAGGAGTTGAATACGGTAGAGTTTTATCTTCTTCTTAATGGTTGAATTTGAATATTTAGTGATGAACTTTCTACTGCCGTGTTCTATGTTCATGAACTTTGACCCCAAAGTCAACTTTTAGTGATCAGCCAGTATTATTTCTTGAATTACAAAGTGTGAGTAGTTTCCAGTTGATGCTTCTCCTTAGCAAATCCCCATACGAAATTTGTTTTTAAGAGTAGAGTCCTTTACATGGAGAAAGTAGGTATTCTGGGAAGAAGTTTAGAGTTTAAGATTTGAGTAATGAAAATCCTTGCCAACTCTCACTACTGGGGATTGAATAAAAGACTGAAGTTGAGTTCCTTTAAAATAAATGTTTCAGATTAGAGTTTTGCAATAATAACCTGTGACTTACATATGTTTTTTATTGCTATGGTATTGTCAGAAGAAATAACTCCCCCTTTTGGATGCGTATTTGTTCTTTTTTTTTTTTTTCCTATGAGAAAGCATAGGATGATATATTGCAATCGATGATAATCCTTTTCAGATTTAATGAGCAGCCTAACCGCCACTCTTTTTCAGATATAGAAATGCAATTTTCAGTCAAATATCTTTGGCTTTTATGAATGTTTGGTATTTATTGAAAGTTGAACGTAGCCTTAGATGACATATTCTGTCCGTTAACTGCTGGTAGATTCGTGTGTCTCTCCCGAGTATTCTTTACTAGTAATGATGGCTCCATGCACTGAGAAATATGCTTTGCCAGTGATTCTGGCTTCAGAATTCATGATTTACCATACGAAGTATATATTTTTCTGGCAGGTTGGAACAATTGATTTGGCTCATCCAGATGAAACGGATTTTAGCTCCTCATTTGCTACAATTCCCACAGGCAAGTTTCAAGCTGAAGCTTTTGCTAAAATTTATCTCGTTCATACAATTGCCTTTTATACTTTAAAATTACATCTCATTAATATCTAATTTTGCTCAATTTTCACTTTACAGGAGGCCAAAGAGGAGTGCACAAATCTGTTGCCAAACCCTTAGTGCGAATACCTGTGCAAATTGTCTGAAGACTTCACGAGATTTCACTCAAACTGTCAGGTACAAACCCCCTCTATATGAGATGTAAAAGATGAAATTGGATGGATTTTGTCTGTCTTCGTCTGAGATGGCATCGATGAATAGCCTGCATGTTTTATGGCTTTTAACTTGTTACGGGCTTTTGAATAGATTTTGTTCTGATGAACATTTTATAGGTTGTTGGGTTGGCAGAGGAGACCAATGGACTCTTACTTTGTGAGGCAACAGCAGTTGTTATCGGAATTGCTTCTTTCTCCTGGGAATTACTCCTGTCTATAAAATTTGATACCTCCAAGATACATTAGCTGAACTTCTATATTTGGATGTTGTACACAGCTCGTACCTTGTATTGGCATTTTCGGAGTGATGGTTACGCCCTACCAACTAAGTGACCATTTTGCTTTTGTCTGATGAAAGAACTAGAAAAATTTTTGTAGGTATTGTTTTCAACTAGTTATTGTATATGGTAATTATACCTTATGTTTCAAAAACAAAACGTAATAGATTGTGCAATTTTTCACATTGCAATTTGTGATTACAGTTGTTTACTACAGAAGTGAGTTCCGTATCTAGTCAGTATCGTTAGAATTCTTCCCCTATGGGTGATCTTGGTGCTGTATTAGAATGTAGTGGCTTGGAAGAAACTGAAGAAGTTGAATATACTGAGCATTTGGAATCGACTATTTTGCGTATGGTTCGGAAAAGTATATAGTATCCGCTTGTTAGCGTTTTAGCTGATGGGGTTATTTTTATTTTTCCTTTTTTGAAAAGTTGATGGGGTTGAGTTGATTTCTCTGAAATGAATTCTCAAATGAGTACAGGTGCACTTGTTGAAGGGCATCGAAGGCACGACAGTGGAGAACATTTGGGGCCACTGATTGGAGAATTGGGCCAAATCATTTTGTGCCTGTTGGGTGTTGTGACTTGCTCTGTGCCTTTTTCCATGAAGGCTGCTTCGTACGGAAGATCACCGTTTAAATTAAAGTGACCCCTCCAGTAATTTTGAGTACTTTTACGATGCTAAAATTTGCTTCATCATTTCGTCCTCACTCTTCTGTAAATTGGAACTTTTATCCTGGCAATATAAGCGATCAATTGTCCTATTGTATTCTTAAATTTGACAAGGGACCATACACAGTTTTTCTTATTTGAATTTTGCAACAGCAAATTATCTCCTAAAAGAGATCGATAGATGGGTCGAACAGAGACGAAGTCAGAAGATAACTACCTTATAGAAGTCAAATGTCTTGGCCACCTATACGGCAGGCATATGGCGGAACCCTGACCTAAAGTCAGCCAATCTGTTCATATAATGTGCTCTAAAAAAGAAAAACATACCCTGATTAGTCGTTTTTTTTTTTTGGGGTAAATAAAACCTGATTAACCAATCCGTTCATATATTGTGTTCTCAAAAATAAAAAACATAAACCCCTGATTGGTCCTTTTTTTGAGGTAAATAAAACCTGATTACCTTATCTTACAGATAGATGACATGGACTTCATGTAAATTTTGCACGATTTGATTTTTGAAGAAAATTTCATTGGAGCAAAGTTAGAAGGCTTGGAATAAAAATATAAGCAAGCCTCTTGATAAAATGAAATTAATTTACAGATCAACAATCCTTTTGCAGGGAAATGGAATGCCTACAACTGCCAACAAAATTGCCTGTACTACCTAAAGAAGATAGAAGTGATGATCCCATTCCTTTTGAAGAAGACTTCTTGGCTATGACAGCCTTTGGACCAAACTTGTGACCAACAAAACCTGCATAGCTCTTACACGACTTCATCCTGTGACTATATGGACTAACTTTCTTTGCGAGATCTTCAAGGCTGTTCACATTTGCCAAAGATGTAAAAGACTGCGACTTTCCTTGATAATGTTTTGAAAGACCTCTCCTAAACAAAGAAATTCATACACCATTATTAACGAAGTACCAAAAGATTCATGGTCAAACAAGAAAAGAGTAGTTCTAAGTCTAATACTTTATTTGGTAGATTTTAAATATGATGAATGCTTACTTGATAGGGAGTTGGTCCATAAGCTCAGATAATTCATATAACGGCCCATATGAAGGTGATGTAGATGGTGATGATGTTGGGGAAGATGATGCATCTTCTGCTAAGTCTGATGCAGAAGATGATGCTGCAGAGTTATTCCCCGAGTCTTCGCCAATGGATTCATCAATGGATTCAGAATCACAAATGCTAGTATCATTTCCAGCTTCCATGATCACCCATTGAACATGCCTTGGATCACAACTGCCAAAGCTTTTCTTGAAGGTCATTTCTTGATAAACCTGTTTTGCCTCATCCATAATGAACCAATAAGGAGAACAGCAGAGCAATTACTAGGTATGAAGGATGATAACTTCTTGATGTGCTATGGTTTTTGGCTCCAACTGGGGTTACAAGTTATGAGGGGACATACGTATATGTATTGAGTATGAGTATATATTATATAGGTTGCCACTTGGGTTTAGAAGTTGATTTTTATAGATGTAAAGAAACCTTAGGTTACTGAAATAAGATTTGTTGAGAGAAACGGGTTGTTAATGAAGCATTAATATGAGTTTTATGACTGTTACATATGCCATGCGTTTCTTTTGTGTTTTTTTTTTTTTTTAATTGATGATATGTTGCTTTATCCCTAGGCTTGTAGTCATCTGTCATTATCCAAAATTCATATGGTTTGAATTTCTCCGCTTTCCCGTCCTACTAGGTGAGGGGATAAGGTTTAAGGTGTACATTTTTCGAAGACATCCATATCCGAGTCACCAATGACCAAACCATCATATATCTTCTATACCGGGGAAATAATAACATAATCTCGGCATCTTCTGTACTTTTTGCTCAATAAAGTTATGACATAACTGTTTTTCCCTTTTTCTTTTTAACATTTCAAAGAATCCACAGTTTAGGGATAAAAGCCAAAGAGGAATCTCTAAATTAAAGGAACCTTCGTATAAGGATAATAGAAGGCAATATTTGGCGGAAAGTGGAGAAAAAGATAAGTCATGAGCATTCCATCCATGCTTATTTGAAAAAATTCCAAAAAAGAAACCAAAGATTATTACACGATGTTTTTGGTGGGATTTTCATTTCAATAGTTGAGGATTCATTTATTTAAAACAATTATATTTTCACATTCTCAACCCTTTTCGTCAATCTAGTATAAATTTTGCTATGCACAGAAATTAATCAGTAATCTAGTCGGATCAATAAATTTAGTGAAATACAAAACTAATATCAGTATTATTAAAAAATGTGTAAGTAAGCTGTTGAAATTGTACTGTATATGTAAAGAGATGCCCAGGTCAATGATAAGTGCTGTTGTTATATTATACTGTTTATCATCATAACTACCTGTGCATATGCAGGAATCCTTATAGTTGTCCAGTCAGCTTGACCAATTGCGACCATTAATTCCTCATAAACCGAGTAAAAGAACGGCAATGGGGAAGACAAACGCAGTAATTTAATTTAAAAAAAGGGTCACGATCTAGACAGGTTATTATCATAAATAAATTAATCTTATGACTAATTACATCTTCCAATGAGATCCAATTAATCAATAATTAATTGTATAAGAAGGTAAAGTCGGCATCGAATTATTACGTTTTTTTATTAAGTTTTCTGTCGAATCAGGAATAAGGGCCGGCTAAATTAATGATTGGGGAAGGAAATAAGATAAGAAAGCTGACTACAGCATTAGTCATGACAAAGGTTGAATGTGGGTTGGGTTACTTTTCTGAGTGAGTATTGCGTGCACCACGCGCGCCACGTGGCGTGTCACGTGATGCATTAGAACCAATCACACATCGCCAAATAATACAAGGTACGACCCACCATTGCTACATGACGATAAATTATTGGTTCTAGTACACCACGTGGCAATGCACATGGTGTATTATATACTTTTCCTACTTTTCTCTGTCACCACACGAGTCGCTGTTGTATCACTTGTACCTTACCTTTTATTCAATTTCCCATTCCATGGTCCATAGCCCACAGGTTTGGCCTCTGTCAGCCCACTGCCCTAAAATTATCTGTTCAATTTTCTGAGTATTTTCGGAATGAGTTGGATTGCAATCCTAGTCCTTGGTCCCCGCCCCATTTGCTGTGTTATCTGTGGAGGATAGCATTGTACGATCAAGTTAGGCCACGTGATAATATGTAGTGAGTTGATCATTTAGGCCATTTGGTTGGCACTCGAAAATTGGAATAAGAATTGTAATCATTCCTTTTGGGTTTAGAATGAATTCACCGATTTCAATATACTGTTTGTTTGGTTTAGTATCTAGAATAGATATCATTATTATAATTATTATTTAGTTTGCTGAGAATTGAAATTATATCCTGCAAATTATTCGAACGTTCGCATGCCTGAAACATGCAGGATTGATGTGGACGATATTCGGATGAGATTCCGGATGTCCGGATAATCCATGCAGACGTCCGGATGCAAGAATCATTGATGGATTTTGGCCAAAACCCCACCGAATTTGATGAGATTTTACAAAACCTACCAATTGAGGGTTTGATTCCGATTCTTGACTACCAACACCAATTATGGGGTTGATTCCGATGCCTGCAACCCAAATGCCCCCTTAACTGCAACCCAAATGCCCCCTTAATATATTTTGACCCACCAATTTGGTGAGATTTCACAAAACCCACCATTTGAGGGTGTAATTCTAATTCTCAATTACTAAACATCAACTATGGTTGATTCTGATACCTGCGAACCAAACCCCCTTAATATATTTTGTATTTAATATATTTCATGTGTTGCTTGACGCCCACGGAAAAAAGGCACTCCCTCTTGATTCAAATCATCTTCTACCTTTCCCTCATTCTGGAACCTCCTTTTAATTTCCCACTCATTTTTTATCATTTTCCCCTTTTTGTTAGTGGCATGAATTTAGGGCCTCCAATAACCTTATAAAATGATGACAGACACACAAAGTTAGCTTACATTCATTTATTTTCTTCCAACGATTAGGACTAAATCACTTATATTGGACTTGGTATATAGACATTGTGGGGTTTTACCTCACCCACCTAAAAGTTTATGCTAAATTGGCATTTCAGAAAGTGGTGGATCAAGTTGGAAGTTTCAAATGGTGTGAGCGTGACACCAAATACTGGTTACACAATTGAGTGACAGCTAAGGTTTTATTCAACTACAATTCTGATTTATCACATCAAGTTGTTTGAAGCTTTGAATTTTGTTGGCTAGTAAAAATTCTTCATCTTCTATTGGTATCTTAGTGTCGGAAACGTTCAAAAATGATAACGACAATGTAACTCGGTGCAGTGTGATGCAGGCTTCGAAGCTCGGCTTTGGAGGAGCAAAGGTAATCGTTCTTGACAGGATATTCAATCCATTCATTAAGAAAAGCGGGACAAAGTAAGTTATAACATGTAGATAAATCGCTCCGACTCTCTTAGCAGGCCGGGATTTTGATAACGTTGAATACTAATTTGAGAACAAATTTTTATGCCCGCAGAAAATGGCTCGTGTAAACAAAAAGGACAAATTTTCAATTGCAAAATCATGGTTAGTATGGTGAGCACTGACAAAGTAATTTGTGTGCTCATCTCCTTGGAAAAGGATATAGATTAGTTAGTATTTTGGAAGATTTATGTCAACAATGGTACAAGGCCCATAATAAATTGTACATATTGCAGTCTGCATATACCACAGTAATGGAGACTACTTTAAGATTGAATGATGAAAGCTGCGTGCCAATGCTAATTGGGTGCAAAGGATTAAGCATCTCTACTGTTCCAACTGCTGTAAAAGTGACTCCTGGAGCATTGAGGTTCCGAATTCCGAGTAGCTGAGTATTTTAGATGCTCAAAAAATATGCTTACTTTCACAAGGTTATAGTAGCTATCAAAGATAAGCAGCCGAAATTGAAAATTATATACAATTCGCACAAGTCATACCTTGCACAAGTAATGTTAACATTTTAAAAGCAACATATTTGCTTCAATTCTACAGCTAGTTAAATGACTTTGAATAGGCTATGACCACCTTAGATGTCATTGTGCTGTTAAAAACATGAAGAGGTTTATGACGTTACCAGACTTGTAAAAGTCATGTTTAATATGTGTGCATCCCAGTCAAATTTTAGAAAAATTTAGTAAAATTATACAGGCTGTACTTATAATGTTTGAGCATGACTGTCGGCTGATGCATATAGAGGTGCATTCTACTCTGAAGTCAATACAAAGAGAGTGATTATCTTGGAAAACTTATAGGAGGTTCCAAGCTGGCTACCAAAATGCCAAGATCAATGTCCTTGGCTTCAAACTTCTTAATAAATGGATGATTCTGGAAGCAATGGAGCAAATCAAGCAGTCAGCAATGCTTATTGGAGCACAAATGACTGAAAGAAAGACAGAGAGAGAAGAAAGAAGAACTACTAGCCAAAAGGTCCAGAGATGAGGAACTGTCCCTTGGATCCTTCTGTATGCTGAAAAGTAAGCCAATATTACAAGGCAGAACATTATTGCTGACCATAAACAAGTTCTTAAGGAAGTTTACTGCGCAAGTGCAAGCAAAAGAATCTTCTTAAGCTTTACCAGGCAGAGGTAAATGAACAAAACTCTGGAGAGAATTGATCTAGTGGTGCAGAATGTGGTGAGCCTTCCACAATTGCTTTTAGAAGCTCATAAAATCTTGGCCAACCTTGCTGGTCTTCAGACTGTATGTAAGGGAAACATACCATAGCACACTCAAGGATAACCATGCCCAGGCTCCAGATATCACTCTTGTAGTCATAGGTGCTCCCACTAATTCTTTCATATTTTAAGTCTTAAAACGGAAGTTTTAGCAATCAATATCTCCACTCACTGCCATATAATTATAGGTTCCAACAAATGTATCTCTTTGACCATACAGCTGGCCAGCATTACGCTCACACCAAAATCTGAAATTTTGACCTTCCCTTTGTGGTTCACTAGCAGGTTGGATGGCTTTATATCTCTATGAATTACATGTTTCTCGTGGTGCAAGTAAACGAGACCTTGTAAAACCTGAAATGTTTAAATTTTACATACCCATGATGAGCTAGGATTAAGTGTAAGTGATTGCAAAAGACTCTCATACTTCAATTTTTTCACCTGCTTACACGGAACAGCGAGGTACGGTTCAAGAATTGTCTTCACTTGTCTAAGTACATCAGTAAAGAGCCACGGTCCATATAGTCAAGCACCAGAGAGATAGCTCCATTGTGGTAAAAAGAATGTTAGCAAACCACAACATGGGTACATTGTGAATCTTGATTTACTTTCAGCTCCCTCCTGCACGATTTGTTTACGAATGTCTTCTTCTACATTCATTGAATTACCTGTGCTCAAACGTGCATTTTAACGTTAGAAAATCTAAAGGTCATCATCAGGAAAGAGCTAAATGCATCAGATGATATAACGTTAAAAAGCTAGTGGCCCATGGCCATTGTGTCAGGGAGAGCTCATAGAAGTGCAAAGCTTCAATTTACAGAACCATGGTCCTTCTAAACTATTCAACAGTAAGATGACCAAAGCAAGTTGTAGCAATCAGATTCATACATCAGTAACAATGCAATTTGAAACGTGATCTCCTAAATAATGAAGTAATCAAGCTTAGCAATTCTGACAGGAAGCTGAAACAATATAGTTGTATACCGACCTTCAAGGCGAATAATGTTCCAACCCACTTTTGACGAACAAGTTGAACCACACCACCGCTCCCCTTTCCAATCACTTTGATGGTCTCGAGGTCTTCCAATGAAAATTGAAGATCAATTTCCTCAGTTTCCGAAGGCTGTCCACACAAAATTCAGTAAGTTATGTCATAAAACTTTCTTTACTTTCTTTTTTTTTTTTCCACATTCAAGAAAATTGCATGCTGTAATATTCAAACAACAGCCATTCTATACCAAGCATGAGGGGATAAGCGAGTGTTGGTGCAAAGTGAAGGATATTCTCAAAAGACTTTTTTTTTTTTTTTAAATACATTTTTCCTTTTAGGAAATCCTGCATGGAATAATGGACATTGCACAAATTATTAAACTTTCAGATGACAACAGTTGTAACCTTTATAATTCATCAAAATAAGAAATAGCTTATGGATTTTTTTTTTTTTTTTGGGATAAGTCTTGTTTTCACATCATTACCTTTGTAGAAACTTTTTTCTCAGCAAATAAATGAGAGTGCTTACTTCTTTCATTCAAAAAACAAATATCCATCGACCACATCTTAATTAACACCATTTCCAATTAAATCCAATTTCAATCCACTTTCAAGTCCACGAAACTTAGCTAGAGCATTTTGACCAAAGCTCTATAATTATCAAATCACAACAAATTCAAATACAAGCTTACGAGTAATTAGGTTAATCATACAAAAGCAAAAATAGTTAATCAACTAATTAAGTATCTTCGGAGGAGGATCATTGTCATCGGAGATGAGGCCCAAACCTTTCTGGTTTAACATGTAAATCACCGTCGTTAAATGTTCGACTCGCAGTCCTGCCATAGTGAACAAATTCCCCCACTTTCACTAATATTTACCAAAAAATTAAAAGAAATTTACAGTAATAAATGAGATGAATAATATTCACAGAAACTATCCGACTATAAAAGAGAAAGGAGTACTTTGTATCTTTGAACGTAACAAATGCCTCAAAAGATAAATTTCCTTGTCAAAAATCAACTTGCTTGTTGGTAAACCATAACTTATGTAAATGTAGAAAAATCAATTAATGGACTTTTATTTTTCTTTTGAGAAAATACTTAATCACTGTTTGAAATTATTCACTTGGATATACCTTTAGAAGTATTAGCTTTTTTTTTTTTTTATTTTTTTTTTAACCCTAGTACAAGGTAAACTCCAAGCAAAGTTTAACGAGAAATTTCTCATTTGGATATCCTAAAAGTATATATAGCCTCCTTTTTTTGGAGTCCAAGGTAAGCTCCAAGCAAAGTTTAACGATACATACTGAGACTTGAAAACTAATATAAGTTTTTTTACACTTTTTTAATGGGCTTTAGAAACACTTTGTGGAGTAGTGCCTCGAGCGAATTTCTGGAAAAGTTAAGAGCAAGCCCAAATGACTCAAATTCGATGATTGGGCCCATATGCGATCGGGCCCACGCGACTGTGGGAAGGTAGATATCGTCCTTAGGCCCCACGAAAAAGATATTTGTCACGGGCACGGATGCTTATTTAAAGCAAGGAAACATCCAAGGGGATCCAATTGGATTTTCATGGGAAAGGTAAGGAGCTAGTTAGTGCAATTTTTTTTGTGCTTATTGAGCTTTGTAAAGTTTCTCAGTAAAGTGGAGATTCAAAACTCTCAAATTTGGATGCTTGCTTATCTAGACTGAACAACTTGGTTTACATAATCGAGCGGAGTGGAGATTCAAACTTTTAACTTGTCAACGAAAAGAATTTTAAATCTTTTGACTATTTAAATTAAGTCACTTAATTTACAAGTAGAAATGGATATTAAAATTCTCAATTTACTAGACGAGAATAATTTTAAATACTTTGTCCATCCAGACTAAGTCACTTTTTTTCTTTTTCTTTTTTGTTTTTTCAGATTAAGCCAATTATGTAACCAGTTGAATGTAGATTAAGATTATAAACTTGCCAATGAGGATAATTTTAATTACTTTTACCATGTAGACCAAGCCACTTGCTGCTTGTTTCATTGAGCTGATTAATTATTACGGGATCTTGTCGCTTTTCCAAGAGAGCATCACAATCAAGCCTTAATTAGATCAAACATGTCTAATGCTAGTAGTAGAGTAAATCACATAAATTATGAGCCTGATCCAAAGTTCACTTCTCTCTTGCTCAATGGAACGGTAGTAAATTGGTAGGGACGTAATCTGAGATTGGGCAACGGTACAAGAACAGACATCCCCTCCCAATATTTGCCAAAATCCTTGAACAGAGAAACAATTCACTAGCCCCCACCCCACAAAAACCACCAACAAAAAAAAACGCACCCACCACAGAGGAAAAAAAAAGGTGAAAGTAAAAGAAAAAGAGATACAGTAGTAGTACTAGCTTGTTGAAGTAGCTGCGGAATCGAGGCCGTTTTACAAATTATATTACATAAAATATTATGAGGTCCGTTTGCAAAGTACAAACATTGCTACATTTGCTGACACACGCACTCAGCCGAGCCTTCTGTCTTTCTCTCTTGTTTCTTTCTTTCTGTCTTTCTTGCCCCATTTTTTCTTTTTTATTCATTTTTCACAGAATCCCGACAGTCACACTCGCAGCTCGAGAGCTCTCAGTGTCCTTTCTAATCCTAGAAAGAATCAGAGGGAGATTGGACTCTTGCCAAAGTGAACGTTGGTTGTCGCTAAAGGCAAAATATAAAAGGCGAATCAGCAGAAGGCAAACAAGCTTCTCCTCTTATCTTCAGTAGAGTAAAAGAAGGAAAGAGACGATATTGTTGATGGGGAGAGGATTCGAGCTCATATTTGCAACTTCCCTTTTACTAGTGCTTATTGGTAATGTGCCCGCTTTCTAGTTTTCACTGTCTTTTTTGATGTCTAGCTATGCATACCCTGATGATGATGATGTTTTCAGCTTCATTACTTCTTTTTTTTTTTGGAGCATTTTTGCATTCATTTTCTTCTTTGGATGCTTACTGTTATTTGTATTTGTTTTGAGCACCGACATTGGAATAGTTCTTTGGTTCTTTTGGGCAATGCACTCACCAACTCAATCAATTACTTTCCTTGTCGCGAGTGTCTTTTGCAAAGCTTTGATTATTATAATAATACTTGTGTTATGGGTTTTGTTTCCTCAGTTAATTTGCCCTGTTAGGTCTGCATTTTTGTTCTATACACAAAATTGCTACTGGTTGAATGTTTGAGCCTTGTCTTCTTTGCACATTTTTATTGTTAATTGGTTTTTTGAGTAGTGCAAAACTTTGCTTCACTAGCTGCACAATTGTACTACATATAACTTGAAAGAATATAAGTTTTCGGTCAGTGTGTTCCATTATGTATTGAAGCTAAGCTGTGGCAATTTCCCCACGCCTCCTTGTTGCTAGTGGTTCTTGTCTTTTTAACTCGAAATGTAGAATAAAGGAACATTTTTCTGATGTTTGGATTAAAATCATATTGTTGGCATTATTTGTCCTCAGATTAGTTTATAATCTAAAGCAATGAATTATGAACTTGTGCAGGTTTGTAATTGCGACAGATTTGCATGGCAATGGTTTTTTTTTTTATTACTGTTTTGCATCTTGCATATGGGTAGATCTTTTATGTATCTTTTATCCTTGCCAGAAACAAACTTATTTAGGTGGAATTGTCATCTTCCATCATTTTATTTTCTATGACCAGCGCAATATTAAACACTACTTTCGTTTCTTTTGGCGATCTTTATTATCTTTTTGGATCTTTTTTGTGTGGTACCGCCTGAGTTCTGAACTCAGAGGATTGACATTTAGAGATGATCAGGAAAATTTAATCTGGACTGGGAATATGGTAATATTGGAGACTGTTCAGATGCAAGCAATGATTTTTGGATGAATGCATCATCAATAGACCATAGTCACCACCTTAATTTTTAGCAGTTCTTAAGAGTAATATACATGTACCATCTTTTTCATGTGGTGCTTGGCATCAGGTACATGCTTTGATATTGATGCAAAATTCTAATTGTTGAGGTGCTTGGAAAGCACATGAATGATTGTTGACCTTTTTTTTTTTTAAATTTTCTTGTTTTTCTATTCAAATATTTTCCTTCACGCTCTACTTCAAGAAGTTGTCATATTAAATGTTAATTTTGTCTTCCTTTCTGCTAAAACTTCTCCAAAAAATTCTGGCAGGAATGTGCCAAGGGAGCACAATTGGAGTTTGCTATGGAAGAAATGCTGATGATCTTCCTACTCCAAATAAAGCTGTACAATTAATTCGAGATCATAACATTAAATATGTGAGGATTTATGACTCCAACATCCAGGTTCTGAAGGCCTTTGCAAATACTGGTGTTGAACTGATGATTGGCATTCCAAATTCAGACTTGTTACCATTCTCGCAGTTTCAATCAAACGCTGATACTTGGTTAAAAAACAACATTCTTCCTTATTATCCAGCCACAAAGATCACATACATAACTGTTGGTGCTGAAGCCACTGAGGTCCCCAATAATGTCTCTGCTATGGTAGTACCTGCCATGCAAAATGTCTTCACTGCCCTGAGAAAGGCTGGTCTTCACCGAAAAATCAAAGTTTCCACTACTCATTCTTTGGGTGTTTTGTCTCGGTCATTTCCACCTTCTGCAGGGGCTTTCAATAGTAGCTATGCATTCTTTCTGAGACCCTTGCTTGAATTTCTTGCTGAGAATCAATCACCTTTCATGATTGATACATACCCATACTATGCCTACAGGGATTCCTCTAGCAATGTATCCCTGGACTATGCTCTATTTGAGTCATCGTCTGAAGTAATCGACCCAAATACTGGTTTGCTTTACACAAATATGTTTGATGCCCAGATTGATGCTATTTACTTTGCACTGATGGCTCTTAATTTCAGAACCATTAAAATAATGGTCACTGAGACAGGCTGGCCTTCCAAAGGATCTCCTAAAGAAACAGCTGCAACTCCAGACAATGCCCAAACTTACAACACAAATCTGATTCGCCATGTCATCAATAACACTGGCACTCCTGCAAAGCCAGGAGAAGAGCTAGATGTTTACATATTTTCCTTGTTCAATGAGAACAGGAAACCAGGGTTAGAATCTGAAAGAAACTGGGGCTTATTTTTCCCAGACCAGACAAGTGTGTACAAGCTTGACTTCACTGGCAGGGGTACAGTGGATATTACAACAGGTGCCAATTTCACTAGCTTAAATGAAACATGGTGTGTTGCGGCATCTAATGCTTCTGATGCTGACCTTCAGAGCGCCCTGGATTGGGCTTGTGGTTCTGGGAATGTGGATTGTTCCGCTATTCAGCCAAGTCAGCCTTGTTTTGAGCCTGATAGCCTCGTATCTCATGCATCGTATGCTTTTAACAGTTACTACCAGCAGAATGGGGCTACTGATATTGCTTGCAGCTTTGGAGGAAATGGGGTTAGAACGAATAAGAATCCAAGTACGTTTAAGAAAAATTTCCACTTTAACTTGATGCTGTTTATTCAACTTTGTGCCTTTTCTGTTATTCTGCTCCATAAATTAGATAAATCAGTTTAACTATTCATTTAATTGTACCAATGGGAGAGTGCTGGAGGCATAATATGTTTGCATTATTTGCTAAAGGTCAGTCTCCTCTACTTACAACAGGACTCTGTTATTTGACTATTCAGAATGAATTGTAAAACATAATATGCATGTTTACTGCTGCAGCCATTTGATTGTTTGCTTTTGATATAGCTACATATGCATATTGGGTAGGCTTTCATAGTAATTTTTTCAGCGTCTCATGAATGTCAAAATTGATAACACAGTAATCAAACAAATTAATTGAATTAACTCCGTTGGCTTAAATTGAGTAATACCTGTGTCTATTAATGTTGTATTTAAGGTGGTTTCTTGATGGTTGAAATGGACGCAGACTTTTTTTGAAGGAATCAGTGTCAGTCTCTAGAACTAGCAAATCAACCATGACATGTTCTTTGAGTCCTTGTAAGCAGTTCAAAATTCGAAGTTTTGGACTGTGATTACAGTGCATTTAAATTATTGGGTCAGTTCCTAAAAATGGGAGTATGTAATCCTACCCTATGGAATTTGGATATAGGAAAGACTATCTTTTTCATGTTGTTCATATATGGAATTCGGATTCTATCCATGCTTCTTGGGGATGGGGCTAAAAGGATTTAGTGCTTTGATTGTAATTTGCTTTCTAAAGCTGCTTCCTTCGGGATCCAAAAGTAAAATAACATTCACCGACATAGAGACATATTATTGCACCACAGTTATTGGTGTTAGTTGCTTGGATGATACTAAACTATAAAACCTAACTGGGCCAAAAAAGGAACTTTTGTCCAAGAGATGTATTGTTCATTATCAGCTTATATGCTTGGGGACTTAATGACTTGCCTGATGCATGAATCTATTTGTGCAGGCTATGATAATTGCATTTAC
This sequence comes from Mitragyna speciosa, assembly GCA_024721245.1. Classification (NCBI taxonomy): domain Eukaryota; kingdom Viridiplantae; phylum Streptophyta; class Magnoliopsida; order Gentianales; family Rubiaceae; genus Mitragyna; species Mitragyna speciosa. The sequence goes on along the minus strand of CM045556.1, from coordinate 23,690,665 downwards.
GCAACGGTTGGGTATGCTTCCTTTGCGTAACCATTCGTCATCTAAAACTTTGTCTCTCTCAAATCAGTTCATTCAAGGTTATGATTCTTTTCTTGTCTAGTATGTATTATGCTCCTATTGAATTGTTTTGTGCAACTTCGCAGGAGCCTGAAAACTACTGCAAGTAATGCAACAGAAGCAAGTGCTTCAAAATCTTCATCACCTGCTGGAAAAGTTTTTGTGCATATTCCTGGTTGCCTGCTTATGGGTTTCTTGAATTTCCTTTAACAGCAGTAATTTCTTAAAAGGAGCTTGAATATGTCAAGTCTTGGAGCAAGTAGGAACTTGGGAATCCGCTTTTAAACGATTCGGTTGAGATTACAGAACAAATCTTCCCTCGATTTTGTGTGTAACTGTAGGTACTTAGGAGGGATGGATGGTATATTGGTATGTCAAAACCGGGCCATTAATGAGATAGAATTAGATCTTTTTATTTCTTTATTTGTTTATTTCATCCTCCACTCTTTACATCCTGGTTGTCGGGTGAAATTTTTTGGAGCCTGATTGTTTCTCCAACGAGTATTTATGTTTTTGTAATTGTGCAGCTACTACTCAAGCTTAATACTGTTTTAACCCTTTCCTTCTGAATAGGCATCAAAATAAGGGTAGTACCTAAATTAGAGACTGTTTACCTGTGAATTCAATCAGATTGCGAAGTCACTTGTTAAATCCATTACCAATGGTTGCCATGATCCCTTTCCCAAGTTTCAAAATCAGATACAAATTAACCGTACAAAGGTCTTAGTAATTTGCCCCGAGTGGGAGAATATCATGCGGTACAACAGATTTAAGCACGATTTCATTTGCATGTGATCTCTGATTCTCTATACGCTTTAGGATTATGTTCTTATCAGCACAGCTGCAAAAGGGACACAAATTTCCCTGTAAATAACAAAATAGTTTGTAAGGCCTTGCTAATGGGCAAATTTGTTGAAATATTGTCCCAAAAAAAGAAAATTCGGCATTTATAGGTGTCAGAAAATTTTTTTGACATCTAAAGGCGCCGCATTTAGGAAACGTGGCGCTGAAATTTTTTTTTTAATTTGTCATGCGTCGCGTTTCCCAAACGCGGCGCATGAACAGTAGCCGCGTTTGGGAAATGCAGCGGTACTATTCACGTACTTTTTTACTGTTCATTTTTTTTTATATATATTTTTTTACAGAATAGGTAAGTGTTTAAGGTTTTTTGTATTATTGTTTAGGTAGATTTATAGGATTTAAGTAAAAGTAATCGAGGTAGTTCAATATTTGAATTGAAGAATTTTAGATTTAAAAATAATAAAGCTATAAATACCAAATTTTGATATACCACTAAATTTTCTAATATCTTGTGGGTCATTTTTTATTTTTCGAATGCAAAATCTAGTTTTTACAGAAAGTGTGCAAAAGTCTTCTGGTAAAATTGTAATTTCAGCACGTAAATACCTTTTTGGTCAATTTTTTATTTTTAAATTCATATTTTATACTCGTTGTACAAATTTCTAAATTTTGTAATTTTTTTTAGATGAACTACTATTTTTTTGTGTACCACGTCAATTCAAGGGCAAAATAGTTATTTTCAATTTTTTTTAGAATCTTAAATTCATATTTCATAATTTTAAGCACAATTTATATTTGTGATAATTTTTCAGGTACAAAAAAAAATAACGATTTTGCCTCAGGTATGTATGCATTATAGAAAAAATAGTTTTTGAACCCGAAAAATTATCACAAATTTAGAATATATGTAAAAGTATGAAATATGAGTTTGGGATTCAAAAATAGCCAAAAAAAGGTATTCAAAATTGAAATGATTATTTTGTCCTTGAACTGACGTAATACCTAGAAAAATAGTGATTCATCTCTAGAAAAATTTCAAAATTTAGAAATTTGTACGATGGTATAAATATGAATTTAAAAATAAAAAATTGACAAAAAATATATTTACGTGCTGAAATTACAATTTTCCGGAAGACTTTTGCATACTTTCTCTAAAAACCAAATTTCACATTTTGAAAAATAAAAAATGGCTCACAAGATATTAGAAAATTTAGTGGTATATCAAAATTTGGTGTTTATAGCTTTATTATTTTTAAATCTAAAATTTTTCAATTCAAATATTGAATTACCTTGATTACTTTTACTTAAATCCTATAAATCTATCTAAACAATAATACAAAAAATCTTAAACACTTACCTATTCTGTTAAAAAAAAAAATGAACAGTAAAAAAGTACGTAAACAATACCCGCCGCGTTTCCCAAACGCGGTTACTGTTCATGCGCCGCGTTTGGGAAACGCGGAGCATGACAAATTAAAAAAAAAAATTCAGCGTCGCGTTTCCCAAACGCGGCGCCTTTAGATGCCAAAAAAATTTTTCTGACATCTTCTTTTTTTGGGACAATATTTCAACAAATTTGCCCTTGCTAATGCATATTGTACCCCAAAGACCCAGGGCCAATTTACTTTAGAAGTTTGAGTTGTAAATCATAATTACCAAATGTTGATCAGTATGGACGAGAGGTAGAGCTCCAAAATTAACCAATAGAAGGACCTACACTGTTATGACCCATATTAGATTGCCAAAAGAAAGGGGGGGGGGGGGGGGGGTTAAGTGTTTTGATAGATTAAATGAAATTAAAAAATAATTTTGAAAAAAAAAAACTCATGTTTATAAAAAATTTTAAAAAAATCCAAACAACGTCACCATCAAACGAAGTCTACTGCTTTCATATCAATTATTTGCTCATCATATTACGTTGCGTGCATCATCGAAACATGCTCAGACATTTTAAATATATAAATATCACGGTCCAAGAGTGACAATCGGGTCGAATTCGAGTTTATAAGTTACTTTGAGACTCAAATATAACAACTAATTTGTCAATCCGAACCTTGCCTGTTAATCCAAAAAGAGTCGATCCGAACACAATCCGAAATGAGTTGGCAAGAAAAAAAAAACTTTACACATGTCATCGTTAAGGAAGTTTTCGGCGACCCACTAACCCGTTTGACTCGGAAATTTCTTTGATATGAAGTTTTTTTCAGATCAAATGGATCGACCTAAACTCGAACCCGACCTGATTTTTTGATTTTTTTCAAGTCAGATGGGTCAACTTGATTTCAACCCGAACCCGACCTATTTGTTTGGCGGGTTAGTCGAGTCGACCCAATTCTGACCCGAACCCGCCAAGACTTGACCTAAATCTATTTCCGTGTTAGGTTCGTATCGTATTTTCACATCGTATCGAAATTTGTCACCCCTAGTCTAAAAGCACTTTTCCAACCCACAAAAAAAGAAGTTTTTGTTTTTAATTTTTCTTGTAAGTGAGAATAAAAGGCATCATACATCCATCCAAATATAAATTAAATACCATCCAGCAGTAATTACAAAAGCCAAGTGTAAAATTAAATCAAATTAGGAATCCATCATCACTCAGAAAAAAGATAATTTCCTTGTCGAAATCATCATCACACTTTTCACAAGTACAGAATACACAGAAAACCTTGTCGAATTCGTAAAGAGACCATATCTGTACTTCTCTAGCGCCAACAAGGCATTACTTCAAATCCAGAATTTCCAATACTTAGCACAAGTATTTGCTGCAATCATTTAGCTGGCAGACAATTTAGATGCAAGCTTGTAAAGTAGCCAAAAATAAACTTTTAAACGGTACTAACACTTACTGAAACAATTAAAGACCCTGATCAATAAGATAATCTCCAAGCCTTTCAACAACCATGTTGCACTGGCCTGGAGTAACTGGCTCATCATAGACACCAATAACTAAGGCTTGGCCAGTCTTCTTAATGGTAGCACCTCCAGATCCCTGAATAGCAAATCAAACATAAATTAGAAGACGTTGTGAAAGCTAACAGGTTCATTTCATCTGATACTAGCTGGGGATCCACTATCAAACATTATTCATGCACTATTTATATTTTCCTAAAAAGGGAAACAAGTTTCTCAGTCAATTAGCACAAAAACCAACCAAACAACTTGCCATTTTCATAATCTAGTAATAAGGACGCATTTTCATTTTTTTTTTAAATAACCATGATCTAATTAAGAATGGGCCAAATTCAATACCTTTTTGCCTCGAATGACAGCCCCTGCTTCCCCTTGAATCACCATATATTTTGTTCCACCAAGGAACAAGCCGGTTGGTGCAAGAAAGCCAGGTTCTGCAAAGTCATTCATGATTCCACTCACTTCTTCAGGCTTGAGCTGTAACAACAGCAACAGCGAAAAAGTACATCAACAATACTTTTATTTCACCGCAAGAGAAACATGCATTTGCAATAGAAAGGAGCAACGGACATGTCTAAGTGAAAAGGAACCAACTACACACAACATCAGCAGTCATTTGAAAATAGATTTCTAGTTCATAAAATACCCCTTTCAACAATTCCTCATTTTGAGTGCTTTGATATTGCAAAACATTAGTTATGATTTGTCAACACCAAATGCTCTCGCTTAAAAAATGTGTAACACAAAAATTAGATAAGAATTGTAAGAAACGAATAACAAAACAACTGATTATTTAATAGACTAACATCCCAACCTGTTGCTAACAACAGCTTTCCAGAATCCCGATACCAGTAATCTCTAAAAGCATAAAACTAATCAACTGCAACTTAAGTACCATTTCTTCTACACATACATTGCATTTATCTGCATCTAAAACTTATATTTTGGATTAGAAAATATTAAATGCAGAGGCTGATTTACTAAATTAGGGGTGTGTTGAATTTCGGAATAAAAAAATACTTTCTTAAAGAAGTATTAAAAAAAAAAGAAGAAGCAATGATCCAATATCGGATCAGAGCCAATTCATGCTCCTTCATAGCTAAATCAAAGTCAGCGGAATAAATTTTCTTTTCCTCCCTCTAAATCAGCAATCCATCTAATATTGGATCAAAACTAAGTCATCCTCTCTCATGGCCAAATAGAAGTCAATTGATGAATTTATTTTTACTAGGGGAGAAAAAAAAGAATCCCGATCGTAAAACCGTGGTCACAGATTAAACCAAATACCAAGAGTCAACAATGGCACAAAAGAATTAACGTACTAGTACAACGTAATGTACCTTAATAATCAGATCTCCGAAAAGAAATGAACAAGATACAAAATTTATTATCAGCCAATAGACAAAAAAGCAAAAAAAAAAAAAAAAGATGGGTGAGAGAATACCTGAGGGAAAGACTCGCTCTGAGCCCAGACACTGCCATCATGGCCGAGGATAGCGGCGGCGGCGAGGGTAGAACCTTCCCCGACATCGCACATAAGGTGTTCGTCCACGTAAGTTTGCCACGACATTTTTCAATCTATCTTCCGATACTGTCTATTTGCTAATGAGAAAAGAGATTGAATTGAGGCGGAAGAGAAGAGAACAGCTCTCGACTGAGACTGAAACAACAGCGTCTAATTCGCGGGGGTTTATAAGGCCTTATTTGGGGATTCTTGAGCATGAGTTAATTGTCACTAATGCCCCTTATGACGCGTTCTGAAAGTACTCTATAATTCCACTTTTCCTAATTTCCTCCCATGTGGCATGTGCCTCCGGCACGTTGTTGGTGGTGGTGTGGTGGTGCAACTTTTCAATTTAGTTTGTTTTTTGTTCGAATATTTCTGATCCAAAATGTGGTTAGCATGATTTGAAAAGGATTATATAATTAATTTTTTTGGGTGAAAGTTTGATAAATAATGCATATAAGGTGTATTACATAATAAGTACTAACTGCATAAAGGTATAAAGATTTAAATGTTAATTGTATCTAGCCTTGACCTATTGGCGATTAGTAGTACTTTAACTTTTTTGGATATACCATTGTGGTACTTCAAACTGTTATTTCTTCACAATCATGTTCAGTTACTTGATTTTTTGCAATTTAAGGTATTGAACGGGAAATTGATTGCATTTTTGTAGTGCACATAATAAGTTTGTAAATAACAGGTAAAATTTTGACAATTCATGTGAGTTCGTCTATTTATAAATTAAATTAACAATTTATATGGAACTGTCCTCCTTATCCTCATTCAATCATTAGTTCTTTGTATGGTACAAGCCTAATTAAGCCAAATCTGAAAAGATCTACATCATAAATGTTCAAATCAACTCTCCAAAAGTATCTATGAGAGACTTGATTTGAGAATTGTCATATAATTTTGGCACGCGGTCGAATGAAACTGGACTTCTGGCCTTGGAGGGACAATCTTGGTACTTTGGTAACTGCAAGGGTGTAAAGTTTCTTTACACTTAATAATTGCCGGCCCAACAACAGACGAGGTTTCACCATATTTCGGTGGTGGGACTAAATTGAAGAAGTTTAGAAGTTTGAGTTGATAGTGCTACATCAAACAGTTTGGGGGGCAAAGTGTTAATTTGAAATAGTGGGTGGGGGTAAATGAAATTAATCCGTGTTAAATAAAACAAACTCTACTAGGCATAAATGTTCCTAATAAATAAATTACCATACATAAATGAACTTCCAAAATTTGCATTGATGGAATTCTTCATTTTTCATATGAAAATGAAATTAATATTTAAAAAGAAAGCAAACACTAAGTTATAATGTATACTTGGCAAATCCATTGAGATTTAGATAAAATATTTGTAACAGAAAACATCAATAATAAGCTATGATGCGACCAAAAAAATTTACTAGGATTTAGATTTTCCTTTAGCTCTTCGCTCCAATGATGAACACAAATTTTTTTTTTTAATCTTGACAAATAATTTAAATGTTGTTTTTAGGATAATATATCAATCATTTCAATTTTAAATATTTGATTTATGCAAGACTCCAACTACTTCTATAGGGTTATACTTTTTTGTAACAAATTTTTAAGTGCTTTTGCATTGTGGTATTATGTTGGAAAGTAAGGGTACATGCTAATATTAGTTGGCACTTCGCTTATATTTTTAATGTTCTGCGTCAACATGGAAAAACGATCATTAGGGGGCAAAGTGTAGCAATTCCAACTTCTGGGGATTTATCGTAATAAACTCTTTTGTTATGTTAGATTATTTCAAAAAAGTCGTAGAAAATAATTTAAAATTATTAGTATTCTAATTCTTGAGGAAAGTAGCTTATACGTTCTGATTTTTATTTCTTAGGTAAAAAGTCCTTGGACATACTATTTTTGTATGAAAATTGAAGTGTTATAAAATATTTTTTCTTTTTTTCCTTTTTGTTTTTTTTCCGTACCATAACAAATGTGAAAAACAAGTCAACTTCATTCAAAAAATTCAGTCAAATTATCAAATTCCCTTTTTTCTCCACTTAATGGAGTGGGTTGGATCCATGTGGGTTGTCTCTAAAATTAAAGAAGAAGGCCCATTGTGAAGCTTTCTTCGAACAGTCCAACTCCCGAGCACAATAGCCCACCTGGACGTCCACGTGGAAGGACATTGAAGAAGCTTCTGGGGTCTACTCCGATTTGATTCGTCCAAACACCTCAAAACACGTCACCTCTCTCTCTCTCTCTCTCTCTCTCTCTCTCACACACACACACACACAACAAATCTACAAATCATTAAATCTGAAAAAGCGAAAAAGCCCACTCGCTCGAAAGAAAAAGAAAAGTCCCGAAAAACGTAATATTATCGCTTTCGAAAAATGTCTTCTCCAGCCGAGTAATTTCTCTTTCTCTCTCTATATTGTTAATTTATAGTAGTTATACACGATTGTTTAATGCAATTAGTTACGAGTATATCTATTTTGTGATTATTCCTATTTAATGAGTAATTAGGAACTATTTGTATTTGTTTGATTTCTGTTAGTATGGTTTGTTTGCTAATTAGTCTTTCATTTTTTGATTTGGGGTTTCTAGGGCTAGTTTTATGTTGTCAATGTGATTAAATTGCTTGATTAAGTATATGAATATTGTTTTAGAGGTGTTTTTGGTTGGAATCTGCTAAGAACACGTCTGCACTTGAGCATAAAGAAACAATATTACAACAGAACTCCCCCTCCCGGGAATTAAAAAATGCTAAAAAGAAGTATACCGCTGAATGAGGCGATTCAATCCGAACGGATTATGCCTTTTTGTATAGTAGTTAGTGGTCGAAAGGCAAGACTCGGGCCTCCTTGTTGTGATTGTTTGATGATTTTTTATCCCATGTAAATGATACAATGTTTTAGTAAGTAGCGTTTTAAGAGGCATGGGAAAAGGGAGAATCTTAATCATTATCCTTTCCCTTTTGGGTGCTCCCCATGGGGGGAGGACGATGGGTTTGAGATTTAACTGATCAAGGAATAGTTAAAAAAGGGATTGAGAAATGCAATTAATTGACGAAACTTGTCTCGAATTGTGCTTCTGTGGCATGTGATGAAGCCTCGGGTGTAAAACAATTAGTTCTTAGAAGATTTTGGACTATGGCTGTTTTTCTTGGTTTTCAGCCGTAGAAGTATTTAAACTTCTTCCTATTTCACATGGTTTTTGAAATTTTATGGGGGATTTTATTGTCTAATCCATGTACTTTTTGTTTATGGATCAGTTCCTTATCCTGTTTTTACTCACACTCCTTCGATTAACTTTTGATGCACTACAATGGTTGGATGAGTCCTTATATACATATATATATTTTTTATTTTCAGATGGTATAAGTCACTTCCCCCAGTTACCCAGCTCTATGGGACAGCATGTTTATTTTGTACTGTCGCCTGTCAGATTGGGCTATTGACTCCTTATGACTTTGCATACATTCCACGCCTAGTCTTTTATAATTTTCAGGTAAAGATTCTTGCTTGTAGACAGAATGTGAATTTCCAAAGTCAACTTTTCTGTTCGTTGTGGTTATGCTTGGCATCAATAATCAGACTCTAAAAATGCCTGTTTTATTGGCATACGATTTAGTTTGTTATAGCTGTAAAATCTGATAGATTAAAAGTTAGGCACACTTTCTCATTCAGGAAGCCTTGTTCAATTGCATATGGTTTTGGGATTATGATGGTTGCATCACAATTGCATGAAGCTGAAATGAACAACTTCAACGTTTTTTCAATTTATTGTTTATTGTTGTATGATTAATCTTCCCTTATCATGCTTTTTGAAAATTGAAGTTAAAACTGGTCTTTGTTGCAATATGGTAAAAGAGATCCGTAATTTGTATACAACTTTCTGTTGGCTGTCAGATTTTGATGATATGCATGTTAAGTCTTAGCTGCATTGATTTGGCGGCCAGCAGAAGCATGTTGAATAAAGCCTAATATGGACGCTTGAGCACAAACTCTTAAACTCCTGTTTTAACTTCAAGCGTTGTGTTTGCCTGATTATGTAAATTTCTCCTGATTATGTCCTCTATTTGCATTTTGGATAGTGTAATTTAAACAAGTGTGGCTCTAACCCAAAGCAAATTGCATCTTAGCAGTATAAATGATGGAATGAGAATTTGTAATTGCTTTTGACAACTGGATGGTTTTGATGCTCTACAACCCAAGCAATTCTATTGAGATTCTTCAATTCTTTTGATCATTTATTTATCCTTTGTTATCCAACTTAGAACATTTGAAATACATTTAGTTGGTTACATGTATCCATTCCAATATAGACAGTTCTGCAATTTTTTTTTCTTTTTGTATGTGTAATTTAGACTATTGTATTTCCTAAAGCATTTCTCAATAGAACAGTCCATATTCAATTAGACTTACTGACATGTGTTCTTTATTCATTTGATGTTGGTTTTGTATGTTGCTTTCGCAGGTCCATAGGCTTTTTACCACCCTTTTTTTCCTCGGAAAGTTCTCTATCAATTTTGGGATTCGCCTCTTAATGATGTAAGTTCCAAAACTTCTCTTCATTGTATCACAGAACAAGGAATTGCTTGTTTTGGAACATCTAGTGTTACTAGTTAAGGCCACCCCCAAAGGTTATTAGATTCTTTTATTTATTTTTTATTTATTTTTATGTATCTCCACTGAGTTTTGTCAAATCTCAAGATCTTTTCTGAGTTTATTATGCTATCGATCTGTATAAACTTTTTCTGTCAATTGGAAAACTCTTTTACCTCAATCCCATATTCTTTGGTTACAATGAAAAATGCATCCTTTCTCTATAGTTTAACTGTTTAATTAAAAGTGATGTCTGTTAACAACTTTTGACAATGGAGGTCTATATGATGTGATATAAAAATCTAAGGAAGATTGTAGGTTTTGAAATTCTGGGGAGAGCTACATAACTATGACAAAAATTAGTGAGAGGTTTGTTTTACCCTCGTGCAGTTAACTACTCTAATGATTTCTGAGATATAAATGGATTAATTCTCTACTGTTACTTTTTGAGATTATAGAGCTAGGTATGGTGTGCAACTGGAGAGCGGACCTTTTCAGGGTCGCACAGCCGATTTCTTGTGGATGATGATATTTGGAGCATTTTCACTATTGGTATGTGAGCCACTGTTCTAAATTTTGCCCATCTCTTTCCCTCTCTCCCCCACATGCCCCCTTCCTTCCCCAAATGCTCATGGCCTGAAGAAATTAGTAGCAGGTGCCCTGCTGGTATTCATGATCAATAGCAGACATATACGAGGAATATTTATGTGACTGAGAGTGGTTTTTATTAACAGTGTTGGAATTGTCTTGGCATTTAGGTATTAGCTGCAATTCCTCCTCTCCAGTCCCCTTTCTTGGGGATTTCGTTGGTCTTCATGCTTCTCTATGTGTGGAGTAGAGAGTACCCCAATGCCAGTATCAATATATATGGCCTTGTCAATCTTAAGGTGTGCTGCTTTCTCTCTTTCTTTTGTTCTTTTTGTCAGGTACAAGGAAGTGATGGGAGACCTGATCTGAGATTCTGAGACTCTTGCTGTTTTATTACTATATTTGCCAGTTGTCATTGATGCACATCATTGCCTCTTCATTTACAGGCATTTTATTTGCCATGGGCCATGTTATGCCTAGATGTTATTTTTGGTTCCCCAATCATACCGGATCTATTAGGTATCATAGCTGGACATTTGTTTTACTTCCTGACGGTGTTGCATCCGCTTGCCACTGGGAGAAATATATTGAAGACACCACTGTGGTTGTATCCTTTTGTTTGTGCTGTAGAACGGCGATATATATAGCTGTTTGTCTCTCTCTCTCTCTCTCTCTCTATCTGTGACACAACTGCATGCAGGCATGTCCATGCATATTCTCCCACACGCAGCATATATATAAAATTGTACCTTGGAATAGTTGGATCTCCATGGGCAATAGGGCTGGTTAATTGGTACCCCCCCCCCCCCCCCCCCTCTCACAAAAAAAAAAAAAAACAATGAAGAACTCTCCCCCCTTTCCCGTTGAAAGAAGGGGAAGAAAACAGAGAAAAGTCACATCAGAAGAAGAAAAGGAGTAAAGGAAAACATTTATCTTGAAGCATGATCAAATTCTTAATTGTGCCATACTCTTGCCCTGTGTATTTTTTGTTCGGTTCTTTTTTTTTTTTTGCCTGTGGTTATTCTTTAACTGCTGTTCACAGACATAAGCTGGTGCGGCGCTCCAGATACTTCACTCCGGTACAAAATTCTGCCCAGGCTGACAGGACTGATCCAGTTTTCAGGGGTAGATCCTATCGTCTTAGTGGTTGATGATCCAGTTTTCAGGGGTAGATACTATCATCTTGGTGATTGACATTGATTTCCTCTAACATATATGGGAATGCAAAATTTTGTATAACATGTTGTTAGTACTGCACATAGTGAAATGTGGAATAATGCTGCTGTCAAGATAAAGACAAGTGCTGCAAATTTGACACAGAATATGAGTGCCAACAGTTGAAGCAGCAAAATTTTCACTTTTGGCTTTTTTCTAGAATTATCATTACTTTTAGGTTTTGGGAGGAACTCTTGGAAAATGGAATCTCAAACAAGATGATTGATTAGCATGGGGAGGGGTTAATTTTATTTGTTGTTTTACCTTTTTCTTTTGTTATTGTTGGGTGGACGGTCAAGGGGCTGATTCAAGTGGATGGGGGCAGTGGGTGGGTGGGGCTGGTGGAGGTGGTTGATTTTTTCTCTTTTGATTGGGGGTGCCACATCTGGCATCTCTGAAGCACTGGTTTTGGAGTGATGAGTCTGAACTCTTCCAATATATGTTTGCTGTTTATCCGCACATGTGTATTCATTCTGTGATGTTGTCATTGTGCTTGCTACAACAAGAAGTTCATTTTGTATGTGGTGCCATTGAATTTATTCTGTGAGTTAGGAGGATGACCTTTGCAGAATGTTTTGTTTCTTCTGCTGATTCTTATTGTCCATTAAGAGGTGACGGAAATGCAGGTACATGTCCATGACAGGAAATTTGCAAACCTAAAACTAGGGTAGACTTCTGTGCCAATGATGCTTCTTTTCTTGCATGTAAGAACTTCCATTAAGCTTGTACATGTGTTTCATGTTCATTTCGAGCCTTGATTTATTTGAGTAGGCAATAGATTCTATCGAGATAGACAGGGGTACCCAATGCAGGGTTATCTATGAGACATATCTGATGGCAGAAGCTTACGTACTTAAAAATGATTAGCCGTGCGATGGAATAATGAGAAGCTTGCAATGGATTTGTTTTAGGTTCCTGGCAATGTATAAAGGTGTCGTAACTTCGGATGTGAATACTTCTATGGATTTACCTATTATTCTGGTAGATGAGATCTGCTAAGCGTCTGGGTATGCACGTTCAGTATATTTTGCATGGAAAACATCTTGGACGAAGAGAACCGTTGTTCTGTAGTTCAATGAGGGGAGCGGAGTTGGTCCTCGAAGTCAAGAAGCACACCAGTTGCCCGTTCTCTTCTTTTTGCCATCTTGAAGCTTAGGAATAGGAAGGGCCTATTTTGATTACGGACTCCCATGGATGGAAAAAAACGGTTGCAGAACTATGCAAGGGTTTTGGGGTACTCAAATGTTGGGTAGGTATAATGGTGGCGGAAAATAAACGGTATCTGATGGTGGGAGGTTACTGCAATAGATCTGGGGTCTCAAAGTTTGCGGAATTTAGACGTGAAGATGTACGTATAATTTTTATTAATTTTTTAATGGTGGTCACAGCACAGACGAAATCCACTGCAAAATAAATGATGCATTCTGATGTTCACCGGAATTAACTCTTCATCTCAATCATAAAATCTACTGCTATTCGAGGTCATGAATCATTCATAGAATCATGGGCAGGTATTTTTTCTTTTGTGGGGTTGGTTTTACTGACGTCCAGTAATGCAATTGATGTTCATTTGGTAAATTAATGCAATATCAACTAATGGGGCTTTGAACCAAAATTTGCAAGAATACATAAGAGTCATGAGAGTAATCTGGTTTGCTATTCCTGCCCAAACATCACAATGTTTATTCACTTGTGTCACAATCATTAATTTGATCCAATGGCAATTTAAGTTTTAAGATTAAACAGTTCAAAAAGTCATACTACAAAAACGGAGGAGAACAAAATGACGGACGGAGAAGAATAAAATGAAAGAGAAAGGAATACATGATAGATTTTCTCCGAATTATGGCGGATAGAAGTTTGTACATTAGTTGAATTAAGAGGTGCACATTTGTTCATACAAGCAATACGAACCAGTTAAAGTGATTAAAATATTAGCCATTCATTAAATAAGCAGAAATTTTGTAAGTGAGACTATTTTGGGTGTGGCCAAAATTAGTTTATTTGTTTCCTTAAATAAAGGCGGAAACTGAATGGCAATAATGATTCCATAACCCACGGCTGGCTCCGAGACGATCATGCATGTCCTCATCATTCCTTCTTTCCCTTATTTTAATACGGCTACTTAATTACGCAGATTACTTCCTTTTGCGTGCAATTTCACCCAAACCAAAACAAAGATATCTATTGAATCAAAACTGTTAGCTACGTTCAATTTCTGTGTTTCAAACGAGTTTATTTTCTATTTCTAAGCCCAGAAAAAATGTCGTGGCAAACTTACGTGGATGATCATTTGATGTGTGACATTGAGGGCACAGGCCATCACCTCACTGCCGCTGCCATTCTCGGCCACGACGGTGCCGTTTGGGCCCAGAGCTCCAACTTCCCTCAGGTCAGCTCCCACTTCGTTCCTGTAATTGGAACCTGATGCCATGGGCTATGTTATAGTGCATTAATTGTTAGTTTTGGTGTTGCTGCCTGTGAATAAATCTAATATTTCATTCTATAGTGTACATAAAAATGAAGCTAGAACAATTGACATTCCAAACTTGTGCTTGTTTATTGCAGTTTAAGCCTGAGGAGATCAAGGCTATCATGATTGATTTCGATGAGCCAGGACATCTTGCCCCTACAGGGCTACACCTTGGTGGGACAAAGTACATGGTTATCCAAGGAGAGCCGGGTGCTGTCATCCGTGGAAAGAAGGTCTTTTATCCGTCTAACTTGGTTCAATTCATGTGGATTATTTCTTTTTGCAATGTTGTATTTAATAAAGTTTCCTATGATCTTAATCCCTTCTATTCACTGGGAAAGTGGTTGAGTTGTTTAAATGTGTTCAGAATCTGTTTCAAATTTAATGCTTCATGAATGAAGTTCCTTACAAAACTAGCACTATTACAGAAAATAACTTACAATTGTCGCTATGTTAATGCTACAGTTTACAAATGATGGTGGCATGTCTTCACAATACTATTAATTGGACCAGAAAATTCTTCGTTTAATGAAGTTGTCTTGCTGTTTTGATTTCTGTCGCGAGTAAGATAGCACGCGTTATAGTACCAGAGGGCTCCATCACACTGTACGCGGCAGGATGTAAACATATTAATACATATGTTTAAAACCATGCATATATTTTCAATCTTATAATTGATGTCATTTTTAACTGAATTATCTGTATCTTATTATGCATAAACTTCCTAGATAATGATGCGGGTTCTTTGTATTCAGAAAACTTCCATTAGAAAAAGAACCAAAAAAAAAAAAACATAATGCTTTGTTCTTGTCCTAAGACCTGGTTAGCCGGATTGGATGTATTATTTGGATTGAAAAGTGGAAGCAACTTCAAGCGTTCATGTTGCTTGCAGTTGAAAATGGATTTAATCTATGAATTATGTCATTCTAGAAAGCAGTACAAGGTTACAGGCTCCAAGGAGTCAAGCGCTGCCTTTTGCCTGAGCCACTAGTTTCTAAGTCATAACAAGAAATAAGAGAGTCTGCTATGGTTTCATGTATACAATGCAATTGAGTGTGGCTGATTCTTATCTGTAGTATTACATGCATTCAATGCATGTGGCAACAAAACTATTCTATGCTATGGATGTTTTGCTAAATAACTTATTTTATTGGTTTGGCAGGGGCCAGGAGGTGTAACCATCAAGAAAACTGGTCAAGCTCTAGTCTTTGGGATCTATGAGGAGCCTGTGACCCCGGGACAATGCAACATGGTTGTTGAGAGGCTGGGAGATTATCTCATTGATCAGGGCATGTAGGCTGGCATTCTGCTGTGGTTTTAGTACTCAATCTGGACACATTGATTCTTCTTGTTACCTTTTCTGTTTCTCTAATCTTGAGTCCTGTGTTGAAACATAAAATGCGTGGAGTTGGCGCAGACAATAACCATGCGAAGGCATCCAAGTCTTGTAGGTTTTGTAGTTGTTTTTTTATAAGTTCTAATCACAGATATGGGTGTTAATGTCTATCTGTATTTTCTTGACTTTTATTAATCTGTTGTTTCAATAATTCTTTTTAACATGGTCTATCAAGTGGCAAAATGCTTCACGGTGTGGGATTTGTTTCACTTTCAGATCCATCCGCAGTATATTCACTATTTGTGTGCCAAAGTTGAAATTTTACATCTATTTCAGACTCCTTGCTAGTTTGTATATAAAGGAAAGTGGTACTTCATTGTTTATAGATCAGTGTTTTTCCTTGCCTGGTCACAGCTACGGAATTTTTACTTCACTATAAATCGGGAATCTTGAAAACTTTAAAACAAGGCATGTTTAATGGGATCGTAATTGCGCCTGCAGTTTATGCTACAAACAGAGGCCTCCACCTCAGCTTTGTACTAGCAGAGAAATATGAATAATGGGCAGCTGGAGTTGTTAGTTTGGTATAGTATATGTTTAAATTAACTACTCTCAGCTAGGCATGGTCAAAGTTCCTGAATAATTACTAGCACGTACTATCCAAAGACTTGAATGGCACCCAAAGGATTAGCTTTAAGTTTGTGGTATGGACTCTTGTCACATCCTTTTCTACACAAGGGCCAGTTGAGCAACAAAGTCTAAAAGCCCCAATCTCGACATCAACATTCAAAGTAAAAGGGTTACATTAGGAGATTGTCCTATGTTTATAAGTGGTGATACGATGTTTTGTTAACTCAAGCCTAACTTCTTCTCCTTAATCCTAACCAGATAAGAAAAGGAGACATTAGATCAGACTACAATATAAAATCTGACTCCATTTATCAGCATTTTTCCCTGGGATTGCTCTGCTTCTTTTATGGGCATTTGTTACTGGAAGTATGGTTTTGTAGCAGGTTGCGTGCTGTCTCTACTACTCTCTAGTTGTTTGTATACTCTTTAGATAATATATGTCAACTTATTATTGAATTTTTGGATCGAAAATCAAAACATTCACTCTCTAACAGTCTAGAGAAGCCCAACACTGACCCCAGCAACCCGTAAATGAAACACGTCAAAGTTCTAGTCTAGCAAATCCCAGAACATCATTAACACTACTTTAAAACTTAACTAATTAAATAGGTCATTGTTCCCAATGCCATGCCAATGGAAGGGGGGGACCTGGGTGACTCCCAGGACTAAACGTTTATCATGCCAACTTGGAATGTCGTACTTGTAGTTATACCCGCGACCAAACGTTTATCATGCCTACTTGGAATCTCGTACTCGTAGTTATTGTACTTGCTCAGCGCTTGCTCTACTGAGCTTGGTAAGATGTGTGAGCGTCCGAAAGGCTCTGCCTTACTCAGGTTCTTGGTAATAATAGGGGAAAAAAAGGAAAAAGAAAAAGGTGCTTCTCATCAGATTAGGCATGCAATCATCAACATCCCAAGTCCACAAATCAACTTGTTCCTTCTTAATTAGAGTAGATCATTCTGGTTGTTTCAATCACTGTTTAACTTAGATGAATGTTTGCTTTGTTAGTTAGTACTTCAAATGGATCATCATATGTTTCACCTAATTAATCATTCCATAGCGTGCTCCCGTTCCAACACTACTCTTTAATAACAATCAGACACCTCTCTTTAACTATCATAGTCTATAATCATAATTATGAGAGTTTGCTCTAATTACTAGTTGCATCAAAATCTGTGCAAATGAATTGTCATCATTAGTGTTATAATCATGGTTTGCCATATCATCCGAGTCTGCGACATATCACCCGAATCGTAACTAGAATGGAGCCTACCGTTACGGTACTATTACCCGCATCATCTTTTGAATTATATTGGATACATATCGCCGAGAAAATCGGCAATATTCACCGATATGAACGGTATGACACCGTATCAGTGAATATCGGCCGAGATCTCGTCGATATGTACCAATATGCACCGTTATGAACCCAAAAAATTAGAGACGTAAACAAAACTCTCCTTACTAAAAGGAAAACAAAAAATTGAAGAATAATAATCATATACTAGAATGATCTACCAAAAATATTGTAAATTATAGAAATTATTAAACATATGTCATACACACATAACGGCAAGGAGCATATGCCTTTTGGGTACGACGACGGGCCAATTGTATATTCATCTCCATTGGATCTTGCGTCCACCGAGGAGGTCGCAACTGCCGTAGTTTCATTCTTTCTTGTAGACTTGAGTGTTCATAATTTTGGGTGTGTTCATTTGACTGTTATTATCATTTAGCACTAGATTTTATTAAGTGCTGAAAACATAACCTAACTCTCTGTAGTCACACATATTCCTGGGTGTTGTGCAATAAAGAATAGTATTACATAGATCAACATTTGCAAATTACAGTATACAAACTTTATAACTTACGAGAATAGCTTCCCTAGTTGTAGGTTTAATCTTTCACCATGTCAGTTGGGATCAATCACTTGGCATTGTAGTTGATCAATTTATGATGGAAATTGTTATTAAGAATATGATAAGAACGCTTGCTTCTTTATATCTTTGTATTTTGTAATATTATTTGATAATTATCTCTTTCTTTTCTTGTATTCAAGTAAACATTATTACTTCCTTTGTATAATTTTTATTGTATTATATAAGATATAATGGTTTTATTCTTATATTTAAGTGATGTTATTTAAAATTGATGCTAAAATCATTTATTCTTAATGTTACAGGTCTACGGTTAACCAACATTACTTTATTTAAATAATTAGTGACCATACATGACAATGTAAGTATTTAGTAAATTTAATTTGATAATTGTGTTATGCAATTTTTTATTTTTAATAATTTTTTTTTAAATTTTTTTTAAAAAAATTATATACTATAATGTGCGTATCACTTGATAGTTCAGTCGATACACCGCGACGGATGTGGAACAACTACGACCGCGACGCAACCGCGACGGCGAACCATGGTTATAATAGTAGTTTAACATGGTTGAAGGCAGGAAGTATCCATTCAAGAAGATGCAAACAACCTTGATGATCTGTTTGAAAGTACTTCAATTTGCTACCAAACTCCAGATATGATATATGCTGTTGTTACCATTCTGGCATTGCCTCCTCGGAATCACGTAGTATTACGAAGATCAGCTTTGGCGGAAAAGAGCTTCGCCATACCCCTTTGTAGCGTCCAACAGACAGCTAACTACCCTCTCCCTTCCTCATACAGCTATTATTTCTGTGCAAAGAAAAAATTCTGAGGGAAAAGATGAACATACATTAATCCATGACCGTCTATTTTGTTTATGATTGTCAAGGCATATTTTGTCAGACTGGTAACAAAAAACACATTAATGCTGATGGTCTTTTGTCATTGTATCAAGTATAAAGGTAGAAGACATGAATGTTACTACAATTTGATTTTGGCAACATTTGTAGTAGTAGAAGGTACAAGCATACAGTGTGGAATTTATACTAAAGAAACTCCAAGATGGTGTTGGTGGATGATAATACTCCAATCCGAGACAATACTTGCATGCCTGTGGACTCTGTGGTAAAAAATCAGGCACCTCATCAATTCGGGGCTCACGAATGAGCCATAGCGTGAGCCATAAATGAGATGACTAATTTTAGATCACAGAATTTACGGCCTTATTTGTGGACCCAGTGCATATAAGTATTGTCACTCCAACTAGTAATTTTGTCATCCTCATCACATTATGATAATCCTTGGAATGTGCCTGGGGATGTGTCCATTCTCCAACTCCTAATTGCGAATTGAATTTGTCATGGTGCTTGGTAGAGTTTGTCAGAGTTGTTGATTTTTCTTCTGCCAAGGTGTCCTTTATTGTTGTTTACCAGTGGAAATATAAAAGGGGTCCCTGATTGTTTATCCGGAAGCACTACAATTCATTACACATAAGAACTTTCAGATAAGGAAATTACTTCTCCTGGCAATTTTCCTTGCATCATGATTGCAAAATAAATGCTTAACAACAAATAGATAAATGATCATAAACAATGAACAATTCTTGTTTTAAGTGAAGTATGCAAAAATTTGCAGTTCTTTTCCAGGAAACTGTGCTGATGTTTACGATACCTATAATGCTTTAAATGTTTTTGCAAGTTCCAGGAAAATGATGCCCGAGTCTAATACTACTC
The DNA here is from genome assembly GCA_024721245.1 of Mitragyna speciosa. Taxonomy (NCBI): domain Eukaryota; kingdom Viridiplantae; phylum Streptophyta; class Magnoliopsida; order Gentianales; family Rubiaceae; genus Mitragyna; species Mitragyna speciosa. The sequence continues at coordinate 23,670,949 of CM045556.1, read as the reverse complement.
TTAAAAAATGAAATATACTCGAATACGCAAATAAACGAGTTATTCATATACAAGTCAAATAAGATATTATTTTTGCAACCATTTTAAGTCTCGCAAATAAATTACCAATCCAAACCACATGAAGTAAAAGAATATGTAAGGATTCGTGTAGTTCTGCTTGATTTTTTTATCAAACTAACACACATGTAAGCCAAATTATTGTAACATTCTTTTCACATTTTGTTAGTACAATCTGTCACTTGTTGCTTCAAGAGGAGGGACAATATATAGAAGTTACAGTTAGAAACTTGCCAAATACAACGTACACGAGACACTATAGTTGCCAAAATTGCACCCACTAATTAAATTCGTAACTCAAAATTGAAAAATAAAAATCTAAGAACTGGAAATTAAAGAAAATAATAGAAAGAATATTATAATAAACAGACACAATCCTTAATGATGTTAATAGTGATGCCTGATGAATTAATATGGGCGTAATATGTTAGTTAACGTAGCAATGCAACAACCATAATGTTGTGATTGAGATAGCAAAACGAAAGCTGCCTGTTACATGCTTTGTGGGGCACTACACTCCCATAAAGCTAATCTTGTTCCAAATGCACAAAGAAGTAAAAGAGGAGGTCCCCCAGTCATTATTTGGGGGTTCATGATGGAGGGAGGGAAGAAATAGAGAGGAAGGAGGGGGGGGGGGGGGGGGGGGTAGAGAATAGAGAAAAGAAAAGAAAAGTGGTTCCAGGACCTTGAGCTACTTGCTGAAGTCACCTTCAAAAGAAATTTGATCAATGTCTGAAAGGACAAGGATTCCAAGAAAATGAAAAAGTTGATGGTACATGAAAGTTTTCATGCACTTTTAGAGTAGCATAAGTTCCAATAATTGGGTATAAAATTTTCTTGATATCGTCTTCATTTTGTTGTAAAGTTGAGATGTAACAAAGAAAAAGAAAGAAAAATATTTATCTGATTTATCAAAAGAAAAATCATTTTCGTCCCAAATGCCCTCCTGAAGTGCAAAATGAAAAAAGTCCCCTATTTTTTAACCTTTGGCTGATTTCTCGAAAAAAATTTTAGAATAGCTTTGCTCTTGTCAAAATGAAGAAATTGATGGTACAAGAAAGTTTTCATGCACTTTAATAGTATATAGTTATGGTCTAGTCCGAATTAGGTATGAAGATTTCTTGATATTTCGTTTTATTAATGTGCTTGATGTATCAAAGAAAAGTAAAGAAGAATATTTATGTGGGATTGAGAAAGGCCTAATTTATGGTTCTTCTTCTTTCCGTAATCCTAATTGATGCTAGTCGAAGACTAAAAGATTAAGAAAGCCTGACCAATGTGATTAGTAGAAGTTCAACAGTGTAAAGCTTGACATGAAAGATAATCTGGAAGTCTAATACAACTAATTTATCGTAAACCTTATAAAATTTTCTCACAGGGTAACAGGTTGGCAATCATGTTAACGAAGCCTGTTTTCGTCCAAAAGTGCAAAAAGCTCCAAGGTGGGGAGGATGCTGGGGATACGTAACTGTCGGCAGCAGATCCCACAAGTCCTTGTACAAAAAGTTGAAAAAGTGAATAAAAGAACGACCGTTTAGAACAATCTTGTTGGCAAGAATTCAGCCAAAAATCACTCCTTCTGCATTAATTTATTTATTTACTGTAGACACCATTTTGCCATTGGTAAGACATTATCTTTTTCAGCAAATACTTGCTCAAGACTTAAAAAGAACTCGTTAAGACATTTTGTTTCTGTCTGTATGGTTGTTTTTTGAGTTACTTTTTAAAAATTATTATTGTAATAGTTTTAAAATTTTTTTTCGATAAATGTATTTTCGAGAAAAAAGTTAATTGAAAAACGTATGTAAAGTTTTTAAAAAAGTATGTTTCGACAAAAAAAAAAAAAAAACCAAACAAACGTAGCCAGTTGATGCAGTTTTGTAAATTTAGGTTGTCTAATGTACAATAAACATTAAATAATGCTACTAAGTATTTGATGACAACAAAATTGTCGTAATCACGCACTACATCTAGCTCGACGACGTACTACTCATAATCTTTTCTAGGCCCACTAAAGAAAAAATGTAATGCAAGTTTGCCCTTGTACATCCAGCATGCCGCATGATTTCTACCCAGCTTCCAAAAGAAGGACAAATCCATTTTGAACAATCCAAGACATATGCATAAGTAATTTTTCATAGTTACCATAAAATACACCGGTAGGGGCACAATCTATTTTTTCGTTTTGTTCTCCTCGGAAATTAAATAGAATTTACCAAATAGAAAATCAAATACTAAATAAATGATTATTAATACTCTAAAAACTTATTAAAATTGAACTTTTTAAAACCCACATATATGTGAGGAAGTTTTGAATGGGCCATTTTACATTGGGAGGTTGGAAAAAAAATGTAATATTGCCGTTTTAGACAAGAGTAAATTCCACACACTCTTTTAATCAATTTTACTATTACAATTGAGATAAATAGTGGCAGAACTTTCTCTTTATTTTGTTTTTACTATGTTTTCTTTTTGCCTTGGTTGAAACCAAGTAATTGTGATATTCAATTAAGACACTACCGTCACCTAAACTTATACAGTATTGTTAAGGGCTAAATTATCTATTTTAGTTGGCTAGAGTTTTATATATTAACAAATAAATTTAAAAAATGAAAAATATGTGAAATTAATACACAAGGTGCAAAAAATTGACACGTGATAAGTCATCATCTTTGGCGTCACAATCGAGATAAGAGGATGGATGGATGGATAATCTAATTGAAAAAACATGATACTATTTGACTTGTGCAACCAATTAATCACAAAAATATTGTTGCTTTTAAGTCTTACCTTACCTGACTTATGTATTAATTGGCATAAAAATGTGTTTTGATCTTTGTATTTTTGCATTGACACAATATATTTCAAGTATTATAATGATATTAAATTATTATAAAAAATAAACATTACTCGATAATAATATTTTAAGTATGATATCATAAAAAAAAATGGTATGCAAAATGGTTATAAGGATTATGTTTTGATTATGGAATTGAGAGAAATATCAAATATCGTAAGTTTTCATGCGTGATATAAGATGTAACCCTATTTCCATTAGCACGGCATGAAAATGAATTTAGAAATTTAAAAATTACTTGACAACAAAATTTAAATAACATTTGAAGATTTGAAACTCAAATGTAGAAATACACATGCACAAGAAACCAAAGGACTTTTAATTATCCAAATTGTATGTGCCAATATTCGATGGAATAAGATACCAAGATATATGCCGTACTTACATAATTTTCCGTGTGTAAAAATACTTGAGTATTATTTGTGACCATGGATTAACTTCGCATGTACTTGTAGGGATGCTGGTATACGTTCTTAATTCAATGTTGTACGTTTTTACATATTCTTTTAATACTTTCATATAATTCATACGTATAATGCACTATTCACTCCAAATCCTACATCGCATTAGTGAACATGAGTTATGGCTTGTTTTCAATAGCTTCTGGGAAACGAATAGAGATTCGAGCGATTAGAGCTCTACGATTTCACCTTAGAAGTTGGAAGTTTGAATTCCATCAACATTAATTCTCCCACCCGTATTATAATAGTGTAGGATTGATTAAAAAAAATAAAAAGCTTCTTATTTTTATAAAAAATGATTTTTGAAAAATTAAAAATTAATTGCTCTTGATTTTAACTTAAAAATTTTAAAAATATAGTAAAAAAGTAGTTGAAAATATCACAAAATAGATTTTTCAAAAATCCAAAACTAAAATCAGGTAAAAAAAGCTATTGAGAATATACTCTTAATCTTGTCCCAACGACAATATTCACAAAAATCCGTCTCACAATATCTTAATATTAAGTACGTTATGTATGACATATGATAATTATTTTACAGTAGTTTTCTATAACTGCATAAAATGCACAATTTTCATGTTTAGCAGTTGAAAAATAATACAAGTAAAAAGAAATCTTAGAAAAACATAATGCTATTTTTTGGTTCGAGAGATTTGACATGACTAATATGTAAATCTTAGGATATAACTTGAGGTAGTAACCACAGTTACGAGACTCGTCCATATTAGCTGAGGAAAGCTTGGGAATACGAGGACAATGCCATTTACCAATACCAATCAGCAGCAAGGCTGAGAACAAAACAAAACAAAGGAGTAGTACAAGGAAAGGCAGCAAATAAACAGCATTGAACCGACATATATTTTATCCAGTTCAGCATCATACTATAGTTTTCTCCGAAACATCTCCTCCTTCCTTCCTTATCACTCATTAACTGAAGCGATAACCACATTAATATTACCACCACCCTCAGCTTCTCTCTCTCTCTCTCTCTACTGTCTACCATCATTTCAACATACTTCAATTCACTCTCTCCCTCGAAAACGGCCGCTTCCTTTCCTGAAAAATACAAGTGAAGATTCCATAAATTATCAAATTGATCTCTGCATTGCATGAGAAATGGATCCATGTCCATTTGTTCGCCTCATAGTCGAATCCTTAGCACTAAAACTACCTTCTTCCCCGGCCAAACCGGCCGGTCCAGGCGTTTACCCCTCCTCAACTCCATGCCACGCTAAGCTTAAGCTCAGCAATTTCCCTTCCCAAACAGCCCTCATCCCTCTGTGCACCGCCGACCAATCATCCTCCTCTTCCCCGGACTCCTCCACCTCCTCCGCTGGCTTCCACCTCGATCCCACTACTCTCCGTCGCCTCTCCACCAAGCCCATCATCACTCTCAAGGTCTCCGTGTTCATCGGACGTATGGGGCGCACTTGTGGAGTCTCATGCGGCAAATTACTGGGCTCTGTTAAAATGTGCATAAACGTTGCCGGTGCCCAGTCCAAGTCGTCTGTGTACCAGAATGGGTGGATTAAGCTCGGTCTGACAGGTAATAATGGACTGGACAAGCCGGTTGCTAAATTGCATGTACTTGTACGGTCCGAACCCGATCCCCGGTTTGTTTTCCAGTTTGAAGGCGAACCAGAATGTAGTCCGGTGGTTTTTCAGATCCAGGAGAATATACGACAGCCGGTTTTCAGCTGCAAGTTTAGCGCGGATCGCAACTACAGGTCACGGTGAGTGTAATCTTAGTCATGGATTTCTGTCTTGCGGCTCATTTTAGCTATTTTAGTTAAGGTGTACTGCTGTGGTGGCCCGCGCCAGTTGTTTTTGTCTGATTATTTCATTTTCCAGACTTTTTAAAAATTTTTAAATGTTTTTTACATAATTTCTTTTCTCTTCCAGCATTTTAATTTATTGCAAGGTTAAATTTTTATTTAGTTTGGGATTGTTAGATTTTCACCGGTTGGGTGTATATGTAGTGGTGATGGGACGGCTCCATAATTGGTCATTTTCCAATTATCAGGCACATGGTTATCACATCACCCTTCAATTTCTTATCCATTACCGTTAAATTGGATAATGAAGAAGAGTAGTAAGGAAAAAGAGAAAAAAAGGGAAGAGTAATGGTGTTAAATATGAAATACGTATAAAATTAGGGTGCAGTTTTTACTCAAATTTTTTTGTCTAAATAGTTAATGTGAGAAAAAAGTGATCAGAAAGCTGTAAAGATTAATTATTCAGCAAGAGTTAATAAAACTTCACTTTCGTGATCCAATTAATTTGAATGCAGCATGCATAGCTAGTTAGTTGTTTCTGACAAATCTTTGCCGACTATTTGATTTACCAGCATATGGTTGGTTCTTGGCGGACATTTAACGAATTCAGTTAATAAGGTTAGTGTTTTGGGAATTTTTTTTTTTTTTCACTTTGAGTGATTTAATTTTTGGTCAGGTACATAATTTATCTTGGGTAGATTTTGCAAATCCTGAAAACTGGATCTCATTTCTCTTACATGTCAATTGCTGCTAACCACCGCATTAACAAGAAACCAAAATTGTGGTATGATTCCGACGAAATTTAATTCTTGTTAAGGGTTAATAATCTTTGCCTTTGGTCAAACAGACATTATTAAGTCTTGCAGTGCTCTGTCAAGGACAACTAACTCAATTGATTCCGCTCTTATCCCATGTGAAAAGATTTAGTTGTATGATTATGTTTTCTGTTAGATATAATAATTATGTTTGACCAAATTGTGCTTCAATAATTTTATATTCTGGTTTCTGTTGCTTAAAAATTTGCCTTTTGGTTTTAGGCCATGAATTACTGATCTTTGTACTTGTTGTGTTGTTTACTATCAGATTTCTACCTTCAGATTTTACCATGGGTAATACCAATGGATGGATGAGAACCTTCCCTGGTGAAAGAGAAAAACCAGGAAGAGAGCGCAAGGGTTGGATGATAATAATCTATGATCTCTCAGGCTCAGCAGTTGCAGCTGCCTCAATGATTACTCCATTTGTTCCATCGCCGGGTTCTGATCGAGTTTCTCGATCAAATCCTGGGGCATGGCTCATCCTCAGGCCTAATGGACTCTCTGTTAGTAGCTGGAAGCCTTGGGGTCGTCTTCAGGCTTGGCGCGAGAGAGGACCAGTTGATGGATTGGGTTATAAATTTGCACTTGTTACTGATTCTGGCATAACAAGCGGAATTCCTATTGCTGAAGGTACATTGAGTGTCAAAAAGGGTGGACAATTTTGCATCGAAAATGCAAGGAAAGATTCAGCTCTGAGTTTATTGTTGCTAGTTCGAGGATTTGTCATGGGGTCAAGTGTGGAAGCCGAAGGGAAAGTTAGTAAACCTATGGTGCAAGTTGGGGTGAGACATGTAACCTGTATGGCCGATGCAGCCTTATTTGTTGCGCTTTCAGCTGCCATTGACCTCAGTATGGATGCTTGTCGCCTTTTTTCGCATAAGCTCAGGAAAGAGCTTTGCCCAGACGAACAAGACTCGCTCTCATAAGAACTTCCCTAACACCCAACTCCAATTTTTTTCTTCTGATGCGCTGATAACCTTTGTTTTTGCTAGACCTTGGTTTGAGCGTGGAAGATACCTCTTTTTCTCCACTTTTTTCAATAAAAACCAGACGACGCATAATTTTCCTTATTACCCAAAATCCTCGCATTTCTTGAGAAAACAATACCAATTTGGGCTTTTTTTTTTTCCTATGTGAGACTTTGACTGTGGTTTGGCTGCGTCGAAGCAGTCTTGCTTACTTTTTATTGACAGTTAACCAACTTTATAGTTTGTTTGTTTTGATGGTTTGGAAACTTCGATTTTGTATGTTTGTGATAGTCGATGGTCGTCACTTAGAAATTAGTACCGAGTGCATTGCAGATTGACATTGTATAAAGAAAGAGTAATTTGTTTGGTAGGGATTATATTTATGGATTCATTCTAGAGTGACTGTTTATTTATTTCTAATGTAGCCTGTTGCATCAATTCTTCTTTTAGTAGTCTTACACCTTTTCTCTCATCCCTGGTTAGCCTTTATCTTGAAGTTTTACTTGATGAAAATTGAAGGGATATTCGCCAAATTAGTCTCTCGCATTATTACAAAATTTTTTTTTAGTTCCTAACATTTAAAATCAATCCCTAACATATCAAAAATGTATTCCGATTGGTCACAGTGATCATTTTTTCTCACTTTTCCGGCAATGAGTAGTGGGCAAATTCCCTATTTTGCCCCTGATGTTGATGGAAAAGTGAGAAAAAATGATCATTGGGACCAATTGGAATACACTTTTGATATGTTAGGGATTGATTTGGCTAATTTTAAATGTTAGGTACTAAAAAAGTTTTTTGTGATAAAACGAGGGACCAATTTGGCTAATATCCCAAAATTGAAACATTTGTGAGGCTTTTATATCCTTCGTAGATAATGGAAAGGGATGACTTGCCACCGACCTATTGTCAATGCGTATAAGCAATACTATGCATATAAGTATTAGCCATCTGCTGTTTTATACACCAAGAAGAACTTGGAATAACCAACTCGTTTGAAGGAGTAGGAAGCCAATTTCGGTTCACAACTAACAACTCTGTCTACCCCAAACAAGAAGAGAAAATTATAAAAAAAAAAAAAAAAAAAATTGTTCTTCCTACTTTTGATTGAAAAAAACTATACACCAAAAGAAAAAAGTTCCTTGTTCCTAACTTTTTATGGGCTGTTTTATTATTCAATAAAAACGGTTGTCATTTAGTTGATCAAATGGGATTATGGGTGGCAATGGCTTGTTGGTGAGTAAGAACATGAACGTTGCAGGGAGAGGGAGGGAAGGATGACAACAATTTGGATTTCTTTTTTAATTAAACAAGAGACAACCAGTGGTGTTAGGTTTGAACCCCACATCAACCATTACAAAGAAAATAAAAAGGAAAATACAAAAAAGAAAAAGAAAATTAAACGCCTTCAACCGGATTCTATGATACCTAAAAGAGTAACAGAGACTAAAACAACTTACATAAGTTTAATAATGCCAATGCTAGTAAAATGATACCGAATATTTTTCCATAGCCTCATCTAAATAAGAGTGGAGGGGTATTAATTAAATGATGCACACTAAAATAGGGAAGAAATATTATAAACTTTGTTTATACAAACGAGTTTCACAAGTAAAATCATTAATCAAATATAATAAACTTTGTTAAGATAATCTGAGTTCTACAAGCAAAATCTTGACTCAAATGTCATACAAAAATTTCCCAAACAATTCTACCTAGGGAAATTTTGCAATCTGTATAGTATATTATATACTCTTTCCGTCCCATTTTGATAGGCTTATAGGTTTTTTTACATAGTTTAAGAAAAATTAGTTAACTTTATTGAAAGAATGAATTAATTTATGATGTTCTTAAAATACCCTTATATTCATCATTAAATATTTACATTAAATATAAATAAAAATTTGTACCATAAATTAAATTAATTCTATTTAATATGTGAATGCACGATTTGCTATGTACTCTCACTTGTAACAAAGTAATTAAATAGAAACATTTTAGAGAAATTAAAAATTAATTATATTTTTTAATTAAAAAATAAATTATAATTTGTAACGGATGAAGAAAAGAAACAAACTTGTCAAAATAGGAGGGAGGGAATATAAAATAATTAATTATGTTCGATTCCCCATTTTTCAGTCGCACGCTTCGCAAGTAAATACTTTCAATATACCTTAATTTCCTGTTTGCGGGGAAATTCAGGTATTCAAGCCTACGGAAACCAGAAAGCACTTTTCCTTTGAAAGCGCTTTCTCATTCCCAGATGTGATGGGGGGTTTCAACCAAATCTTCCTCCTTTTATCCCTTCTCTCCCTCCACATCTCCCTATCCTTTGCCTTCCCCGCCTCAATCTTCCAAATCCTGCCGGAAAGTCAAGAATCTTTCCCTTACCACCACCACCGGAAGATTCCAAGGGACGATAATCTCTACTGTCAGAGCTGGAGATTCACCGTCGAGACAAACGACGCCGGCCCCTGGACTCGTATCCCATCCCGGTGCGTGGCATTCGTGCAGGACTACGTCACTAGCGATCGGTATCGTTCTGAATCGGAGGCCGTAGCTGACTCGTCTCTGGCTTTCGCGAAGACGGTGAATGTCTCCGGCAACGGAAAGGACGCTTGGGTCTTCGACATTGACGAGACCTTGGTTTCCAACGTTCCGTACTATGCGATCCATGGTTTCGGGTTAGTCAAACAAATCTATACCGTTTATTAGTTAGTTGCTGCTTATCTTCAATTGCTCATCCTTGTATGGGCTGCATCTGATTATTACCCTTCTCATGACTGGTACTATGTTCCGTTTATCTCGTTTATGATTGGTTGAAAACAATTGGCTACAGTAACCAACGAAGAATAATTTTTGGTATATCAAGTGCTTATTTCGTGATTCGTGAAGAAGTAATTAGGTAGAGAAAAGAAAGTTTTAGGCCTTTCCTACTGACATCTTATACCTTCTTGGTGCAAGCATTTAGTAACGTGGTATACCTAAGAATTTTCCCACATGTAATTGTCTTTTCTTGGCCTAAAATGCTGCCCAAAAGTAGTTGGTATTTTTGCTATAATCCATTGTGTTTTCTGTTTGCAAATTATATTGCTTTATCTGGTTCAACAAGCTGTACACAATCAATTTCTAAAGGACGGTAATAGCTCTTGAGCTACTTTTAAATCTCCTTTCTCATTGACCATAGAGAATAAACGGTACTCTAAAGCAATCGATGTAACTTATGCATTCTTTTATTTTATTTATTTAAACAAATCTCCAAGGTAAAGGAAAGGAGAAAGAGGATTTAAGTATAGGTTACAAATTCACACCTTTCAAATAATTGTTGAATGGAAGAGGGCTGTAAATCTTATCAACACACTTCCCCACTCTAAAGCACTCGATGTGACTTGTGCATTCTAGCCATGTGAATTTGTGGACCTTAGAAGTTACTTTAAGAATGCGTATATTGCATCTTGCTGAATAGTGGTCCTCAATGATCTGTACAAGCTTTTTTAGTTGCATGTCTATAGAATCTTATAGAAAAGTGATGCCTATAGGCTACGGGCAACATTGACATAATGTTAGTGTCCCAACGAGGCAAAATTGGCTCATCGGGGTCTGTACCATTGTCAGTATACTGTGAAATATGCATTATTGTGCAACTTTCACATGCAAATAATGCATCTTCACATATGTAAACCTCGCCACTAAATAAATATGCACCTTCATTTTCTAATTATTCAAACTATGCTTCGCCTAAAATAACTAATACAATTCTTTAACCTAAAATTCTTCTCTGATTGTAAAGGCCGTGCTTTAGAATGAATCCTTCATCTGCATCTCATTCGCAAGTAATCTACCTTGTCCATGTTTGAAGTGAATGCATCTTGATTACTTGGTCAATGCTTTTCATTAATCTTTTCTTGGACCTTTTCATGATGGTTAACTGGAAAGTCTTGTGTTGAACACAGCTCAGAGACTTTCGATGAAAATTCATTTGATGAGTGGGTTGATTTAGCTGAGGCACCTGCCTTGCAAGCAAGTTTGAGATTGTATAGAGAGCTCGAGCAGCTGGGCTTTAAGATATTTTTGTTGACTGGTAGAAGTGAATTTCAAAGGGGTGCTACAAACAAAAATCTAGAATACTCTGGATACAGCAACTGGGAAAGGCTTATCTTGAGGTAAATTGGAGTGTGAATAAATTTCTATGAATCCGCATGATAACAAGGATGTGTACAATTTTCTTCTCGAATCACAGTCTTTGAAGCTGTAATATGCACAACTTTGTGTGCTCTTGAAATATTAAAAAGTAAACACTAATCAAATAATCTGTTCGCTGAGGGAATTTCTTACCTGGATGCCACAGGGGACCCTCTGATCAAGGTAAACCTGCCACAATCTACAAATCTGAGAAGAGGAAGGAGTTGGAAGATGAAGGTTACACAATTCATGGGAGCTCAGGTGATCAGTGGAGCGACTTGAATGGATTTGCAGTTGCCAAACGGTCCTTTAAACTCCCAAATCCACTGTATTATATTGCCTAATGTAACAGGTGCAATATTGGATATTTGCAAATTACCCCTCAAAAAGAGGAAAAACAATTATTCTTTGACCGATGTGCACGTGCCATGACTTTTAATGCTAATTCTCAATTTGGTGTCGAATCCTTCAACATTTCATGAGTGGTTACTTTTGTCTTGTACACTTGTGAATTGACAAATCCTGAATACTCCTCAAAATAAGCAGTCCAGTGGCGGCATTGGTGTTCATTGAGACGTAGCATTAAATGGTGTAATTGGACGGACAGCAAAAATTAAAGGTCTGAAGGGGCAACGGGCAATTTTACTTTAAAAGTTGGTGGAATGGAATTATGTTTTTATTTTTTTAATTTTTGGCATCGAAAAGGATTAATCTTTGTTTGAACCTTATCTGAACTTTAGGAACAAAAAATAGCAATATCAATTATTGCACCGTGTCACGTGAACGTTCTGAATCTTCATACTCATTGAACACCAACAAGACATTGAAGTTGGCATAATTGCAGCTGCTAAGCTGCAATTGGTGGGGCGAACCTTCGTTCGAGCATCAAATATCATATATGGCAGAAAATGCCATTCGATTTACGCCCACTACACGGTCAGTACTAGCAGTGGCAATGAGTCTTGTCTGGGAGAAAACTCCACGCTCTGCTGAAAAATATTAACCAGTAATCTACTTGTAGACGGTAGAATTTACCCATCAAATTGAGTAATAATAATTGAGGAGTTAAATTGATTAAATATAATTGATATGGCATTTTCTAGCACAGATATTCATCTGACACCATTTACTTACCTTTACTAGGCTTTTTAGATTAGGATCTTAGCTCTCAGTCCTCATTTCTCCTCTCACCACTATAAATACCTCTCATTTGATACTCATAAATTCAAATTCACAAGTAAGATCTTAATTTAACAGAGCTCTTCTCCGTTACTTATTCATTTTTAATATCTCACTCACTTGAGCTTAGGAAGTACAACAGGTGAAAAACTCTACTTCAATCTCATTTACTTTTGTGTGCAGATAAATAGTATAACCATGCATAAAGTGATCAAAATCGGTTCCTACACTACTGAACAATTAAAGAATACAATTATATTAACGACTGATGTAATGGAAAATATGGTACCAGTAATACAGGAGTCTATATTCTCCAGAGTCTTATCCAAACAATTGCTGTGAGAAACTGTAGGTAGAGTAAGATTAACTAATTTCAATACCAAACTTTCAGGACGTAATAAATTTGGAAGCTGTGGTCATAACTTCATTGAGTTAATGACTGACAGACCACACTAGCCAAAAGCTAGCCTGTTTTACAACAAACATTGGTCATTGTGCCCTCTTTCTTCTCTCATTGATGTGATGGGCTTGGAGTTGGACTAGTCTCAGTCTTTTGCTCTCCGAACAGTGTCCCACAAATAAGAGGCTTTGCTGAAGGAATTCTAAGACAACTCAATCCACCGCCGGGAATGGCTGAGCACTCCGGCTGAGGTCTTTGCATATCCACTCCAGGAATGCAATTTAACGAGAAATCAAGTCCAATACTCAATTTTGAACAATCTTGGCTGATCCCAGAAAAAAAATTATAGGCAACGGTCAAATTCAATAAATTTCTCAATGAACAGACCAAGTCTGGCAACACCCCGGAAAGCTTGTTGTGTGCAAAGTTGAGAACTTCAATGCCACCTAAGCAAGAGACGGAGTCTGGCAAATGGCCCATTAGTGAGTTAAAACTTAAATCAAGAACTTGCAAATCCGTCCACGAGCCAACTCCTTCAGGGATGCAACCAGTTAGTTGGTTGTTGAGCAACAAAATCTCCTTTATCCCAGTGTAGCCAAAACTAAATGGGATGTTGCCCCTGAACTTGTTGTTGGCTAAATTTACGACAGAAGCTGGAGAATTACCGAGATTTTCAGGAAGATCGCCATCAAACTGGTTGTTGTTGAGAAAGATAGCATCAAGTTTCTTGTTGAAAAGATCCTCAGGAATGGGACCTGAGAAGCTGTTAAATCTGAGGTCTAAGTAAAGAAGGTTGGGAATGAGCAGAGTTGCAATGGGAAATGGTCCAGAAAATTGGTTGTTACTGAGGTCTAATTCTGTTAAAGAAAGGAGATCTTTGAAAGTTTCAGGGATTGTACCCGCGAACCTGTTGCTGTTGAGGTGCAGTAGAGACAAGTCTGTAAGTAAAGAAAGTTCTCCTACAAGAGCACCTCGAAGATTTGCATGGTTAAGATCTATACCTGCAACAACTGGTCCTGTTGGATTACCCATGTAATCTTGGGATTCTGAACAAAACACCCCTTTGTAAGAACACACATTTGAACCAACCCAAGTCTTTAAAATCCCCAGTGGATCATCTGTGATCGTTGATTTCCAAGCTTGGAGAGCCGTGTAAGCCCTGTTTAGTCTTGATGCTGGAGCACCAGCTGACGGAATTGGATTATTGATCCCTCCTGCTCCTCCTCCTCCACCACCACCACCACCAATCCAAACACCCCCACCTCCACCACCAATACTGCCTACACCTCCACCAACACCAATGCCAACACCTACACCACCACCAACCGAGAATGCAGCTTCTGTAGGAATTAGTATTGGGAGTAAAACGGCCAAGAACAAAGTTGCTTTCCCCATTTTGAAGTGAACAGTCAAATTTCATTCCATGTGATGACCTTTCTTGTGAGCTAGGCCAAATGAGGTTGCTGCATTGATGACTACAAGAAGTTGGTGGGGTTCATTAGTCTTGATTGAAAATTCATTTATTGCATTTATTTGTCCATGTAGTAATGTTTGTTACTACCGTCTTGTTTACATTTCTGGGTCCTTGAACTTTTTATGTTGGTTAAAGTAAAACTTTTGTTGCATTGATGCCAACCAGTCAAACAGCCCACGGGCATGTGAATCAAAAGTAGTACTGGCATTGAAATTGGTTAAAGGAGAAACGCGAGCAGCTTGGCACACTAGTGCTCCTCCTGTAGATTTGATTAAACAGAGGACGATTACTTTACGTGATTCCATGGCAATTTTTCATGATTATGAGAAAGTGACAGAAGTTTTATCCCAACGAACAAGGAAAGAGGAAGAATGTGACATGTTACTTAAAATAAGGGTCACGGAAACTACTTGAAAATCAATCATTTCTACTGCACTTGAGATTGTAAATTTTATGGTTACATTTTAGGGATAATTACACAAACCTCCCTGAGTTTTATGACAGTTGCAAGCAGTTTCCCTCATGTTTAAAAAATTACACATGGTTCTTTTGGTCACTTAAAAGGTCTATTGTGCCCCTGACCAAACATTCAAAAGCTTAAAAACAAAAATCTACTCCTTTCCCACTCTCACTAGGAGTGTGCATGGGTTAGATATCCGACCGCATGAGGTATTTTCTAACCTAACTCGTTATATACGGGTTATGCAAAGTTGTAATCCGTATTCATATCTGCATATAGAAATATTCGGCGGGTCGAATATCCCCATTTTTCAAGTCGGATATCCGTATTTTTTCGGGTCATACCCGCATACTATTAAATTTGCTTTAAATCCTAGATAATCTAATAATAATTAGAGCGTCATTTATAACAAACATAAACTTAAATAACATATATTAAATTAAGTGTTACAAACCATGAATTTATCGCAAGCACTAAAGAAATTTTTAATTTTTTGAGACAAAGAAACACCGTACACACAAATCTTATAACATAAACATCAACTGTATTTTTGAGGCAAAGAACAAAATAAACACACAAGACAACTATCATAACTAGAGTTTATATTACCACATCTTCAATTCTTCACATTTCAATGTTGATAATGCGATACTCTTTACCGTCTAAGATTACAAAATAAGAATAAAAGATATTGATATTAATATTAATAAAAAATAACAAATATTACATAGTAATTTCACATAATAATATCTAATAGCATATTACATAATACTAATAATAATATCACATAATAATATCACATATTAATATTAGGAAACCTTATAAGAATAAAAGATATTGATATTAATATTAATAACAAATAACAAATACTACATAGTAATTTCACATAATAATATCTAATACCATATTATATAATAATAATAATATCACATAATAATATTACATAATAATATCACATATTAACATTAGAAAACCTTATAAAATTACATCATTACCCCCATATACAGGTCGGGTCGGGTCGGATACCTTTCAAGTTTTAAAAATCATGATCTGTATTCGACTCGCTTAATAAAGCAACCTGCATATGACTCGTATCCGCTAAAACCCGATGAGTCGGATACTTGTATTTTTTGGATTGGATTCAAATCAAATCGGCCAAGTTTTCGAGCCACCGAATTACCTTGCACACCCCTAACTCTCACCCAGTCGCCAGCCGCTCCTCTCAAATTTTTTTCTCCATTTATTTACCCAACTCCCGCACTTTCCCTTACCTCTCCCTATCTCTTCCCTCTTTTCTAGCGATCATACAATCTTATTCATCCATCACCAGGCCAATCACTCGTTGCTGCTACCTTCTCTAGCCCCTCTTAATTTAATTTTTTTGGCCATCAAACATCACCCATTTTTCCCATCTTTACTCAACTCTATATGCAATTCCTAACACTCGCCACCAACCTATCCACCTGCTACTACCCTTGCCATAATTGCTGCCACTAGGATGTTGGCTTCCCCTATTAAACCCATGGCGCCAAATCTTAGTTCTATATTGATTTTTCAATTTGAAAAGTCCCTTGCACATATTTGTTTCCCTATAGAAGCTGCTCTGCAACAAGTTGGATTGTTTTTTTTTTTTTTTTTTTTGATTCTTTATGGTCGATAGTGATGGTTTGGCTTTTTTTTTTTTTCTTATTGATGCTGATTTAGGGTATATATTTATGCTGTTGTGTTTCTATCTAAATGTTTAGAGATAATTAGTTAAGAAATTTCCAAGGAATAATATTGATGCTAATGGGAAGAATCCAATCCTTCCAATAGGAAGGGTCAATACCCTATGCTTTTTATGGAAAATGTAAAGATTACCTTTCTTTGGTGTTGTTATTGATAGATCTTTGAGAGTTTAGGATAGGATTGATAGTAATTGAGCAAGATAGTCATGGAGAAGTGTTTTCATTTTTTTTTAAATGACGATTGGTAATATTCTTCATTTTCTAATCCAATTCCAGCACTTCATTCTTTTTGGTTATTCTTGGACTGCAAATATTATTGATATTTTGATTATGATTTTTTCTTTTTTCTTCTTGACAATGTCTTTGACGCAGAATGCAGGTTAGGTTTAGTGTTTATTTTCTGAGTAGAATGGGAGTTGTGGTGGATTGGGGTATTTTTTTTCTTTTTTAACTTTCTAGGGGAAAAGGGCGTTGGAACTGTGTTTAGAAAGATAAGGGTTTGGAGATGTGTTTAAAAAGACAAGGGTTTGGAGATATATAGGAGGAACATTCAATGGCTTTTTTTAATATAGAGGCGAGTGTAATTTTTGAAACGTGAGGGAACTGTCTGCAATTGTTATAAACCTCAGGGCGGTTTGTGTAATTATCCCTGCATTTTACCATCATTAATTAGTGGCCTGTGTCTGAAATTTGTCTACACTGAATCATAGCTGATTGGTTCTCTCTGTCTGCACAACCATTGTTGGCATGCAATTGGCCAGATTGCTACGGTAATTTCTAATAAACTCTTCTAATTTTTTCTTTAAGGATATAGCAATTCAAGCGGGAAACTACTTTTTAAGTTATAAGCAAGAAGCCACCAATCATAATGAATAAAATTTATCGTAAACTGTCTGTACAATACTAGTCTATAATAACTTTACACACATTCTTCACTTGCAAGATGCATAATCATTAGCAAATTTCTTCGTAAGGTTTGCGTGGTACGAATAACATAAGCTTGTAGAAAAGTTCAGCAATGACATCCACACGTTCCATGATCAATGACTGTATAATTGGTTGCAAGGTGCATTCGAATTTGGAATTTGGAATATACCATAAAGGAAATGAAAATGAAATTATTCTCTCAGATGCTCTGTTTCAACCGTCACACCTTATGTGGTGATTATTGCAAGAAGTGAGTAATATGTGCTTTGAAAGAGAAAAAGTGGCTCCGTTTGGATGGTATTATTTAGAGTGTTTTTTAAGAATTATTTGGATAAATTATTTGAATTATTTTTTATTGACTTTTTTGAAAAAGTGAAAAAGTGTTTGAATGTAATTTTTTTTTAAATGACATGATGGTAATTTAAAAAAGGTGGACGTTCGTTTAAAGAAGCAGACATCTGCTTTTTTAAGCGAACGTCTGCTTTTTTCAAATCACCATCATGTCCACCCATTTTATCGCCTGCTTTAAAGAGGGGACGTTCGCTTTGTCGTCCGCTTCATCGTCCCATTTCAAAATCCACCAACAATGGATCTCATTTTGTTCCTCGTGATTTTTTTAGTTTTTTCAAAATAAATTTTGAACACAAACAAGATTGCTTTTGTGAATAATTGTGTAAAAAATCTGTAAAGTTCATTGGAAATTTAGAATGAAAACTCAGCTAGAAAATTTGTTGAAAAAGTTTGACCAAAAAATTTTTTTGCTTTTGTCCAAAATTTGTCATTTGTCCAAATGGGTTTGGGAAAAAATTTTCCAAAAAAATGGATCAAATAACTTGTCCAAATAGATCGAATAATACTAAGTCTTTTGGCAAAAATGGAGCCTGTTGGCAAGTTCTTTTGCAAAGCCGATTGCCCAATGGGTACAGCGTGGGGTTGTGGACTCATTTGAAAACTAAGCCCATTTGATAGAGGCTGGTCTCACGTCCAAAAGGCCCCGAGATGCTGCAAAGGTTGTTGCAGTTTTGAACTACTATTATTTTGTTGGATAAATAACTTGTTCTTTTATACAATTGTAATTGTAATTTATTGGACTAGCTTGAAAGAAATTGGTGGACTAATTATAGTTACCTTCTCTAAAAATATATATATATATATATATATATAGTTACCTCCTTTATCCTTCTAAGTTCGTCTAATACCCTATCCAACATGCCTTTAACTTTTTCTTTTTCCCCTTAAACTTTGACAATTATAAACTTATAAATAAAAGTAAATGTTAAGCAAATGAGCTCGATCGTGAACAAGAATTGAATAAGTAGTTTTTTTTATTAAACTTATATTATTATAATAGAGGAAGGAGAATTTGTCTTGGTGAGATTTGAACTCCCTAACCTTCAGAGTGGAGTCATAAATCTCTAGCAGCTCTACTTTTTATTCATTTTCAATGATTAAATGGTTAAAATCAATTTCTTTCTAGACTATCTATTTACTTAAAAAAACAAAAGAAAGAAAGAAAAGAACCAAAAACAAAAGTCTCCATAAGAGCTTAGTCAGTCATTGGATCAGGATGGCTAAAAGTCTAAAACATTACTTGGTTTCAAAAACTTCCTTGCCTCACACGTACGTAGTAGCAGTAGTAGTTATCTGGACCGATTATACTTTGTCATACTTTTTTTATATTCATGCGTATCTATCTATGCCAGAACTAAAGCTTGAGTTTGTAACATCATAATTTTCATAAAAGAAGGAATAATCAACTTTTGTGGCATATCAAGGGCTAATTAACAGATTGGAAATAAAGAAGTGGATATGGTAGGGAAATTTTGTTTTAACAAGCATTGGGCATCACAAATTTCAACCGACCAGTCACGTCAAGTTATTGTCTTAATACCTACAGTGGTAAGAGAAAAAGCAGATAGGGATGACAATGCATGTTGTTTTCGAAGGTCCCAGACCCTACTAAGATAAACTAAAGCCTAACCCGAAAAGTAAGAATTCCAACGTCATTATCTATAAAATGGTTGCCGTCATTTCTTTGTTGTTTATTCATTAGACCCGGTTGATAATCCAAGTTATACTGTGTAATTTATTTCGAAGACAAGAAATTTAACAAAAGTCATGTCTGATATATCTACGTAAATATTGTGAGTTTGTTCTCAGTTCTTCTCCTTATTTGCTTTTAATTTTTGATTTTTAAAAATATATTTTGTAATATTTTTAATTATTTTTTTACCTGACTTTTGAAATATTTAAATTAATATAAAAAACAACTGATTTTTTTTTAATTTTTTAAAAATCAAAATCTGTTAATAACAAACCGTAGGATTACTTTCCATTGCATTTCACAAGTCCTGCGTGACCTAATTTTTGAACAGTTTTGAGAGTGCTTTTTAACATAGTTAGCAGATGGAGTCTCAGATCAGAGCTAATTACTTTTGTTTGAAAATTAATGAATGAGTTGAAAATAAACCGGTAACAGTGAAATGAAATAATTGTTAACAGACAATTACTTACTTACTCAGGAAGTAGGATTGAAGTCGTGTATCTAGACAAAGCAAAGGAAAAAACACCTTTTTAATTGTGGAAACTTGACCAACGGTTGCCTAGTTCCCATTTGCCTGACTGACTCTGTTGCCTAGAGTGCTTCGTCACGCCCATCAAACATCGTCATGTTTGCTTGCATGACGAGGGGTGGGAGTGGATTTTCTTATATTGCCTAATGGAATAATAAAACTGCCTCCGGCGAACTGTGAATGGGAACGCTCGTATGCAACTCTTTGACTGACTCTTCCTCCATACTTCAATGAACATTAATGACCTCGAAACCAATTCTAGTAATTAGTTGGATACCTGGGAATGACGTTAGTGAAAACGGAGGTTATGTTTGAACCGAATACTTTTTTTATAATATCGTTCTGAAATCTTCATGCAAGTTATTTATTTATATTTTTAAACCTTATTTTGACTGAAAATTTTTTCGGAAGAAAATAGAAGAATCTCCTTCTTTTTTTTTTTTTTTTTTATAAAAATTTTTGGTGATAACTTTTTGCTTTAAAAATTTGGTAATAAAAAGTGCATTACTAAAATTATTTTTAGTCATCCCAAAAAAAAAAAAAAGAAAAAGAAAAACTGAGAATAAAAATCCTGTTCACCCCGTCCGTCGGGTATTTCCGTAAATAATCTCAACTTGAAGTCCCAATTCACTTTCTTTCTTCACACCCTCTCCTCCAAGAGTTGACCCTCAGCCTCAGCCCCCCCGCTCTCTTTGCTTAATCAGGTTCCCTTCTTCAATTCAACACTTCACTCTCATGCCCCCATTATACATATTGCGTTCCGCCCCGCGTTCTTCACTGATTTCAATGGAATTTTCAATCTCCAATTCATAGTTTTTATCAATTTTATTTGAGTTCCCAAAATTATATAATTTTTTTTAAAGAATTAGTCGATTATCGTGTGATTTAAGTAAAATTAGGGTTTGAAAGATGAAGATCGAGGAATTAGACGAGACAGAGAACGGTTCAGAGTGTGCGATCGTGAATGGGTTCGATTATGATTACGATAATTCCTTTAGGAAAACGAGGATGATTGTTCGGGCCGACGCCAAGAGAGCTCTGGTCGGAGCGGGTGCTCGGATCCTGTTTTATCCGACCCTTTTGTATAATGTTTTCCGCAACAAAATTAACCAAGCTGAGTTCAGATGGTGGGATCAAATCGATCAGGTTTTTTTTTTTTTTTTTTTTTCCTAATAATCCTCTCTTCGTTCGTTCTTTCTTCTTTTTAATTAATTTATTGTATTGTCTGTTTAATTTGATCTAATTTCTTTCAGAAAGTTGACCTTTTTTTTTTTTGGTGATATTTTAATTTTGTAAAATCAATATCTCGAGGTGACTATAAGTTCTGTAATTTTCTTTCAGTATTTGTCGAATAAGGATAACTTTGTTTATTCTTGAGGGCTTACTTGATCGGTGAGAAAATATTTTGGGACGATGAAGCATATGGGTTACTTTTGATCACAGTTGAGTGGTTTCTGATAAAATTTGTATTTATTTGGTGCATTAGCTGTGTTATTGTTCATTAATTGTGGAAGAAAAGCATAGGGAAATAATGGAAATGATGTCAATTATTAGGCTTGATAATTGATCCATTGAAGTAAACGTTGAAACAGGATACTTATATCAAGCTTGGATTAGCTGTCTGTAGAGTTGACTGATGCATATTGCTACTAGGGCTATATTCGGAATTCACAAAATTGTCATTGCAGAGTTGTTATTTTGTTCGAATTTTCTTCTTTGTGTTTTTTCACCTTATGTTTCTATCTAGACGCTTTACAGATGAGTTTGTATGGTCAATTAGAAATTTAAAAATTTTTGGATGTTCAGGTATATTAGATTTATTAACCTTTCATTCCTGTGTTGATTTTTGTTCAGTTTCTGCTTCTGGGAGCAGTTCCATTTCCGAAGGATGTTCCTCGTTTGAAGCAGCTCGGTGTTGGAGGTGTTATTACCCTAAATGAACCTTATGAAACTCTGGTACCAACATCACTATACCATGTGAGTATCTCGGCTCATATAACCTGGCTTTGAGGTTAGATGTTGGAGATGATGATTGGTTGGACGATTCTGTTATGCATTTTTTTATCATAAACTTTATAGCTTGCTATGCTATAAACAGTTTGTGCCTGTATTGTTGATCATGTGCTTGCTTTATTGATATTTGTTGTTTTGTATTTGCTGCTAGGGGATCCTAACATTTTCTTCGAAAATGATGGTTGTTGGATTATTTTTGGGGCAAAGCTTGCCATCAACTCTTATTTTGTCCGACTTTTATTTCCTCCAGTAACATGTTTCTTCAAATTCTCCAGGGTTGGCTCGAGACCTCTACACTAAAATTTAGGGCCATCCCCTTTTTGTTAGGGTGGTAAGAATTCTGTTTTTCTTAGGGATAGTTCAGGCAGTTTTGGCACTAAAGTTCCAGCTTTATTGCTCGAATTGGAAATTGTGTCAAGCTGCTTCTGCACTCAAGAAATCATTGCTCAAATTTCTTTCTGAAGTCGAGAAGTTAAGATGGAAGAATGCAGCATTTTTGCATGAGATAATGAAATATGAATTTCCTTCTCCTCATGTTTGATGCAATTCTGTTGATGCGATAATACTGAAATTGGACATTGGATAGATGAGACACAAAAGGATCCTTTTCCTGTGATTGATTCTTAGTTGTTCCTGTTTCAAGTGTTCTTTGTCTAAAAGTTTTCTTCATAACAAGAGTTCTACCATCCTATGAGCTTCTTTTGATAATAGTAGATGAAATTTGTGTCTCTAAGCTTTGAAAGAAAGCATTTTGATGCTCTGGATAAATGACTCTGAAAATGATATGCAAACCAGTTGAAAGGATTGCATTTTCTTTTTCCTGGTATATTCCTAAAATTTTGGTGGCAATTTTCAGGCTCATGGGATTGACCATCTGGTTATTCCAACTCGGGATTATTATTTTGCTCCCTCTTTTGTTGATATCAACCGCGCTGTAGATTTTATTCATAGTAAGTGTGTTAATATTCCCTCTAAGGTTTGCTTCTTTTTGTTCTCAAGTTATAAGGAGACATCTCTTCTTTTGGTTGCAGAGAATGCATCTGTTGGTCAAATGACGTATGTACACTGCAAAGCTGGGCGGGGAAGGAGCACGACAATTGTTCTCTGCTATTTGGTATCGTTTTTCTCCTTTTAGGATGTGTGGATTCTTGCACAAAGACGGCTGGCTTATGGCAAATGTACCACCAGCCACCAGGTGTTGAGATTTGTTGTTGACTGACTTGCAGGTGGAGTACAAGAACATGAGTCCTGCTTCTGCACTAGAGTATGTTCGTTCTAGGAGGCCTAGAGTGCTATTAGCTCCTTGTCAATGGAAGGTAACGTGTAAATCCAACTGATGCATGTTCGAGTTTTAAGCAGAATTTAACATTTTGATCCTTTTCCTGCTTGTCATCCCCAAAAGCAGACTGTCCAAGAATTCAAGCAGTGGCGGGTGGCTTCTACTGCACGCTTTCCATCTGTAGATGCTGTATTGATAACAAAAGCAGATTTGGAAGGCTACCAGAGTTCTGGCGATGATACTTCCAAGGAGCTGGTGATTGTACCCAAAATGAGGACTATGCCAATGATATCAAAGTTGTCCTGCCTTTTTGCATCCTTGAAAGTTTCAGGTGGGTGTGGTCCTGTCACCAGGCTACTGACTGAGGCACGGGCATAAGCTGCTTACTGAGGCACGGGCATAAGCTGCTTACTGAGGCACGGGCATAAGCTGCTTACTGAGGCACAGGCATACTAGTCCCCGTCCTTCAGTAAGTTGCTTGGTTGTACAGATGAGCATTGGTAAGTATATCATCTGTAGTCTTGTATTAGGAAGAAATGGGAGGAAGGAATAATTGTACCAGATAATTGTACAAGAGGGCAAACTACTGATCCCTTAAATGTGTTGTACAACATGGGGTTAAGCCTGACTGTAATCCAGTCGTAAATATTTGCATCAGTTTTTGATAGTCTAATTTTAGTAGTAAAATTGTGCAATTGTAACAAGAAGCCTCTTTTTTTTTTTTTTTTTTTTTTTCCAACTTTTCCTCTGATCTTGTACCTGTGTTTTCCTTGAATCCCGAAAACGATGCGTTTTGACCATTAAATATGTTCTAGATGCTTGCCTAACTGAGTTATGCGCTGTGCTAATTGGTATGCCTCGTAGTTCAACCGGTTTAACCAATTACATGCCAATTTTATGTCATATTTCAAAGTATATAAATACAGAGCGAGACATTTTTATTGTAAAGATATTCCTCTGGGATGAACACTTTTTTACCCCCCTAAAAAGAAAATGATCTAGGAAATTTCTTTGTTCTGCCTGTAGGAATTCATGATATATGGACTGCAATTTTCTAACAATTGTTCTTTTTGGTCAGAAGTGCGAAAGATTATGTTTGCATTGTTGATTGGGTGAAACGCATCCTATTCGGTAAGCATCAACAGTTTGGCATGAAAAAATGATTCGGACCAGATTAGAGGTAGTATCTAGACTTCATATTTCTTATGATGTAAATTAATACAAAGTTTTCATTATTATAACTATTTTCTAAAAGTTGGCACTAGGATTATCTTCATATCCCAGTCAATCATCTGGTCTGGTCATACGAGACCGATTTGAATAAGAATAAGTACCTTCAAATCATAGCCTTTAACTTTGGCAAGGAGTGTTTTTGTGCTGTCAATCTAAGCCATGATGCTTCTTGTCCTTGGAACGAATTGATTTCATTTCTTTTTGTGTGTCCAAATTCCAATACAGTGTGCATTTGAAAGATAATTGAGTATTATACCATGCTTCCTGGTTGCAAAAGGATTAAGCGAGCCACAGGGTTCTGCTGGGCTTCAATTTCAGGGTCTTCCTTGAAGACCTTCAAACTTCGAACCCCACTCAGCCAGTCCATTTTTTACCATCAGCGTCAGTTTGTCATTCAAAGATGCTTATTTTAGTTTCTATTCATCGTACTTTTTTTTTTTACCTTTAAGGTGAGGGTGGAGAATGTCTTGGTTTTTGCACAAGTACAAAAAGAGAGTGAGACAAAAAGAAAAGCACGAGCACCAAAAGCCAGAAAGACCAAGTGATAATAGCAGTACTTCTTTTTGTCAAATGATCCTACAACCATAAGGTAGATTTGATTAACTAACAATCATTTGCAGCGCTACTTTGAGGTGATTTATAAAATAAACATTTTGATTTTATTATGAAATATTAGCGTCTCGAAACAAATTATAGTTGGAGCTTGATAAAAATGGAAACAAATTACAGAAGTGATCCAATGCTTTGCAGTCTGATCCATGAATCCAGGTCCAGGGATTGCGTCTCATCCGAACCCCACCGACTCGGGAAAATTTTTTGCACGTACCAAAAGCAAGATGCGCTCAAATCTTGGGGACTTGAGATGTAACATTAAACAAATCAACACTATTTTTGATTTTCTTTTCCTATGTTGTGAACACTTATCATATCCATTATTTTGCCCATTATCTTTATAAACTTATTTTTTGACCAAATGTTACTGAGAAAGATTGCTTGGCCTCCGAATTACTGGATTCTTGAAATCTTGCGTTTTGTGAGTAGAAACTTCTTATTATCCTTTCTTTCTTTCTTTCCTTCTCTTTTTCTTTTTTGAACGAAGAAACTACTAGACCAACATCATACCCTTGTCAAATTTTTGCTTCAGCATTTTACGCAATTATTTGACACCATCATTCTCAGTCTCATTTACCATCGACTCCTGACTTTAAAACCTTAGAAAATAGGTATATTTAAGAACATGTACAACAAAAGAAACCTGTATTAACGTAGTGAAATGCAACTCAATAAACTGTTTGAATTCCATGTATATTGGGCATTATATGGTACAGAAAACCTTACATTTAGCTCATCTCCCATGCAAAACTCACGTTATAGAGCCCAAAAAAAAAGTGATATAGAAAATAAATTAATTGTTCTTTTATATAAAACTGCAATACTTAAAAGGAAATATAATTATTTGACCTCGATGTGATCCAATTTCTTACCGTCTTCCACAATAAAATCGTTTATATAAGTCGCATCATTTATAGTTTGCTCCAGAAAAAAAAAAAAAAAAACTTTCATCCAGTATCTGACATAAATGTTGACAAGAGGGGACGGCAATTAATATTCTAGAAATTAGAGGAGACTTTAGATTTTTTTTTCCAAAAATATTATTTCAGTGAAAAATAATGACACACAATTTAAGATTTAATTTAAGGTGAACTAATGTAGAAAAGAGAAGAAAATTCAAAATTTAGATACACTGGTTTGGTCCTCTATTGTTTAGTCATTTATGCTTCTTTTATATATTTTTTCTTGATACGAGTTTTGGCGTTCTGCTATTTATGTAAAACATGGATTATTTTCTATTTGCAAAGCATGCACATTAATTCATTTGATCATCTTATATTCAACTTATTTAATTTCCATTTTGTACTCTATCCTTATAAGTGTAAACACTTAAATGGGCTTCGTATGCTGTCACATGCATATTGTATAGGCTAGGTTTATTTATTTATTTTATTTTTTTGCCTTTTCCCCTTATAATATCTAAATTGCTGGATAATAGACATCGTATGGTTTTAATAAAAAAAAATTATGCTCAAATCACATCGTCTCGAGTGTAAAGATGTTTTGTCACGCATTAGAGTGACCGATTCGATGTTTTGTCACGCATTAGAGTGACCAGTTCTTACTCTCTCTAATTAGGCTAGATTCATATTCCAGCCAGTGAACTGGAAAATTTCAGCTTTCATCGTATACAGATGAGCTATAATAAACCCTCCCTTGGTTGAAGGAATCCAAAAAGGTGGTTTTTCGGGCCATGTTATGATATTCCTCATTGCATTACACATAAATTCCTTCTGCAACTTCTTTACGGGACCGAATCTATACAACTGGTTAACCCCATGCAACTCAGCTATATGTATTACTTTAAAAGCAGCCAAAATCTGCTATAAAGTGAAAGAATTCAATATCAACTTTTATGGTTGAACAGGACTTGTCAGTCTTCTTAATTTCCTTTCCTTTTTATTGTGTTTCTCTTTCCAAATTCCAATGTCATATTATATACCTCCCTTGACAGTAAAATCTGATTGGATTGTGTTTCTCACTTTCTCTTGGTCTCTATATTCTTGCAAAATATTCATTTCAAGCATCTTTACATTATATTCTATGCTATAGGATTCCTCAAAAATTCATAAAATAAATATCGACACAATTTCTGTGATCTTTTCTATTCTCTTGTTTACTCATTTTTAGTTAGCTCAAATGTCTTTATTCAGGAGGAAAAAAATAAAAAACACGAGACTCTTATTGTCTAGAATTAATTACCAAAAAATATATATTTCTTTTTTTCCCCAGTTGGTTCGCATTATTGGGATAATACTATTGGTATTTTGTTAGCAAAAAAGATTTAGACAGACCCAATTTATAAGTCTAGGAGTAAATCAAGCAATTAAGATTAAACTACGTACTCCATATGAAACTTTCTTTATTTTTTGATTATGAGTATAAAATGATGTGCCAGCCACTCAGCCAACGGCTCAGTGGTCAGGGGAGTAGGTTGGGGGTGCAAACCCCACCTGCAGTTGTAAAGATAGATTGTTTCAAAAAATTCAGAGGTTGTACCTTAGTGTTCTTTTGGTCCAATAAGGTTCAGTTTCCATTGGCTCTCTCAGTTTCAGTTGGACCGTCCTCTAGAATAGGTTAGAAGTAGGTTAGAATGTTGAATTCTTAAATATATATATATATATATATATATATATAAAAGGGTGTGCTGTAATTTTAAACTCATACTTTCCACGATTTAGTCTTCTTAATTTTTTTTTCCATATTATAGTCCTCTTATATACCTATATTAATTCGATTCCAAGTCCATTTCCATTTTTGCCATGAATAATGAAGGGTGTATATATTTGTTTTAGAGGGGTGTAAGAGATCAAATGTTGGTCATTTCGAAGCCTAAAGCTTATTCTTGTCCTCTTATATATTCCTTCAATTCTCTGCGTCTTTATTCCCTTAGGAAACTACCATGAAGCTGCTTCCTCAAATCCTCATCCCCATCTTGATTTTAGCTTTATTACATGCCGTCCCATACAAGAAAAAGAGTTAAACAAACCATGCACGTCACCTTCTCTCTTTACTTTCTCTATCTCTCCGAGCATATATCTATAGTACACAATAGCGCAAAAGGCCGCATCTGGAATAGAATAAAGCAATAAAAAGCACTTGCATACAAGTAACAGAAAACTAATAAACTCATCACTTAAAATAATGTGATTTCTGTTACTGCTATACCAAGATTCCACATTTCCTAGAAAGATATAGTAGATATTAAAGAAGCCCACCTAGCTTATGCTAATCCGCTTTATGCCAAGTTGAGGTGGAGGACAAAATCTTTAAGAGTTTGGCAACCTCTTGGGATATGCCGAAATAACAAATTTTAATCTATGGTTACACCGGAATACAAGCCAGATATTTCTTGTGGCAAAAATAGCCTTCCAATCAGCGGAGGAATTAAGCAGTGACATTTAGGGATGACATTGGAGGGATAAACTTCATATAAAAGCCACAACTACCGCTTATTTCTTTTATGTGGGCGGATTAATTTTTTCTTCCAGCTTTCATACGAGGGGAAGCTGATATGTGAAGTAAGGAATTGTTTGTAATGTACATGCAAATCTTATTATATACGACCTTTTGTACCAGGAATAGAGAATTGCATAACGAATTCTGCTATAAAAGTTGGTTGCTTAATATAGTGAATAACATCAAAAAAGAAGTCTAGGACAAGTTATTAAAAATTTTCTCGGATTCTCAAAAGCAGTGTGAAAGTAAGACAGTAATGGGTTTTTTTTTTTTTTTCCCGTCCTTATAAATCATTAAGATATATCCATTTCTATAAAGGAATAATTTGTTCTCCAATAAGCATTCTTCTTCTCTAAAAGTGGTTCCAAGACTACTAACAAAGCTCGTGGTTTGCACTTTGCACAATTCTACAATATTTTTCTGTAGATAATTGACAGTATAAGAAAAATATACAAATAGGTAAAAATAAACAAATAATACGAATAGGCAGGCAGGCATAAAGATGATATGGTAATCATAAAAGTGTTGATTTTCATGCAGAGGGTTTTTGGCTTTGCTTTGGTTGGGGTCATTGGTTTCATCCCATGGAATATGTCAGATGAGAGCAGCCTTTTCTTGGGTTTATTTTCTTTTCTTTTCTTTTCTCTCCCTTCCCATTGTGTGCTTCTCTTTCTTTTTTCCTTTTCTATACTCTTCTTTTCTTGCTTTTCCAACACGGGTTGGGTTGTTGTACAGTTAGTTCGGTTGAGCCATCAGATCTTGGGACCTTACCAGGCATTTCCTTCAGTGTAAAAGATATATGGATAAAGCAAAAGCTATATAGATGGTCTCGATTCGAGGCCAATTATTCAAAAAAACTTCAGGAATTTGGCTTCTTCAAGTACTAATGATGATCGATATGATTGTCTGCGGGATGTGGTTGTTGTTTCGGTATTCCTTCCAGGACGTTTTAATTTTTTTTTTGCTCCTACCCATGATGATCCGGGTTGTCAGAATCATGCCAGAAGGTGGAGTACTTCAACCATTCTGCCTCTTGTGGATTTGTGATGGATGACTCCTGCAACAACAATCAAACCATGTAAAGCAGTTAAGTGAAGCAGTTAAAGGGTTTTTGGGGTGTCCCATAAAGACTAGTATTAGTAATCACAGTTAACAGACTGACCACAACTGAAGAAATTCTTTCTACTCCCTTTTTCTGTTCTAGATTATGCTTTGCTGCTCATGTTTGTTCTTTTTGTCTTTTCTTTCTCTCCTAAGTAGGACATTCAAGAAAAAGTTTTGAGTTCCAGTCTTGTATATATTCTTTTAATTGTACTCAGAAATACACTTTTTATTCACCCCGTTTTCCTTTTTTTTTTTTTTGTTTTAAAGTACAAGATTTTTGAGGTTTCCAGTGTGCTTTTGGTTTTAGTCCTTGTTCTTTGAAGTTTTTAGAGATGATAAGATTTTGCTCATAGAGTAAAACAAAACAAATTGCAGATTAACCTTGAATCCACTTTTGGTTGCTTGCATTGTTATTTTAAACTTCTTTATTAGTACTTGATTCTTGTTCAAAAGAAGAGGAAATAAGGGTCTTATCACGTTTTTGCTAATCCTCTCATTGTTTGGCTTGTTGGCTTTGATTTGCTTTTCTTGTATTTACACCCTATTTTACGTGCTCTTTTTCCATTTTAGAACCCATGAAAAGAAGGATAAGAATGAAAGAACTTTCTAGAAGGGAGGTTGGAAGATAAATTCGGAAAGGAAATGAAGAATGCATAAACACGATGAATTAAGCAAACATACAGATGAATAACTGAATCACTTGGGTCAAATGCAAAAACTCCCGCATGCAGGAAAGGAATTGGACTATAATTATCTGACTGCATATTAAAGACATTCTACATGGGATAAAATGGCACATATTTACAAAAAGGACCAAAATTTCCAAACTCCATGTCAAGAGACCTATCATAACTTAAAAATAGTAAAGAAGAAAGATGATAAAGAGAAAAAGGAAAAGGTTTCTAGCTCCTTCCTTTAACTTACAATAGTAGTAATATAAAGAAGTAGAATATCTTTCTTATCCTTTCAATTACCTCTTTTTTGGTAAATTATTCGACTACAGGCTCCATCTATGCAAATTACGGCAGTAAAATATTAGGTATTTAATCATGACATTTACTAAAAGTTTAACATTTTAATTTTTTGGAATGAATTTGATAAACACATCAACCTGAAACTAAGTCCATGTATGTATGTGTGTGTGTGTTATATATATATATATGTATATATATATATATGTATGTATATATATATATATGTATGTATATACGTATGTATATATGTAAAAAATTCTTCTTTATGCGAGCGATTGTTTAAGTCCTAGCTTACTATATATATATATATACTGATAAATCGTGACAATACATTCGTACTAGCTTAGGTTTGTTTTAATTAATAAGCTTATATGATAGTGCTTTTTCGTCAAAAAGTTAGAACTTACTCCTTTGATGTCAGTAGATGTGCACCCCATAATGAGCTCCTCCAAGCCAGAAGCAGACCTTCCTCCAAGTTTATGATGATGTTGTTGCTGTTGCTGTTGCTGCTGCTGTGGCTGATGCTGTTGATGTTCCTGCCGAAATATAATATAAATTTTATGAAAGCATAATTATTTACAACTAATCATTTAGAATAATACTAGGAAAACATAATCATACATATGATCTTGTATTGTCTGCAAAGAAACAAGCTGTAGAAAGTGAAAATATAATTACATGTTTGCACTTCTGCGGACACATGAAACTATCACGGGGATTATTGTGATGAAGTAACTGGTATTTTTGGAAGGTACAACTAAAAGATTCTCCGGAAGGATACGGAAGCGAAAGGGAAAAATGAAATGTGGGTTTGGCCCCTTTTTTCTTTTTTGTAACTTTACCTGAAAACTTTCAGTTGGGAGCATGAGCCTGGAGACATGGAAGGAGTCATCGTCAAGAATGACAGAAGTGTGATGAAGGGGCGGTGGTGAGATGATTGTAGAAATGGAGTGCGAAGGCCTAGTGATATGGTATGCTGTTGTTGCAATCTGGTGATGATGATGCTGGTGTTGAAGCTCATGGCTCACGTGATGTACTGTCTTATGGTGTTCAGGGATGTCACGCTCTTCGCACGTGACTACTGCTGCTGCCGCTGCTCCTCCTGGACCTTCCCTTCCAATTGAAGGCTCTCCAATTCCACCCTGCAAACAAGCAGCAACCAGACAGTCCATTTTTAAGCTCTTTTTGTACTTTGATTATAGGATATAAGACCATTTTGATGCATAAAAAAAATCTATTCTGTTTTTTTTTTTTTTTTGTAATTTAGTTGATTCATTATCATTTCTCCTTTCTTGCGGTTATAAATTCTAATGGTGGTTGAACAATGGATTATATTTTATTAGTTGATGCATAGTTAATATCAAGCAAGTTTACAATAGTTTTCATGCTGATTACACAAGCCATGCGTATGGGAAAAGCAATCTTTGAACACCTTTGATGTTCTCTCCTTCACATGCACGAATTTTGCATTCTTTGACTGTTGCCTTACAAAAGCTAGTATTTCTTTTCTCTTTATTTTCCTTTTGTATATTCGGATCCTAAGCGTAGATTTAGACAACTACAAACATCTTTAGTTCTTTGTCTACATGATTTATCATGAAATAAAGAAGAAAAGAAAGGCCCTTGGGGAGATATCAAAAATTCAAGATGCCAAAATCATGCATGTATTCTTCCACTTTCGGTTACTTAAAGAGAAAGTAGAAGAGGAGTTGTCCAAATTAGCCAACTACCATACATCTAATCTTTGACTGAAAAATCTATCAACTTCTATGACTCAAAACTAAAAGGGGTTCTTCCAAGACTAGATAAGTGTCTGATTTTTGAGAAAGAATTCGGTTTATTCAGAACTACTAATGATGCTATAATTGAATGAACAAAATTGTACCTCATCAAAGCTTTTCCTATACGGAAGAAAGCTAAATTGGTCAGCTTTCAATTGCTGAATGTCCATAGCACCGTAACTTGATATTGCAGCACCAACAGCAGCTGCAGACAGTTCATCTCTATGAGTAGTCATTATTTCTCTGGAAGAACAGCTTCCACTTCCGCCACCACTATCTCTTCTAGTAATAGGATCATTTGTTCCTTCACCAACACTTGTACTACTCCTCTCGGACCAATTGCATTGCCTAGGCTGAGTCTGATAGAATATCTTGGAAACCACAAGTTCTCCTTCTTTCTCTTCTTCGTGCTGGCCTAAATGGTATTGATGCATTACCCAATTAGTCTTCTCGGGTTTCCTATTTTTGCCGAAGTTTGTGTAGAGAACAAGAATCTTTTTGCAACCCTTTTGCTTGCCGTTTACCATGACCGGCCTAGTCTTGCCTGTCTTGTGCCACCGGGTTTCACCACCTTGCAAGTCACATTCTGTTTGTATTTTTCTTCTCTTTCTTGTACCAGTTGTGTAAGCCTTTGATGGTCTGTGAAAGAAATGCCTACTCAATCCATCTCTTGTAACTCCTACAAAATTTAAGGAAAAGTGTTAAGGTTAACAAAATCAAAGGTAGATTCATACAGATGTAACACACTGCAAGACTCTACTTATTTCTTGAAAGTACAACATTAATAAAACAAACCCTAGAATTCATGAAGTATAAGTTAGTTTCATCATCTAACTAAGAAATAAGAAAGTAAAACCTAACTCATCACCATGAACTAATCTCGGAAGCAACTAAGAGTCTAACATACATAGACACACACTGAAACACACAGTAGAGTACTATTGATCAGTTAGTAATTTATAAAAGACCTGGAAGTTTCTCAGGATGAGTATAGCAAATCCCATCTTCCCCTTCTATGGTGGGAATGAACTCATCAATCAAAGGATGTGGTTTTGATTCTTTGCCTTCTACCTTAGCTTCAAGGTGTTCTATCAATTCCTGGTCAGTTGGATCAAATTTCACCCCAGCTGGTAGACCTACCCAGTCCTGCAAGCTCCAATATTAATTAAGTCTGAGAAACCTGCATACAAGACTTAAAGAATCCTCAAAATTAATATTCCTAGTAAATCAAGAAAGGACTTTTCTTTTTATTTTAAAATTGGATATCTTATAAAAAGCCATAATGAAGAATGAGATTATACTCCCTCAAACAAATAAGCAGGCCGGTATAAATTCTTATATCGGTCTGATTCTTGGTCGAAATCTTTTCGGCGAAGACAAGCGAGAATATTACACACAAAAAAAAGAAAAAAGAAAAAGAGAGATTGAAATCCGTAGTAGTGGTTGCTTGTCAGCATACCGGCTTTCCATCTAGCTTGTGACCACAACCAGGACAGTGCTTGGATCCGCACAATTGATGCTCCTCAAGCTTTGCATCTATGAGATCAGAGCTGCTGATGCCTGACCCCAACTGATGACTCTTACTCATTTCTCGCTTCTCTTCTTCCCACGCACCTGATCAAAAAACACTTGTGTCTTCGACTTCCATTAGCAACCTAAAAGGATCCCACCCTTCTTAGCTATATATATTCTCCAAATTCTATCCAACCCTCCACTTCTAGAGCTTCATCGTTGATGTCAAGCAATAATTCCTTGATGGGTTCGATTCAAAAATGACGAAACTGCGAACTAAAGAAATCAAAAAATGGAGATGTAAGCCAAATTTTAAACTGTGAAATTATTAAGTACATAAAATCATCAAGAATAACTAAGTGGGGTGTGAAAATTAGACCTTAGAAAAAGATGGGTCGTAAAGAAATGAAGAATTCGTTACAAAGTTTGCAACTTTTTCCAGAAACAAAATCAAATCAAAATCAAAAACAAAATTTGGAATATTAAACAAAGAGAGAAATACTCTAGTACTATACGTTTTAAGTACTGGAAATCCGTGTTTCTATTTATATACATATTTCTTTTCTGAGGAGAAGCGGTGAGGAGGGCCAAGGGAGAATAACAAGAAAGAAAGGAGAGGAAAAAATAATAGAAGCTGTGAGTCTAAAAAACCTGCTTTATCAGCAATGGAAAAACACCAGAAATCCTTCTCAAGTCTCAACTTTAACTGAAGAAGCCAGCAGTACTGCCGAGATAAAGAGAAAAAGCATAACCTTCCTCCTTATCCCTGTAATACTCTTAACGACCTTTAGCTCTTTCTCCTTCTTTGCTGATTTAAGACTACTACTAGAACAGCAGGCGGTTCCGTTTCAAAGAGAAAGATGAGAGAAAAAGCAGATAGAACAAACGACAACATCACCACTAGAAAGAAAGAAGGAAAGCAAAGAAAACCCCCCAAGTTGTTTTTTTTTTTTTTTTAAATTTTTTATACAATGTCATGGGTAAAAAATTATTTACATAAGTGAGTTTGGATACATATAAGTGATATTTACAATTATATTCTTATACACAAGTTATATGCTTCTAAAATATGTATATTCAGAGAAAAACGAAAACTTATATTTACAGTGTATAAGAGATTATTTTTTCTCCTCAAAGCTTGAAAGTTTGGCTTAGTTGTATCGGATGACAATAGTACTTATGCAGTGTCACCAAATTCAACCTAAAAATAATAATAAACTGTCGTTAAAAAAGTGATAAATTTTAACAAAAATTTATCAATTTCTTACGAAAATTTACGATTTTGTTTATTTATTTATTTTAGTATTTGTTGAGTCTTGATTAGAAAAGCAAAAGGTTAAGAAACGACCTTCTTAGCTGTTACAAAATGTACACTAATACATACACAATACCTTTTCCACACTCAAAAGCACGGCCACCCATCTGTACGACTACAATGACTACTATTCTTAATTTAATCAAGAACATCTCTTATTATATAATATGTTGTCTCTTTATTTTTTAGTAATAGAAAAAAGTACTCTAGATGATATCAATATCAGGCAATAAATTTGTTTCGCCAAATCTTTTTGTGAAGATAAAAGTTAAAGTAGTAGTTGGTTATTTGAACTTGTCAGGATTGTGAGTCGATTTAGGAAGTGAAGATTTATTTTCCTTAAACTTTGACAATTTGACAATACCATGGGTAAATTTCCTATCGATTTCTTTTCCAGCCATTATTATTATGCTAATAGTATATAATTGTCTCCATCTGAAAGTGAGAGCTTGGCACCGTTTTTTACTTAACTTGGACTAAACAGAAAGCCATTTTTCTGATTTAAATAAAAATAATAATAATAAAAGAAATTTGGGGTAAAAAAAATAAGGAAAAAATGATAGGAACTCACATGGGTTTTGAGCTGGAGTGCTGGTCATGATTCTTTTGCCATGAATGTTGCAGAGAGAGAAAGAGAGAACGAAGAGAGAGAAAGAGAGAGAGGGGTACAAGATTGCTTGATATGCAAGGCATATAGCACCATACTTGATGGGCCACCTGCAGCCCCCCCTTAAATTCTGATTAAATCCTAGCTTTGTAGTGCTAAATTAATAAAATATCACTAGGACTTGAGTAATTAAGAAGCGCCCCCAATATATTAGTTCATCCATAAGCTCAATACAGGACGCGAGAGAGAGAGAGAGAGAGAGAGCGCCATTTGCTTGTGTGTTGAAATGGGTTGTTTATATCCACAGGTTATTCTAGCTTTGACCTTATCAGTATTTTTCCAATTTGGGGGGACATCTCATGTATTTTTGCTCCTGTGCAATGTTGCTGTTTGTCTTGCCCATCAAAGAATGAGACCCCACCACTTCAAGATTTCCTGCTTCACTATTTTTTTTTTTATTAATGTTCCTGAAAATAATAATTTTATCTCATATGGTAGTTTAGGCATTTTCATCCAGTTGTAATTAACAACTGCTTTATCTTTTGAAGGAATTCTTTTGGCATAACTGCGGCAGTTAGGATTTGGGTTTATAGGGAAGGTAAGTAGGTAGATTTCGGAGAGCTATATTTTCAAAATTGTGTATGTCAAACAGTCTTAGCTCCACCCAACACAACATTACAAGTTTCACCTCATTTGTGTGAGGCAACATAAATTATAATACATTAAGGTTTGATAAAAAAAAAAAAAAAAAAAGAGCACAAAATAAATTGCCCTGGATAAATATCACTAGGCAATCAGAATCTTATTTAGATTTCAAACCTCATTCTATTTTACTTTGTTTCGTAGTAATAAAACAAAACGACTACTACAAACAAAATGTGGATCAAGTTAGAATGCAACTTGCCTGGGTAATACTGAGTTGCCAACTTGTATGTTACTATAATTAATTACTCAAATATCAACAAAATTCAAACTAAAAAAAAATATCTTACTCTAGACACGAGGATTTCAACCTTAATGGTCCAAGGCTTTATCGGCTTTCGTCAGTTGGCCGTTAAAGATCCATGCTTTCCATGAATGTTTAATGACATTCTTTCAGCTTCTTGGTCCAAAAAAAAAAAAAAATGATGATGAAGATGACTCCGGAACTTTATTTTTATTTATTTATTTTGGGAGCAAACTAATGCCTCTGATTACATTTGTTGATGCCAAATATTTTCCTTTTGCAGTAAAGAATGATCCTATTACATTTCTATGTAAAAAAATTATACTATTTAAAATTAAGAGAAGGGACTCAAGGAAAGGTTTGATTAAGTACATAAATTCAAATTGAGAACTAAAAATTGATTCAGCTTGTGTGTATAAACGTAGTATTTTTAATAAAACAATAATATTGTGATGATGTAAAGTTAAGTTAATATACATAAATTTTTCAAGAAATTGATAAAAAAAATTTAATAATTTATCATTTTAAAGAAAATCAAATTAACATTTTGTTGTGGCGTCTGTGTAGCATAATCCTCCTTTAATTAGACATCTCTTTTTGTCCCAAAGGAAGGAATAAGAGAGGAAGGAAAGAAGAATCAGAAATTTTGGGAGACCATCAGCCAAGTTGACTGCTGACTGACCCACCATTAGTGGAGCCCAGATATGCAATAGAATAATATACTTTTCTGGTGCAGTGTCTCCACACACCACATGTGCCACAATCATCTTGGCATTCTGTGCACACTACCTAATACATCAAATTTCGAGTGCATGGCAGCATCTAATTGGGAGGTTTCTGTTAAAAAAAGAAGATTGTCTCTCTGGGTCCTGTTATCTTTAGAAGTTTGATCAATTTCTTGATGTTTCATGTAATTTTACAATCCCATGAGAGTTTGTTCTTCATCTAAACTGATATTAAATGGTGAAAAGATTAATTGGGGTATTGTTATGACTAGTTAAGAATGTGTATTCGACATTTAAAAAAAAAATATTGTATAAAAAGTATAATAAGGTATATATTTTGACATTTGAATGTAAATGGATATGTCGAACTCAATCATATTTAATAGCTACTTGGTCATATTTAGGTCTCTTATGGCAGTATGTTGGCATGGACCAATGAATCAAAAATATTCTGGGATTTCCGAAAATGACTAAATTACACTGAGTAGTTCCTCTTACTTTATAAGAAAGCTACACTGTTAAAGAGTATATGATTTTCTTAGACTGTTATGTTACATAATTTTCTTTTTCTTTTTCTGTTTGGGCTCCCGTTGAGAGGCCGATTGGAGCCCCTTGTGTTTTTTCTGTTAATCTGAACATTCATAACAATATAGCAGCCATGGATGAAGAGAAAGATCTATAACCTGTATGTTTCGAATATTTTAAGCAACAATAGAAACTTGCATCAAAGCAGCAACTCCCTTACTGTACATCAACTTATTTTTAATACTCTAGCTTGGTTTGTTCTTTTGCAGGGAAAGATGAGGATGTAATAGAGAATGAATAACCTAAGGAAAATTAAGTCTCCTTTTTAGGTAGATAAAACAAAATCTTATTACACTAATCTCTGTTTTAACAACGTGAACATTTTTTAGCATCTAAAGTTACATCAAGCTTGCTCAAGTTTTCTAGTTCCAAAGCTATTCGCTTAAAACGAATAAAGATGAAGACTTTCAATGCATATTTTTGTAAATTACTCGATGTTTACGAGAATAAATCATATTTGAATGCTTTACAATACAAAGAAATGTGATTTGGGTTACCCAGAAAACATAGATGCTTGAGACAAAATATTCCAACTAATCATTGTATCAAGATTTGCTAAAAGTCAAACCCTTTTTTCTTTTTCTTTTCACCAATATCTCGCGCTTTGATTGCAAGTATAATCCCTGGGATGACTAACGAACCACCTGAATTTAAAAAAAAAAAAATCCCATTTTTTTTCTTTTGGTATTTCTTTAAGTTAACAACAAAAATTCCCCTGCAAAATAAAGGAAATTTATATTTTTTTTTATGTTGCTTTTTGGAAGAAATGGGCGTGGGCGTACAAATTGAAATTTCAAATTTCGAGTCCTAAGATACCTGATATTGGTACCACCCTTCTTTGAGGCGAAAGTTTAAAGTCGTTAACTAAAAAGAAATGAAAACAAAGATTAGGTTCAATCTTGTGGGGATTTAATTTTTGACAGAAATAAAGAAAAAGCATCAGTTGAGTCACTAATTTATGCATTTCAAATGAGGGTAGCTATCTTCTTGATTAATCTCTTTTTAATTCCCCTCAGACTTGAACTAACGTATATTTCAGCCTTTAATGTTCAAAATATAATTTAGTCCTTACTGACAGAAAAATAAAAAATAAGCATTCAAAACCAAAAATGATGATAGAAAAATTGCTTCGCATATACAGCAGTGCCTCCACTAGTAATTGGCCATGTGACGTGTTTTTCATTCTCTAGAACAGGCATGCTAATGCACTCATCATTAAGCCAAAAAGTGTTGGAGACCAACATGAATTACATTTTAGTTTTTTCAATTCCAAGATGGTGATTTTAAAATGTGATGTTTCTATTTGTGGATTAAAAATCTGTACTTTACTTTGAACAGAGTTGTTCTCCAGATGTTTAATCTTTGCTTCTTCCTTTGTCTCTTTCTATTGAAGAGGTTTCTCAATGCTCAGTCGTTTGAAGATTTGTCTTTCCAGTATGTCCAAAAAAGAAAAAGAAAAGCTAATGTTGGGTTTTTTTTGGTTTAAAAAAAAAAAACATTAATTGAGTGATCTTGTTAACCATGTTCGTTCTTTAAAAAAATTCATTGAACTTATTGATGAGAATAATTCAGCTCATTAACACTAGTATTTCTCAATGGAAGAATAAAGTTTCCATTTACATTTATTTGCCGGAAGAATTAGTCTTGTTGTAACATTTAAGTTACCAGCCAATCTCTGAAATTTTACTGAATCTTTTGTCTAGCAAATAATTTCATTATTGTGTAAAACAGAATTACCGATTTCACTTCGTAAATAACACTAACAACTTGGACCAACAAAACCATTGCAATTTGAATTTCCGGTTCGTGATATCTAAGAAAGTGTGCCTTTAGGAGACAAAATTTTTCTTTCTTTTTACTATTGTTATAAAAGAGTCCAAATTACAAGATAATGCTAATGTTCTTATATGATTCTCTATTTGGTCATTATACATATATAAAACAAGACGTGTGTGTATCTATGCATGGATGCATGCTTGTAGATAGACTTACT
This sequence comes from Mitragyna speciosa, assembly GCA_024721245.1. Taxonomy (NCBI): domain Eukaryota; kingdom Viridiplantae; phylum Streptophyta; class Magnoliopsida; order Gentianales; family Rubiaceae; genus Mitragyna; species Mitragyna speciosa. Next base: position 23,630,953 of record CM045556.1, on the reverse strand, counting down.
GGGTAATCTAGCTAGCAAGGTACTAATTGGGTAACGTAGAAAGATGAGCTTGGAAAAGAGTTAACAATCACAGTAATAAAGAAGGTGAGAAAAAGCAGAAGAGGGAGAAAATGGAAGTTGAGAAATTGGCTAGATGGTATGATGAGCAACTTGCAAGCAACTTGTCCAATACTCACAAATTTAATCAAAGGATGGTGGACGTAACAAAGCAACGCAGAAAACGTATAATTAGTTAGGACTTGGCATGAGTTTTTGCTTTACATGTGAGGTGGGGTTGGGTATGACCCGTTTAGTTTTTTATGTTATTCAATGCTAAAGAAAGCCAATTGAGATGTCGTGTTAGGTTCATCTAATATTGATTGTCGTAGGATTTTTTGCCCACTCCAAACTTAATTTTGCTGTGAAAGTTTGATGTTTGCAACAAATCCAATCGGTAGTTACCGATAGGCACGATAGACTTGAGCACTTTCTTGCTGGATCCTGTAAAATAATGACATATTGCAAAAGTTCATCTCCATTGTCCGATTAATTCGGTCAAGGGTAGTCGACGGAGAATATCTAATAGCCGTCAGTTTTCCGGGACCCAGAAATTCAAAAAATGCTAAATTGTTAGTGATCACTGACATTGACTTGCGGTTGAGAATGCTGTAACTGGATGTATGCCTATAAATTAGCCAGACTAGGCATACTTTTCTTTTCTCTTTTATTATCAGAATAAAGATTTCTCTTCTGATCCTTCCTTCACGAATATGATTGCCTCAGGCAACACACCATTTCTCAAGGCTTAGGACTCGAGAGATGTTAATCGCATGTTTTTATTTTTATTGATTTAATTGTGTAAGAGTCTAGACCACTGATGATTTCATGTCACAGTATGAAGTCTATATTCGAATTCATGATTACTTTATTGGCAAAGTGTTATGTATTTAAGCATTCGCGCTCTCTGAACGCCAAAAGGAAAATGCCTGACTTCACAAGTTCACAGAGAGACGAGAACATCGAAGAAAATAGAAAATGGAGCAAGCCAATACCAACAGTCAAAACAACAATTTCTAACAACAATTTCTGCATCTGAAAATAATTTGCATGGCCAAAATGATGTTGTTCAATGAATTTAAAACATTCCAAAGAAAAATAGGTCTGCCTCGTTAACTTACAAAGCATGTAAGAATACATCAAGGGTCAAATTGCTGCTTTCCATTTTATGTTCACGTTAAGCTTGCAGAATCTCTTATTATCCAACACTAGCGGCCACAAGGCAGCTCCAAATTTTCAAATTCTTAAAGAATGCAGCCTGGTGTCTGCAGGACTATAAAAGAAATTATTCATACTCAACGGAACCTGCGGCTGACAGCATCATAGCTTGGGAAATAAACAACTGCCAATTACCAAAAGCAAAAGAACATTAGGAGAAACATCAAAGTTGACCTCGAAGTGCTGATGTAACCCACAAGGAAGAAGAATTGAGATTGGCTAGTTACCATCTCCATGTGATGCCAGTGTAAGAGGAGAAGAAATGAGTTTCTGTGCAACAGAAGAAATGTCCTGTATTGTAACTTGGTCTACAGCCTTCAAGAACTGTTCCACAGGTTTCCTATAAATGAAAAGGAAATAAAATTATTTCAGAAATTGTTAAAGGAAAACAAAATTACAAGGAAAGAAGATGAGGTAGAAGTTCTATCAGACAAGGACAATATTCTCCGTATGCAAGTGTTGCTGGCGGAATAGAGCAGTGGAGGCCTACCAATACTGTTCTCACATACAACTAGACCAATAATAGCTACCGTTGAAGCAAAGCATCCACAAACTAATCATGGTAAGAGAGACAACATCTTACAGTTGAAGGTAAAAAAATAAAATAAAATAAAAAAGGCACTTTCATAAGATCTGTTTGCAGCATATGTGCAGCAAAAAAAAAAAAATTGTCAGCATATACAAAGAGGATTCCTCTACTCAGTTCTTCTTATCAGAAAGAGCAGACCGAATGGATGTTGGATCATTCAAAAGCACAGAAGATACTTCTGAGGTTAACGAATTACTAAATTCTAGTTTTTAGTATTGACCATACTCTACCACAAGTTAATGAAAGACTAGATGATTGAACTACAGGGACTGGTCAAAAACTTAATAAAGAACCATTTGGATGTGAAAGTTTTTCAAAAACATATTTTTACAAAACCTTAAATACATTCCAATCACCTTTTTATCACAAATACATGCAAACCCAAAAAACTGCTACAGTAATGTTTCTTGAAAACTGCCCCAAGAACAACAATCCAAACACAGCTTTATATTCAAATCTTATACGGTAGTATCATTATCCAAAAGGGCTAGGCTAAAAAGAATTAACAAAAATAATACCTGATAATACTATCTATGAGAGAGAATAGGAGAAATATGAAATCCAGAACTTGATTCGAGTAATTGAAGGAATAGAAACAATGTGGCCAAATTTTGCACATAAAATTCTAATTTCTGCTAGTTAAGGTCTCCCAATTGCTATATGTTGTCCTTTCAGAAGAACAGAAAATACACAAGCATAGAAAGGGGAGGATTACAGGCTTACCTCTCTCCATATGTCGAGATTTGTTTACCAATATCTTCTGATGAAACCATCTGCAAAACACCATTACATTGTTTAGTCCATCTGAGATTCCATCCGTAAACTATAACAAAGAGCACAAAAATGTAGATAACAAAGTTTGCATACTCTTGATTCGAGATTCATCAAAATGGCCGACTTCGTTGCCTGTTTGGCACGATCTAGCTGTACTTGATCAACTGCATCAAGAATAAATATAAGAATAAACCTTTTTTATTAGTTTTAAGTAGAATATTCTAAAAGGGCTAAAGAATCAAGAGCAAGGAATCATCATTTCCAAATGGGGGAAAAAATTTAGGCCATGAAATGATGGCAAACCTCCTCCAGGTGATGCAACTGCAATAAGTTCTTTTACTGCAACATCAACAGCTTTTGTTGCAAAATCAGAGCTCTAAATCAAAAACAAGTTCAATCACACTTCCATAACAATATTCCAACAAAGATTCAATTAGTTGGCTACATCAGCATATCCATGAAGCAACTTTATCCAAATTCATTTCCAATTAAGTACTGGCATAAACATTGGCATAAATATTCGTAGTATGCAAGTTTCCAAGTCATACTTCAATTGACATTACTTAAAGTAACTAAACCTAAGTATATCAGCAAGAAGGCAGTCATACAACCACATAGTTAAATATTTTGGATATAAAATAAGACAAAAGGACTTCAGTCTTTCAAATTTACAGGGATAGAGCTATAAATGTACACCAAACTACAAAAAGCCTAAGATAGCTAGATCTAGATCCTTCAATTTAGTAATAATTTTATCTTGCTATCTACTTCACCGTCATCAGGTGCATTACTTCCACTACTAACAACCTGATTCTATATTTTGCTTTCCTTACCCACTGCTCCAACAAATAGTATACAGAATAACTTCTTCTCAAAATCAACTAAACAACTCTCATACTCCAGACTCCAGACTCCAACTAGCAAACAATGACTGAAGAAGACGACTGAAATAATTCTAAGGAAATTAGCCAAATTGAAAGTATTAGTAACCGTAACTAACTTCAATAAAGCCAAATTAGCAAAATACAATTTTAAGAATTAATCATAAAGTACATAGGTGATACATCAGTTGAACAACAAAATGAAGAATAGTGACATTAAGAATAATTAAATGAAAGGAAACTATATCGAATTTGTATGCTGAGTAATATGCTCAAAAACTTTCAACACTCACAGTAGTAGCTTGAATTCCAAATAGACCAGTGCTGTTGTAAACGGAACTGAACGCACTAAACATCTGCATCTGTGGATACTCATTCAAGACACGAAGATCTGCATCCCACGTCAGCATACGAAAATCAATACCAAGGTACCAAATCAGACGAGATTTTCTTTTTTCACTTTTGATAAATCAATCTAGAGTAGATCAGCATTCACATAATCTTAGGAGGGCAGAGAACAATGTCTGCATATAATCAGAGTATTTAAATACAGCAACTCAAGTAAGTACGGACTTAGCCTGATAACATTAGATCCGAATAAACAACCTTTAATAAGAAACTAAGATCCCAACAGCTTCTGTAAATTCACCAACTTAAGTTCTATAATCATAGTGTAAAGATTCAATTAAATCAAAAATGGATCCACATTCAGTAAGTATAACATACACAGCCAAGAAGGTAGCACATCAGCACCCAAATGACTTACATAGTCTAGAATACATCCCTTTGCCTGGACCTCCAGCTGAGAAGGATCCACCTCCTCCCATAAGCAACTATAGAACATTCAAAGTACCAAATGAACCAAAAATGATTTCCAAAAGGAGAAAATAAATAAAAATTATAAAAGAATTACAATGTTATAAAATCGCAATTGAAGATAAAGGTTAAAGAAAAAACTAAAGCGATATGTAGCTTTTGTTAATAGAGTAATGTACCTGAAGCACTGTCAAAGTCATTGCTTCCTTTTCCTTTAGCCATCCCCCAGGAAATTCGAAGGCAAGAGCAAAATGAGTAATCTGTTCAGAAAATGAAGAAAAGAACAAATTATCAAGAAAAAAAAAAGGCTTCATAAGATGGTTAAAACATAACCAGATGTATGATTGGACATTGCAACACATACCCCTTCATCTGCATGACGACGATAATCACCTCCTACATACACAGGTTTTGGCTCCTCTGGGCTGCAAACTTTAGGCATGTCAGAGAGAAGTGGTTCTGCAATTTTCAATAGTTCATCGTGTTCAACACCTGATGCTGCAAGCACCATCCGAGGAGCAGTATAGTTTTCCTATAAAGGCCAAAAACCAATTAGTAGCAGAAGTGGCTGGTAACATAATTGCAACAGAAATGGTGACAAAAAAGATGCAAGTACTAGGGAATTAATCCATAAATCTTCTGCAAACTCACAGCAACAAACTCCTCCAGCACTGTACTGTTCAATCTTCCCGCAGCAGATTCTGACTGCCATAAGTGAGTGTCCATATGGACCAGAATAGCCAGTGGTGTGAATTGCCTCCAAAAGCAAATGTTGGGGGTTTTTCGAGTACTCGCTGATTTCATCTTTCAACTTCTCAATCTGAAAGATGTAATATGCCACTGAAAATTTTTAGTTGCACAAAAACATAGTCCATGGTAGATACATCCCGCAAAAATTGTAGTACCTGCTCTTTAACTTCCCAATCAAGGAAAGCGGGGTTCCTCACGCTGTCAACTAGAAGTTCCACCATTTCTGGAAGATGTGTTTTCAAAGCATCATAGGTGTAAACCATTTGTTCCCGAGAGGCTGCAGCTGTCACATTGCCACCAATTGCCTCAACTTCTCGTACAACACGTAAATGGCTTCGGTTTTTTGTGCTCTTAAAGGCCATGCGTTCCAGGAGGTGTGTGGCACCATATGAAGCAGGTGTTTCATAGATTGATCCGCAATCAATATATAATCCGATGGAGGCAGCAGGGTTCTGTTACAAGCAAAAGAGGAAAAAAAATCAATAAAGACTTTGCATCCCAAAAACATCTTTTCCAAGAAAAAGAAAAAATGGTTTCCTTGATTCATACAGCTGAAGATTCTGATGCTATTCTAAGACCATTTGGCAGAGTTGTTATTTTTGTCTTCTCTGGTTCAACATGATCAGGTAGCGGAGGTGGGATGGTGACATCTTTAAGTGGGAAGTCTAGAGGTGGAAGTGAAGCAGATTTTCCTCCAGTAAGCCAGCTAAACAAACCCCCTGAGGATGATTGGGTCGCAACAGCAGTAGAAGTCGCAAATCTCTTCAATGCTGCATTGCCTGTCCGGCCCTATCCCATAGTTCAACACCCAACCAGCACACATTTTCAGACTATAACTCTAATAAAAACAACTCTATAAGTAGTGAAGCAATTAAATGTTGAATTTTCAAACGTCCAATAACATCCATTCCATCCCCAGTGTTTGACCAAACATTGAGCTAATATTCTGCATAAAATCTTTCTCCCCTTCAGATGCCAATTTCAACAGCACAAATTTCTAATTTGAGCAATGCAATTTAGAAATAACTTCTATATAACACTTTCTAGGTTTTATAAACATTCCAGCAGCAAACAAAGAATAATAATCCACTTCCGAAACACACCAAAAAGGCCTAAATTAGAGAAAAGATCCAAACTTCTTATAGTTTCAATAAGAAATGAATGTGTTCCAACTATTCGACGAATTGATTAACCGAGTAAACATTTATACAAGAAGAATAATGATTACCCTAGTCAACCCATAAGCACCCACCCGTCGCAGCAGAACTCAACAATTTCTTGGGAATAAAACACATAACAAATCAGTCAATAACGTCTGATCCGATCCACTAAATTTGAGCTACTAAAATAATAAAAGAATTGCAATGAGATAATTTTCTTTTTAAAAAATTAAAGTAAAAACGCATTAACCCAAAAAAAAAAAAAGAAAAAAAGCGGATAACGGTAAAAGGGGCAAACCTTGAAAGCTCTAAGGCGTGAAGCAGCGGTTCGATACATGATTTGCTGGAGACGACAAATGCAGCAGCTCTGAATTAAAGAGACTCCGACGACTGATGTGATTTTCCTTAGTGGTGATATTTGTTTTGTAAGCGGAGGCCGCCGAGGGTTTGAGAGGGCTGCTTTGGCTTTGGGATTAGCTGAGAACGGCGAACGACTAGTAGTAGTACCGATTCGTGCTCCCGGATGAATCGTGGCACGTTGGATTGAGCGTACTAATAGATCGACGGCTCAGATCAAATCTGGACCGCTGATATGTTTAGGACTCTCTAGTAATAGCATAAGATAGATTAATTATATTCATTCATTTTTTTTTTGAGAAATTAATTACATTTATTCTGGTCTTTAATTTCAAATTTGCACCCTCAATATTTATTCTAGATTAATTATATCTTGGGATATGAGAATTGACGATAAATTCCAAGATATTTTGTACCTAGCTTAACTTAATCTAAATTTCCTTATGCTATGTATAGTTGATTTTACATTTAGCTAGTATTTTGGCCAACAAATTCGGACAATAATCTAATTTTAGATTGAGGTATTTGGACTTGATTCTTATTTTAGTTGCTGAAATTTGTCAAGAATGTATCCGTCGTACTCGTTGTCCGATTGTGGCAGCATCCATAACCCCAGCTCCCCCCAAGAATTATATGATCATATTTATATATCATGATAACCTTTTCTAACAAAATTCCTCTTACGTCCAAAAAAATGAACCAAATCTGTAATCTTATGCCAACCTCTGAATCAAATTATATTTTTTTCCATAATGGGGCTACAATAATAAAAGACTTGCATGCCTGCCAAAAGCTTGGGATGGAATATTTTTGGTTAAATCGTGAACTTCACTGTTATTAATGCTCAGATACTACTCTCAAACACCTGTGCCAACCAATGTTTGGACCTCAGATGCTAATCAATTGCTCAAAGGAAACTTATTTGATAAAGTAAAATCTGCCTCTGATATAGTATTGATCAAGTATAACAAATGCATTTGGCAGATTCTTTTTGGTTAAGTATTGGTTCCATGATGTTAATTTTAATTTCTTCACTCATTAATTCCAGGTAACTGTATTGTCAATGTGAAGATTGAGGGAATAATGTCTGCTATAGAGAATCAGTTAACAGGGAATAAGAACAATTCCATGACAGAACCAAATGGTTGGGTAGCAAAATATGAACCTCTTATTTCATTGTTAGATCACAAAGAAATATACATTAGATTCCAGAATTGTATATAAGAATATTACAATACTAGGAGGTTACAGGCTTAATTGGAAGAATATTCTTGTTCCGTTGTATGGAAGGATATGGGATAACTAGGCTATCGTATATAGTGAATAAATTAATGCCAGAATTTCAGTTTTCGCAAGTTAAAAAAAAAACACTTCTATGATTTAAATGGAAGGAATAGACCTTTTAGTTGTGTTTCAGCAGTCACTCCAGCACCAAGCAGTACTGCAATGTAAATTTCTTCGTCAAGACTGGAAATCTATGGCGCCCACTTGTCCGGCAGGATGCTATTCCCTTTCATATTCTCCCCTTGTGCTGCTGACATAGGAATGGATATGGCATTTTTTTGTGGTATTTATAGTCATGGGAAATGGGAACTTTGCGCTTGTCACAACTTGTCTGAATAGTGAATAGAATTAATAACCCAAATAGGCAGCACAAACAGCATTATGCCAATGGTCAGGGTGCCGTGGCCAGCATTTTCAGGAAACTCCAGGGCATGCCTGCAGTGGAGATGCAAGTGCATTTCAGTTGCTCAGGAGTGAGTACCGAATAATGTTGTTTCAATAATCTGATATTTGTACCAATTTTACTGTCTTAGCCCCTAATTAATGATTTTTATTTTTCCAATTTGTCAAGGTTTCTCTTTTAAGCGCATTCCCTCTAAATTGAAAACACAGAATGTTAAACTGTGTTCCTCTCAAATGCCTTTTCTTGGAACGAGCTGTGTCCCAAAGAAAGGAGGAATTTATGTTCTCTCGCCAAATACGTTATCCCCTAGCATGCCAGCAGAACTGCTAGATGCGTGGGATGATGCCTACAATGGAATTGTTATTGATTCAGCAAGCTTACCCTCAAGTGCAAATGCTTTTGCATCAGCTCTTTGTGCTTCCTTGTCCAATTGGAAGTCAAAGGTATTTCGGATTTTATTCTTGTGTTCAACTTACAATTCATAGACGGAACCATGATCTAAAAATCATCACTCACATAATTAATGAAGAAGAAATCACTTGCGGATGTTACTGTTGGTGAAGTTGAATGTCCAAATCTTGATCTTGATTACAGAAAACTAAGTTGGCAAGGACTGAGATAAATTGCAACTTTAAGACTCGTTGAGATCTTCCAAATCAATAACAGGCATAATAAGTCTCATTTCCTTCAGAACAAAATGACTAATCTAACTGTAACACAATAAAGCGTCACAGTAACTTATGACTACACCAGTATTTCCTTCTGAACTATCTAATCTAAGTATCTATTCACGGCATATCTCTACTTTACGAGTGGACATACAGTATTGAAGTTTCTCCTAGGAACCATATGTTCTGTGCAGAATAAACAGTCAAAGAACTTTATGACTCGAATACAGGCTTCAATGTTGACAACTTCACGCCATGACCATGCAGGGGAAAAAAGGAATATGGCTGAAACTATTTCAAGAGCAATCTGACCTTGTTCCAATAGCTATTCAGGTTGTCGCTTGCTGGTAGCCTCTCATTTCAGTTGGACTATATACATCCGCAAAATCTGATTTTCTTACCACTGACATGGTATAGAGAAAAACCTAAGTTTCCAAACATACAAATAGATTGCTTATTTTATTTTTCTGTCAAACTGCTATAATTTGCAGGAAGGTTTTGATTACCATCATGCTGAACCTGGATATATAATGCTAACATACTGGATCCCTGATGAGCCATGTATGCTACCTACTAGCCCTTCGCATCAAATAGGAATTGCAGGATTCGTAATTAATGACAACAGAGAGGTATATAATATACACATCAGTTGGGAGGAATTTTCTGCGGGCGTGGGCATTCTGCTTCTGAATTATCCATCACGTTTTTGCTCTTCTTTTTACTTTTTAATTGTAATGAATATTGCATTTTATTAGATCCTTGTGGTGAAAGAAAAGTGCTCCTGCAGTTGTGTGGGAGTTTGGAAGTTGCCCACTGGCTATATTAACAAGGTACTATATTCTCTGATTCTGTTACCCTGTCTTTTTCCTTCATGCTAAATTATTCTTTAGGATAAAGAATTAATTAGTTATTAATTAATCCATTTCAGTCTGAAGAAATATTCTCCGGTGCTATAAGAGAAGTGAAAGAAGAAACTGGAGTAAGAATTTCCTCTATTTACTGTAACTATTAACATCCAATTGCCTTATTTTTTCTAGTTGCTTTTCCTGATATGCGACATGCTTTCGTTACTCATCCGCAGGTTGATACAATGTTCCTCGAAATAATAGCTTTTAGGTAAAGTCTTTGGGGCAAATTTCTTCTTACCAGTAGTGCAAAAAGGATTTAGGTCTCTCTTCTGATTAGATTTACTAAAGGCTTTCGGTTTATAATGTGGCAGACATGTCCACCGAGTGGCTTTTGAGAAGTCTGACTTGCTCTTTGTCTGCATGCTCAAGCCATTGTCCTCTGAGATCACAATAGACGAAAAGGAGATCCAGGATGCCAAGGTGAACATCTTTTGTCAATTTCAGAACAAAGAAGCTGTGCATCATATTCATGAAATGGCACATTCGTTAGTTTAATTGCAATACTATGTTCCATGCTTACAGTGGATAAAACCTGAAGAACTCTTAGGACAGCAATTTTACACAGAAGATGAGATGTCAAGAAAGGCAATCGAGATCTGCATGGCAACTTATGAGAATCGATACAGAGGATTTAAAGCACATCAGTTGATCTCCAAATTTGATGGAAAACTATCTGTCTTGTATTACAATAACTTGAACATCATTTGAAGCCATTTGTATTTGCATCTTTGCTGGTTTATATGTGAAGCCATTTGTATTTGCATGTTTGCTGGTGTATATGTGCCTTGAAAAAGAAAAAAAAAAAAAGTTTGTGGTTTTATATTTATTCACGCTGCTGAAGTCTAAAATTAAGCTCATGTTTAAAAACTGGAAAAGTACGGGAGGGAATATAAATATATGCTTATTACAAACCAATGGACTTTTCTTCTCATATTTTAGGACGAAAGTTCAATTCATTTTGGTCACAAATCGCCATCCCCCCCCCCCCCCCCCCTTTCCCAGTTCTTTCTTCCCTTTACCTTTCCAAATAACACATCAACACAAAAACAAAATAATTACGGCCTAAATAATTTTTTCTCTTTTGTAATATACCTATTTTTTCAAGAGTCATTATCATTAAAAGCAGATTTATTTTTTAAAAAAAAATTAAAGAAAACGACAACGGATTTGAATTTTAGCTGCAAGTGGTAAAGTGGGCTACGAAACCACAAAATCTAGAAAATGCAAAAGAATTGAAGCCTAAACTGCAACCATCCAACGTTAACATATTATAATGCCGTGCATGAGTAGCAAGTAACTGAGTACTAGTATTCCGGTGGCTGATGTTTTATGGCTCGTTTTCAGCTTTGACTTTACATTAATTAAATAACTGTAACACGTCACGAAATCCATGTTTGTTTGTCACCTAATTAATTAGACGAACCCAGTTCGCTTTCCGTGCCATGGGTGTGGCCTGCTTTGCGCTTGCTACCTGCTCCTGAAAATGATTGACGAGTTCTTCACGGGGCGTTTTCCTCCCATCACATATATTTTTTTGGTCACACGAATTTTACTTTCTTTCTTTTTTTTTTTTAATTTTTTTATTATTGGAATGAAAGATTCACTAGTTCATTCCAGTACTACATTTGCTGAGAGGAGTAAGTATTTTCTTCTGCTACATGTATTTAAGAAGTGAAAATGAGAGAAAACTTTTATTAAGGATTTATGACTTTTTTTGTTTTGTTGGTGTCATTATTGTGTACGATAAATGCTTTTTCTCAGACGTCGAGGAATTCTCGACACTTCTATAGACGACTACTTAGGTGTTGCATTTGTCTTCCACGACAAGACTTGGAAAATTTGGGTTGTGCGTGACTTTGTAGTTAAAGATTGGAATCGTACAAGTTGAAAATAATGCACGGTTTGAATTTAAGAAAAATCCCTAACAGATTCAACTATTACAGGCGTGGAAGATTTAATCTCAGTATTTTGGTGTTAACTTTTAATATTCGCCCTTCGGTTTGAGTATTTTTTTCTTAATTTTGTTTGGCAAAATATCCATAAGCATGTGCTAATTTCTTTTTTGTTTGATAATTGATGAAATTAGATGTTAATAGCTTCTCCTCTGTACGTATATTGACCAAATTCGTTTGATTAATTAATTTTAGCCTCAGTCGCCATATCAGCCATTACAAACTATGAATACTATTTATTTTGTGGAACATGTCTTCACCTAGCTCATGGCATTTACTAAATATCATCCAAATTTTACAGTCATTTTCATTATTAATTATCATGACATTTATATCTCATTAGATCACGATTATTGCACAGACTAAAGTTTATATCTAATCTAATCTAACTATATTATAAAAAAAACAGGGAGTTCCTATAGCATTCCCTCTCCTACCAGCCACATAGCTTCTTTTAGTGGATGCATTGAAGAAGGTCATAAGCCACTTGGTTTCTATTATTTAATTTCTTGTTCTTTGAGTGATAAATAATATTGTAATAGGCTTTTAATGAGACTTTCAAAGAATTTTATGATGGACCCATGAAGGTCAAGAATAGTGTATAGAATGATATATAGAACAAAATTAAGACTGGGTTTAGATGATAGTTAGTCAATATTACACTTAATGTATGTAATTAATCGGTTCTTACATTTTATAATCCTCCTTTTCTTCTTTCTTCAAATATCTTTAGGTTAACTTGTACAATTGGTTTACAAATTACATATTCAGCTTCTTGATGCTTCATTTCCAAATTTATGACCTTTTTGTTTTGCAACTAATACAAAATATCTTTTCATCCCACTCTATAGTCTGTAGGCCTGAAATAGGTAAGTTGCTGTTATAGCTTCCTGCTACAATAACTATAAAACTTGAGAATTGAATATATATATTTTTTTTGAAGATTTCTATTGTTTTTACTCATATGAAATGATGAAAATATTTTTTAAAAATTATATGTATATTTTTTATGTTGATATTTGACTTAATGATTTTAAATTTGCAGAACGGTTGATTGATTGTTTATTTTGTCTATTCCCTTGATATGCATCATAATGATATTTAAAGGGTATTGCCATCTAACTTGATGCAGCCATTAACATAAATTTTCAGTATGAGCTTGCTAATGATACTTGGAATTAGGTGATGCTTGAGGGACAATTGCAACTTCTTCATGGCACTGTAGGTTATTGATGGAATTGATGATGAAAAATAATATTAAGCTAATCGTTTTGTAGACTTTGGCTGATTTTTGTTACCTTTAGTGGGTCATGCTGTACTTTGCGCAGCCAGGCTCCCTAGTCACCAGAAATAAAAATACAAGCAATCAAATAACTTTAGATCAACTAAACTCAAATTAGTTATCATTTTGATATTCTCAACAACTTAATAGAATTCGAATTATAACTCAACTTTTACTACTTTGTGTTGTATTAATACCCTCGTTCCATTAGGGGTGGACAATTTCTGACACGATCCGAAAACCCGACACGAACCTAACACGAAAATAGCAGGTTTGGGTTGGGGGTTTTTGGGTTCGCGGGTCGGACCCGACTGACCTGATAAAAAAACAGGTCGGGTTCGGGTCGACCCTGCGAACCGAAAAAAAAAAAAAAAAAAAAAAACTCTAACATTTTGTAGCTTTGTTTCATCCATTCACATTCAAACATAACAAATTTCACTCATTGGATAATTAATCAAGTAATTTGTAAGAAAAAGTAAGAATTTTACCTAGATTTATGAAAAGTAAATTGTAAGAGGAGTTAAGTGTATGTTAATAAGTATCTTTAATATTAATGTGTGCAATTTACTTGATTAATTATCCAATGAGTGAAATTTGTTATGTTTGAATGTGAATGGATGAAACAAAGCTACAAAATGTTAGAGTTTTTTTTTTTTTTCGGGTCGGCGGGTCGACCCGCCAACCCGATTCGGGTCGTGTTCGGGTTAGGCTATTTTCGGGTTGGCGGGTCGGGTCGGGTTCGGATTGGCAGGTTGGCTGTTATATTTGGGTCTCAACCCTGACCCGTCAACCCGTCAATCCGACCCGTTGCCACCCCTACGTTCCATTGTTGTACCCATTTTCTAACATAAGAAGAAAAAAACAAATATTCATATTAATGAAGATATGAGCCTGAGGTGTCCCAAGGCCAAGACGACCACAAGACAGAAGAAATGGAAGCTCTTGAATTAATTCTTGGCTGCAGGGTAAAACAGTTAATGGCCGTCCATACACGGTACACATGTTGATGGTTTACATTACCGGTTAAAGCCGTTGTTTTTCAAGACGAAAGAGAACGCCATTGTTGAAGACTGGTCAAACCATGCATGGCAAGCAATTCAAATTGTCGTGAGAAATGGCTGCGTTTGTTTTACGTTGTTTTTTTATAAAAAATATGTTTTTAGAGAACTCCAAACACATTTTCAATTGCTTTGTTATTTTATATACACATTTACTCAAAATAAATTTTAAAATTACTACAATAGTATTTTTAAAAAAAAATCTAAAAACAACCATCCAGTGATCCAGACGGCCTTTCCATTGGATTTTGTTAATTTTTCCTCATTTCAACTCCAAATTTTGAACACGATGCAAAAATTAAAGGAAAAAAAAATCACATCTTATACCTTGAATAATTATCCAATATTCTTAATTACCGCAATATAATCTTTCTTTTATCATTTCACACGAGTCACAACAAAATTCTTTGTGGTCACAACATATTAGTATATCACCAAATAGGGAAAATTATTTTCCTTAATTTGTAGTCGGCAGCTTTCTAAATGATTATCATTTTAAATAATTGTTGAAGTCAATCAACTTTTCTTTGAATAAATTACAGCTTAAGCTTAGAATGCTGATGTTGACTCAATTCCAGTCCACAGATCATAACATTCTTGCAGCCACAGATCATAATATTCTGATAAAACCTGATTTGTTAAAAGCTTGATGACCTATTTGTTTGACATTGAAAGGTAAATAAGGGTGTTTAGTGGGTTTAAAATACTGATAATCTATATCTAATTTTCAACTCTTCACCTTCAAACAAACATCATTCTCCGGTTTTGCCGACCATGTGGTCTATTTCGTACCCTCTGACGCCGCTGATCAGGTGATTCAATTCATAACAGTGTTCGTCAAGTTTAGAAGCTAGTATTTATTTAAGCCACATTAAATGGTCATTCTTGAACCTTGACCCACAACAAAATTTTTAATCAAAAAGATTATTATATTCAATGGAATCTAGAATAAGAAAGGTATCTTCCATATTCCAGAAAAGTCTCTCGTCATAAATTCTTGATTAGAGAAATGGTCAATAAATAAATCCCAAGGTTCAAATTCTACTTCTACAAGCAAATTCACCATGTGTTGCAACTTTTCTTCAAAAAAAAAAAAAAAAAAATTTAAGCATGCGCTAGAATTCAGAAAATAGCAAGCAAGCACATTTTTTCTAATGCGAATTTAAAAGAATAAGGTGGTTTTTGTCAATCTGTGAGAGAGAGAGACACACACATACATATTTATATATTTCAAAATTTCTTCAAATAATCACCAATTAGAAATCCCATCTAGATATATTTTGCAAAATTTTCTCAACTCACAATTAGTTTAAAAAATAGAAAATACAGATAAGACAGAGCTATTTAAGAGGATTGAACTTACAAAATGTAAGTCTACTTATTTCAAACAACCAAAAATTTATTCAAAACGGTGTTACACTGAATTAATAGTTTAGGTCTCAGAGGCCACGAGACTATACTCGCTTACAATATTTGTGTACGAAACTACACATGTTGTATACGAGAATTTAATCTCTAGCACTTCAGTGAAACTAACAACATTTCTGGTAGAGGAATCCATCTGGTTATGCTCCAGACGGGTAGCATTTCTCCTCCATTTTTTTAGATCAGAAAATTAAAAAAAAAATGCACGAATATATTTTAGCATATCCTTGCAATAAAAAGAAGCATTATTGACATTTTCTTAATCTTCTTTCTTGCTTTTTTGCCTCTGTTTCATGCAAGAAAATTCTGTTATATACCCGATCCAGTTAACTGTTTGACAAACAATAGTAGGTAGGTATGTGTAGACCCATTCCTGGGGCCACATTATGTGAGAAGGCACTAGTGACGGCCGTCTAAAAAAAGCTCCTTTTCTTGCATCCCCGTTGGAATGGAAGCCTTCCATTCCATTTACTTTCCTAACTTCCTTTCCGTTCCGTGCAATCCCACTTTCTTGTGAATGGGAAGTACACCTGTTAAAAATCCAATAGAAATTTCTGCCACCTGTTTTCGTCCATCCAACTACACGCTATAAATATACCAAAAACCATGTCCAAAATTGTATTTCTTGGGCAAGGGGACATTTTTTAAGTTTCTGAAAGACTAATCTAATAGTAATATTAGTCAACCCCAACAGTTACCATCCCGCGTACTATATAACACCCTTATTTACCTTCACAGGATCTATGTCTGAACTTGGTTTGTTTACCAAAGTCAAATTTAATAGTATTATTATTTCATCTCTTGATCTTGTGATTTTCCAAAAATTGAATGGAGGCAGTCTGTAATGGTGGCGGTTCTTCCAGCAGTTTAGCCTTCTTGAAGTTGCCTGATAATACTCATAATACTCATCTTCCAAACGGGTTCAAATCTTCTCAAGTTAGTAAAAAGAAGTCGTTAATGGGAGCAATGAATGATCCACAGCCTAAGATTGTGACTGGAGAAGCTGGTTATGTTCTTCAAGATGTTCCTCATTTGTCTGATTATATTCCTGATCTTCCTGTAATTATGCTTTTACCCTCAATCTATCACTCTAGTTTTGTTAAATTGGTTGTTGGTTTTGTTGGACATATGGGTTTTTTAATGGCTTTTGATTGTGTTGAATTTTGTTTGATCAGTCCATTTTTCTGACTTCGGTGTTGTTTTACTATCTGCATGTGCAAAATCAATATCAGGTTGAAGAAATTTATGGGAAGTTTTTCTTTTTAGTTACTTTGAAATTTAGTTCTGACAAATAATTTGCTTTAAGTACTATGATTTTCGATTTTTTAACTTACTCAGAGAAATGCTATATTTCGCTACCTCCTCCTGTTCCCTTGTATTTGAGTAATACTTTTGACTTTTTTAATAGATTTTTGTATTAAATAATTATGAGGTCCTACTTGCGACGCTTTTTTCCCATCTTTCCTTATTTTGCTTTTCCTACAGATAAAAATTTGGTTGAAGTGATCGCTGTCAGAGTGCTTTGTTCTTAAGCTAATTAGGAGAATGAATTGATGGTATACAGAATCAGAGAAGCAATAAAATGTTCTTTTCTTTAAACTCCCTTTTTCTCTGTTTCCATGGAATTAGGCGGTACAAAGCAAAAGTTTTTGTCATATTAAGTTGTCAAAATCATCTTAACTTTGTTTTCATTTTATTTGCTGGACATTTCTTTACTATTCTTGGAAAAGCAATTAACCAAAAGACGAGTGTTCTATTAATGAATATCATCCTTCCTGTGCCAGAAAGGTTGCTCCAATGATTCAATCATAATTCTTGTTCTTATTGTTGGCAGACTTATACCAATCCCCTGAAAGATAATCCTGCATATTCTGCTGTGAAGTAAGTAATTTCAAGTCTATATTAACTTCAACAGTTAATTTTGTTTGCTTATAAAAGACCGGACCTTGCATATATTTATGAATGACTACATCTAATTACAGGCAGTACTTCGTCGATGCTGATGATACTGTTCCAGAAAAGGTTAGTCGTTTTTGAGGTTCCACTTTCATTTTGTGAGAGCAATGCCTACTATCCTTGTGAGTGATGAGAATTGGCTTTTCTGGATTCCATTAATGGAGTTTTGGGGAAGCAAATATTAGTCTCAATGGCTATGTGCTTAGATGAAGTTGGTGCCTCCATCTCCAGAAGGCGCCAGGCAGTGCTTCCTTCCAATTCCTTTGAACAGAAAAAGATTCTCAAAGATCAGCCACGCAACCCAGTTTTTTATTTTTTTTGAGGTAGTAGGATTATATGCCATTGTGGAAATGAGCAATAGGCAATGAGCATGAGTGCTAAAAATTTTAAATTTCATATATCCTTGTCATGTTGAATATACCCTGATCATTTCTTCTGCAGGTTGTTGTTCATGCAAATAGTCCAAGAGGGATACATTTTCGACGAGCAGGTCCTCGCCAAAAAGTATGTTTGTGTTTGGGCCATGAATGAAGTTTGTTGTGATTAAGGGCCATTTCTTTGTAGATAACCAAAACTTTTTGACAATACTTTCAGGTCTATTTTGATACTGATGAAGTACATGCATGTATTGTTACATGTGGAGGTTTATGCCCAGGACTCAACACAGTAATCAGAGAAATAGTTTGTGGCTTGAACTACATGTATGGTGTAAATAGAGTTTTGGGAATAGAGGTAAGTAGCTACTTTTACTTCATGTCGCAATTTTAATAGCAAATGAATAATATATTCTCATGTATAGTCTCTGCAGTGGTACCAACAGCTAATAAGGTTGATGGATTTGTAGGGAGGATATCGCGGTTTCTATTCTCGTAATACAATATCTTTGACACCTAAGTTTGTAAATGATATCCACAAACGCGGTGGGACGATACTTGGAACATCGCGCGGTGGTCATGACACCAAAAAAATAGTTGACAGCATTCAGGATCGTGGAATTAATCAGGTATGCACAAGAAAGATGTATGAGCTTAATTTGTGAGCTAGCTTCCAATATGTATTTGTTTCTGGAACCCAGGGAACGTTTAAGTTCTGATGATTCCCTGTTGTCTTCGTCTAGGTATATATTATCGGAGGAGATGGTACACAGAAGGGGGCCACGGTTATCTTTGAGGTATGTCTTATGTGATGGTAAATTCTGGTTCTCTCTAGTCGCTGATGTGTGGCTCAATAATCCATCTTGTCCTTTAATTGTCACACTTTTGATTGAAACCTTTCAGTCCCAGTCCTGTTAGTAAATTTGATTTATTTATGAGTTGTAATCACCTTCATTCTGCAGGAAATCAGAAGACGGGGCCTTAATGTTGCTGTTGTTGGTGTCCCAAAAACCATTGACAATGACATTCCGGTAATTTGTTCGTAGCCTAGATTGGCTGTTGATATCAGCATATATGTTGTCACTGATTTTATAAGGTTAAGCTAATTACCAATTTCTCACCACTCAGAATTTTGTCTTTCCGGTTGCAGGTTATTGACAAATCTTTTGGGTTTGACACTGCTGTCGAGGAAGCTCAACGTGCTATTAATGCAGCACATGTTGAAGCAACAAGTATTGAGAATGGCATTGGTCTTGTGAAGTTAATGGGACGGAACAGTGGTAAGCTTCAAACCAGTATTCCATATTTTAGTAACAAATACATCACAACTAATCTGTATTCTCTTGCTAACATGCATGCCAGACATCCTCTCATTAAAAAATGCAAGAAAAGGCCCATAACATGACCTCAGTGTGCAAATTCTGGCTAGCAGTAGTATAAGATGCAAAGTTCGAGTAGATGTTCTATTTCTCATATGGTACTAGTTGTTGAATGATTCTGGTTTTCCAACTAAATATTAACCTGTTCTTCATGGTTTGCAATAGATAATCTAAATAATTTATCCTTGTGGAAGGATTTCCTACGGTTCCTCAACAACACGCCATTTTTACGCTATATACATAACAATTTTGCTTATGTAACGTCATCAAATGGCCATGTATACAGGCTTCATTGCCATGCATGCTACTCTTGCCAGCCGAGATGTGGATTGCTGCTTGATTCCTGAATCACCATTTTATCTTGACGGTCCTGGTGGACTTTATGAATATATTGAGAAACGACTCAGAGAGCAAGGGCACATGGTAATTGTGGTAGCAGAAGGTGCAGGACAAGAACTACTCTCTCAGAGTTTGCAATCAACAGATCAGCAGGATGCTTCTGGAAATAAGCTTTTACAAGATGTTGGGTTGTGGTTAGCTCACAGCATTAAGGTATGGCTTCTGATACATAATTCTTTATACTTTTTGTTTTATTTTCATTTTTCTTCTAAAAATTTGCAGATTCTTCTTAGAGGATACATTTCATTGAATCAATTTTGTCCTTGAATGATTATGAATCACCAATTATGGATGAAAGTACATATTTATTGGAAAGGAGAAGTCAGTTCGCTTAATACTACTGTTTAATCATTGAGAGCTCACTGTGGATTTAAGGCACTTAATTGTCTTCTGCATTTAGAAATATAGTTCACATGACTAGGATTGAAGGTTTTGATTATGTGATCCAAATGGTCTCATAACATGGGGCACTTTCCAACTAAACTTTGTTGGTTCATTAATGATCTAGTGTTCTGTGTCATTATGTTTGACTGATTTGAGACACTCATGACTATATTTTGCAGAATCATTTTGCTAAAGAACAGAAGATGACAATCACTCTCAAATATATAGGTTGGTACTTTGAAATTTCCGCTAATAGATGATGAAAATTAGTATATTCTGCTCTGACCTAATGCTTTACTTGATTTGTGGCAGATCCCACATACATGATCCGAGCTATTCCTAGCAACGCGTCAGACAATGTTTACTGCACTCTTCTGGCTCAAAGTGCTGTTCACGGAGCAATGGCAGGATACACAGGCTTTACAGCAGGGCCTGTCAATGGCAGGCACTGTTACATACCATTCCATGTAAGTCATATTGTTTCAGTAAAATGCTCATAATGAGACAATATTGATTAGTTCAAGATATACAATACCTTAGTTGTTTATAACTATTTCACATATGTTGCTTGTCAGAACTATTTCACATATGTTGCTTGTCATTTGAATTCATAGACGTGGTTATATTCTGAGAGTTTCAAAGCAACACTGTAAATCTGGATGCTGCAAACCCCTTAGTGTCGTCTTTTGTCTGTTCTGAAATTCACAGGCCTGGATACGTTTCTTTTGTTAATTTTTCTCCCCCAGTATTTACACAGCAGCTGCCAACCAACCTATATCTAGTAACTCTACTGTATTGCCTTTCCCAAATTTATGGAAAGATAAGCCTTTTAATATCTTCAGTAATCTTGTAAATATGGTTAAATGAACTAGTCTCTTTTCCCTAGTGTTGTTTTTCAACGTCATTATTCAGTTCCTTTGCAATTTTGTGCGATTTGTGTACTGCTAAATTTGCCACCACATGGTATCCTTTTCATTTAGCATGGTTGAAGCCTGCATTCTTTTGGTTGGCTATGAAAGTGTGCCTCTGAAGTTTGTTGAAAGTAACAATGAGTTGAGATCACTAAACCCCTATACCCCTTCCTTTTCCTTGTGTCTGATTTAGTAACTATTTTCTCGGTTTTTGTGGTTCCATTTGTTGGATTTGATATTTTCATCCAATTAAGATTAGCATGAAAGGGATTGTATCCTAAGAATATGAAGCATCGCATAACACATTAACACAGACATACACACAACACGTGCGTGAAAACTGAGAACTAGACAGAAATACTGAACCACTCTTTTGTGGGAAAAGTATAAAATACACCATGTGAATTGCCACGTGGTGTACTAGAACTAATAATTTATCGTCATGTGGCAATGGTGGGTCATACCTTGTATTATTTGGCGATGTGTGATTGGTTCTAGTGCACCACGTGGCACGCGTGGTGCACGCAATACTCACTCCTCTTTTGTGCACCCATGCAGAACGAACTCTGACAGCTTTTGATGATTGCATTTCTTCATGAACTACTCTTTTCTTACTGATAATTTACTGTTGCTTCTGGCTGGAATCTGCAGCGAATTATTGAGAAACAAAACAAGGTTGTGATAACGGATAGAATGTGGGCTAGACTTCTTTCGTCAACTAATCAACCCAGCTTCTTGTCAAGAGATGTCATAGAAGCTGTCAAGAAAGAAAAGAAAGAACGGCCTAGTCAGTTGCTGGATGAGAATTCTATGAACAGGAATTTCGGGTGTTGAGCTGCACTGAACCTGATGTTTTGTAAAGGTTTCCTTTATACAGTGGAAGTCATGTTCCACTTCATCTATAACTTGTAGTTGACTGATTATAATTAGTATTGGTGATTAAATTTCCACCAAATTGAGATCCTTTCTGTTCGAGGTGTACTATTGGAATATAATTTTGCGGTATTAATAAAATTGGCCTCTCCTTGTAAAAGTTAGAATGTCTTTATTCAGATTTATTTGATTAGTCGATCCAATTCATTGAATAGAATGAAGGCTAAATTTATCCGGATTTTGTTTCATTAGTTCTTATTGAACCTGAATTTCATTCGAACCATTCGAATATTAGAGTAGCTTAGTCTTTATAGCTACCCTAATGTTAGCTTACCCTTAATATTTTAAGTTGATGAGCATAGCTTAGGATAGAATCACCACTTTCTAAATAAATAATGCCTGAGATTTATACAAGCCAAACAAGAACTTGGAAGCATAAACAAGTTCGTTATCTGTAATGCGACATGATTAAACGGAAGTTCTTGAGTGTGCAAGGCTTGGGTACCCATCCATCTTTCATATAAAAAAGTTTTCAACTTCCTTACCTCTTACCTCGCATAATTAAGTTATTACATCTTATATCCAATCCAAATATAGAATAGAGGGAAAGAGGGAGAGAAAGATGGGGATAAGATTCATATTAATGGTGAACAAGCAAGGGCATACAAGGTTAGCCCAATACTATGAATACCTCACCATCGAAGAAAGACTTGCCCATGAAGCAGTGGCAAAGCCAGAAAAATTTTTAGTGCGGTTAAAAATAATATTAAAATTTTTTAGTTATTTTTTTAAATAAAAAAATAAATAATCATATAAAAAGTAAAAATAATATATATATTTTACATAAAATATAAATAAATTTATATTTAAAAAAGTATTCTTTAATTTAATTTAATTTAGATATAAATTTACTGTTTATAAAATTTTTTTAACAATCTTATTCAATTAAACTAGAATCAGACTAGAAGATGATAAAAAACTTCAACTTCAACTTAATAAAGCTCTAATATGATTCAAAGTAAATCTTTACCGAAGCACGCTTGAAAATATCACAACATCTCAGTTTAAGGGAAGGCAGTGGAGCCCGTGCCCCCCACGTTAAATCCGTCACTGCCTTGAAGGGGAAATTGTCCGGAAATGCCTCGCCCGCACCGAGAAACAGGTCTTGTCTTTATTGATTATCCCAGTGGCACTCCATTTCTTTTTCTTCTCTCGGGAATCGTATTAATGGGGTGGAGTTTATTTCAATGAGCTTTTGTTTTTTGAGTAGATTGTTGCCTTTTAAATCTGGGTTCTGCCACTTTCTTTATTAATTGATTAATCCTTCCATCGGAGGGTCATTAGCGGAGTATGTATGGTTTGTTTTTTGATTTTTCAAAATGTAATCAGATGTCTATGCAATTCGTGTATTAGCTTAGTAAATACTTTTAGATTTTTTTTTTTTTTTGAAAATTCAGCCCGATGGAAGATTATTGCCCTTTTTTCTGTAATTTTGTGATTGCTAAATACCTTTCCTGCATAAGAATTATGGTTTTCCTGTGTTGTTTTGGTTTTTTTTTTTTTTTTGGGGGGGGGGGGGGGGGGGCGCGGGTGGTGCAGCTGTTTGTTGTTTGTGAAAAAAAAAAAAAAAAAAAAACCCATATTTGTTTTCCATTACCCATAGAACATGGTAAAAAGTTGCACTTTTTTTTTTCCCCCGACTTGCTTGAAGTAACTGTTAGGAATTTAAACATCAGATTTTGCAATATCTTTGAAACCCATCTAGTGTATTCTTCTGTACTGTATTTGTCTTCCCCGCTCAATGCAATTTATGTACCTTTTTCGGTTTCAGCTTATGAAATGACAGATTATGATACTGCTGCTTTACCGGTTTAAAGTTACGAGTTTTGGTTCTTTTATTATTAAAATTGGAGACTATATATTGTCACTGGATAATCAGCTTTCTTCGGGTGCATTCCCCTATGCAGAGCAGCTGATTCTCATGTTTTTCTGCCCAAAGTATATTAGTTTTAGTGCCATTTGTATCATTCATAATTCAGTTGAGCGCCACCCATATGACCCTCTCACCTTCTTTTAATCCGGGAATGGATTATAGTTTCTTTTTTACTAGTTCTCTATTGGTTGGCAATGACATTCTTGTAATAGGGGTGATACATTTTATGACAGTGTTCATTTGTTGAGCATCGGAACTACAAGATTGTTTTCCGGATATATGCTTCACTATTTTTTCTAGTTGGAGTTGACAACGAAGAAGCAAGCTATTCTGTGTCTTTAACATGGATAATAGTTCTTATTGACATGACATGTATCTCAGATTCTAAAAAGAACATCTTGTTCTCAATACTCATTCAACCTACTTAATGACGTAACAATCTGTCTTGTTGGGACGATCAAGCATGTGGTCTTCATTCTCATACATTCATGTTATTAATACTTGTTTTTCAAAATGTGGTGCTTACTGGATGATAAGAGATATTAGGTGGTGCCTATTATTAGTTATTCCCTACTATAAACTTGCATGTTTGTACTTGGTGTGTTTATGGCAAACATTAGACTAGGTGATCTAATTACCAATTATCACGGTTTGATTTGCTGGTGGACAATTTTTTTTATGCCTCGAACTGTTATAGTCAGGCATCTCCATCTGAGTACTGAATTAGTTTAAATGTATTTATTGTATTAGCCTGCCCTAAGTAACTGAAAGTGTCTGTTAGTCCAGATTTATTCAAGGAAATTTTATCCTCTTTGAATATTTGATAAGTTCAGACCAAGTACCTAGGGTGTGGTATGGTAGTAGAAAAATGTTATAAACAGGTCTTGTATGCTATAGTTTTTCAGTTACAAATCTGTTATTCCCTTCCTATGAATATGGAACTGCTGGAAGATGTCCTGCTTTAACATTTCCTAGTGAAAATGCGTCTGTATCATTTTCTTGTCACTTTGAATCTTTTCTGAGTTATTTTTCATTCTTTTCCTTCATCCTTACTCTTGCAGAATGAACTTGCAATTTTAGAGTTCATACACCTGTTGGTTGAAACCATGGATCTGCATATTGCCAATTTGGTAAGTTTACGTATTTCACTGGCCAATGTCTTTTAATTTTTGGTTTTCTTCAACTTTTATGAACTCTTTCAGCTTATTGCAGTGTGAATTGGACATCATGTTTCATCTGGAGAAAGCACACTTTATGCTGGAGGAAATGGTCATGAATGGGTGTATTGTTGAGACAAGCAAGTCTAACATACTTGCCCCTATCCAGCTGATGGAAAAAGCTTCATAACTAGTTTATTAGTTGTTTCAAAGATGTGACAACTAAGCTAAGATTTACTCTGTAATTTGCATTGCTTTTGTATACCAGTGAGTGATGAGTTCCAATTCATTAAGATCTGTATTTGGTGTTACAGAAGTATGTCGTAATTAGTTTTGTGAACTTTGATATCTTAATTGGAATTTAGGCATGAGCACTTAATCGCATCTTGTGCACTTCCTGAAGAAACACTAAATACTTGACTATCAAACAGCTAACTCTTTCTATCATTCTCCAAAGAAACACCAGACTTCTTGCCATGATCAGCTGTTCTTGAATGATGTATACAAAAGGCTTGCCTAATTTACAAGGCAGCAAGCTGCAGAATAGATAAAATGAGTTGCGTACCCAGCCACAATTGTACAGTTGTGATGTGTCAGATGGCTGCAGGCCTTCCGTCTTTTCTGGGATCACTAATTGCTGTAAGCATTCCATGAACTACCTCATCATTTGACAATTTCCCAAATTTCCGTCCTGGGGCCATTGGCCTTCGAATGGTTTGAACTATAAGTTGGCAGATTGCTCCGCCTGATATGGCCTTTAGCTGGTGATTTCGTTCTTCCAAGAAGTGCCGTCTTTCATCTGAGAGTTCGATGTGATCTCCATCCAAAACGGTCCAGTTCTCGTACAAAACGACATTTGGGATTAGCTGCAGAAAGTCAAAGATTGAATTAATATCTGATCCCCCAAAAGTTTATTTAGTGAAGTTAAAGTTTTCGAATTAAGACGGTCAATGAACCTTGTGGTAAACTCTTGGACTCTGAACAGCAGCTAGAGGCTCCATTCCCAGAATAAAATGGTTGATGAACACCTGGACCACTGCTGGAATTATGTAGATACCACCACTGCCTCCAATGACCCCAGCTATCTGATTATCCTAATATAAATATCCAGAAGAGAATTGTTTAGTGATGAAACTGGTCTCACAAAAAATGCTAGTACCGACTATGTATTCGTAATGTATCTATCTATGTTATCGTTAAAACGAAAAGCAGCAAAAGATAGAAGGATGATAGTGTACTATGTTGCTCTACCTTAAGAACAATTATGGGTGTCATTGAAGACAATGGTCTCTTGTTTGGACTAATAAAGTTAGAGGGAGCAGGAGGGAGTTTATCAGAGGATAATTCTGTAGGTATGGAGAAATCTCCCATTTCGTTGTTGAGCAAAATGCCAGTTGAAGGAGACAGCACCCCGGCTCCAAATGGATAATTCACTGTGGTCGTCATTGATACAGCATTTCGTTCCGCATCTACAATACAAAAATGGCTGGTTCCATGATCCCTAAGCTGACTCCACCTGGGAATAAATGAGGACTACTGAGTCAGCAATGAAAATCAGTATGTACAATCCGTTATTTAAGCATTCAAGTGAACGCATCTAACCTGTGCAAGTAGTACTCAGGAGGGAAAGTGGTGTTGTCGAATATTCGTTGCTGTATTCTCTTGGCAAATGCGGGGGAAAGCATGTCAGATGCTGTTTTGCTAACATTTACGAAGTCAGGGTCACCCAGGTTCATGCGGATGGCAAACATGTGTTTCAATGCTTCAATCATGCGATGAAGACCCAAAGGACCTTTTGCAGCATTTGAACTAGCATAACTGTCTAAGACGTTCAGCACCTGAATTTCAGCAATGGCACAGATTTTTAGGTTCAAAAAATGATTATCTAGACATACATGCAGTCTTGCCTAGGTGTGCAGGAAGTAAATTAATCGGAATGGCTGCAAGTTTCTAAAACTGAATTACCAGTTTCCAACACAGTGAAATGTTTAAAACACATTAAGTTGTATGCAGGGCATGAAGGCATAAAGTCAAAATGCTCTATAAAAGGGGTTGAACAACATGAAATTTGAATCTCTGCTTTATCAATTAATAGAAAGAATGTACAAACCAGAGACATTCCAAGTGTCCCACTTGATGGTGGTGGCATTCCCAGGATTGTGTAGCCCATTGTGTTGACAGCAACTGCATCTGTTACATCGACTCTATAATTCCTTAAATCCTCCATTGTCAAAATTCCACCCGCTTTTTGTACATCTTCAATCAGTTTTTTGCCAACTGCTCCATTGTAGAAGGCCTGCGGGCCTTGTTCTGCTACTGCTTCTAGGCTGCGGCCAAGTTCCACATTGTAGCACAGACCACCAGCTTTTAGCAGTTTCCCGGTTGGTGCATAAACTTGTCTTAAGCCAGGGTCAGATAGTATTATAGTTTCATGACTAGCAATGGATGCTCCAAGGTATGGAGAAATCAAAAACCCTCCTTTAGCAAGTTTGATGGCTGGTTGAAACAAAGTTTTCCAAGGCAACCGCCCATATTTCAGCCAAGCCTTGTACAGCCCAGCTAGCTCCCCAGGAACTCCCATTGACAATGCTCCATAATACTTTGCATTTACATCTGTTTCATACATGTCCTGTTGATGACGTTTTTGACATTGAACAAAATAAGAAAAAAAGATCATCCTATAAAATCTATAGTATCGAAAGAGTGAATCACCCAAGATACAATACACATTCCAAAAGATCCAACCTAGAGGATAGGAATCTTTGAAAAACCTGGTCTTGATAACTTCAACTATATCTTCTTAAATAACAATTGTACCTACTATATCAAAGTTGGACTATGAAGTGCGGAACGTATCTTGTAAAAGTAGATGCAGTATGTACCTGTGAAGCAGCTGAGGGAGCAGTTTCCCTCATGTCAAAGGCTTGGGCTGCTGACGTTGAGGAAGAATGAACAACCATGAAAGCTCCACCTCCTATTCCGCTGGCCATTGAATTGACAACCCCCAGGCAAAGTGCAGTTGCAACTGCAGCATCAACAGCATGCCCACCATTTTCAAGTACTGAAGCACCAATTTCTGAGCAACGCCCATCATCAGCCGCAACAACTGCTTCCCTAGACTCTACTATTCCAGAATTTTTAAACTGCAATTTCTCGTTATGCCTGTTTTCATCTCTCCCTACCCAAAACCTTGAATTGCCTAGTAGGATCAGGGCAACACCTGCATGCATGCAGACAGACTAAAACAAAATATCTGAATCCGCAAGGCAATAATAAAAACTGGAATCTCATATGTCCACCAAAATATGTATCATCAGTGGATAAAGGCGTTTAAATACTTGAACTTATTTATCTGCAATGTAATTTGAAACACAATGAGGGATATGTTTTCAAGAAAGTGAATGGTTCTTAAATTCTCTAGAATTTTGAAAGCTACTAATATTTGTCAATGAGAATTTCCATATTGTATGCATTAGCTGATCACTTGCTTCATTGTATAATTTGTCCTGAATATTGCAATAAAAGTTGTATATTGCACATATTTATCTCAATCTGACAAAACTGTAGTCACACAACAGTAGGCCTCTTCCAGAGTCCGATCAGACCGTGTTCCTTCATTAGTAACAATCAGAAAAATCATGCAAGTCCAATTTTAGTAAAACTCAGAAAAAATCATGCAAAGTTTAAAGTGACTACTTACTAATCAAATAATCCCTCTTCTTCAGAGGATCAATTTTCCCAATACCTTCCAACCAAATTTACAAGTTCACTCTTCCAATTACAAGATTGCGATTGGGTTCAAATAAGGAAGTACAACAATGAAACTAACCAGACAAGACCAAAAATTGAAAAATTTAAAGCCTGATAAGATCAAGATCATTCAAAGAATCTTCCATGTGGGGGAAAAAAATAATTGATCACTATCACAATCATTTATAGTCTCAGCACGATAGTTTTGTTATCAATGAACATTAGCATCCAAATTCTGATGATCGCAATAGTCAATCATCATGACACCCATCCCATTTTCTTTCATTAAGCTAAACAGCCACAGAAACTCCAGAATTATAATTTCAAAAAAAGCCAATTCAGCCAATACAAGAAAAAAGAGTATGGCACCAAATTGAGAGAATCAAAAACTCACATGTTAAGACTATGATGGCAACTAAAAAGGGTAGAATTATTCTCCAATAATATCTCTTCCTGTTTGAATTCCCATTTCCAACTAAAAGTGCAGCTTCGAGGCCCTGTTGCTGCTGCTTCTTCATTCTTGCTTCCCTCACAGGAAAGCAACGAGGGAAACAAGGAAAATAAACAGTAGTCTTTGTCAGTTAGAAGTTTAGAACTCAAAAGTTGCTTTAGATAAACTAAACATGTATTGTTTTATTTTCAGAGTGGGTTTGTTGTGTGGAGTTGAGGCTGACTTGGCACTGAATTCCCTGATTGAACTCAGCCAATGGTATATATTATATTCAGTCTGGAAAATTTTAGGTACTTCCGCTTCCGCTCACACGTAGATCTTCTAGTCTGAATGATTGTCAGGTAAGCATAATAATATATATTAACATAAAAAATTATAATTTGAAAGAATATTACATAATGCATCTTGATTTAAAAAAATAATTTAAAGATATTTATATAGCATTTCGTATTCTGTAGTGACTAAGGCCAAGATTCTGTGTCCAACCATGATTGGTAAGACATCACGTTAGGGATTCCCCCTCAATGGTCAATGCCGTAAAAGAGAGTGCTGTCTTGTGCCTAGATTTTGAGTCGAATTTTAATTGAACAAAACCTTTGAATTTCTAAGGTTGAAATTTTGTGGTAGGGGTTAAGACGTGTGCACCACCGTATGATGCTAGCCCAAGCTAAGTGCCAGAGGTTGGGCTGCTCTATTTGGATTGCAATTTGGAAAACTATTTGTAATACTGTTTGTAATAATTAAAATTTAAAAAATTTACTTAAATATGTTTAAGAAATATTTTAGTAATGTCGAGCATATCTTGCTCCCATTGTTCTTGTACAGCTTAAGATTTGTTGAATAAAAAATGAAGTTAAGACTTGTATTTTTAAAGAATAATTTATCCAATCAGAGCATTTTTTTTTTCCTTTTCTCATGTACAATTTAAGATTTGTTGAATCGAAAATGAAGTTATGACGTGGTGCTCTACACGTTCTTGAGTTTATATCTGTATAGTTAGGGGAGGTCTCCAAAAATTCGCTATATGCCCCTTTACTCCACTTTTGTATCAATTATTATTATTATTATTATTATTATTATTATTATTATTATTATTTTGGGTAGATAAAAACTTGTTGAGTATATATTACTAATCAGATAAAAACCTATAGACAAAAAATGTTTTTTGTAGTTTAAGTAACTGGAATGGTTTACCTAAAATTTTTATAATAAAAAATAGAATGATTTAATCGTATGAAAACGACGGCTCCGGAAATCTGGATTTCCAACCTGTGAAAATGTTTGTCTAATTATAAAAAAAAGCAAGGCATGTGGATTGGGTGTTGATAAAAATCAATTGGGAGTGGGTCCAAAGTGATTCATTGACATTAAGCTGTTTCTTTTTTTCTTTCTTTCTCTCCCTATTTTGCTTTTGATTCTTTTTTATTCTCTTTTTTTTTTTTTGAAATTTTTCGACACAAATGTCTACAAGGGGAAGGGGGAAGGGAACCTAAACCAATTCCATAATCCATCCCAAAAGGCAATTGCTGACTTAAGGGATGGACCATGGGGCTTAAGTATCTAGACTCTTGACACTCATTTTCCGATGTGGGAATTTTTTCTTTTGAAATTTTTCGACACAAAGGTCTACAAGGGGAAGGGGGAAGGGAACCTAAACCAATTCCATAATCCATCCTTTTTTATTCTCTTTCATTGGCTTACTTTTCTTTCACTATTAGGTCATGACATACATATTGCGTCCTGTGAGTTGGTCAGTATTATGAAAACATAATCAAACCTAATCAATTTGTCGAATCAAATTTTGTAAAGTTCTGTGATGTTGTCTTGACTTTCATAAAATGAGAAATGTCGAAGTTTTGATTTGGACAAAGTAAATATATCATTATGCATCACGTGACAAGAAAATAAATTGTTAGGTACGTCGTACGAAATTAAGAATTTTGTTGTAATTTCTCTTCCTCTTTCCTTTGTATATACTTGAATTTTTCCTCGTACCAAAAAATTAGGAGCAATGATATTCAATATTTAAAAAACGAAAGGTTTCGAAATCAAATTTGGGGCCACATAATTTGAAAAATTGAAACATATGGCCTGTTTTTAATTGCTTTTTGTACTTAGCTTTTAGTTTTTGATTTTGAAAATTATATTTTGTAATGTTTTTAGCCTTTTTTTTTCCTCTAGCTTTTGGAGTTTTTTAAGCTAAAATATAAACTTCTTTTTGTATTCTAATTGTTTACTTTTTTTAAAATCAACTTGTACAAAAATCAGAATAAGTTGCAAACAAGTCCATAGTAATTTCTAAAGATTCTAAATAGGTAAAATAAAACATGGTTCTCCTATGTACATGTACTATATTTAAGGCGGGTCAAAATCGTCAACTACTTCGTTAATATGGTTAACCATACTTGTACAATCAGCAATCATAATGTACATGTTTCTTAAATCTTTTGTACATCTTGAATAGTAGTTTATACATGTGACGGGTGTACAAATAATTTCTTTTGATGTTTGAGCATAAGAGATGTATAAGTAATTGTTTTCAGGCACACAAGAATACTTTGTGTAAATGTGCACGTATAACTTTCTTTTGAAATAGACAAAGTTTGTTTCAATGTCCACTCGATTTTCTGACGTAGATTATTTGGGTCCATAAATACTGTGGAAACATGTCAGGCCAAAGACAATGTCTAGCACATTATTATTTTCTAAAGAAAGAAAAGAAGATCCCACTATCTAATACTTATGCCTTCTATTTTGAGTAAGGATAAAATTGATTCGTCAGATATTTGCATTATGTAGTGCACCCTCGAATATTTCGTTATAATTTATGATCATCCATTTCGTGATGTTAGGTTACTTAAGATTCCTTTATTTTTTTGAATGGTTTGTAAAGTTGCAAAAAGTGATTAAATTATCCACTCTCGTAGCAACATTACTTGTACACTGGCTTGACATTATTTTTGAAGGGAATAAAGGAAGGAAAGTTTATTGTTGAGGATAAAGTAAGATATTACATATGATTAATAACAACAACCAAGTTTAAAGGGAAAAACTGGTTTCAAATTTGTAATAAGCACTAGCTGCGTTTGATTTATTTGCATCGAAAAGCTTTACAAATTGAAACACTGAAACTTTACAAAATCCAAACAAATGATTTGTGACATGTGATCAATTACGTATAACTGCGTATGTACGCCGAGAAAATAAACAAGATTCAGCAATATCAGAACAACCTAGCCCAGAGACCAACTCACTCCATATGTCCATTTTTCTAAAGAGTATGTCTTTTGAATGTATACTACACTACTTCTTACAATAACCAAAGTCCACAGCAGACAAATCGAATCCACTTATTCAATTTTTTCCATTTGCAGCCAGCCCCTGCAGCACCTTTCATTTCGCATTTTCTGCTCACACTTCCCATGACTCATCGCAACAATTTGCCGGTGCTTTGTCTTTTCAATACAACGCTTTCGTGGCCAAGTAGAATACGGAAGGAACACTTTCTGTTGCCTTTTTTTTTTTCTCCCTTTTTTCTCCCCTCCATTTATCTTCGCTTACAAAGAGCATAAAATTCAAATGCCCCCAACGGAGACAATAATACAATATAACTCGTTAATACAAGTATGCATAATCTCTAGAATACTTACTTTTAAATTTGACTGTCTTAAGAGAAAGTTAACCAAAAATTATGAAAATAAAAAAGAAAAGAATTCCTTACCAGAAAATCAACAAAAAAAAAATGAAAAAAAAAAGAAAAGAATTCCTTACCAGCACACACAAAGCGAAAAACAATTAGAAAAGGGGGTAAGAAAGACAGGTATATAACAATAAAGACTGGTAACAATTTTTTTTTTTGTGGTGTTTGTTGGAGTGGTTTTTGTGGGGTGGTGTTGGGGGAGGCAACAAGGCTTGTACTTAGAGGGTGCACCCTGCGCCATGAATTTACCATACCTCAGGCACATAGATGCTGCGCAACACTTAGGGAACGGCCAACTGCGATGGTTGGATCATCATAGTAGGTTTTGACACTGCTACCTAGCCAACTTCGCATGTTCTCCAGAGTGGCAACCTCCGTCAAATAGAAATATTAGATCTACAGCTGCATTTTCACCAGGATCACCACAGATAACCCAAGAAACAGGCTTTCATTGTTTTTCTAGCCCAAGGTTTACTCTCCAAGATATATTATCAAATCTGAAATTTTCTAAGCCCTAACAGTTCAACTTACACTTCACCATCATGAGAAGTTAATGGTTATGCATTATTACTTCGCTTTTGCCAAAACCAGTAAAATCGAGTTGATTGGTCAAGTTGATATCCGTCCATTCTTTGATAGAAAATCGAAATGCTGAGCATTTCAAAAATGCTATTATATTTGATTCTTTTTCCCCCAACGGCTGATGCGCGAACCGATCTATATACATTAATAAAACTCGCAAAACAAGTGAAGAACATTCACAAACCAGCTCTCCTGTTTGTGCACGAGGAAAAATTGATGCACACTCATCGCCTATCCAACTACATAAAAAATACCCCATCCCTTTGCAGTCCTGTACACTACTGAGCATTCAACTACATCGCAGCAATGAAGGATTGTGACAAAAATCAAATTAGGACCAGGGCAAGATTTGTTGGGCAGTCAGCTTTGAGATACTGGTTCACGACCGCCAGAATGCATCAGGGTCATTACTGTACAATGTCCGATCTTGGACCTCAAGGTTAGCCACATGATAGTTAATCAGCCTTGCCTGGAATATTTTACACAAGAGCAATCCAGAAGGCAGCATCCACCATCCACTTTCGTCCCTGCATCAACAATCATAAGAAAGGTCAAATTCTACAAAACAGAGATGAATAATGAAAAACTGCAATTCAATGGAGATTATGACTTCAGATGTAGGATATCCTTACAGGCTAAAATTCCAGGATTGAAAGTTCGAATGCTTTTTACTCATCGAGGATTGAGTCTTGAAATGGACAAACCCACATACAAACGCAACCACCTAGTACAAATTATTCAATCGCGAATAAACAATAAAAATCACAAGTTCAGGAGCATAGACAAGTGCAACAGACAAATATATTTGACACGAAAAAACAGAAGATCTAAAAAATTGATATTCTCTCCCATAATCTCAATGAACGAACAAAAACAGATATGTGGATTTCTTTCAAGAAGAATATGGACAGGCCAACCTGTATGGTGTCACTATGAGTAAGTTTATTCAGCATCTTCAAAGATAATCAATAAGGAGATGAACCATTTTTAAATCATGCAAGTCAAATTTAGATAATGATGATGACTAATCAAGCAGAAAAAGATTTTCAAAGGTAATCAGTTAGGGGAAAGATCCATTTTAAACCATGCAATTCGCATTTAGATAATGATGACAACTAACCAAGCAGAAAGAAAGATTTGCAAATTCTGTTGCTCAAACCTTTTCTGATATCAAATTAAAGTTTAAATGTCGAAGACAAGATCAAAAGGACTCTTTTTTTTGTTTTTTTGGGTTGGCCTTTTGTGGGGCTTCTTTTGGTGGGGGGCCATCAAAAACATTTTTATCTGATAGTAGTCAAAGGCGTTATGAATAACACAATATTTGATATTGTTATGTCTTTGGGAGTTTCAGAAAACATGTTATGCTACCAATTTCATCAATTAACACACATTCAACGTTAAAAAAGTGTACAGGGGAAAAAATACAGTGAACTTTTCTTGAAGGGGGGGGGGGGGGGGGATTACAAGGTACTTACAACATTTATCACTGAGGTAATATTCCATAGTGCATATCCACGCATGAAACCTGCTGACCGCCTTGGTCCATGACTGAACAGTGCATTGATTCCTGCTGGGAATGGAAGAAGGATGCCGAGAGGAAGAATGAACAAGACCAAAAAGAAGTCCAACAGTGAACTTGAGTATAGTTGAAGCAAAGTAAGCAAGACTAAGCTAACATCTCCTAGAAGAAGCACTGATATTACCAAACCAACGAGATCCTGCAACAGTTTAAACAAATATGAGTAAGACAGAAAGGGAGTCCCATATGCACATGCAGGCACACACGCATAGACACATGTACACATGCCCCCAGGGGAGCGGGGGATATCAAGCAGAATTTGTCACCATGACAGAAGATGATCGGGTAGGGAATAACATACCTGATGCCCTATGGGTTTTGTATTGCGATTTATAAAGTAGAAAGGAAAACTAATAGTTATTTTCTCCTTAAGCATCTGAAGGTTCTTGGTGTTCAAAATTTCTCTGGATATCCTTTTATGTGACATTGCATGTTCATTGACTCTGACAAGATCCAATGCTTTCCTCCAACGAGTAGCAGGCAAACTGCACAGTGAACAAAAAGAAAAGTTAAGAACCTCAATTTCATGAATCTTTTGAACTTGGAAAATAAAATACAAAGTTACCGTGACTGGTTCTCATGTAAGAAATTTTTATCCATCCTCTCAATTGGTGATTTCAGAGCTTCATCATCAATAGCACAAACAACAAGTCCAAATTGGCGATAACCAGAAGCTGAAGGTAGGAAGCAAGTCAGATCAACATGCACACCATGAGATTTCAGTGTGGGATTTGCATGGGTCTCAAGCCAACAGATAACTGGATAAAAAGTGGCCTTCAAATGCCCATGACGAACTAGACGCAGATGGGCATTTAGACCAGCCACTAGGCGGTACCATATAGTAGGTGGAACTGACTGCAATGTAATACTATGAACAGTCAGTGGACCTTCAACAGAAAATCACAAGGAAAACAGAAAAAGATATCAATTCAATTAACAGAATCCCAATCGCAATCATGGCAATCAGCAAAGAGCAAACCTGGCTCATGAGGCAAGTAAGAATGTTATCACTCTGAAGACAGAAAGGAGTCATATAAGATCCGTCTCCCCCAAAAACAATAGACATTGGAAATCTTTGATGAAGAAGAGGAGGGAGATCGTCTCTTTTTTCATCACCGCCAAGGAAAAAATCCACATATGCAAGCATTAAATCAGAAGTTGCAGCCACCTATAACAAAAGAAACTGATCACCAATTCCTTGATAAAAAATATAGACTTTAAAATAAAGAAATTTATAGTCAAAGAAACATCAATGCTGTTAAAATGAGCTTTATGATATCTATATTGGAAGTAAAGGTTTTGAGACCAAAACTTCACATTTAGTGAAGCAATATTACTGTGATTATTTCTTTGCACTGAAGGGCATGTGCTAAAGTACACAGCCAGAGACAGATTAAAATAATTATATAGTCGGGTGAGAAGAGAAGAAGTCATTCCCCACCCAACTAAATGATCTCAAACTAAACTGCTATCAATAAAACCTGGTCACTATGGCTGTGCATAATTAAACAAAGCAAAACGGACAAGAAAAGCCACTTCAAAGAAAAAAGAGGAACGAATTCTGATGCGCGAAAAGTAGAAATGAAAATTTTAATTCAAGCCATGCTACAAAGGACCATGTAAACAAGCAAAAGCTAATACCTCTACTTCATAGATTGGCCAAAATTAGAGAAACAAGCAATTAATTTCACCATTGGTTATACTAAATAGTTGGGAGTTAAAATAGAAAGAAAGAAACTAACTATTTTTTCATGCACCTCACATTCCACCTTCCCTGCTTCCTTTCTCACCCCTCCCCTTTTGTCTTTATAAAAGAAAAAAGAAAAAAAGCCCATCTGCTTCTCGGCCACAAAGAATGAAAGCCTTTTGAGTATCTATAGAATCTTTTTAAACAGCTCCTTAAATGGTTGTAAAGAAATTATCAATCCAAACGCGGGCACACACTTTTGAGAGAGAGAGCAAAGATATTATGCCACCTTGGAGAAGGAAATTAAGGAAAATGTTCATTTCTTGATACCACTAATACTTCCTAGCATTGAAACCTTTGAATTACATAATAAGCTTGCGAGGAAAATAACCATACAACCACTTGTCTGTCTCTGACATGGTTTCTCGTGAATTTTCCCAGTTGATGCCCTAGTGACCTTTGACAAAAGTCCAAAGATGGATCTGAAGCTCTGGACATGGCTCTTGACCGTGCCCGCACGATGCAGCACTTCCTTCCATAGCACTTAAATTTCACATTATTACATCGTGCTATCTACAGTGCTATTTACCAGTTTAAGGGCTGTTTGGCTCTAATGCAAATTGTTCTGACAAATGATACTAGTTGCAGCTCCACCAGAGTAGTTAGTCTATAATTTCTAGTTTTCCTGATTTCCGTGGACAAATTTCTAGTTCTTGATCTGCTCATCGTACCAGCTGTCAAATCAATAGGAAAGTATTTTCCTCGATGAAACTATCTTATCTTTTGACATTTCTCTTAAGCCCAAGAATTTCTGGGAACTAGGAAATTTAAATACCTTTTGTCCAAACGATGACATGCCACTGAAACTAGTGACTCAACCTCCTCCCAACAACCCCACTCCCCTAGCTGTGGTCGTATTGTTAGAGTTCCAATTCTAAGAGGATACAGTAAGATTACTCTACAGCTTTAAGAATAAGATGAAATCCTTCATCAATAATATCACTGCAACCCACATCTTTAATGTACTTCAGAAAGATTGAAAGACAAATTTCTATAATTTGTATCATATTGAATTCGGTAATTAACGCTTGAAAATCCAATGCAAGGTCATAGACTAACAAGCTAATTTATATTTGGAAAATAACCGAGGAAGAAATGGTTCAAACGGACCTTCAATCCTTCATATAAAGCACGTGAACGGCAAGAGCGCAAGCAAGCATGATCATATTCTGATCGAACAAATTCACGTAGTTGCTGTATTTTTTTCCTACGGCAGAACTGTAGCCATGACCAGGCAAGTGGGTATACAAAAACAGAAAAAATGCTATAAACTGATCCTTCCCACCAATGGTAATAAGCTAAACTGTTGATTTCATCCACAAATCTGTTAAAGGCATCCTCATATCTGCAAAGTAAAAGTTATTAACAGAAGGATTAAAATCCATCCTGAATAGTTAAAGCAAGAATACATTCAGTCCTGAATATTATCCATATCAATCTCTGCATGAGAACAACAAGAAAAAGGATATACTTCGTATAGCATCTAGATTCTGGGAGATAGAATGATTAAAAACTAACACAATTTCTTTAACTTCCTTTGGTGGGGAATGTTGAAGATGCCAGGGTTCCCAAAATGTATTGGCCCCCATGAAATACATTCTGTGCACGTGACTTCGAGACTCCTCAGTTCGATTGGTTTCCAAAACCTAAAAAATCAGAGTCATCATGCTTACGAATTCCACGTGATAAAGAGATTTAAGTAAATACAAGTAAAATTTGATTGGATGTGAGGGAGAAGATCCATTTGAAATAAGGACAGCAAGTGCATCCCAAAGCAGACCTCATTCAGTGACTCAAGGAAAGGAAATGAGCGATCAATTGGTGAGGCCCGGCGAGCAGGCACACGTCCCGGTAATTCATCTACACTGACAAATTTCATCCTAGCTACGCTTAAAATGAGAGCCAACAGAACAAGAAGACTTAGAAGGATGAATCCGAATAACCATGGTCCACCAAAAGCATAGATCAACTCTTCGAGTGCTGTGTAACAGTGCGGCATGTGATATCTATCAGAGACACACTTGTACGGGCAAGTCGTGCCAGTAACACCTCCTGTATAAAAGTGTAAATCATAAGACTATGTAAAGCCCTAGGATGAAGTACACATAGGAGTTCACTACCATTTGGCAGTCTAAAAACATTTTGAAATTTATATGGTACTACAGAAAATTATCAAAATCACAGATAACATAATGCCAAATTATGTTGTTATGCAATTAGACATCTTCAGACAAACAATTGCAGACAGGGCAGGGAGGAGAAAGGGAAGAAGGTTGCGTGATTATAACTACCTCGAACAGCAACATATATAGCACGTCGTGGGAGCTCATTAGCTGGGCAATTACGACAGAGGGCTTGATCGGATCCACTCACGTTCTTATACGTTCCAATTGGGCATTCCTGTATCATCAAAAAAGAGTGGGAAATGCAGGTCTACAGTATAAAACAAAAGAAACACCATTTGGTATATAAAAAGTATGATGAGATATTTGAACTTGAACATTTAAAACCAATAAGACCGGTACATCATTGGCTGGATTAGAAGATGTGTGATGTCTCTGTATAACTAAAGGCAAGGTATAAGTGGCCAAGTATAGGGACTTCAAGACATCAAAAAACAACTTGACTGATGTATTAGAGAAAAACACACGGATGATCATCTTGATGCTTTTGAGTAAAAGTGACTTGCAAGATGTGAGAATTAATTCCAAACAGCATGCATCAAAAGGCTCATGAACACATATAAAGAGAATGTGGAAGTGTATATTAGTTGAAAAAAGTCTCTTATAGAAGGTGAAGTCTCACAATCCACCTCTAGGTGTTCAAAACTTCACCGTTCTCTAAGCACCCAAAAATCCAAGTTTAACAAAAAGCAGCACCAAACCTTACAGAATATCCCATAAAGCCCTTTTGGGCATGCTTTTCCGCTGACAGTTCCATTTTCTCCATTGTGACCCATGCCTCGACCAAATCCTCCTCTGCAGTTTCATCATCAGAAGTTTATTAGTGTCAATACTGGAAGACAAATGATTTCCGATAGGATATAAAAAAGATATACTTTTCACTCCATTTTTCATCAACACCCGCTGCCAGTTGAAAAACACATCAAAGAATGCATGAACTAATATTTTTAAATTGTTATAAAAAATTGAATTTCTAGAGATCTTTCATAAATTTTATTTTGAAAAATAATGAAATTTGAATTTCTGAGATTAAATTTTCCAAGATCTAAATTGCTTCCACAATCCCCCGCCCCCCCCCCCCCCCCCCCAAAAAAAAAAACCAACAAAAAAACCACAAAAATTTGAAATTCATGTGGTAAGAACACGCCATTCTACAAATTTAAGACCTAGCTATTCATAAAAACAATAGTCAAATTAGCATGAAAGTATCAAAACAAACCCAACACTGATGGTTCCTTTTACAATAGCTGTGGGCTGATATTCATCTCCTGTGGAAATGTCTGACCAATGAAAGTGAACCCGTCCACCACCACCACCACCACCATCAGTACTGCCCAATCCCCCAACAGCTGAGATAGCAGAGGAATCACCAAGGGCCAAAGCATGAAGAAAGAGAAGAATGGTTCCACCGGATCCACCCCCAGCACCTGTGTCTGAAGTGGCCCCACCATCTAGCTCTCTAATAAATTTTGCCTTGTTCTCTCCATTAGCTTGCAGTGAACCATAGATGGACAGAAGTGACAATGAATGCTCCAGTGAACCCATAACTGAAACAGGAAAGAAAGCATCACATGATACTTACCTTAAAATCTATGTAAGAAGAGGATTATCAAAAGCAATATAAACTAAAATAAAAAAATTTATGGAGTGAAAGAGTAACCTAAACATGTTATGTCTCGATAGCAAGAATTTTACATCAGCTTTCAACAAGAACAAAAGCTTACTCTACATATATACTATTAAACAGCCTAACTAATGATTGACAGAAGTCCGCCTGTGGTCGTCTTAATAAAGCTATTTAACTGGTTGCAGCAAGGCGTTACGGCATCAAGATGTAAAGAAAAGGATCAACTTTTGAAAAGGCAATCAATTGGAGCACATTTTAACACGTTAGTAATTACAAATGAGCAATCAAGTTTTAGTTACAAGTCACATAAACAAAATTCCAAACATGAAAATTTTCCTACCTGAATGTCTAAATGCGTAAATATACATATGGTGATGAAACAAGGGCATCCATCAAGATTATCATCTATGGTTTCAGCTAGCAGATGGGGAGCTAGTTCAATAACTGATAGGAAGCAACTGTGAAAACATACAAATCCTAAGAAATTCAAGCCAACAAGCAAGTTTTCAAAACTAAGTCATTGTAATTTTGACATCCAATCATTATAAAACCTCGATATCTAAGCTAGATGAAGTTAGATCCCCGTATCATAATGAAGCCGAGTTTTAAAGGTATTACGACACATCTTTGGTATTTTAAATAAAATAAACTTCAGTTTGCCACCTCAAACTATTCTCTTATGTCATATTGTCCATTGGAACTATCAATTGCATTAATCGCCCACCCAAACTACTCAATCCAATCAAATAACTTCAGATATTAAAGTTTTGATGAAAAATATCATGTAAATCAAACATGCACCAAAAATATGTACGATTTGAAAGGTGATGTTGAATGCACATCTAGTTAGGTATATTCTTGATAGCATTTTTGCTTCAGAACTCACTGAACTCAGTTCAATTGTTAAAAGGAATGATGTGATTAACTGTTCAAGGGACCAAATTGAAACAAGGGCATAGTTCCAGGAATACACTCTAATTTACCCTTCAAGTAACTTGTTCAAAATTGTAAGTTCTTTCCAAAAGCTTACCAATTATACCACCACCAGCAGCTGCATCAGGTAAACTATCATTTCCACTTCCGCTCCCAGGTTCACAAGGCAAATCAGCATCTCCGTAGACACCACCACCAGCAACATAACTGCCATTATAATATGTATCCCCACCCTTACCACCATGTCCTGCTCCACTACTTATACCATTAGGCAAAACTTCACCTCTACCAGAACCACCAATGCAGCCTGCATAATTCAAACTTAAGTCAACCAGTAGTTCTAATTTTTTATTCTTTTGTGTAAGGAGTGCAGCCAAAATAGTGAACGTGCTTCATACAACTCCATCATAAAGCACAAGCTGCTTCTTGCAAGAATCTAGAATTCATTACCCAAAAAAAATGAAGAAATCTTCAAGCAAAACAATGATGGGAAAAAAAAAGAGAGAGAGAGATAAACCAGCAGATTAGGCATACCCAGCCCGGATGCACTTATTTCTCCAGAGGGTTTTACAACTACCGTTCTGACCCAGTGGAAGTGAACAATGGATCCTTCTACAAGGCCTTCAACAACTACATCTTCAACACGACATATCTGCATGAGCACATATTTAAACCCTTAGCTTGCAACCCCACCCTAGTCTAAGAATAGAAGATCCCAACTCAGAACTCATTCAAGGAAAATTTTCAGTACTTCAGCATACGCCCTCTTTTTAGTG
Organism: Mitragyna speciosa; assembly: GCA_024721245.1. Taxonomy (NCBI): domain Eukaryota; kingdom Viridiplantae; phylum Streptophyta; class Magnoliopsida; order Gentianales; family Rubiaceae; genus Mitragyna; species Mitragyna speciosa. Next base: position 23,588,698 of record CM045556.1, on the reverse strand, counting down.
TTGATTATTTTGAATACCTGAAGAGTGAAGGACAATGAAGCATTCACATTGCAATCTTCAGGCGGATGAAGCAGTTCAACAGGGCAATCCTGGAGATGACACTGAAGCCCTGAAGCTCTGGCAAAATAAATGGTTATCTCAAAACATTACAGAAAAAGCTGAAAATTAGAAGAAGATAAAAAATAAAAGGGGAGAAGAAGGAAAGAAAAAGGAGGGGGGGAGTACAATGAATTTAGCACTTACATATAACTCTTACTTGCATTTTGCACGGGGCCTCTTAGAACAGATCCAGGCCCAATCTTCATGTAACAATAAGAGAGATATACATTAGACTACATTAATACCACACATGATATTCCAAAGAATCAAATTCTCCTTGTAAAACTACCATAATGTCTATATGTGCAGCACTGGCTTATTTCATACCTCGTAAATGCCTTAAATGACATTGACGCAACATGGAAACTTGGTAGGCTAGACAGATTTTTCTAACAGGTTTGGACTTGAATTTCAACACAATTAATGCAGTAAACTTGTAATAAATTTCAGAAAATATGTGAATAGGAAAAAAATCAAATTAGTAACGCTTAGGAATCACTCCTAGGATCCTTTAGGCATCACACCCAAAGCCAGGTTGCATCACATGAACCAAGAAGAAGACTTTAAGTCTGCAGGAAATTGTATTAACGTAAAAATCTGCTTCTCTTGATAGAGAAGTATGATACTCATAGACATCTAAGACACAATTTGACTCCAACTCTAATTAAGACTCTTAACTAAAATAGAATTCTACCAAGCTCCCTTATTCCCCAAGACAACTAAAATACTAATTATTAAAACTTAATTACCAAACAGAAAATTTCCATAAACGTAAAATTCCTCCGAACTCCTAAAATTACTAAAATACCCCTAATGAAGAAAATCAGAAAATAGACTCTCTAGACTCAAGCCAACTCCCAAGTAGGTTCCTTGTCATCAAGAGTATGCCAAATCAAAGCTTGGGCATTAGAAGCATCCTTGCCACGCCTCTTATAAACCTTAGGTGATTGCTGCAACTTGTCTCTATCAGACATACAGATTGGAGAACATGATCATGAAATACAATATTTGTCAACAAACAGTGGGCACAAAAATGGACCTAGAGCCTTCACACTAGCTTGGACACTTGCTAATAATGACGGCTGCCACTTTCTTAAAGAATGATCAAAAAATGTTCTGATCTGGACCTACTGGTCCCTACCACTTCCTGAACTTAGATTATTTCCACTCTAGGTTTCAATATTATCCAGATCCAGAGCCCTTCTCATAAATACAAAAAGATAACAAGAAAAAAGTTAAGGTCCAACCAAAACGGAACATCTTGAATTTGACATTTTTTAGTCTTAAGTCACGTCCTCATGTACAACCGATTGAAAATTCATCATTTTAAATTCATTGAAGACAAGTTCAAGTTTTCTTCTATAAAAGCTTGCTCTTAGCATTTTACAGCGAATAAACTATCTAGTAATTTTCTCAATTTCAATTATTCTACAGTGGAATGTTGTAAAATGGGGAACCAAGAGTGGCTTCTAAGATAGACATACCATGTTCTTTCTGCTTCAGGTACAAAAGCAATGCCAATTTTAGGATATAACACATGGCCATGAATTATTCCACAAGACAAGTACTTCCAAATGTTTTTTTGTTTTATTGTATCCGACAGTCCCATTGTTTTAGCAAAAAAGGTTCTTGTAAACTGGGGAAAACAAAGTGATATGGTGAACTGGGAACATACAAACAACCACTTTGGGGAGGGAAAGAGTAAGATAGATTATGCTGTTAATAAGATGGCATACTTGGAAAAACAATAGTTTATAAGGCAGAATACGAGTTCCAGAAGTAAGGTATAAGGTCAACCCAATTCAACCAGCCACAGGGCCATACACTGTTGGATTTAAACCACCGAACAATGAGGTTGTTTTTAGAATAAAATGCTAATTTTGAACGGTTAAACTTTTGCCAAAAGGTTATCCTTGGACCTCAAAGTTTAAAATAGAGCATGCTATTTTCTAAATCACAAAGGCAGAAATCTTCTTATCTCTTGTGTGATGAATTACATTTCCTAGACTAATACTCGTCGGAATAAGTAAATAATCCAGATAAATTCAAATTTGAACATGAGAAGCAACATGATGTGTCAAGAGAATGGTTCATGATCAAATTACTGAAAGAAAAGTTAAACCATGCTACTATAAACACAGACAGGATCCAGCCGACTTGTGGTCTTTCAAGAACAATGCAATAAATATCAGATCCTTACACTTATGCTGTAAAACAGTGACAAAACCAAATGCCGGGCTTCAATAATATCTCCTGGCCCAGTTAAGTTCAATGAACCTTGCCCATGGACTCCCAAATTGGCATTTGAATGTATCATAGATGATCCCTAATGATTGACAAGTTCGATTAAACACCCAAAAAAGTTTTATAGATATCTGTGTGTGTGTGTGTGTGAAAGTAAACAATTGACAGAGATTTACTTTAAGAACCACTAAATTGCTAGCTTCAAGCAAAGATGTTGCAACAATTGCATCTCCATCACCCGTTAAAAGCATTTTGGAGTTCAACATCAAGTGGATTTTGACTGACATTCGCAAAGCCCCATAGATCTAAGAATAAAAAAAAAATGTAATGACAAAACTGTTAGCAACATCATATGCATAAGTGAAGGGTAATAAGAAACATGTAATATTACATTTGCATCTGTCGCATCTGGAAAATATAAGTGAAAATTTGCCAATTTTGAGAAACACGTGTTTTTAGATAAACAGGGGAATCAGAATCTGCAGAAACTCATAGTTGTTTATAATTTTGTCTACTACATTGCACGATCAATATTGTATGCGGGCGAAATTGAAGTTAAAATAAATAGTTTCTTCAAAATTTATTTACGTAAATAAATAGAAAACATTGTTTAAACATAATTTATTTAGAATACACAAGAAATAGTTGGAAATGGAAATTATCATGAACAAATAAGTTTAATTAAGTTCATCTCCGGTATATATTAATTTTCTAGGCTATTGGTATGATTGTTTAATTTGCTTCATCATCAACAATAAGATAATCACGGGAAATCGGAGAATGGACCCAGAAAATTAGGAAAGCATGTGAAAAAACCCAAAAAATTGCAAAATTATAGCAAAGTTTTAGTCACTTCAAAAGACGGCAATAAGTAGCCTGTTAGACATCATGCTTGACCTTAAGAAGTCACTTGGACATACAGAAAGCATGAAAGATAAGACGTAGGGCTTAAAAAAATTTAACAAAACATACATAAAAAGCACAAAGAACAAATTACCTATAGGTGCTATAAAATGGTACCATATATCAAGAAAGACTATATATGTCTCCAAACACTAACAGTGACTATCTAATTCATGGTACTAAGCATTTCTAGTGTGCAGAATTATTTTTGGACATTGTGTCCATGATAAGACTTGTCTTTGATTTTTGATACGTGGTTCCAATCTTTTAAGGTATGCTTTTCATACTTTTGCAAATAGCATAGGCCAACATCACCTCACAGTCCTCAATATGTCATCCAGGATTAAACAATGGAAGAAAGTACAACTGGTAATTTTAGGTGGTTGGTATAAACCAAGGATAAAAATTTATTTGTCTAGTGGAGAACTATGTAATATATAGTTTCAAAAACTGGGAAAATATGCAGAGTCACTCACTTCAATATTTCTTGAAGCCCTGCATAAAGGGATTGGTTCAAATAGTTGTAACAAATTATGCTGGATTAAAGTGTCTATAAGCTTCAATTGCCTTCAAATCCTTTCGCAATTAATGAATTGAGCCATAGCTAGAGCTAGGCAGATGTTCAACTTGACCTTTAATTGATGGTTGGACTAAGTTTGTAGGCTGTGACAACTGACAACATATGCATACGCATTCGGAAACATTTGTGTCTCCTGAAAAGAGGTGCATTTTGATCCTTGATACATACACAAATTAAGTGGCAAGTTGTGAAAAGTGATAACTTTGTGTTGGGTGACAAACTAAATCACAGCATAGACGGTAGCATAAATGCCATTAAGTTGCATCAGTAAAATGCACAAAGTAACAACATAAACTGGTGAAGTTTACCATCTGAGCACCCCTCTTAAAGCATGAGCTAAGATGATACTTAACTCAGGCCCCTAAAACCAAAAGAAAAATTTTGCAAAATCCAACACTTCCCTTCAAGGAGGAAAAAAGATCAAAAACAGAATCATCTTATGTACCACATGCTTAAAAAACTTGCATGAGATTGTGAATGCAAGTAGATATTATGAGACCTCTAAATTCAATAAATATCAACAATTTATTTTTTGTCAGGTCTGTAATAAATAACCACAGTTTATTATTTGGCAGGTCTGCAATCTTTTCGGCATAAAAATGCCAATCAAGTCATAGAATTGAAAAGATAGAAAAATTGCCCTGTGTTGTCAATGAAGTCAGGTGTATTTACTTCTACTCAACCACAAGATGAAAACTTTAGCAGAAGTGAGGCCCACCAATGCAACCTTGACACTTTTGCGTTAATAACAAATTCATATTGACAGCTAAAGGATAAGCTTTTGCACATACAGCCTGACCTACCCATCAGAGACCTCAGCTAAAAATAACTACAGAATTCCTGCATCAAGTATCGTCAAAATACTACCAAATATATCAGAGCTCAGAAGCAGAAAATAATGACTTCACTTGCCTTAATTATTGAGTCACTCATCAAAAGTTCTTCTGCCATCAACTCAAACTCTGACATGGGATAATGTACAAGCCCAAAGGTTAGAACTGCGCCACTCGACAAACTTAGTTGTCCTTGAACCTGTGCAAAAGCATTCAATCTTATACAATGTAGACATAGGTGAAACATGTGTTAACAGATCTAATTTTCTTGAAAACCTAACATTATCATTGTCATGCAGGACACAAGCAACCAAGTAAATTCTATTAGGACAAAGTTAACATTTATGGGCATATATATCAAAACAACCATAATAAATAAGTTATCACTCCAATAGAGAAATTTACCAATTATAAAGAAAAAGGGCAAATTACATTTGCCACCTCTAAAGTTGAGCATTCCAGCCCCTTGAAGTTCAAAAAAATAATTCTTGCCCAAGATTCTTAGATTAAAGAAAATTGTTGTATTTTCTGTCAATGTCTCAATTCTTACCTCTCGATCAACCAACCAGCCATGGTTGTCTCTCTATTGACCCAAATATAACCTACTGCAAAGTCCTTAGCTCACCACTCAAATCCAGAACTTGACAAGAGTTTTTGGCATTTGGGGTGTGTTGGTGTCTGGATGAGGGTCGACAATGGTTCTGTGCTACTGTTCAAGGAGTGCCTGGGTGCCAAACTGCCCATTGATGTACAACATTAACTTGTGTGAACATTTGGTACCTTTCTAGTTTAACTTTTGTAATTTACTGTTTATGTATTTAATTAGAATTTGAATTTAGGAATTACATTAAATTTTTAATTGTTATACTTCATTTAATTCAAAAAGTAAATAATAATTTTTACTTTCAAGGCTCAAGTTATAATCTTATTTGTTTGAAATTCTTAGATATTATTTCCTTACTTTTTTTGGTTGTTGTACTTTACTTAATTCAAAATTTGGATATTAAAATTTACTTAGGAGGCTCAAATTATAATTTATTTGTTCAAAATTTTTAGATATTATTTACGAAAAAAAGATATAACAAGGTTACAGGTTTACACTATGCCTAAGCCTAAAAAAATGCCAATAAAAGACAATAGGCTCTACAAGGTCAACCTGTACCTACCTTGTAAAACTAGTGTAAGGTAGAGCTTTGCGTGGGGTACAGCACAGGCAGAAAGTCTGGAACCAATACAAGATAAGGTAGGGTATAAATTTTCATTTTACCCAACTCTACACTACCCATGCTTACCCCTAGTAATATCTTACTAAAAAACACAATTTCGCGACCAAATTTGTCCTTAGATCAAGGCAACCTAGTATCCAATGTTACAGTCTCATGAACTTGAACAACAAGAAACTTCACTAAGGAGTGTCCATAATTTTGTTAACCAGAAAAAGTTCTTCACTCAACATATTACTCTCAGCAAGCACATCTATAAAATCTAAATAAACTCTCAAGGTTTACACATACATCAAACTTCCACTAAGCACTTGCATCAAGTATTTTGAAGATTCACTCATTAACTTTAAGCTCCGATGTAAATAAAATTAGGCTTCCCATGTCATGTTTCAAAAGTAGTGAGCAAGCTGACAGGGAATGAGGATACAATTGGGAAAAGAGTTCACAAGCATGTTAGAAAATCATCCATCACAGGGAAGAAAGCAAATAACAGGAAAGAAATTACAAAGATGCAAAAGAACATTTGACTACTCAATGACCTGTACACGACTCCAAAGCAAAGGAACCGTTGCCCGAGCACGATTAACAATATAAACATTTGTCCAAAGTGGCTGATTTGGAAATGCTAAAAGAAGTGTGTCAGTATCCGTTGACATGTTCTGATTGTTGATCATTAATCTTCGAGGGACAGCGTCATAAAAAGTCCCAGCAGCACCAGAGTTTGTAGGACAGCCAAAACTTCTCCCTCCTGGAAAAATGAGAGATGATGATAAAATCATATAGGTTTACATCTATGAACTCAGAAATTCAGGATTGGTCAAGTACTAAGAACAATGTAACTAGCCACTGCTGTCACATTTATGCCCAATGTAACATAATAAGCTTCATTATAAAATGTAGCATTTCAATTAAGTCTGACAACCTGAAGAACCGAGCAAATTTGACTTGTCCAAAACCCCCACCCAAATAACAGAAAAACACACAAATAAAGAACAACGGAAGACAGAATATCAAAATGTTACTCATAAGGATGATATTGTCCACAGCTTTTTTTTCCCTTTTTTTTTTCCTTTTCTTCTTCTTCTTCTTTCTTTTTTTCTTTTTTTTTTTCCTCTTTTTTTTTTTTTTGGGGGGGGGGGGGGGTGTTGCTATAGCATTATTCTCCAAAAAGTAGCAATTAATAATATGTCAGGGGTACAAAACATGCAGTTAAGATAGAAGACTTCAATATAAGAAGTAAAATCAATTCTACTCTACACATTTTTAGCAAAAGCATTCTGCTTTTAAATTGTTAGGGTTGATGACCAACACTTCTTCCATGCAACATGTTTATAGATACTCAATTACTAGTAGAAATAAAAAGATAGGAGGTTTTGTGACTTGCAGAACTTAAATAGACAGGTCTAAGCAGAGAAGCAACTAGTATCAGGAGATATTTATCATACTGAAAAGAAACTTGTCTATCCAGCATGACAGAGCCATTAGAGAAATATAGCTCAGATATGGTGGCTTCCCCACAAAAAGTGCACGAGAGACACAGACAGAGACAGAGACAGAGAGAAAGGCGTGAAAACTCAAGAAAACATTCACTTGAATCCGTAGCTCAATTAAAGAAATCTAGTATCATATTTACATAGATATATACAGGAAATAATAATAAAGATACCCTTAACCAAAATATAAATTTGGGTTTTATAATTTTGAAACAATCTTCTCAACAAGCTCATCTAACATTAGGATATATGCATCATAAATTTCATAAAAGTAAATTTCTATAATCACTTATGCTTTCAACAGACATCTTCGTTGTTTAGCACATTTACAATACAGTTGTCCAACTATTCCATGTATTAAAATCTGTTATATGCTTAAGATATCTTTACAAACATGAGGTTCACATGTACTCTTTTTCAATATCTTAATTAGACCAGTTCTACATATGGAATAATAATTGTCTACTAAAGAATATAATAAATGATTATATCATAAGAAAAGGTGACTTGAGATGGCTTAGTGGTAAACCACAAGATGATAAAATTATATTGAAAAAATATTTGAAATAGTAAACACAACAACCAAGATAAAAAAGATCAGATAATATGGACACATGCAACAAAAATAAATGAATTTATTTCTAAGGCAACTTACACATACCTAATGATGGTAGGAAAATTGCAAGAAAGAGCTATGAAGAAATGAGAACTTTTGGCTTAAACTTACACCAAGGCTTAATCTGAATGCAAAACTTTTTTCCTATAGATAGTTGGCACGCAGCTTCATCAATGATCGAAGTGCGTTGACTATGCAATCCCCATAGACAGATAAATTGAAGGTAAGAACAGTATTTCCATCTGTCCATTATTGGTAAGGCAATCTTTCAAGAAGAAGAAATCTATAAGAATCTATAGAAAGATAGGTCGAGAAAATTCCATGCTCTTCTTTTCCATGTAATAATGGATCAGGAAAGTTTTAAGAAAACATCAGAGGGTCAAAAAAGGCAAGATTTGCGTGATGCTTCAATCAAAGTTGGGAATAAATAAACTAGTCAAAGAACAACCAAAAGAAAAAGATGAGACTATGTTGAATGTGCAGAAAGGAACATGAAAATATATAGGACCCTTATTCCCAAGTCTAGAATAATTGTTTAACAACAATTTTGTACCCACAACATGGTGTGAGATAAACTACAACAAAGTTAAGGAATAGCAAAAAAATCCAAAGTACTATACCTAGTAGCTCTTACCATGAACCAGAAATGTAGGGCCATCATGCCTGCTAAAAGCATTGACAGAAACTCTTCCACCACCTCCCCCAGCAAATCCATTACCTCCAGAAGCAGTTATCCTTCCATTTCCTGTCCTGCTCTTCACGGTGGACAGTCAAAGTCATAAAATGTTCTAAGCAACTACATCCACAAACGAGAATTTAAACCATGCACAAATCACAAGTACAAAAGTTAAAAGTTCCACTCTATGAAGCAGTTCCAATTCTGACAACATTGAAGGTTAAGAACTCAGTAAAACTAATTCACCATAAAGAAATAACACCGTGTATGCACAACAATAAAGAAGGATTACATCAATAATCACAAAAAAAAAAAAAAAAAAAAAGATGAAGAAGAATTACATTACATTTTCCATGTCTTGATGTAAATGCTGCCACCAGAACCTCCTCCACCTTTGATCCCACCATCCCCTCCATCCGCCAGTAGGACTCCGCTAACATCCACACTATCCTTCGCCTCCAACCAAATCCTCCCACCCCCTTTCCCTCCATAATCATCCTCCTTATTAGTAGTACCCCCTTTACTCCCATAACTCCAAGGCTCCCCCAACGACTCCCACCCATATGCATCCCCTCCCCACACATCTTCAGGGAGCTTCTTATTATCCATCACACAACTCGCTCCTCTCCCTCCATAACCCCCACCGCCACCCTGCGCCTCAGTCGGAGTCCCTGAGGTTACAGACGGCTCACCTCCCAATGCGGTCGAATTAATCACGGATCCACTAAACAAAGTAGCATTTCCGGCCACAATATAAACCGAACCAGCTACAATTTCAGCGCCGGGGTTTAATCTAAATTGTCCGGTTATATTAATCACAATTGAGCAACCTAAGTTAGGGCACGCTAAAATCACCCCTTGAAGAATGAATAAATTACCATTCCCAGGAACGTATATATCATTAGTCAAGTTCAAGCTGTAATTAAGCTCGCAGGTGGTGTTAAGGGAGCCGATTCCTTTAAGGTCTTCGCACGAGAGCGGGGGAGGGTGAGGCGGCGGAGAGGGGGGTGGAGGAGCCGGTGGGGAATAATCGTGGCGAAATAAGTCGGAAACGGCATCGTATTTGATAATTGAGAAATCGTCGGAGGGAGACGCGGAGACGAAAGGGAAACTAGGGTTTGTAAATGTGAGGAGAAAAATTAGGAAAAGAATTAGACGGAAAAGAAATGGTGCCGGCATTTTCTAATAATCATCAGAAAAAATAAATTAATGCTCAGAAGAGAAAATGTTTATGAATTTGTATATGTATATGTGCATGTATTTCTTTTTATTTTTGAATAGAAATGTTAAGAGAGAATTGTTTTGAGAAGGTAAAGAGAGGGAGGATGGGCTGCAATTGGGGGGAAGGGGCTGGAATTGAGGTGGAGAAGACGAATGGGAAAGGAAAGAGAAAAAGATGACAGGGGGAGAGAAAGCGTCGAGCTCGGGTGACACAGCAGCTCAGCAACGAGAAAGCTCTTTGGTTTCTTTCTTTCTTTCTTTGGATACCCGGAGTTTGCCCCGTCAGCATAAAGAGGGCCCTCATTTTGGACCACGAAATTGGCCGTTTGGCAATGGATCTTACGACATGACAATTGAATTGGCAAGTACGTCCAAAACAAGACTTAGCTTCTCTTTTGGAGAGGCTCTAGATCTTTTGAGTCGAGAGGAATCGACTGCAAATTCGAGCCCACGAATCTTATTGGGTTATATTATTACAATTGTGCTTGATTATGACAACAAAGAGACCATGTTGTTTCGTTGGATCAGATGAAGTCAAAGGATTCCCCGGGATTTCCTAATATTACAACTTGCAAGGTTAGCAATCGTATGTAAACAACCCATTCTCCTCGAGAGAGAGAAACAAAAAAAAAAAAAAAAAAAATAGAGAGGCCCCTATAAACTTCACTCTCTCTCTTTGTCAAGAATCTACTAACTCCTACATGTTCTTACACTGTCTGTAGGGCTCACTCGAGACTTTATTTACTCAAACATTGGATCTGATCTAAGTAGAACATTAGAGATATTATTGTACGCGACAAAATTTCAAGTCTGCAAAATTAACAAACAAGAAAAATGCGACAAATATATCAAATTTAATATGAAAATCAAAGATTACAATCTCTGTGGATCCTTCGATTCTTTTCTTCAGATTTTAATTCGAGGGCCTGAGGCTTGTTCTCGAACTATCGTTGAGATCTTCAAATCTGAATATGGCGACTTGAAGAGAGAGATCTGAATATGGCGACTTGAAGAGAGAGATTTGACTTCTTCAGATTTGACTTCTTCAACTTCAGATGTCGAAGATTTGAAGAATACTTGAAGAGTTTGAAGATCTTCCTTGAAGACTTGAAGACCTCTTTGGTTGAAGACTCAGAGCTTTTGCAGCGTCAGGGGCTTCAAAAGGATATGAGTGTACGTCTTTCTGTTTTTTTTTTTTTTTTTTTTGTCCTTAGGGGTGACCCCCTATTTATAGTGGCGGATGAGATAAAGAGGAAGACTTGTGATAACCTTTATCTCCATCTTCAAATATTTAAAAGGCACATCTCTTATCCCTTAACTATTTAAAAAGAGATGTACGATAGCATTATCTCTTCATCTGATTTTAAAGAGATTTACAATATAATCTCTTAACTATTATCTCTTTATTTATTAGAGATAAAAGAGATAAATAATTGAAATGTTATCTCTTTAATTTAAATAAAGAGATAAATCATGCATTTAACTTTTTATAGACAAATGAATTAGATTTTAAAATTTTCATTGTCTACAATTATCATTATGATACTCTAGGAAACTTATTAATTAAACTATCATATAGAACGAGAAGTTGGTCCTATAGTCAGCCTTAGAAATAAACAGATCACACCCTTTATTTTGTTTGATGGCACATATTCCTCCTATAGTTAGCCTTAGAAATAAACAGATAACTCCCTTACTTCCTCAAAAAAAAAAAAACTCCCTTATTTTTGTTTGATGGGATATGCTTCCTTTGTCCGGTAACTATGCTCCAATCTCATGCTGCCCATATGAACAATTTTAAATATTTCACAGCCCCGCTTTCCAGCTTTGTACTGTTCAACACACGGTTGGTTCCCATTTACTATGTAACTATAACTAAACGAATAAGGTAAAATATTTTTTGAGAACAACTCAATATGTAAATAAGCTACGGGTTGATCTAGACGAAAGTTTTTTGTATGAGATATCATAATCACCAAGTTATTTTGCCAAATGCTCAGAAATTATGATTGATGATTGTTGTGCAATCTACAACACAGAAAAAGAAAAGTCACGCTCGTGAATGCTTAATTGCACCAATCTCATTAATGCTGAAAATACAATGTTGCAAATTGTAATACAAGTTTCCAAAGAAACGGAAGAATAATTTGATAACGCCTTTGCACAGCTCCTCCACACAATCCAATGGGAGAGAGGGAGAGCATCGAACTACAGTATCCAATCTCCTGCTTCAACTATTTTATCTATTGATGTCATAGATACATTTACCATCTGAGTTTTGCTGGGAAGTACTGCATTCAATCGAAATTTTTTTGCATTTAGATGAACGGAAGTAAAAGCACAGATATTGCTCAACTAAAGCACGAAGTATTATTTATCAGGAGCTCACCTTTTCAATGAGGGAGAGATAATATGGCTTCACCTTTTCGACATCAATCCGGACTTTGCTTTTGCTGTAAAGGTCATATTTGCTGCATACAATTTTATTTTTAAAAAAATAACATTAAATTAAGGTTTTTGTTGGCATGAAATTTGTAGGGAAAATTCAAGACACGATAAAAGCGAGAAAAATAAACCAAATAGTGGTGAAAAGCGGATAATTACTTAAAAACTTTGAGCCACTTCAAACCCTCATTATCCTCCTCATTCATAAAGTGTGTATATGCTCCCGCCTTGTGTAATGCTGCAGAACAACGATAGTCACAGTTCAATTACGTACTTAATATTCTCGACATCTTGATCAGACCTCTTTCTACCCAAAAAAAATAAAAAATTTTCAATGTAAATTGAAATGAATCACTGCTTACGATAAAAAGAGTGATAGCGGATGATAAAAAGTGCGGCCGATGGCAAAGTTGTTCCATTTTCCTTAGCCACCTGTATATTCAAATTTTTCGTTAGCATAAAATGCATAAAAAAGAAATACATATTTAAAAATTTGGCTAGAAATAGTCCACGATAAAAACAGATCTTATGTTTGGAGGATAATTTGATTTAGGCAATAGGCATACCAAATACGTGTAGTCATCGTGCCCCCAAGACATAACCACATTTTCAAGTCCACATCCTTCTTCATAAATACCATCCTTGGTACTGTAAGAAGGGTTGTTGTAATCTGGATTGTCCTTGAAATACTGCAAACCAGAAAAGGTAGGGAGGAAAAATATTAGTCTGGGTCTATAATCTATTAACTGGGACCGAAAAGATACATTTTCTAAAGTTCTACATTACCAAACGATCATTTTCAGAACAGTACCTTGTGGTGAACAATCGATTCATCAAAAGCACAACCAAGAGGAAATGTGTCACCTGTAAAATATCAATGCAAACAAAGTTAACATTTGTTATTTGTATAAATAGTTCAAAACTTGCTAGTATTCCAGAGTCTTCATGATGACACTCACCAACAACAGCCCATTGCGGGAGCCCTCCAAAAGTAGGATGAAGAAGAACTTTTCCAAGATCTGTTGCCATTGCCGTTGTCGGATTGGGGGGGAAGAAGAACATTTAAGTCTTATGCAATATTAAATGAAAAAAGAAAAAAAAATTATAATACCGGAAAAGACAAATAATGTATTATTGCACCAAAGTGACAAAAAATATTGGATATTTTTCTATTTATGGTAAAGTGTCTTTTTCGACTGCCAATGGTCATATCTTTCCTATTTGACAATGAAACTTTGACTTTTGAGAGGATCCGGATACATTAAATAGGCGTATACCGTGAATAAGGCCTGTCAAGTGCAACCAATCCTCATTTGGGTAATCCTTTCTAATACCCTCAGCCGTCTGTAGCAAATGCTCGATTTGAGGTTCATCCAAATCAGGATCGCTGTCATCCACAACATCGTTGAGAAGTTCACAACACTCCCATATGCTCATTTCTGCTTTGTCCAACTTCGCATACCCTTCCCTCATCCTCTTCACCTGAAACATTTGCATGCAGAGTTAATTAGCCTTGATATTAATAGCCAAAAACTCATGCTCAAAAGGCCCCAGGTATATAATCTCAACTTAAGTTTTCCCTTGTTAATGTACTACTTACAAAGTCGTATGTTTGGTTAATGTGGTTCACGCGGTAGAATTCCTCCACAGTTTTCTGTCTTTCACTTTCTACATTATAGTCCCTGCAAATATTGCCATTAACACGATAAAATAAATAAATTTGCTATCTGTAAAACAAAGCATTGCGGATAAGTTCATTTGAATATTTAAGGTCTATATGTGGTTGATGATTTCATTCTTTTAATAATACTATCGAATGTAAATAATACCGTTGCCTGGGTACATCATGTAGGTGTGAACAAATGAATGTATGTAGACTGGCTATGTTACAAGTACAATGCACATATTGAATCATGATTATGCACAACAAACATGAGATTGGAGTCGGAATCATCAAACCTAAAGGTGTGACCAAATGAATTGATTTCTGGGGCTTCAAATCCCTCCGAAGTCGTTTTGGACATAACGAATCCTCCATCCAATACAAGTTCACTGGCATCATTAGGGATGTTTTTTTCACCCTCCCAGAAACCTGATAGAATTAATTAATTAGGGATGTAAAAAAGCAAATACAAAAGGCCTTCATGGCACTTAAAAAAGTTGAGAATTTAACCGTCCCGCTATGGTATCACAATATTGGTTAAATTTAAGTTCAAAGAAAAAGTCAAGGAGTTAAAAATACTCCATCATGGCAAAACCTTTTATACTTATATTTCACAAGAAACGAATTTTAGAATCTCTTACAAGATTTAAAAAAGCAAAGAAGATAATATTCGACAACGATATGGTACCTAGGTCAGGTTGCTGCTCGATGAGAATAGTCATTATTCCACCAAAAATTGAATATTTTGAGCACAATATCAGGAAGAAGAGAAAATAAGAGTGAATCAATGGAAATCACTAGGATGCATGAGGGTTGATAAAATGAAGATATTTATAGCCGGAGAAGAAATGCCCTTGCTTTGGAATGGAATGTTTGGAGTCATTAGCTGAAAAATCACTCAAAGTCCTTGACTGAAAATTTGGTTGCTCAGCTATTTTATAGGCTGTTATCCCTACCAAACCGTTCAAAAAAGGAACACGCGTGAATTGAAGACTATCACTACACCTCCCGGAGCGTGTGAAAGACTTGCTTTCAGCAATAGATACTCCAACAACAATATATTATTAACTCAATTCCAGAATTCAAAATAAGCAAAGAGAAAGAAATCATTTTGGGAAATTCATGGACCAACCAGACAGAAACAGATAAAGAATCAAATAGTTAAAATTTTATAATTCCGCCCTAAAAATTGAGAGTTCTAATCTCACTTGTACCATTTCTCCTTCCCTTAATATAATGATATAAGTTTGATGATAAAAAAGGGGAATGGACCAACCCGACTGAAGTTGCTGCACGCATGGTTTAATTGACCCGACCTACTGACGCGGAACCAAGTCACATACTACGTCGTTTGGACTAGAATAGTGGTGGCATCTGCAACTCTCCTGAGCTGGGAAACCGCAAGTTGGCGCTATCTTATGTCAGCAGTTTGACTAACAAGTATGCATTTTGGACGTTCCTGACCGTGACACGTCATCTCTCAACTGATCAATATTAATAAAAATCCAGCAAATTGCATTCGTGCAGCCGGCATTAGTATCTTAATTTAATAAGCGACGCCTTGGCCTTTGAGGCAATTATCCAAAATAAATAAATAAACTTTGAGGTATTGACAAAGTTACCGAAGAAAATGAAATTACAAGAATAAGAGAAATTCAGAAATCCATTAAGGATACCGTACAATTTGTAGGAAGGATTTCAGGAATTCGATATAGCATGATAGTACAATCCAAGTAAAACGATATTAGGAGATGATTTTTTTTTAAAGGAGAGTTAAATATGGAATTGATACAAAGATAAAAATATCATTGAGAATATCTTTTTGTCCTGGGAAAATTAACTAAATAACATCTTTCGGAAAAAAATATTCAAGAAGTGACGATTTTTTTTTATCTTAATCAGAATACTTTATCTTAATTCCGTACTACCTGTCTGTTTATAATATATCAAATAATACTTGTTACAAAGAAAAGGAAAGTGGATTGTACGTTGTGACATATGTTTCCATTTAACGTTTGATTACGGTAAGAAAACAAAATGTCCAAATCCCACAAATTTACCGACACGCTAGGATTCCACTTGTCAACCAAGAAGATATTTCGAATACAAATATATTAATTATATATATATTATTAATTGTTGCGGATTCACGTCCCTGGAACTTGTATATTTTAGGTGGGAGTGCTAATTGCATCGTCTTCGAGGAAGAAGAATTCTGCATTCTTTATTGTCCACTCTCGCAGGCCTTGGTTGTCTGGACGCTCCAAGAACGCCTTATAGGACGAGCTTTCACCGGGATTGCAGAGTACGATAGTGGGTATGCCTCCTTTAATTAGAATGGGCTTGGAGCGCTTGCAGTCCGCTTGCCAGTCGTGCTTGGACCCAATCAGCTCTTTCCAGTGATTTGATTTCAAATGAGATGGGGCCACATCATCAAGAATGTTGTAGTACGCATCGTCAGAATATGTCTTCGGCATAAAATCTGTACGTCCAGTTAAATAATTGTGAGGGCCCAATGAACGGGCCCATGATGTTTTACCCATTCTCGATGAGCCTTCAATAATGCAGCTTATGGGCCTGTGTGGTCGGTGTGTTGGATCTCTTACGTTGTCCCTACACCATTCTTGTAGAGCCACCGGCACGGTGAAGTTGACGAGTGGAGATGAAAAAGGTTGTGGAGGTTTCTCGAAAATCTTGTTAAGGTTGGAGTTGATTTTATGCAGCTGTAGGATGAAAGTCCTTGGATCGCCTTCCTTGATAATTGCCATTGCATCTTCCGGTGTATTTTGCTTTAGTGCTTCTCTGTAGCAATCATCTCCACCGTTGCTCCTTCCTCCGGGGATGAATGATCCATGATCTGCATAATTATCGTGTTTGGAGATATATTCCCGAACTGCTGAGGAGTTCTTTGCTTCTTGTATATTTGGATGATATGTTGTTGTTGAACTGGGGCATTGGATGTCAAAGAATCTGTTATTTTTGCATTCGTACTGGCCGGGGAATTGTAAAAGGCAGTGGAGGTGTTGGTCGCCGTCTTGATGCAATTCTTGAGCAACTCGGATGTATTTGGGGGTACAAATGGCATACGGAATGTTTAGCAAGAAGGAAAGAACGAACTGTTTGTCTAGTGGACACTGTGGATAAGTGATGAAGTAGTTCCTGGCTAGTACGCGAAATGACTTGGGTGCCCTTGGCATTTTTCGAGAATTACTTAAATGGAAGCCCAAATGCTCTCTCAAGTTATCTCGGGAGTTGCGGTGGTTGCGGTGGAGTGATATATAGCCCTTGGGCAGGCGCTTAATATTAGAGGGCCTGCGAAGGCGGGAGGAAAATGACTGGTTGGTGTGTTGGAGAAGCAAACGATTAGTAGCCGCGTGTTTTGAACTTCGAAATTCAAATTTGAAGTAAAAAGTGAAAAGGAACAAAAGGATAAAGGAGACGAGTACATTCGGAGCGTCTGGAAGAGTACGACATAAGATTTAGCAAAATTAATTTGGGAAAGGTTAGCCATACGTCCAAAATTAATTTGGGAAACGTTTGGTTGTACTGATAACGTAATGAGGAAACCAAGACTATGAGTTATTAATCTCAATTTAATCCAATAATGCTTTCAGTTTGAGTTAAGTAAGGTTGATTTCTCTTCTCCTTTTCTCAAATTGTCAAAAAAAAAAAAAAAGTTAAAACCTTTGGATTGATTGGTGGTACAAAGCTACACATAGCTGTGGCGGAATCACTCATCGCTGAATTTGTATGATATATTTTTTGTGATTGTAAAGGTATATTTGTAGGCATGGAAGAGAAAGAGTAAATAAATCTACCACTATTTTAGTCAGGAAATAATTCTTTGTTCAAAGTATTAAGATAAATAACTTCCAAAAAAACTGCGAAACTCGTGTAATCCTTGGCTTTGGGTATGAAAAATCCGAGTGTTATAATTACGATACACAAATTTTTTCATTTCTCCTAGTTATTTTCAGTCCAAATAAAAGATAAATAATTAATATATATTGATGTGATTGAAAAAAGAAATTGTTCAACCGCGATAAATACACTTAAATGGTTAATTTCATGTGCAAAGAGTCAATTTTCTATTAATAGAGACATATATATTAATCAAATTTTGAACCTTTTCCAATAAGCATCCTTATTATTTTATATATGCGTGTGTATAAACCAATATATCAAGACAGATGGGCAGTCGTTAATTCATTTTATTTTATTTTGTTTTATTATTTCTACCCCAACCATTTAATGGGCCAGATAAATTTCTTTATGTCTTGCTTTCTTAAGGGCGAAAAGGATAAATAAACTTTCACGAAGCGGGCTTGACTGAACTGGACGATCGTAATAGTTATGTTTGATGCTATCTGGGTGTCCAATCATAATAGCACCATAAGGGGGATGGGCTTCCCCCATCAATATGTACATTACGTAATAGCCCTTTAAGAAATTTAAACCTTCTTAATATATTTTTTTTATAAAGATTTACATTTTGACCCCAAATTTTTGCGAATAGTGTAAGATTAACCCCCTGAGTACATATCTTTACTAGTATACTGTCGAAGTCTCAGTTTTTGCGTTTGTCCCAGTTAATTAAACAGTAATAATATCACATTATGTGTGAGCCTAAGTTGCTTTTTTTTTTTTTTTTAAGGAAATTGAACTAAAAAAAATCCAAAAGGAAATAAGATTTATTCAAATACTATTAATTGGAAAGAAGAGGGGATTCTTCTTAATTGAACAACAAAAATTTACTACTCTAAAACGTGACATAATTGTTGTTCTGTATATTCAATATTGAGCTCTAGTTAGCTTACTCTCACATTTGTCGTGATTAAAAAAATGATATTCTATATTGAAAAATTTCACATAGTAGCTATTAGTACTAGATAAATTAGATTTTGGTTTATCTAACATCTTATTTTAATAGTTGCATAATAAGTAATAATAAATATTATATTATGTCGTTTAGCGAAAAAATAAATATTATATTACATCATTTATCGAGAAATTTATCGTAACGTTTTTATACGTGGAGCATTCTAATTAACTTCAACTTACTATAAAAACAAACGCCTTTATTTTGTTTAGCATCACAGCTCAGTAGATTTTCATTTTTTTGTCGCCTAAAAGAGCAATACAAGTTTTCTGATTATCTTCTTTAGCTATCATCAGTCGGAAGAGGGATTTATCGGAAGGGGGATTTTTCAGAAGGGGAATTTTCCTCCTTTCTCGTATTTTAAAGATAATTATAATCTCAATCAATAGTTTAATTTTATGGTGTAATATTGGTGTATGTTTTATTTTGATGCTTTTTTTTTTGAGAAAATAATACACGATTGATTTATTATTTTCTTTTGCTTATTCAATTCATCTTCCATTCTATATTAAAATTTTCTAATAGTGCTATTATACACCTTTAAGTGTCATACTTCAAAAAAATATATAAATTCATATGGAAATATTTAATACATTTTTCAAATGAAATTTCTATTTGGTATATTGATCATTATTGCAATCTCCAATTTCATGCTTTTAGCTTAAGAAATCGAATATAGGTTTGCCAATATTAATTAGTTTTAACATAGATTATAGTAACTAGTTTTCTCCTTTTTATTAATTATTGGTCGGGAATATAGAAGTTTATTTTACTAACTAATTGATATGTGGATAATTTTATCTATGTCTTTTTTTTTTTTGGTACTTTATTTTAGAATATAAGTCAATACATGCCGGATGTGTTGTCAACGTATTCTTAGTCCCTAATAGATAGCAACAATAATAGATGCTTGAGGGCAAAGAATGTCTCCTTTGTAGCATAAATAATAGTTGTTAACCTGTTTGCTAAACATAATTTTTTCACAATGTTTTTTGCAGCGAACAAGTACAAAATTCTGATGAATTTATTGTTATAAAAGAAGTCATAATAACTAGATTTGTTCTCCTTAGTTATTTTATTATATCAAAAAACTTGGGAATTCTCTAAAATTATTGACCAAGCATTTATTTTCCTCTGGTCACATACCTGGTCTTGCCATGCTTTATACAAAGAGTTAATCTAATTTGTAACTAAAATTCATTTGCCTACAAATTTTTTTTCGGTAGCGTGTTTAAATTGACACGTCAGAAAGGCACTATTAAATCGTGAACAATATAATTATATACCTTAATTTATTCTAGAAGCTTTTAATTACATCATCACAAACGTGAAAATATCGAATACATAGTGGATTTTTTTTTGTAAGTACGAGTTGTATGTTTCTTTGCACCTGAATATTTTTTCCAATCAATGATAGTCGTGCATCAATCATATCAGTCACACTAACATTTAATTGCTAAGGAAATCAATCAGTAACAGTGTTATTAACCTTTCCGCTAATTTCTTTTACTTCTTCTTCTTCTTCTTCTTAATAGCTGTTGTGCTGTCTTGTGTACTTCTATTGTCATCATTTTGACTTTTAGCACGGCATTTTTTTAGCGAGCATTTTCCTTATTTTTTATTTTTTGGTGAGTAAGAATTGATGATGAAGCTTTCAAATTCACTTCATCATCATTATCTTACAGGCCCCAAAAAAAAAAAAAAAGCAAAATTGCAAGCTGCAAAGAACATAATAGCAAATGCAGTTCGTCTTCTAGTATAAACAAGACGTCATAGAAGTTAATTGTTCACTATTAAAAAAAAAAAGTTAATTGTTCACAATTTTCTTATCGATTTTTCCAATGAAATTATTATTCAATAGCCCCACATGTATGGTTTCACCTGAGTCACCGAAGGTGGAGACCGGAGGGTGATATACGTCATATGCATACGTAAGGATGACCATCCAAACTTTAGAAAAAAAAAACAAAAAACAAAATATAAGTGCTTAGATTAGATGGGGATTCAGAAAGAGAGATATTTCAGTGAACAAATTAGTAGGGTACTGTAGACGTGTGGTGGACAACGTATCACGTGTCAGTTATACAATACATGCAGTTTGTGAAGCTTTTAAGGAAACGTCTCTAAAACAAAGGTGGGTTGAGATGAGGACGATAAGGTGCACCGCTACGTACTTTTCTTCTCAAGAAACAAAATCACGCGAATTTGTTAGACACTTTATAGACCCTTACAAATTTGCAAACACAATCTAGCTTTCTTTTCCGGATTTTTCTCCTGTTTACGTACACATTTGGGTGCATACACTATCTGGCTCTCTTTGCCGGATTTTAGTACTGTTTACGTACACGTTTGGGCCGTGTTTGGTAAGAGGACGTGGAATCTAAAATCTAAATCAACTCTATAGTTTTTGTTTGGTAATAAAAAATCAAAATCGAGAATCAGAATCAAATTCTAAAAATTTGAGTTTCATCATAACCAATCAAATTGGTGAATTTTGGTGGGATAAGTCATGAGTACTGGAGCTGTAAGTTACAAATCGCAACTCGTGCCGCAACAACTCTCTGAAATTCTAATTAGATGAGAGCCATAAAAAGAGTCGCTAAACAATAATTATAATAATAATATTTATTTTAAATACATAATCAAATAATTATATTTGAATGAACAATTTCATTCCGAACTGAAAATCAATAATTTTGATTTCAATTCTAATTCCGGGTACAAACGCCATTTAGATTACGGTAAGAAAAAAAAATATAAAAAATCCCACAAATTTACCGACACGCTAGGATACCACTTGTCAACCTAGAAGATATTTCGAATACAAATATATTAATTATATATATAATTATAATGTTGCGGATTCACGTCCCTGGAACTTGTATATTTGAGGCGGGAGTGCTAATTGCATCGTCTTCGAGGAAGAAGAATTCTGCATTCTTTAGTGTCCACTCCCGCAGGCCTTGGTTGTCTGGACGTTCCAAGAACCCTTTATAGGACGTTCTTTTACCGGGATTGCAGAGTACGATAGTGGGTATGCCTCCTTTAATTAAAATGGGTCTGGCGTACTTACAGTTTGCTTGCCAGTCGTGGTTGGACCCAATTAGCGGTTTCCAGTTATTTGATTTTAAATGGGAAGGGGCCACATCATCAAGAATGTTGTAGTACGCATCGTCAGAATATGTCTTCGGCATAAAATCTGTACGTCCAGTTAAATAATTGTGAGGGCCCAATGAACGGGCCCAACATGTTATACCGATTCTTGATGCGCCTTCAATAATGCAGCTTATGGGCCTGTGTGGTCGGTGTGTTGGATCTCTTACGTTGTCCCTACACCATTCTTGTAGAGCCACCGGCACGGTGAAGTTGACGAAGGGTGATGGATAAGGTTGTGGAGATGAAGGTCCTGGAGGTTTCTCGAATATTTTGTTGAGGTTGGAGTTGATTTTACGCCAACATCGGCTGTAAGTCTGTGGATCGCCTTCCCTAATAATTGCAATTGCATCTTCTGCTGTACTTTGCTTTAGCGCTTCTCTGTAGCAATCCTCTTTGTCGTTGCTCCTTCCTCCGGGAATGTATGATCCATGATCTGCATAATTACCGTGTTTGGAGATATATTCCCGAACTGCTGAGGAGTTCTTTGCTTCTTGTATATTTGGATGATATGTTGTTGTTGAACTGGGGCATTGGATGTCGAAGAATCTGTTATTTGTGCATTCGTACTGACCGGAGAATTGCAAAAGGCAGTGGAGGTGTTGGTCGCCGTCTTGATGCAATTCTTGAGCAACTCGGATGTATTTGGGGGTACAAATGGTATATTGAATGTTTAGTAAGAAGGAAAGAACGTACTGTTTGTCCAGTGGACACTGTGGATAAGTGATGAAGTAGTTCCTAGCGTGCACTCGAAATGACTTAGGTGCCGTTGCCATTTTTGAAGAATTACTAAATGGGATGTTTAGCCGAAATGCTCTCTCAAAGTATCTTATCTTGGAGTTGTGGTGGCTGCTGTTGAGTAATATATAGCCCTTGGGCAGGCGCTCAATAATATTACAGAGCCTGCCAAGGCGGGAGGAACATGACTGGTTAAGCGAACGATTAGTAGCCGCGTGTTTTTAAATATAAATTAAACTTAAAGTGAAAAAGAACAAAGGCGGGAGGTTTGTGCTGCCACGTGGAGGATAATGACTGGTTGGTGTGTTGGAGAAGCGAACTGATTAGTTGCCGCGTGTTTTTAAATACAAATTAAAGTTAAAGTGAAAAAGAACAAAGGCGGGAGGTTTGTGCTGCCACGTGGAGGATAATGACTCGTTGGCTTGTCGGCCAAGCAAACGATTAGTGCCCGCGTGTTTTGAAATTTGAAATCCAAATTGAAGTTAAAATGAAAAGGAATAAAAGGATAAAAGAGACGAGAAAGTATTGTTTGGTCCATGCACACCACATCAGCAAATTCTAACCTGCTTTTGACACGTGGATGTGGCTAAATTTTGTATCTTCCAGCAATACGCCTCTTGTTTTTTAACTTTTGTAGTCCCAATGCAAAATTTGAAACATCTTCAAGGCTTCATTACAATACAAGACCTGGGAGTTCTGGGTGGAAAACACGTCAATACCGTTAGCCTTAATGGAGTAATTACCCATTCCATTCTTCGGGTTGAGTTCTTCTCCATTTCCATCACCAGCCAGGCCATCCATTTCTCCGACTAGGCCGATTATGTTGCCTTCATCTCTTCCTCGCAGAAATTGTTTCTTTACTCTATCCTTGGAGGATATTTATCCTTAGAAAAGCCGGAAATTAGGCGTGAACATAATTGAAAAAAATCGATTTATCGATTGAATATTCGGATTTAAAAAGTTAAATTCGAATCGGTATTCAAATAAAAGAATTATAAAATCGGTATTATCAATTTTGAATACAATTTAATAATATTTTATTTTTAATATATAATTCTCTTATACTATATATCTGATTAGATATATAAATTCAATATATAAAATTAAATATGACTAAATATAAACTTTACAATTAAAAAATCTAATACAACTAGAACCTTTTAATTACAATTAAGGAGATCTAATTCGCATAATTAAATACACACATGCGCGCATAAGCTCGACTTATTTTAAATTTTAATTATAAAGGATTATATACAAATTCAGGGCATAATAAATTACTTGTGATTACAAAAGACAATTACAAGTGTATAAAATATATATAAATAGCTTATATTTATATTTATGAATAAATACACAATATTTACAAAATTATCAATTGTCAACTGCAACTATTTAATGTATATCGAAAAAAAATTATATTATGTTTTATATTAACTACTTAAAATTTGTAATCATACATTTTACTTTTTTGATCTTTTATCAAAGACTAATTTGTTAATTAGTGACAATGATTGGTGAATTATTTAATTGGATAATACTTATTGGGGTTGATGTATATTTTTCGATATTAGAGTATAAGTTGTTGGGCTAATCTTTGTTCAATCCAACAGTTTAAATTAGTAATTCGATAAATACCAAATTCGAACTATGAAATCGAATTTTATAATTTTGAATTTGAAATCGAAATCAATTGATATTTTTTAAAGCAAAAATACCGACATTACTCAATTTATTTTATCTAATTACTAAATTAGCAAAAATACCGACGTCACTGAATTTATTTTATCGAATTACTAAATTACCGACCGAATAATACTTCCTACCAAAAATCATCATCCTTGACTGTTCCAAGGCCGAGCGCGAAAGAATTTTGCAGGCCCCGCATCTATTTCTTTCCACTCTCTATATCACATCAACCTAAAAGGAAAAAAAAAAAAAACCTACAAAAACAGCAAATGCAAGTCTTTAAGTAGAAATTAAACGTATGTATGCCAATGGACATACACATATACGCATATGTATGCCAATGGACAATATAATAGTTAAAATTTTTTTTTCCTCTTCCCATTCCCAATTTTCCTTGCTAAAATACACTACCCTCTATTTTGGATTATATACTATGATTTTCCTCTTTTTTTTCCTTAAATTAACATTTGGTTAATTATAATAATTGCAATTGGTGCAGAATGCATTGGTGTTCCCGTCCAGTGGCCACACACATGTTGACAATAAACGAAGAAAAAATTTCTAATCTCTGCAATATGCAATTCATCAATTTTAAAGTTGTGATCTGTTTTGTTGTGGAGATCCGTTTCTTTCTTTTTCTTTTTATTTTGAAGAATAGAGCCACAGAGTTAGTGGGCCCCTCATCTTTATCATATAAATTGCTGATTGCTTGTTTTTACCAATTTAGTAGCGCGTGAATGCTGTCAACATCTTGAAAGACAATGGGGCCATATCCAGGTGTCAACAAGAAGTAAAAAGTTGCACACCACGTAATTTGCTGATGTGGTGTATATGGAGCAAGCAATACTTTCTCAAAAGAGACGGACTTGTTGGGGGACAGTAGTGGGGGGATTGGGGCCTTACATGTTGGTACGGTGTAATTATTATCGGTCTAATCTAAATAGAGTACATCTACGAGTGTGTATTGTGTGCACTACGTGAGTCACGTGACGTGCCACGTGGTGCACTATAACTAACCATAAATCGTCAAATAATACAATATATGACCCATCATTGCCACATGACGATAAATTATTAGTTCTAGTACACCATGTGGCAATGCACATGGTGTATTCTATACTTTTCCGTACATCTACCTCACGTTTGATACGCGATAATGGGATGGAATGAAAATCCTTTTTTAACTTGTCTATTCTATTATCATATTTGATATAAATATTTTAAATTTGAAAAATCCTTTCCCACTTAGAATGCCATTCCAATTTTTTTTTTAGAATTTCATTTCTCAACAAAATCTAAGAAAATACGCTTTCAACCTCATCTTGGAAATTTTTTATGATTTTTAAATCACAATCAGTTTAATACGTGCTTATCATTTTTTTCTTTTTGCTATAAAAATGTTTAAAATATTATTTTTAAATGTTATGCAAATGTATAAAACTAATTTTTTTATAAATTAAATTACAATGTGAATGTAGTTTCATTTTTTATTTTTTCACATTTTTAATTATAATGCTAATAATTATAAAATTTTTAAAATTAATTAGAGAGTATAATTAATTTAATTTTAGTAAGAATATAAAGAATTCTTAAAATTAAAAATATCAAAGTCCTTTGTAGGCATAGAATTACAAAAAGACAAAATAAAAACATGATATATTTTAGTGCAAATAATTAAGTGCAATTTAGTCAAATTAATAGATATTTTATTATATTCTGACACCTAAATATGATTATACCAAACATTGAAAAAATGAATAGGCATTTTATTCTGATTTGGGTTACCAAACAATTGACTGAAAAAAAATTTCCAATCCATTATGGGAGAAAAAGCATTATGGGTGGAAAGATTTTTCCATTATGAACTATTTCAGTGTACTAAACGTGGGGCTAGAGTACATTCAAACACCGCTGGAACAGTACAACATAAGATTTATGTAAGATTAATTTGGGAAATGTCAGCTAAACATCCAAAATTAATTTGGGAAACGTTGCTCCAAAAAAATTTGTTTTGGGAAGCGTATGGTTGTACTGATAAAACCATTTTTTCTCCTCGGACATATGTCGTTTAACTTTTTTCCTTATTATTGTTGTGAATGTAATTGATTATCCAATTCTCTTGCAATAGCGAAATATCGTATTAAAGAAGCCAAAATTATGAGTTATTCATCTCAATTTAATCCAATAATTTTGCATGTATTAAGTTAAGACCTTCGTATTGATTGGTGGTACAAAGCTATACCGTGGCAGACTGAATTTGTATGATATATTTTTTGTGACTGTAAAGATATATTTGTAGGCATGGAAGAAAAAGAGTAAATAAATCTACCACTATTTTAGTCAGAAAATAATTCTTTGTTCAAAGTATTAACATAAATAACTTTAAAAAAAACTGCGAAACTCTAGTAATCCTTGGCTCTGGGTATGAAAAAATCCGAGAGTTACAATTATGATACACAAAAATTTTCATTTCTCCTGCATATTTTTGGTCCAAATAAAAGATAATAATTAATATATTGATGTGATTGAAAACATAAATTGTTCAACGGCGATAAATACAGTTAAACAGTTGATTTCATGTGCAAAGAGTTAATTTTTTATTAATAGAGACATGTATATTAACCAAAATTTGAACCTTTTCAGATAAGCATCCTTATTATTTCATATATATGTGTGTGTACAAAGCAATATATCAAGACAAATGGGGAGTCGTTAATTCATTTTATTTTATTTTGTTTTATTATTTCCACCACAACCATCTAAATTTGGAGCTTGAACACTGCGTAGCTTGTAGAGGTGCTTTGACGTCCCTAACATACACTTTTAGAGACAAGATAAAAACTGAAGAATTAATTTTAAGCAACTAATTTTGATTTAATAATAAGGTTCATATAGTGTATTGTTTCAAAAAAATAAAAGTTCATTAGTGTACAGAAAAATAAGTACTATCATTATTGTAACTGTCTTAATGACTTAATTAATTTTTTATATTTTGGTAACATCTTATTTCCAACGACCTGTGTAGCCTTATGCGATAAGAAGCAGTTCTTCCCAGTGTTACTTGACATAAAATATTTTAATTGGTAAGCTTATTATAAATCTCTCCTAAGATTTTGTCGTCATAACTAGCCAGAGACCTCCTCTTTGATTTTTATAATTGGAATTAGGGTGCTCGCGTTTCGAATTTGAAACTTTTTATATTTAGAATTTCAAATTATTCTTTTTAAAAGAGATAGGCCCGTAACTATCCAATGGGCTAGATAAATTTCTTTGTTTCTTACTTTCTTAGGGCGAAAAGGATAAATAAATTTTCACTAAGCGGGCTTGACTCAACTTGACAATCGTAATAGTTTTATGTTGCTGCTGGATGTCCAATCATGATGGGATCATAAGGCGGCTGGGCTTCCCCCATGAATTTGTATATTACATAGTAGCCCTTTAAGATATTTAAAACTTCTTATTATATTTTTTTTATAAAGATTTACATTTTGGCCCCCAAATTTTTATGAATAGTATAAGATTAACTCCTTGAGTATACATCTTTACTATTTTACTGCCAAAGTCTCAATTTTTGCGTTTGTCCCTGTTAATTAAATAGCAATATAACATTATGTGTGAGCCTAAGTTTTTTTTTTTTTTTTGAGGAAATACAACTAATAAAAATCCAAATGGAAACAAGATTTATTCAAATACAATTAATTGGAAATAAGAGGGGATTCTTCTTAATTGAACAACAAAAATTTACTACTCTAAAACGTGACATAATTGTTGATCTGTATATTCAATTTTGAGCTCAAGTTTCCAAGTTAGGTTACTCTCAAATTTGTCATGATTAAAATATGATATTCTATATTAAAATTTTCACATAGTAGCTATTAGTATTAGATAAATTAGATTTTGGTTTATCTAACCCCCTATTGTAATAGTTACATAATAAGTAATAATAAATATTATATTATGTCGTTTAGCGAAAATAATAAATATTATATTACGTCATTTATCGAGAAATTTATCATAACGCTTTTCTACGTGGAGCATTCTAATTAACTCACACTTACTATAAAAACAAACGCCCAAAATAAGCATCATTGCTTAGTAGATTTTCATTTTCTATCACCTACAAGAGAAATATAGGTTTCCTGATTATCTTCTTCAGCTATCATTAGTCGAAAAGGGAAATTTTCAGAAAGGGCATTTTCCTCCTTTCTCGTATTTTAAAGATAAGTATAATCTCAATCAATAGTTTAATTGTACTGCAAAATATTTTTATACGCTATATTTTGATGCGTTCCTTTTTTATTTGGAGAAAATAATACATGATTGATTTATTATTTTCTTTTGGTTATTCAATTCGTCTTCCATTCTATATTAAAATTCTCTAATATTACTCTTATCCACCTTTAAGTGTCATACTACAATATATATATATATATATATATATATAAATTCATATGGAAATATTTAATATATTTTCAAATAAAATTTCTATTTGGTATATTGATCGTTCTTGCAATCTCCAATTTCATGCTTTTAGCTCAAGAAATTGAATATAGGGTTGCCAATATTAATTAGTTTTAAACATAAATTATAGTTACTAGTTTTCTTCCTTTTTATTATTTTATTTGGTATGGAATATAGAAGTTTATTTTACTAGCTAATTGAAATAAACTAAATAATTGATCTGTCGATAATTTTATATGTGTTTTGTTTTTTGGTACTTTATTTTAGCGAATATATGTCAAGGCATACCTGATGTGTTATCAATCTATTCTTGGTCCCTAATAGATAGCAACAAGAATAGATGCTTGAGGGCAAAGAAAGTCACCTTTGTAGTATAAATAATAGTTGTTACCCTCTTTGCTAAATATAAAATTTTCACAATGTTTTTTGTAGCAAACAACTACAAAAATCTGATGAATTTATTGTTATAAAAGAAGTCCTAATAACTAGATTTGTTATTCTTAGTTATTTTATTATATCAAAAAACTTGGGAATTCTCTAAAATTATTGACCAAGCATTTATTTTCCTCCGTCATATACCTGGTCTTACCATGCTTTATACAAAGAGTTAATCTAATTTGTAACTAGAAGTCATTTTTGCCTACATATTTTTGGTAGCGTGTAGAAATTGACACGTCAGAAAGGCACTATTAAATTGTGAACAATATAATTATATACCTTAATTTATTCTAGAAGCTTTTAATTACATCATCACAAACGTGAAAACATCGAATAAATACTGGATTTATTTTTTGGGTAAGTATAAGTTGTATGTTTCTTTACACCTGAATATTTTTGTCCCCTCAATGATACATCCATCATATCGAATAAATAGT
The DNA here is from genome assembly GCA_024721245.1 of Mitragyna speciosa. Taxonomy (NCBI): domain Eukaryota; kingdom Viridiplantae; phylum Streptophyta; class Magnoliopsida; order Gentianales; family Rubiaceae; genus Mitragyna; species Mitragyna speciosa. Next base: position 23,558,907 of record CM045556.1, on the reverse strand, counting down.
TTTCTTTTTTTTTTTGGTGTTGATGAAGCTTCCAAATTCTTCCAAAAAAAAAAAAAAAAAAAAGTAAAATTGCATACCGTAAAGAGCGTAACAACAAATGCATTTTGTCTACTAGTATAAAGAAGACGTCACATATGTTAATTGCTCACAATTTTCTTATCGATTTTTCCAATGAAATTATTATTCAATAGCCCCACATGTATGGTTTCACCTGAGTCACCGAAGGTGGAGACTGGAGGGGTGATATACGTCACATGCATGCATAAGGATGACCACCCAAACTTTAGAAAAGAAAAGGCAAAAAAACAAAAAAAACAAAAAAAAAAGTGCTTAATTGGGGATTGAGAAAGAGAGATATTACAGTGAACAAATTGACTACGACTAGGTAGTGTAGCGTAGACGTGTGGAGAACAAATTATCACGTGTCAGTTGTACGATGCATGCCGTTTATGAAGCTTTTAAGGAAACGTGTCTAAAACAAAGGGGCTTTGAGAGGAGGAGGATAAGGTGCACCGCTACGTACTTTTCTTCTCAAGAAACAATATCACCTGAATTTGTTAAACACTTTATAGACCCTTACAAATTTGCATACACAATCTGACTTTCTTTTCCGGATTTTACTCCTGTTTACGTACACATTTGGGTGCATACACAATCTGACTCTCTTTTCCGGATTTTATTACTGTTTACGTACACATTTGGGCCGTGTTTGGTAAGAGATATGGAATCGAGAGAATCGAAATCAACTCTGTAGTTATTGTTTGGTAATCAAAAATAAAAAATGAGAATCAAAATCAAATTTAAAAAATTTAAGCTTCATTAAAATCTAATAAATTAGTGGGTTTTGGTAAAAACTCACTAATAATTCCTAGGATAACTCATGGGTAAAGCAGCCACAGGTTACAATTCATGGCTCATACCGCAACAACTCTTTGGAATTGTAGTTAGAGAGTAGCTTTGGGAAGAGTCATCTAATAATAATTATAGTAACTGAACCAAATAATCGTATTTGAATGAATAGTTTCATTCCAAACCAAATATCAATGATTCTGATTCCAATTTTGATTTTCCAGGATACGAACGCCATTTGGATTTTACCATTTACGTTATTATGCACACAATGTTTAAGGAAGACCTAAGCAAGAATTTGCCAAGGGCAATTTATTATTAAAAAAAAAGTCATTATTATGACTAGCAAATCAATTCATAAGAAGAAAAAATGCCAGTTGCAAATAAATTTATGATGAATTTCACACAATTATTTGTAACTTGAAATCATTACTTTTGTTACTTGTGTTTAAATTATACAAGTCACAAATAAATTTGCGAACATTATTGTTCTACAAATTAATCGCAAGTCACCAAAATTAATTATTCTTGTAGTGGGTTGATGGTGAATTGTCAAGGATAACTACATTTGAATTTTGTGTCATCAAAATTGAGAAGGTAGAAAACGGACATTAATCACCATCAACCTCCTTCAAAGATTATTTGCCTGTTTTGATTTTCCTTCCTGAGCAATGTGCCGGGTTTTAATCAATTGAAGATTGGATTGCTGAAAAAGAAAAAGTGTACTAGAGGAAGGACTAATCAGCAAAAAACAAATTTGAGTTGGGACTGCTGAGGAAGCTTTCCCAACGTGCCCGTCCTTTTTTTCTTCATTGAGTTGTTGCTAGATAGTCGGTGAATACTGTCCTCTTTTCTACTGCTAGTAACCTTCTTAATAGTCATCTGTGTCAGTCCTCTATGACGTAATTTCAACAATGCCAACAATGACCTTGTTGTTGGACTGCTTGCTTGGATCAGCAAGTCATGACTCTAATCTCTCAGAATGATTGTATAGGTGAGGAGGATATGTTCATATTTGAGATACTCCTCCACCCCCTCATCGACCTTTCCCAGGCCAAGATTTGTTGCAAGTTTAAAGAAAAAGGCGGTTGTATGTTACAGAGGAAGTTTTACGCTACATAATTTAAATTTTATACTACTTATATAGTATAAAATCACAGCACATAATTATGGTAAATATGCCTTAATGGGATGTAATTGACACTGCTATAATATCCAACACACTCTCTTCTTAGCATAATCATCCACAATCTTAGCTGCCACACCATAGACCAATACAGAATCCTTGAACTTTTCATGTTGATTTCTTGTCAACAAATAGCTTTACAAGGTTGACCTTGATAATTTATAATAACGTTTTTATGAATTTCTAAACGTCTACAATCTAAATTATTTAGTATGAAATTTTATTAGTAACGTGCCACCGCTTTTTCTTTAAACACATCGGATAAGGTGGATTTACTGTATTTATGTAATAGAATGTGAGTAATAGTAGTATACCATTCTACAATGTCACATAATATATGTTGACTATTTAATATTTTTTTCAGGAAAGAGATGGTTACTAGGTGAAAAATCTAAGCGACGGTTGGCTAGGTGATGAAGGTTTTGAATGAATTTTATGGGGTGAATTCAAACAATGAATTCTTGTATAATGTACTCCATTTGTATGCGATTGAATGCACTTAAGGATATCCCATGCTAAGGATTCCACAGTTTAAACATTAGAACTACAGGAATTCTGATATTATTGGGAGATTGTGGTGAACTATGTAAGGGTCACCTGTGAGTCCATGGTAGACCTTCTGGTTCATGCCATCTAAATTGACTTTGTTCTTCAATTAAATTTTGAACGTTACACTCATCACTGATACATTATTTAATAGGGTGTGGGTGTAACATCAATAATAAGATTCTAATATTTTTTAATAACATCTCAACGTGTATGACACAAACTCTAGTTTTCTTCCACTATTAATTTCTAGGATGCCACAGCCGAAACTACCTCTTCAATTCGAGAAGACATTGATGTAAAAACTCAGGTGAAAAAACTTGGGTCCTTTTTGTCAATGCAATGTGTCCTCAACTGGATTTTGGTTTCAGTTGGCAATGCTGGTAATTTTGGACTGTTACAAGTCCTGAACCAGAACTCTTAGTACCACCAATATCCTCTCCAGTCTATAAATTTGAGTCCTCTTCCAGATGGAGTCACCATAAAAAACATCCATCGCTACTCATAAGCCTTCCCACTCTTCTTTTCCACCATGTCTTACATAGTTCCTGGTAGAGTTTTCCTATTCCTTCCATTCATTTGTTTTAGCGCAATAAAATACTTTTATGGTAAATTTTCTATCTACCAAACTGCTAATTTCTATGTGGTTTGACTAGCTGCATGGTATATCGTAGCTGTCGCATCAATAACATGGTGTCTTTTACTATCTGATCCAGCTTTCAACAATAGGGATGGCAGCAACAACAGAACAATCTTCACCGGCCGTGATGGTGGGTTCGTTGTCCCAGATGGCAATGCATTCGGCAATTCGTTCAGGTTGCGTTTTTCTTTTTCCCCCTTCAGGTAAACGCCCAATTTATTTATGGAAATTTGTAACCATGACAATTTATTGGTCAATGAGTTTCAGGGACTACGAGGTAGAAAGCGTGAAGAGGGGTATCGTGGACAGTTTCTACAAGAAAAATCACATTTTCCAGACCTACGAATTCGTAATCATTCAAATTTTCGACAAATTACTCAAATTCCGTTCATGAAATGGATATATCACCTGCATTATCCACTCGAGAATCCAATGTTTTTTTCTTTTTGAATTGTGATCGAATCAGGCAAAGAACAAGAAACTTGAGTATGCCAAGCTGGACAAGGCTTTCATGAGCATATGGGAATGCTGCGAACTTCTTAAATTTTACGTGGACGAAAGCGATCCGGACCTGGATGTGCCCCAGATTGAGCATCTCCTCCAGACTGCTGAAGCCACAAGGAAGGACTATCCTAACGAAGATTGGCTTCACCTCACAGCATTTATTCATGGTAATGGTATCCTTTACATATGTCATTCGTCATTCATGCATGCTATGCTATTGCATGCATGCCTTTATTATCATTTTTATTTCTAACATCGATTGCAGACCTGGGTAAGGTTCTGGTGCATCCAACGGTTGGAGCCGAGCCTCAATGGTGCGTTGTAGGTAGGCCTGATTTCTCCCTTCTCATCTGATTTGAGGGTTTGGGATACTGAATTATGTAATTTCTAGACCGATAATTGATTTATTACTTTTCAGGTGACACGTATCCGCTTGGATGCGCTTTCAGTGAGTTCATTATTTATCAGCAGGTAAAAATTTCTGATAAATCAATTCAAGTTTCGTTATCCTGTCTAATAAATTTGCTGAATAACTAATTGATATTAAATCGCGATTTTTACTCAGTATTTCAAGGAAAATCCTGACTACAACAACCCCAAGTTCAACACTACGCTGGGAATCTACACTCAGAACTGTGGACTGGACAATGTCACTATGACCTGGGGTCATGATGAATACATGTACTTGGTAAGCCACGTCATCACTAAACCATGCATGCATCAGCTTATTAAAATCCTTGTTATTTATTCCTCAACATTCGACTAATTGTTTACTTTTATAGGTATTCCCTTCTAATTTATTGGATTAACGTACAGGTCGCGAAGGGGAACAACTGTACTCTGCCACCGGCAGCCCTTTTCATTATCAGATTCCATTCCTTCTATGCAATGCATACCAGTGAAGACTATGATTACCTGATGAATGATGAGGACAAAGAGATGCTGAAATGGCTGCAGATTTTCACCAAGTATGATCTTTATAGCAAGAGCACAGAGAAGGTTGACCTTGAAGAGGTCAAGCCGTATTATCACTCCCTGATTGAAAAGGTTCGTGATCCCTTCTACAATATTCCCTCATATTTTATGAGCAAGGGTATATTCTTGTATTTGTGTGTTTTCCAATTTGCAGTACTTTCCACCTAAGCTCAGGTGGTGAAGGATAAGCTGAAGATCGGATTGAGAAGGTTTTGAGTAAATAAGGCTTATGCCATATTAGCAGAGACCCTAAAAGCTAATCCCATGTGAATAGTGAATCTAAGGCTTTTTGCCATATTAGCAGTAGATCTTGGTATTTCTGTTCCGTGTATTTGGCTTATGGATTGGTTATTTTCGAGTTTGTTCTGAATGTAATGCAAAACTAGTGCTGTCTTGTGTGAAAGCTTAATGCTTTCCAGTGTGAAAGCTTGTGTTGTGCCTACCAAATCATTACTCGAACCAACCTATTTGTAATAGTAAATGCAATCAATCGCCTCCAAGAATAATGATTCGATTCTGAGGGTCCAAAGGGTCATCAGTCTGGTACAGTAATATTTTCACAATCAACTTTTGGACCAGACGTAACAAGTTTTATAGGCTCAAGCCCAAGTGATTTGTTACATATCATAGGAAACAGACTATATAGAGGTTTCGTTTCTTCAACATTTGCAAGCCGATGATCAAAACATAGTCCTGCACGCATGTAAGAAGTATAATTGTAGCGATCTCAACTTCCACAAGAAACACCCCAAATAATTCTAACTTGACAAATGATATTAGAGCCCAAAATCGAAATATATGGATAAAAAAACTTAGAACTGATAACCATATATCTCCTCCACACTTTGATACAATAATGATGATGAAATTTACTGCAATACCTGATACATTTTGACAACCTATATACTGTAATATCTGATGAAATCTTTTTTAATTGTTTATTTATTTGTAGGGGGAAGTCGAAGGCAGGAAATATGGGGAGAGGTTTATGTGGATCTCATCCTCACTAGAATGATAGAGCTTGATAGATTCAAGTCAGCGTCCACTAAACTAATCTAGTGATTCAACCTTCAACACTTACCACTACTAGGCCCTAGCACGTCCAAATTTCAACTGCTCATTGGGCTTGAGCCACTTAAGTCTTAAGACGGGTTCACTCATTGAGGACTGCGAAGGTCACTTTTTTTTTTTTCAAGATTTAGTAAAAGACATTAATGAATGTAAATTTTCTCGTGTTCTAAATCAATTTGTAGATTATACTATAAAAATTCTTAATGTCGTAATGTACGTATTAATTCCAGGAAACAAAATGGAATTTTCTAAAGGGATAAGCATACGCTAACTCATCAGAACTTCTCATCAAATAATTCGCAATGTTGGACTACAAAATGATGTGGAGACATGAAGAATTATGAATATCTCAGCCGTGCAACTTCAATTTGTCTGAACAAATGCGATCTCATTATAGGCCAGAGAATTCCTCCTTACGATGTAATGATAATACTCCGCACTGCTACCTTCAAATCAGTGTAAGAATGGAATTAGTTGGTGAGCCATCCGCTCTTGAGAGCAATCAACAGAAACAACGTTCTGCAGATTGATATTTTCACGAGTGAAATGCAAAAATTACTTTGGTCAAGGTAATTGAATTTAAAGGCTTGATCTACACAAATGTCATTAGTCATGATAAAGGATTTAAAACCGACAATAATTGCTTGACTTTTTGTCACCATAATTCTCAGCAGTCATAATATATTTTCGTGTAAAAATTTGCCAAATCTCCTCAAAAACTTATTATCACAGTAATTTCATTTTCTTTCGGAGTTAACAACAAGATGCCTTTATTACTAAATCAAGTACAATAACTGAGAATACCCTGTTAAGATAATCTATAAATCAAACATCACCTTAGGAAACTTTTTTTTTTCCAAGTGGAAGCGACGTACCATAGTCCCCAAACTATTGCCCCATCACCTAGCAAAAAACGCGTAGTAGTACCAATAAACTCATAATAGCGGAAGAAGCATAGGTTTTGAGTGTAATATTCGACGGTAGCTCTCGCTTATCTTATCATTTTCACTTGCTTTTGTCCCATTTTTTTTTGGCTAGTTCTCATAAATATGTCCTACAACAAAGGCAACTTTAAAGAGTGGACGATCCAGCTCTAGCCTCTCTAATTCCTCAGCCATTATCATCTGTACTCTAGTTATTATTAATAATAGAATCCATCATTAATGTATATAATGGAGTTCCTTTGGTTGAAAATTATTGCCTGCTCTTGAGCTCTATCTTACTTTCACAAAGCAAATACCTAACCTTTTTTGCTTAGATTTTCTTTACATATTCTATATGCCGAGAGTTTATGTTCTGATAACTATGAAATGATATTGATGAGATATATATCATTATGAAATTGATTAGACATACATTATAGAAAGTTGACATCTCTTTTAATAGACAACTACAGACAATGACAAAGGAAAGCAATCGAAGCTGAGATAAATGGAATTTGAGGGTATACTTATATGGTATATATTTTGTTCGATAGGAATATATAATTCAATCAATGGCATCGAATGTGTTGGCACAGAGTAGGTAAGAAAAAGAGATGCCATATTTATGCAAGCTAATGTCTTTAATGCAAATGTCTGAATATTAGTAGCTAATTTTTCTATAATCAGTAAGGATACTTACAGAAGATACTGAGCTGTGTTTGATATTGATATTTGTTGTAAAGATGTGATGGATAACCATATATGCCCAATGTCCCCCGACCCCCAGAATAAACAAAGGAAAGCACTTAGAAAATAGAAATCTCTATAACAAAATTTTTTTTTATTTATATCAACATGTAACATCTATCCTTCTTATATCACATTCTAATCTACTCTAGGAAGTGCCTTGTTCATTCAAGGGGCTGGAGGGAAAGACGCCATTGGCAAACTGGTATCCTTCTCTGGATTTTATTTAGACAACAGGTACAAGAGTTTGAACCCTCAATTTACAGCCTCGTGGCCAACAAGAAATCTATACAACTCAAGTGTCTAGTTTATAACCTTGATCAGTGTAAAGTGACAACTACTCAGGTGGTCTGACAGGATTTAATATCCAGCAAGAAAGCATATGTGAGGAAAGGTTTACTTATTAACTTCACTATCGCGATAAATACATCCTGATAACACAGATGCTTGAGTTAAGTGCTATAGGAAGTGAATCGCACTCTTGTTCATTTTAAAAGCAACACACTGAACAGACTGTTGAAGAAATTGAGTTAACTAGTGGGATTCGTAGATGCAAATAAATTCATATTGCTTTTTGTTAAATGAAATCGGAAAATATATCGTGTGGTGGAGGGAAGAAAAAGAATGACGTTATGCTTCAATTTTAATATGAAACTTGTCCCTTCGGGGACATCTGATAAGAAAAATATGAAACTTCTTGGTTTGACTTTAAAAGGAAAATTTAGGTTCATAAAATTTCATTCAAATGAGCATTTATTTGATAGTGTGGATAAATCAAACGTTAACGGTAAAAATGGCCGACCACTAGGTAAGTAGCTATAGAGGTTCTTATGGTCAGTAGCTTTAGTGGCGGTTCAGGCCGTGACTCAGTGGCAGCTAATGGCATCGGTTCCGTTGTCACGACGGGATATGATGGTCACCGGTGAGTATACAAATGTTTAAAGAATAGTGCGTTCGTGATCTCATAATCCAACTATTAGGCTAAGATATTGATCCATTGAGATTAAGGATTTAGTTCAAAGTTATTATATTGATAATCAACAGAAAGGTAACGAATAAAAATTAAAAAAAAAAAGTCATTCAAGTTTAGCAAACTAAGCTCCACAATAACGGGTTAAAATTCCAATTTCTACCAAAAAAGAAGTTAATTTTGAGATCCTAGAGTCTAGACCAAAAAATAAAAAATTAAAAAAGTTGGAAATTTTGCAAAGGCATCATTGTCATAAATGGTCCAGCCACATGAAAAAAGAGCCTGATGTAACGATCCATGCTTTTTTATCCACCCATGGCCATGGACTACGTTCATTACTTCTAATGCCTAATTCTATACTCTATTAATCAACACTGGCAATAGAAATTACTGCCACACTTTAAAAAAAAAATAATGAACCAGTTGAAAATGACAAATAGATTTTCCAAATCTGATTAAAATAGACGGCCCAAAATTCAGATGCTACTTCTGCGGTCGGAATTAGAATGTCAGGGCAACGCTATTAATCCCGACACCCCCGGAGCATAACTGGCTGTATCCCCGCTCCCCGCCAAAAGTAGCGCAGGCCTCGTATATACATCACATGCGTTTTCATGCTCTCGTTATCAGGATTGGAAAGCTTTCCACTCGCGATTTCCAGAAGCCACTCAAACTTCCCCAATTATGGCGACATTCTTCAATCTTTATGCTACCAGGAAAAATTCTGGACTTTACTAATGAAAGCTGAGAGAATTGACATGTGACATGACAAGGAAAGATATATGTCGTATTAATTTCAGATAAAAAGATTTGTTCACAGTTTAACTGAAATTTTGCTCATTTGTATGGCATTCTTGCTGTGAGATTGACATGAAACACTACTATATGTACATTTACGCATTCTTGGAAATGTCAACATGGTAACCATTTTCATCTCTGACATTTGTTTCGGTCAAATTCTCCTTCCTTCAAAAAGAAAATAATTATACATAAAGTGAGCTCCTTCAATCTATTGGCTAGAGTTTCTAAAATTGTTTCAAGATTGTCGTGTTAACTTCAGCTGTGACTCCGTTAATTTAGCACTTAGCGGGAAGGGCAGCCTTCAAAATATATTTCCCTATTGAAGGCGTGAAAATTAGAAATGCTAATACTTGTAGAACTCAGTCGATGCAATTACTCCAAAATAAAAATTCATTTTAAGAAACAAAAAGCAAAAACAAACTAAATTTTTGAGGAGTCAGATTAAAAATACAAAGTTCTAGGTTGATTTGGAATGTTCCACTTCTTGAGGGCAAACCTGAATTGAATCGAAAGTATCATTAAACTAGAAAAAAAATAATATTCTTTTAAAAAATTTTATATTTAAGTAATTGTAACAAAGATAGAGTCAAAGTTCACGCCAAAGCTTAAGGGGAAGGGAAAACTTCAAAACAGAAGACGAACACTAAAAATTGGCCACGTTTTAAAGCACCCGACGTCACCTTATGAAGTTAGAGTAACGTTTAATCCGGCAGCAAGTGGGCCGAAAATTTTTTTAAATGGACCCAATTTACTGCTCTATTTATAGACCTCGTAATTTAAAATAAAATTACATAAATATGTTTATATTATCTTTTTTTACTTTAACATGTATCATTATACTTATATGGCATTCTTTTAGATCACAAAATTTACAAGTAAAACTGTGAATTCCAATCTGCTTAAGAATCTCCGGTGAGACAGCTACGTTGCGTTGTCTGTCACGTCAGAAGAAAATTGATACTTATTGACCCCAACCCACATTGACAGTGATTTTGTAAAACATGTTTTAAAAAAATTTTAAATGTGTGCGTTGACTAACTTTTTATTTTACATATGTTTTAATGAAAAAAATTCTAAAATTGTTAGTGTAATATTTTAAAAAGAAAAACACTAAAAAAGAACTATTCAAACAAAGATCAAAGCGGAATGTATATGACCTTACTCATAAAAAAGTATATTTTTAAAAAAATTAAAAATAATTACTTTTCAATGCCACATTCACATTTAATTTTTTACTAAAACGTCCAAAACCAAGTGTAACTTTTGAGAGGAAGGATTAGAGAAAATTCTTAAATGAATCATGTATACGGTCCATTTGTAAATATTATGATTTAAAATAAAATCATATAATTATTCTTTTACATTATTATGAATTACTTTACTTATTTATCATTCTTTTTAAACACAAAATTTACAAACGAGGCAGTAAACCTGATCCGCTTGGAATCTGTCGAGGAATTACCGAGAAGAAAGAAAGCTACAGTAAAATCCCCCACAAATTTGTAAAAGAAGAGAAAGGACGAGGAGGACACGTGTGTATGAAAGATTGAAGTCAGTCACGTGCGTAGATGGACAGATGGGCGGAAATATTAGGATGTTCATTCAAAGCCTCGTACGGGGGGAGTATTTGATTTTGTCGGATAGTGGAGGATCTGCATGAAGGACACGTGTCCCGTACTGCTGGGGTGCGAGGTTGCCCTTCGTATAAATTCCTCCCGGATCGCTCACGTGTGATGGTGCCCCACCCTAGTCCTTAAGTATGTTCTCGTTATGGTAGTCGTTTATCTTTTCTTTTCTGACCAAAGGACAATTGCCTTATTCTCTACAGTTAGGGTTGATTGCTTCTTTTGTCGATACCCCTAAACTCCAATAATCAGCATGCGTGGAGTCTTGTCTTAGCCTAACTCTCAATTAACCTTTTCTTTTAGTCTTTTCTTCCCTTAGTAACAAAGAGACTCCGCTCGTCCTTGACAACTAAGAAATAAGAGAACGACGTAAGTGCCGTATTGAAGTCACATCTCAAATTATATGCGTAGTAATAGTATGTAAATAATATCTTATATTCTATGAGATAAATATTTTGTGACGCTAATTGTAATGAAAATTGATTCAAAAAAAAAAAAAGAAAAGAAAAGAATTAGCTGTTGTCATAAAAAAGCCATGAACCTTGTTAGCCGAAATTCATTCATGGTTAGAATACGTATTCGATATATCGGGATTTTCGTTTTTGTATTTGTATTTGTTTAGCCTACATACATATGGACTATGGACTAATCGACGACCTTAATTTCTTAAGTAGCTCCAAGTAATATCACTGTCACGCCCCTAGCCCGCACGTGCCAGACACGAGACAATCGGCGTATCCTCAAAACTCGAGAATACAAGGCACCAATTATCATTTCATAAACACCACTTTAATATTTAATAAAAGAACTACATAAGTGCAGTACCTACTAGTAATAAGAAAATGACCCAACATCTATTTTGGGCCTACATGCCCGATCAAAATACAAAACGTAACTTAAAGATGTTTTACACGTAGTCATACTACATAAACTTAAATTTTAACACTAATGTCTACTACATAAAACATAAAACAATTAGTAACAGTAATCTTCTGGATCCTCTACATATATCACATCATAGTCCTCAAGATCTGTAAAAATAATAAGAGAGAATGGATTGAGCGACACGATGCTCAGTAGGTAGCATATACACCTCTATTGGATCATGCAGCTATATGTAATTATACTACTTTTGTAACATTTGTCATACTATACCGCATGCATAATCAATTCAGAATAATTGTAACGTAAATCTAACACTCATAAAGTTATTTATCAAAGTAGAGTAACATCAAATCACATAACATAACATGAACATTTTCATAACATATTTGTCAATTAAGAAAACATATCAATATGGCTCATAAACATACACATGTAATATTCGGTTTCTGAGTACTCAGCCTAGAGTTTAACCCCAATCTAGGAGGGCGGTAGGTCAAGCATTTTCCTTGATCTTCACTTATCCTACCCATACATGAGTCAATCGGCCAGGCTTTATACCGACTACCATGACTATCTATAACCAATCAAGCATTTTCCTTGATCTTCACTTGATTGTCATACATAACAGGACTATAGTCCCTACTGTCTATTTCATGACCGTTTAGAGCCTTTATACTTAAAAATCATTTCATACGTCACATGCATAATTCAATAAAACTAAAAAAAATAACATTCATTTTTTCTAGCATTTAACACAATAAAACATTTGAAAGTAGGCATACATGATCCATCTTTTGCATATATCAAAATAAAACATTTAATAAAAAATACAGAGGGTAAACACCACCTACCTCGGACTGCTCGACCGGATACTTCTAACTCTCCTTACTCTTGGGTTGAACCTATAGTAGATACACAATCATTCTAATTAGATTGTATTTTTATTTATTTTATATATATAATATTTTTTTCTAACTAAATATTCCCTAATCTAAGAAAATTTGGACAATCTAAATCCCAAACCTATTTACCCAAAAAGAATAATAATAATGATAATAACAATAATTTCAAAATCTCCAAATTATTATCAAATCTTAGTTACTCTTATCCGACTAATTAATAACTAGAATATACACTAATCCATAATTAATTCATCAATTCGAAAATTAAATTAAATAAGCTAACCAGAGAAATTCAACAAAAACATCTATGAAAATATTTATTTATTTTCAATTGACAATCGCAATACATGTAGGTAACTATTAGTCTAGATTATCAATTGACATCTAATATAAATTTCTACAATTTAAGTAATGATAACTACTAATCATTAATTAATGAATGCCACTATTAAAAATTCTCCTATACCCCAAGACTCAAACTTACCTACTGGAACGTACATAGAGAATTAGTAGTATTACTTTATTCATTATTTTATTTGTTGTCCTTATCCCTCAATTCCTACTGTTCACCACAAGAAATACCAAATCTTGTACGCATGACAATTGATCCGGCACCATGAAATTCAAGTCATTGGCTATGTTATGCTATGCAACTTAAATTTTAAATTTCTTTTTTTTTAAGCCATGAAATTCCGAAAACTCTAGCTTTTCAATAATCATAACAATAGTAATAATAATACTACTAATAATAATAATTTAACAATAAACTATTGTCTAGATAATTAAATTAATGTGTTATGTAATAACTTTATAAATAGAGTACTTACGAAACTGGCCATAAAAGAAAAAGAACTAACAAATTGGCAGTGGAAATTTGGTTTCCAAGTCACCAGGAATAGTTTTAATAGAAATTTGGTTGTTCGTCCATATCCATTATCAATGTTTCAAAGGACAAATAGGATTTCAAAACTAGACAAGAGTGAGCAAGTTATTCATGTGAAAATTAAATATAAAACAGTAGTAGGGCATAAGATTATGAAGGAATTAATGAGTAGTACGTTGGACATGGTAGATGTTAAGAGTTGTAAAAAAATTAGAAGTCAAAGATGAATTTGTCGGCAAGACAAAATATTAAATTAGAGGAAAATTGAAAAAAATCACAATTGATTTTCATATCTATCGACAAAATTAACAGGAAACATGTGCCAAATAATATATATATATATATATATATATATATATATATACTGCTATTAGCAATTTAACACTTAAATGGAACTCAATGTACATATACGAAGGAAACAACTAAGCTAAAGTTTGGTTTTGAGCATTTTTAGAACTAGCAGTAAAAAATAAAAAAAATTAACTAACTGGTAGTAAGAACACAATTAACTAAATAATTAAATAAAGAAATATCCTTAGAAGAGAAGTGATCTAACTAGAATTCTGCTCAATCAACTGGATCTATCCTCCCCTTAGAAGAGTTTCTATATCCCTTAGAAGAGTCTCTATTGTCTGATGACTAAGAAAAGAAAGCAGAGAAAGAGAGAGAGTTGGAAGGAAATGAAATTACGTCTGATGCATTTACTAGGTTAAGTAGTTTCGGAAGTTAACATTTTGAACAACTACCTAACCACTATCAGAAGTTATCTCCCCAACTTTCTCTACCACTACCTGAACACTTTCTCCCTCCATAACTTCCCCATTCTATTTTACTTATTAATTGTAAAATACTATTATTAATATATATATAAATATAGACACTTGCACATATACTAAATATGAGAAAAAGATTTTCGGATATTACAATCACAACCTTCCTAGCGTTTGAATATTGTTAATTGTGTTCACATATTGAAGATCTGAGCTTTTTCTTTCTTTTATTTTTTTCACAAAAAGGAAATCTTCTCCACAATAAAGATTCCTGACCATAAAATTTTTCAAACAATTTGTATTGAACATTCTCACTTGAGTATATAAATTGTATTCCCGATCCATATTCCCTGCCGTGCATATATAGTAACACTTACGGTACAACTGACTTTATTTTCCAAAGTTTTATTATTTAGAAGTCGAGACCAGCAAAAAATCGTGAAAGTAGTACATAGTTCAATATATAGAAATGAAAAGTTAAAGTTTGGTAAATACACGGAAGCGAAAAGTATGACTTCTAGAAAAGAAAAGGAGAGAAGGAAAAAAAAAAAAGCTTGTTTAGTAAACCTCACGGAACTAAGAACATTTATAAACTCTCGAAAGCTCCCAAATTAAAGAATATGAACGCATTGAATAATAAGGAAGATGGGATAGTTTGAGAAAAAGACGAATGAAATACAAAACTAAACATCTAGAAAGTCTTCACTGCATATTAACTCATTATCTGCTCATTCTTTCTCTGGATAACTAAAAGTCGGCTGTTAATTTAACTTGCAAGTGAAATAATTCTTTCTCAAATTTTTGTAGGCTTGTAATAATTCAGAATACCTTTTTCGGACTTCTAGAATAGACTACTTGTGATGTAATTCATTCCTGTTCGTGCAAAATCACCAATCTTAGTATACTCGATATGTTGTACTACTCCACTCATAAAAGAGGGAAAGGGAACAACCCTGTTTGGATTATTAAAGTTGTTTCTTTCGGTTTTCTCACCAGCAAAATAATTTACGTTACCTTTTAATTTTTTAAGCAAAAAAGAATAGTACTACAATACAGGAAATGTTGATAGGCGAATAGAGGTCTAGAATAACTATATCCTCTACTTTACCAGCTGATATTATTAGTCGCCATAAAAGAATGGTTTGAAAGGCTAGGCTCGCTAAACAGTGCAAATGTTGCAAGAAAATTAATAAAAGAACTGTTCAAAATTTTGCTTTTGTGCCTTCATTATGTAGAGTTGATAAAGTTAACACTAAAGTTTAAGATGCTACGCTGATCACGTAGGCCTTCATGCACATGGTTTTCTTAAAAGCCAAACAAAACACTTAATTCTACGTGATCCTGTTTTAAGTCTAAATAATACTACAAAATTGTTTTTTTTTTTATTCTAAGACTCAATTATTGATCATGATAGATATGTATTCAGGCTACTTATAGCATGGTAGCCGGAGACACAGAGAAACTAACAAAATAGAGCCCAGCTAGATTGTTTCTCTGTTGTTTCAGGATCATAACAATTTTCGCAGGAATAGATACTCTAGCAAAGTTGGAAAACAAAAAGCCAATCGAAAAGTAGGCTAAAGCGGTCGAATGCTGGTTCGAAGAAAACTTGACAAGACTTTAAATCACCTTAACTTAGAACGTATTCGTATTAAAATATATTAAAAGAAATAATAATTCAAGCAGTCAAGTGTACAAGTCTATATGATAGAACTCAAAAAGAAGCAGGCTAAGGATGCGTGGCTCCATATGTATATTTTTTATATTACACAGAAGAAACTATTGAGTAGCAAATTCATGCGTAGCGTAGTAAAAACAGCTCTATTTAACTTGACTAGTTTTCACCTCAACTTCTGGTTAGCTTTGAAATTAAGTTTGGCTATGAAAGACAAACTTAACCATGCTACAATTAGATTTGGTAGATGAAGACAAAATTCTCAAGGACAGTGAAATTCGGTTCGCTGAAGTTGCCTAGTTTCTTCTTGAGAGATTGAAGTTGCATCTGTGTCTTAATATATTAATAAAAGTTCTGAATGCTGAGTCCTTGTGGCCATCGAGCTACAATCTCGCCAGGACTATCTCCTTGACCATGGGACAATAAGATCGACATTCTACCTTATAGTGTTCGGCCATGGCATTTTTTCTTTATCATTTAACACTTTCAGGTCGTTGAAAATTGAAATCCCAACTATTGGAAACGATTTATCACCTTATTGCATAATCAAGAGATTAATTCCAAGACTTCTTGTTACTTTTTTTTCAGAAGAGTTGTCTCTTTACACATTATCGACCATGAGAAAGAGACGAGGACGACTACATTCATTACGTGTTATCCCACATCCTTTTACACATTCTTTTAAAGTTCAAAGAAAAACAAAGCTGTTGTAGTTATACTAAATCTGATTATTAATCAAATTTTAATGACGACGCTACCTAGAATATAATCGGTCAAGAAAAACTTATAGATAATAAATGAGAACTTATGTAAAATAAGTACCTCAACTAATACTATGGACTGACAAATTTGAGGTACTATCGAGGCATGAAAATGATTAAATAACTATAGAAAGGAAAAAATAATTAAATAACTATAGAAAGGAAAAAATAAACATAAAATCAAATTGATCGATTTGCATATAACACAGTGATCTTGATACTAGTTTTGTTTACTATCTGTTTTGCTGTAGTTTTACTACTGGTCTTGCTTCCATTATATTCAAAGGCAGCCAAACGCCTCCACCAAAAGATTTAGAAAGTTTTATTTGGTTGACAGGTCAATTCGTTATTTTGTGGGAAGATATCTTGTATTATTATTATTCATTCATTCGGAGTAAGAATTTGGCAGGCGAATGATTAAAGATGCTCTTTAGATTAGTGACCCAAGAAGGAAAAAGAAAAAGAAGATAAAGACTAATAATAAAGATGGATATAATGATGGAGGTCCATGAAAACTTAATCAAAGAACTTACTTTATTTCATCTCAATTTGTTTATCCCTTGACTTTCACGGGGTGGTACAATTTTCCATGAATTTTCCAAATTCCTGTTTTCTTTTTTTTTTTCGGTTTCTTTCTCATCAAATCATTCTATAATGTTCAAACCAGTGTTTTTTCTCTTGTTTTGCCCTGTTTTTTTAACTTTCCTAATTTTGTCACCAGATAACACGGTCTAACTAAACTATTTTTTAAGCCATTTAGTTATTTTCTCCAGGAAAGTGTCTCGTGCATCTCCTCTAAAAGTCCGATTTCATAAGCAACACATAATTAAATATTTATTATAGATCGTATTCTCTAGATTTCAAGGTAATGATCTTGTTGTAGTAGGTTTAATCAAATCCATTCGTTCTTTAATCTTTATCAAGACATGTCATCAAGGTTTATCTTACAAAATTCTACCACTAATAGAGGAACTACGATCACCCCTATCATTAATTATCTCCAAAACAGAAAGAAAAAACGAAATATAGAAACCCCTCTTAAATTAGAGACTTATCCAATTTGTAATGACAAGGAAAATGAAAGAATCGCAGGTCTCAAAGGCTCCAGACTAATGGTTTGCGTAAAGTCTTGGGATGGCTAAGAAAACATTCGATAAGGCTAAGAATTATCTAATCCGATGGACATAATTTTCAGGTAAAAAAAACTATAGTATTTACTTCCATTAGTTTAATTAATACTGTGTCGGGGAATTATAGTTTTAACCATCTCTATATGGACTAATCTAGTCTATTTGATGCTCCACCGCCATTGGAACTCTACGGGCCGTCAGTTAAAAAAAAATTCTGTAGGCCACCTCGTCATTACCCTATTGTTACTCAGTCCGTCATACTAGCCATATCACAACCAATCCTTTTTACCTCAAAACTGCACGCGTCCGGAAATCAACTTGTCTGTCAAGCTCCCATTATTTTTAACCGCAGTAGTAATGGATAACCCGTGTTAATAATCTAACTCAACCATGATTCACCCCACTACTCCCTGTGTTTATATTTGGGGTGAAACCACTACCCATACCTGCAAAAAATCAGCCCAACTGAAAGCCACTCCAAGGTGAAATAAAGCGCAAAGAAAATGATGATCGGAGAGCACAACCGCCCCGGTCCAATGATCCAGGTTCCTCCTTGGCCGACGTCATTCGCTGAGAATCAGACGGCTGATGTTTCTTTCGCCTTAAGTCCCAATGCCAGCGCTCCGTACTCTAGCAGCCCTAGCTTTGATGACTACTCCAATTTCCTCCAGAACGATGCTTTAACGGCGCTCCGGCGCTATCTGCCCTCCAACGTTAAAACAAACTGGAGTGACCTCGTATTGGAGGTGTTGGACTCCGAAAACGAGGACTGCTTCGGGAAAGACTTGGATCTTCCTGTAGACGCTTATTCATGCGATCATTTCCGCATGTTTGAGTTTAAGGTGAGGAAGTGCATGCGTGCCAGGTCGCATGATTGGACCGAGTGTCCGTACGCTCATCCCGGAGAAAAAGCTCGTCGGAGGGATCCACGCAAGTATCATTATTCGGGTACTGCATGCCCGGATTTCCGTAAAGGGAGTTGTAAGAAAGGTGATGCTTGTGAGTTCTCGCATGGCGTATTTGAGTGCTGGCTCCACCCTGCTCGCTATCGTACCCAGCCATGCAAAGATGGGCTTAATTGTAAGAGAAGGGTCTGTTTCTTTGCTCACTCGCCGGAGCAACTCAGGGTTCTTAGCCCGCTAGCTGACTCCTATGACGGCTCTCCTAACAGGGTTGCTGTTGAGGGGTCTTTTGGGAAAGCACTGCAGTTCATGTCGTCGCCGGAGTCGGGCTCGCCGCCGTCTGAGTCGCCCCCGATGTCTCCCATGACTACTTCCACTTCGATGAACTCACTGAGTCGGTCCGTGGGCTCCAACTCGGTCCACGAGATCATGGCGTCTCTCCGCCAGTTGCAGCTGAATAAAGTCCAGTCCATGCCTTCTTCTTGGGCCTTGCATGCGGGTGGTTCCGGGTCCGGGACACCCAGGATGGCCGTGACCCGACCCGGATTCTGCAGCATGCCTTCCACGCCGACCCGGACGGTGACCCGAAAATACTTCGACACCTGGGACAACGGAGGGTGTGAGGAGGAGCCAGTGATGGAGAGGGTAGAATCCGGGAGGGATTTGAGGGCTAAGATATTTCAGAAATTGAGCAAAGAGAATC
Organism: Mitragyna speciosa; assembly: GCA_024721245.1. Lineage (NCBI taxonomy): Eukaryota > Viridiplantae > Streptophyta > Magnoliopsida > Gentianales > Rubiaceae > Mitragyna > Mitragyna speciosa. The sequence continues at coordinate 23,539,459 of CM045556.1, read as the reverse complement.
CTTTGGATCGGGTCGACCCGAACCCATCTGATTCAGCAAATCCCGATGTTAAGTGGGTGTCGGATCTGGTACAGTGAAGATTAGGAAATGATGAAGCGTGTTATAGGGGTACTTATCGGTAATGATTTTGCTAATTACGGGGAACTATTATTTGGTGGCCTTTAGATTTTGTGCCTTTCTTTTATTTATCCTAGCATGTGATTATTTATAATTTAGGAAAAAAAAGGGAAAAGAGAAAAAAGCATGGGAGGATAGAAGAAGGGGATTTGGATGGTTTATTCGAAGCAACAAATTAGAGATTCTGTGCATACTATGTCGTTGTAAATTAAATTTAAAAGCATTACTACTAAATTTAGTAGTAGTACTAAAAATGGTGCTTGGCTTGGAGGGAGGGTGAAGAGTAATCTCTTCTTTTTGGGGAACGAAGCTTCTAAAGGATTGTGTTTTGGACAGCTAAAGGATTTGGTACCAGCAGAAGAAGATTGTGTACTCTTATTGTTACTACTAATTATTGTAATTTGTCAAGGTTGTCTCATATCATGTGTAAGTATTTATTTTTCTCATCAGATGTTGCTTTTTATTGTAAATATTGATGAGCTAAGATATGCTGTGTGTGTAATTCGTTCGATCAATTTGATTAAATCAGTATTCCAATCATTGTCTCTACGCTTCAAGTCTTAAGCCTCGTGCGTGCGTGCGTGCGTGTGTGTGTGTGTGTGTTTGTGTTTTGGGTGGCTTTCTGCTTCTCTTTCTGTTTTCTGTTTCCTTTGCAATTGGGCATATGTGGCAGGGTGATGCTATCTGTTACTATCACTGCAATTAAGATGGTTGTGGAATAGGCGGTGTTACAAAATTTGGGTGTGTCATTGTTTGTGGTGGGGTTAGGCTTGGACGAATGGGGGAGGGTAGGGTCCGAGGGGTATAGGGGAAATGCTGAGTAGTCGTGTTTAAGGGGGACAGTTGAGATTTTTTGCCTTTAGGAAAAGTCGGAAGTTGACTGTTTTGTTTTGACATGGCCAGAAAATCTGGAGGAAATTCTTGTTCTTATCCATTTGCGAAGGGCTTAATGCCAAATTTAATGGGCAGTTGAATAAAGATCTTCCCTTTTGGTCGAGTCTTGAGTCTTGACCGGAAAATAATGAAAAGAAGAAAAAGAAAGGGACTACCATTTACCATTCCAATGTAGTGTAACCGGCCTTGCACGCAATCCAAGGAAGTCTGCTGTACTATAGCAGCGTTATGATTGAGGCTGCAGCCACTTTATTGAGTTTTGTTGTGAACTTAAAATTGGCAGATGAGTAATCTAATTACAGAATAAAAACTTCTTAGTTGAAAATTAATAAATTTAACACAACTGACATGTACTGCACACACTATCACTTCGAATTCGTAAATTTGACAATTTGTGGTTTGGGTAACACAATTTGGTGTTATATTTATATTACACCACTTAAGTGATTGATAGGTGCATTTGTCTTTAGAGACATGATTAGTGAGTGTACATTTATCAATCACTTAAGTAGTGTAATATAAAAATAATATTAAATTTTTGGTATTATATTTATATTACATCACTTAAGTGATTGATAGGTGCACTTGTCTTTAGAGACATGATTAGTGAATGTATATTTATCAATCACTTAAATAATGTAACATAAAAATAATATTAAATTATTAATATAACATGAATATAATATTAAATTGTGTAACAGGAAACTTAAAATCATCTGTGACCCCTCCTTGTGGTGTTGCCTCTGGATGACCACTTCTTTTACACCTGTATCGGCGGTTGTCCTCCTTTTCTGTGGTTGAAGATACAGAAACTGAAAGATAAAAGGGAAATCCCCTGGAAATATTATGGCTATCTCATGTCAGAAAAATTTCACGTGTAATTTTGTGTGTGTCTGGGGAGATAAGGTTTGCATATCAACTGGAATATGAATATATGCTCTTTTACATCGACGTTTCCGTAAGCATGTGTTAAGTTTTTAAACTTATTTTGTGTTTTTATTTAATGTTTTTCTTCTTGTCCTTGCTTTGCCCCAGGAATTTTTACTACAGCTGCATGTTTTTCTTATTTTGTGATTTTTATTTAATTGTTGCCGTTGGATATGATCGGTGTTTTGTAGATCATCGAAGATCATGCACATCCCAACCTCGTAAAGAAAGAGACTTCCTTGCAAAACATTGTAGTATGCGAATGGATATTTCAAGCGTCCAACGTGAGCTTGTTTTTGACAATTTAGTTCTGAAATGTTTGACAACGTTAGCTTTTCTGATGTCCGGGATATATATTGAGGAATAAAAATGTGTTCCCCTTGTGTAGATTACTAATCGCATTTGGTAAAGTGAAGGATTAGTGAGCATAAGCATGTCTGAATTGGCGAGGAGATAGGAGCATGATGACAATTTAACCCATGGTTTTCTTTCTTTTTGGAATAACAAGCCCCTAGTTTTCTTTGTTCACTTCCAAATCGCTTCTTTGTTTTTTTTTTTTTTTTCCAGCATCATGACCGATGCACTAAATAATTTAGCCAATAAAAATCCGCGTTTCTTTCCTTCTAAAGACTTGCAATTGGAATAAAAATACATATTAGTAACAAATAGTGAATCGAGCAGTTACAACTCTCAATATCCTCTTCAAATCGTACTTTAACAGGAGATCCTCAGTTCAATTATCCGTTTCCTTCAAGACTCCTCTTTGTAATAAAATATAATAAAAAAAAAAATCTTGCCATCCCTGTTTCCTCCTGTTAACCCAAACTATGAAAGATTCTAAAATTGTTGGAATAAAACTATGGATGGAATGCAAAATTTCTGTATTTATTCTCTATATAATTGTCTTTAATTAGCAGACCGTGCTCCTTTTTATTATCACTCTTTCGGTCCGGGGAAGACCCTTAACAGAGACGCGGAGGGGGAAGGATGAGAGCCAAAACAAAGCCCCACAGTTATCTAGGTTTTTTTTTTTTTTTTTGGAAACCCAGTTTTCTAGGTTAATGTCCATGATATCCGATGTCTGTTGATACACTTTCAGCAGCAAATTCTAACTAATCTGGTGTTAGGGGGATTATTTTTCGGGCCTAAACACCCATTGGCCCAATTATTTAGTGAGCCCCAGGATCAAACGTGTTACACTTTGTTCGCAAGAAGATATTGAGGTCTCACTACAACGAATGTATCCACGTGGTTCCTTTCATAAGTCATGCAGTCAAGGAGATGCCCAGTTTGGTTAAGTCTCTTTTGGGCCTCCATATGCATGTATAAGTAGTTTTGGTGGCCTGTTGAAAGATTCCTTCGAGTTAAAATCTGAAGGGCTCAAGGCCCAACAGCATAATATAAACTACGTCAATTCGTACCGCGTCGTCACCGTAAAATTCTATTTGCCGGAACAAAAGTCAAAATCTTCACCACCCGACAGGAAAAATTTACTAAAATTTTATGTATAATTCTACATAAGCACGTATTCTAGGTCATATGTAGAAAATTTTACAGAGAAAGTTGTGCGCCAAATATTAGCATCAGAACATGTGATCAGAGCTACTAGCAGTAATACTTTAATTAATTGATAGAAAAAATTAAATGGAGACTAAGGGCTTTTTGTCATTTGATATCGTTGGGTTAATGATTACGTTGTTTCATTTTTTTTTGCATTCAACTTGATAGTAATAGCTACAATTAGACTTGTTTATTCTAAGCACTCGAGAACTAATCCAAAAGGCAAGACAATTTGTTTCATGCTTTTCTTTTACATAAAATAGGGGGAAAAAAAATCCACGTTGAGCCAGCGAGGAATTGGCATGGAAGAACGTAAATAGTTTTTGCTGTTGACAAATACAAATTGTCCCAAGTTGAAACCGTCATTGCGAGGAAATAACTATTAGCCAAGATAGTTAAATTTTGCTCTAGATTAAAAAGAAAAGTTCAAACTTACCCAGAAGGCATAATTTCTACTTTCTACTCGTACAGTGGAAGAGTTCTACTTTATCAAAACGAGTATTTGGAAGAGTTCTACTTTGATCAAGAACAAGTATTTGGAAGAGTTCTACTCTGATCAAAAGGATAGCTCCAACTTGTTCTCAAAAAAAGAAAAGGTAAAAAGAAGAGAGCGTAGCTCGACGTCATTATGTACAAGTTTGGAATGACGTGTTAACGTGTTGTTGATAGTGGATCGTGTAAAATAAAATAAAATTGTTAATGACATTACCATGTCTTTTAATGCTAGTCCCGTTATTTTTTTTTTAATCACATAATATATAAATACAAGGTTTTCTTTTTAACGAATATCATTAAGGCGAAACAAAAAGATTGGAGATAAATTCACACCTCAAGAATTTATTATTGACACTTCTGACGAGCTTCATATTAATGGATACCACCATAAATAGAATTTTTTTTTTTTTTGGCAAATACAGTAAGTTAAACATGTATGCAATTCTTGCAAGGAGATAAGATACAATTTAAGCAAAAAGACAAATATGATTATTGATTTCTCAAGTGAAGTCTATGACATTTGATGCATGGTGCCTTGACTGACCATAAGAACTTCCATGGATCCTAGCTAGCTTGATAGCAAAAGTAGTAGGTTATGTATGTTCACATTGGACTAACCCTAGAGTCCTGATGAACAATATTGACTGAGTTACTCCATTGCCTATATCCGATTGGGACCCAAAAGTAATGAATTGAAAAATGCAGAAACTTTAAATTGAAGTTTTGACAGGGTCAAGACTCTAAGATCACTTAAGCTTTTCAATTTAAAACCATATATATATGACATTAGAATGAGCCCACTGATTTTTTTTTACCACATCTCAATCAAGTTCTAAAGTTCCATTTCCCTCTTTTGGTGATCAAGTTGTTGTTGGCCCTTAATTGTAAATTGTACTGTCAGGTTAATTTTGTGAGAATGGGAAGAGCTCCATGTTGTGACAAAACCAAAGTTAAGAGGGGACCGTGGTCACCGGAAGAGGACACCACCCTCAGGAGCTACATCGAGAAATATGGCACTGGTGGCAATTGGATTGCTTTACCTCATAAAGCAGGTTTCTTTAGCTTAAAGTTGTCGTGTTCTAATTTCCCATCGATTCTGGTTTTATGCTTGCTTTTGTTTCATTATTTTTTATGGCTTCACAAATTCTTCTATTCTTGAGTACCACATCTGGAAATTTGGATGATCCTGGTTCTGAAACATTTCTGATTCTTTTTTATTAAGGTCTGAAACGTTGTGGCAAGAGTTGCCGGCTCAGGTGGCTGAATTATCTTAGGCCAGGCATCAAGCATGGAGGTTTTACTGATGAAGAAGATAATACCATTTTGACACTCTACCGTAACATGGGAAGCAGGCTAGTCCCTTAAATAATTGAACTCCTTTTGTTTTCTTGGCTTTTTCTTTTATTTTTTAAATTCTCTAGTCGCTTTTGGCCCATCCTTCAGATTTATGAAGTAATTAAAGAGTTTTTCAATTCATACAGATGGTCAATCATAGCTTCACATCTTCCAGGAAGGACAGATAATGATGTGAAGAACTACTGGAATACCAAGTTAAAGAAGAAGCTGTTGGCAGCAGGAGCAAAAGGACTCGAAGAAGTAGTCAATACCTCCAATCCCACGACCATAGTTCCCATCAACAACAGCAATTCAAATAGTTTTACTACCAAATCCTCCGATTTCAGCTCAGCAACCTCATTCAACGAACTCCAGCCAAATTTTTGTGGAAATTCAGTTTATCCAAGTACGAGTTCAGAATCATTGATGCAATATTCATCTATGGATCATGTGATTCAGGGCTATCCTGCTGGAGTTGTTCCAGATATGCTTCACCAGTCAACATCAACTAATCAGTTCACACTTCCAAGGCTGCTGGACTTTGAAGAAAATGGCACACCTCAAAATGGTCTCACCACTTCATCATCTCAAGAAATTTCAAGTCTTTCACCTCCCTATTCTTTTGCAAAGAGCTATGCCTCTTGGAACGACAACGTAGTTGCAGACGGAGTGGGATTTTTCATGGAATTGGAGTCCAAATTATCTGACATTGATCTCCTTCAGAACACACAACAAGAAGTAAATGTCAATACTGAAGTTGATGGTTCCAGTTTACTTAACTATTGTGATCTTACAGAGGGTGGTTTTTTGGCAAACATTTCTGACAATATTGTGCCCTCCCAAGGGCTCAATCAAAGAGCTTTTCCTGTCTTTGATTAACAAAAGGAGCTGCAGAAATGTCAAAGAACCAAGAATTACATACATAACGTATGAATATTATTTCTTACTAGGGTTATTAGGGTAATGCGCGCGTTATGTTGATGGATTAAGTAGAGCAAATTTGGTTAAATTATTAAATTAATGAAATTTCAATGATTATATATGGATAAGCAATGTTGAGGTTTCCTCTTTTCTTGTTTTCTTTTTGTAGTAAGATATGTTATTATTCTTGTAAAATAATGTGGCGGTAAAGAGTTATCAAAAAAATTAGATTTAAAAAAAAGTGATAATTTTTTAAAATTTTTTAATACATTTATTGAAATATATAATAATGAAAAGTCTCAATACCATCGTCAATTTTTCTCTCTTGCAATAAATATTAATTGTACTTTTGACGAGGCCATGTTATGGACTCAGTTTCTTCAGCAGGGTGCAGACTAATCTAAGTCTCCAAGTACAATTAATTCTTTTTTTTTTTTTTTTGAGAGAAGTACAATTAATTCTTGGGCAAAATATTCGTGAATGTCAACGTCAGCTAATTTTGTCACCTTAGCCTTGTCAGTAGTCACAAAAATTACATGGAATGGCCTATTCAAAGCTGAGAATGGTCCCCACCTGACACATTATATACGCAAACTCACACCCTATCTCATCGCGGTATAAATTTGTGTCTGTGTGCTGTTTTGTGTCTCTGAATCTTGAGCGTGTTCGTAGGACAAAGAGATTTTTATATGTACAAGTTTACTGCTGTATACTGCTTTTATGTGTAGATTTTATAGTTTAAAAAAAATATTACATAATAATAGTGATATATTTAATATAAGAAATTGATGAAAGAATATTTATGTGATTATTTTTTACACCACAAAATTTACCAATAGAGTCATAGACTGATCGATGTAAAAATTTTTTCCTAGTAACAACATATGAAGCATATTGGATTGTAACATTCACCGGTATTTTGGTAAAGTGCAAGTTGTTGTCAATGAATTGCAAATTAGCGGAATTGCAAAACTAGTAAAATCACCACACATTCTTTATTATGAATATATGCTATTTACGTAATGAAATTACGACAATCAGACTGAACATTTTCCAATTTTTGCCCCACTAAGATATTTAAGAACTTTTCGGCCAATTTCTTGCTTGGTCTTCGGTGGTCAAATCAGAATAAAATATGTTATTTCTTCCATGTTTTCGATGTCCAGTTTCTACCTTTACGAGTTTACATCTGAAAAAGTATTACAATAATATATTTTCCAAACCGAATATAACTTTTAGGAACAATAAGCTATATTAACTCTGTTTGCTTGTTTCTGTTAAAATATATCTTTTTAAAACTTAAAATATGTACTTCAATTAATTTTTTATCTCACATATATATTTATCAAAAAATAAATCTAAAACTATAATATTAATATTTTTAAAAATACCTCAAGAAATGTCCATTAATTTTCCCACTTGTACGAGCAATTGAAGAAATATTCCAAGCATAAAGAGATGCTTGCGTCTGCTTGCACAGCAGCACATGCACATCGATCTCAACTTGTATTCCAGGCAATTTGTTGTTACCTTTAATCGTTTTATCCACTACTGGAAAAAGTGAACTTACGTTATCTTGCATTCTCCCGTAACTTCTTGGTTGCTTCCTCGGGGATAGGAACGTCTGAGGGAACTTATTGTGAAGATTAAGTCCACGCTTTACGAGTTCTTCTTGCATGTTGTAGACTTGACATTTTATGGATTTGTACTAACAAAAAGATGCAATGGGATGTCGGGGTTATTGGTTTATTGGTAATTGCAATTTTTTTAGTATATCATTCGATTCAATAATTGGATTTAAAGACTGTTATAAACTTGATTTGTTTAATCCATTATTCAAAAGTTAGTGAGGATGGTCTAAAATCTACTAGTATATGCGTATAGCCACGAGCATGAAGATGCCATTTCGCCATTAGACATCTTAAGGAGCTTCGATACGTCGTCCTCTCAACTTTCTTTACTAATGACAATCTCATAATTTCCACTTTTAGTACCATTTTTTCCTACGAGAAAGCCCAAAAAAAAAGGTGGCATTATTCAGGATTTCCATAGCTATTTACCATAACAACTTAAATTAATATCGTCTTCCTTATGGTAAGGAGAGAAAAGGAGGAAAAGAAGAGGGAGGGGGGTCGGGGGAGAGGGAAAAGAATTTGGATATCTGCCTCAAGAAATGTAAATCTCAAAATTTTCTGGATTTTTCTAACAGCAGTTTATTGAACATTTTTGAAAATTTTCTTGTGAATCCTCCAATTTTACGTTCTATTTTATATCTAAACGGCAATATACTTGAGCAAATTACGGTTAAGCTTCTTGAATTTTACCCCACTATCTTACCTGATTTTCATGTTACACTTATCTTCTTTCAAGTGTTTTTAATTCTTAAGTTAACCTTTAGAATCATGCAGATTGGAAACAACTGTCGTTGAAAAGTATAGAAAATCTATAAAAGTTGCTCCATGTGAATAGAATTATAAACGAACTGAGTTGTTTAATAACATAACTTGGCTTGGCTCTTAAAAATTCGAGTTTGGTTCATTCGTATAGGTAGATAAACCGAGATGTTTGTGAACACAGTTCGGGCTAACTCATGAAAGCTTGAGTTCAACTCGTTCGTATATCTAAACGATTCGAGCCCGGATACAAATTTTGACTCGTTTATTAAATGATCGAGCTCAAGCGATAAACGAATAAGAATTCGAACATAAGATATTCGGCTCGAATAAACTCGCTTGCTTAATAAACAAGCAATAATTCGAACATGAGATACTTGACTCAAAAAATACCTTTACATTTATTAGAACTCAACTGTTCATGAAGAAAGCTCAACTCGGCTTGTGAAATGTTGAATTCGACTTGTTTGTATGGCTAAACAAGCCGAACTTGAATATAAATTTTGACTCGTTTATTAAACGAGCACGAGCTCAAACCGAGAATACTCGGGTCGGCTCGTTTATAGCTCTACACACGAATATTAGTGTGGTATTTAGCCATATTTTTTCGTTAACGTTGGATTTCAATAATATTACAATAACTGGTGGTAAATGAAAGCCGTGCTATTCATCTGCATTTGCATCACCCTAAAACTTTATAAGTATTTAGGGTTAGACATTAGAATAAATTGTTTCGCACATTTACGTTAAATTATTTCGCACGTTTACTTAAAATTTCTTAATTCAACCTTCCTAGCTTGACGTGACATTTCAAGAAACATAACTTGAAAATATGTGTGCTCATTTATTGAAGTAATTCACTTTTTTCTCGATTAGAAATGAATGCTTCTTGTTACCCTTCCAATTTAGACAGGAAAAAATCAATTTGCGAATCTTGCGATATATTGATTCAAAGATTCTTCTTAGAATTAATCCAAGTTGAAATTTGAATATACAGGCTTAGGAAGAAAAAATGTAGTAAAGCCTTCTGTTTTAAGAGTTACGCCAAAGCAGAGCCGAGGCCTCGCCATTTGGCTTCTATCCAATTCCTGCAAGTTGGATGCAGTATAACTGCTAAGTATCATGGTGTACCTGTCTAACTTTAAATATGAACCGTAAATTAATGTGAGATGGAACTTGTGAGTCCTTTTCCTGTCAAAGCCACATAAATAAGTGTTCTGCATAGAATGAATTCAATAACAATGACATGCGGCCTTTTCTTTTAACCGGTCAACCTTTTCTTGCACCTAATTGTCCGCGGAAATTTCCGGTTTGTACTTGGCACACTTCAATCATATTTGCCGGCTATTAACTTTCTATGGTTGTTTAAGGCAGCACGCTACTTGTTCTTTCTTTGACGGAAAAACGAAAAGAAGTGCCAGGTACGTATTTCTGTGTTAATCAAAGCTTATCATACTTTTCAAAGCGATTATTTCCATATTGAAAATTTCGACTTGAATGTTGTATAATTGAATACTAGAGGTAACTTATTACCCAAAAAAAAAAAAAAAAAAAGAATACCAGAGGTAACTAAGTTGGCAAGTGTATTCACACTTTGTGATGTACACAGAAAGTCAATTCTCATGCATCCTTTCATTAACATAGATATCACAAAACAAAAATAATATATGCCCTTTATATTTGTAGTCAATATAACAACAAATATTTTCGGAGCATTGAAATATCGAGCCAATGAAGTGCTACGACATGTCAATAGCTTCAGTTGATAAACGTTAAATTTTCAAGAATTAACAGTACCTATCCGTCAAATTTAATGAAACTTGCACGACTTGGTTCAAATTTTATGCATCAATTTTTCGTAATTTAGGGTCTGTTTGTTTCGACTGAAAATATTTTTGAAAATTATTTTTAAAATTTTTCCAGGTACCAAACACCATAAAATATTTTCCTGTGTAAAATATTTTTTAATTTTCCTTCCTTTGATTGAAAATAACTTACATACTTAATGAATGCAAGTTATTTTCCTTAGAGTCTAAGAGTGACAATAAAACTTTACGTAACTACTCTTATAACTTCAATTAACAAACTAATTTTTATTTGTAATTCTTATCAACTATTTTTTTTTATAATCTTGGGCTTCACAATAATATGATTATAGTTATGTATATTTTATCATTATATTATTTTGAACATTAATTACAAACAAGACAATATCTAGTTAACTCTAATTACTTGTCAAATAGTTATTACAATTGTTATTAATCTATTTAACTCGTATGAACAATAAAAAAGTCAAAAAAATTAATTTTCAAAAGATTTTGACGTTGTTATCCAAACATCGAAAATTGTAAAGAAAATGACATTTTCTATGTAAAATGTTTTCTTAAAAAAATATCTTACGTCCAATCAAACCCACCTTATTGTGCTATCTTTTGCATCCAATAGGGGACCGGGACTATGATCAATTGAGATATTTCCCATACACAGTTAGCTTCGTCTCGACAAAATCTAACAAAAAATATAATATCTCGTTTAGTTATACTATACTTTTAAATTAGATTGAAAGAAGAACCAAACCAATCGATGATGGAATTAAATTGGGCTCGTAAGGGTTTCGCTAATTAATCAAATAAAACATGAACAAAATTTTGACGTCAATTAATATTTTAAGTAAAGTTCAAACTTGACGTAATAATCATAAAATTTGAAAACAGAGATCTTATTGCGTATCGAGTGTCATTCAATCTTGTAAAACTTCCACATCACCATTAGGGACAGAGATATGGCGAACGAATTTACCTGCTTTTCTATCAAAACATTGATGATTTTAATAAAAGCATGAAAATATATTGAAGTGTTAATCTTTTTATAAAGTAGCAAAATCAATTTTATAAAACTTAACTCCAAAGTCGACCAGAAAGTCCATATAAATGATTCCACTTAAAAAAGAATTTCCCACCTCTCTCCTACTTTTCTAAATAAAAGAGTTCATCTCGGTTTTGTGAAAATCATCTTTAAAATCATGTCGACGCCTTTTTATTTTTTCGTCTAATTTCAACCGAAAAATAGATGAAAATCAAGATAAAATTGATTTATTGAAAGTCTGACTTTATGGCCGATTGTCAGTAAATCAATTTCACTTTTTTGGGATGATGAATCAAACGTCAATATTTTTCCTTTTCACTTTGATTAAAAACATGAATTCTTTGGTCAATAACTCTGAACATGTGTGGGCCTTTTTCAATTATTCTTGTCCACGGGCTCAAAGTCCTCAATCTCGATCGTATCTATTTGTTCGTTTGACAATTGAGTAATAACCAGTAATTCTAATTCGTAAAGCCGGGCCATTTTGTATACGCTAGTACATTGAGTTCTGGGCCGTATGGCTTCCTTCATTACGGGCTCCACCACTATGTGAAAATGATGCAGTGGCAATTGAGTTTGCTTTTTTGGATTTGTAAGGACGGAAATTTGATAAAGGCGAGAGCATTTCTCTATGTTTTCGCCTTTTTATCGATAAATTGAGCAATGTATTGTTGAACATTATGTTGTACTGCTGGATCTATTTATTGCTCTATCTAGATAATTATTTTTTGGTTATTTTTTAGAAACTATTACTGTAATAGTTTTAAATATTTTTCTCGATGAATACGTTTGTGAGATAAAAAAATTTATTAAAAAACGTGTTTGAAATTTTTAAAAAATTTGTTTTTAAAAAACATAACCAAACAAACGGATATTTCTGTGGAGCAGCAAAAGTTTTTGGACTTTATCTTTTAGGATTATTTGCAATAGAACCCCATCTATTATAACCGTAGTTGCAATTTGCCCTTGTTAAAAAATTTTATATGCACTTTGCCCCCCTAGATCTGTTATAAGGTGAAGACAAAAATCAATTCCATATATTTTGTTGATGAAATAACAAACGTACCCTCCATTCAAAATTTAAGTGAGAAACTATTTTTTCGCTAAAGAACATTTTGTATTATTAATTTTTCTTTTTTTTTTTTCTTGAATTTTACATGCATTTTCTTGATTTGACTATAAAAATATTATCGAATTTCCATTCTTTTATTGCATACTTCAAGTTCTATTTATTGAAAAAATTATATGCATTATGCTTTTTTGTTTATAAATGGTTCAAAAAAATTGTGTTAGTATTGAATGTTTTAAAAATTTTATTTTAGTACTGTGTATTGAAAATATTTTTAGACAATTAGATTGTTCTATGAGAACTTACCATGCAATTAGAGTCCCTTAGAAAAAATTTTCCTGAGTTTCTAATAGTCCATGATGCATATAGTGACACTATTTTTTCTACACCAACATTTTGTTGAGATTTTTTTTTTAGATGCATAGTTCGAGTTATAGTTATTTAAAATGTACTCTATATTACTTTAAAAATCTGAGCTAACTGAAAAAGACAATAGAAAATAAAATAGAGTTTTTCACATCTTAAATTTGTGCCAAAAAGCAGTCCAAGCATATCTATACGTGGAACATTAATTTTTCCAACAAAACATAACCTTAAACATGCAATAAAATAATGAAATTTTATTAACACTTTTATGGTCAAAATCAATGAAATGTTGGCAAAATTTAATTGAAGAAAAAGGAAAAAATTAGAACAATGCAAAATGTTATTTAGCAAAAAAATAGTTTTTCTCATAGATAGGTAATTTCATCAACAAAATAGATGGAACTAATTTTTTCTTTCCCTTACAAAAGTTTTAGGGGGAAACAAGGCCTCTAAAAATCTTTAAGGGGATCAAACTGCAACTAAGGTAATAATTTGTGGGGGGTTTACTATAATTAACCCTATCTTATGTGGTCAAGAGATTTTATGCCTGATTAGTGATGAATGACAAACAAGAACAAACTTATTAAATTATTAGGAATATAAAGCCTATTTATCTAAATTCAACATTTTTCCACAAAGCAAGTACACTGGAATGATTGTTAGCATTTTGCCTTGAATACTCTAACAAATTTAGATAGTTGGAAGTACACTATTTTATTGCCTGGGAATTTCCACGTATATGAAAACTAAAACCAAAATTGTATTCCACAGAGTAAATTATTTAATGAAGGAAAAAGATTTAAGAAGCAATCTTCTTTAATGCTTCTTAGAGATTTACAAAATTTAACAAGAATCACATCATGTATTTAGTTTGTTAAATTGTTCATTTAATAAAAAAACAAACCGACAACAGTCATAGCTAGAATTAAAATATTAATAAGTACAATTTAAATTTCTATAGTTATGCTTTTAAGTAACTTAAAGTTTATGCGTAGGATAATACACGATACAAATTGGTTCCATTTGGATGGTTGTTTTTTAGAAACTATTACTGTAGCAGTTTTAAAAATTATTTTCGATAAACATGTATTGCGAGATAAAAAATTAATTGAAAAACGTATTTAAAATTTAAAAAAAATATGTTTCTAAAGATATTTTCTTAAAAATCGCAGTCTCACGGCCTAAAAGCGTACGTAGGAATACGAAGAAACATGTGGCTCTCACTAATAAAATAAGTTTTTTTGGGCTACAAAAATTTATATTACAAAAATTAAATTCCCGCCAAGATGGGGCGAAATATTTTCAGGAGGTACATATAAATCACACAATCAGCGTGTCAATGTGTGCAACTCTTTTAATATCTGTTCCAGAGGATTCTTCTACACACTTGCAAGCTTTCTGCAGAATTCTCGAAAGCTTTGTTAGCAATGGTAAGTTCATTAGACCTAAAAATCAATTAAATTTCTCTCTGTTATTAATCTGTTTAATTTTGTTGGTAAAATTGATCATCCGCAATTCTCATTTTCATTCATTGGTGAACCGTGTTTGGAAACTTAGGGTTTTTTCCCCCCCCCCCATAAAAACTTCCGATGAATGAGATTTTATTTCTGATGGAATGATTTCCATACGAATTTTTGTATAATTATAGTATAGCTTAAGAAAAAATTTGATTTGATTATTGTGCCAATAGAGCTCGAAATCCTAACAGCAGAGATACAGGTGAAGAAATTGTCAATTAATTAAGAAAATTAAGTAAATATTGTTACTATTTGTAGATGATATTTAATTTAGTTGGCAGACTTTGTTCATTTGTTTAATTGTTTTTATATGCGAGTTTAGATACTTTCTGTTATTTGTTTGGGTGCAGTCTAAGAAAAGAGGCCTTTCGCTAGATGAGAAACGCGAGAAAATGCTACAAATCTTTTACGAGTCACAGGACTTCTTCCTTGTAAGTATATATCCCTGCTTCGTTGGTACTTTAAGGATTTTATACATTTTCTTCTGATAAAAGTAGTGATGCTGTTATTGATTGATATTTTGTGGGTCATGAGATTTAAATACACTTGGATTGGAGCTCAATTTGTATTTGCTTGCATTTGCAAATGTCTTCAATGGCTTATTCAAATGACCGGCTCTGAATAGATCTGAGTTACTTATGGTTCGTCTACTTATATGTTTCAATGGCAGGCTTTTATCTTTTTTCAGGTTTGTCATAGATGCTGGTGCTGTTATATTGTCTATGACAATCTGGGGTATTTCCACTTTCATGTTGATTAATCACGTTTGGGAAAATTGTAAATCCTAACAAAAAAAATCTAAGGGACAAGCATTCCTTTTAGTGATGCCATAAATTGAGATTCAATGGCATTAAACGAAGAGCTGATTCTGTTCTATTCTAGATTTGTGGAAATCCTACGAACTGTCAATCTCATGCTGCAGGATAGCTTCTTTACCGAGAGTTGAACACTTGAGAACATTTTAATTGGATACTTTTCTTGTTGATTCTGCGCCTTTGAATTTTCTCCCGTTCAGACTCCACAAATGCCAATTAGCTAATCTCCCACTCTGGCGCCAGTCATTTTGGAAGCTGGTTATAATTTGTTCTCAAGCTACAAAGTCTCACTGGATGTTGCTCTAATTAAAAACATTGTTAAGAATTGTTCTCTGAACTTTGTTTATCCAAATGATGATCTGCTACTTAACTCCTTCATAACTAACTCGTTGTATCTTATTTTTCAATAGATGCAAGTTTGGTTACTTGCTTATCTATTCTTTTTATCTGCTAGAAGAAACTCTTGACATCTTAGAAGCTGGGGCCACCTTTTTTTCTGCTCCTTTATAAATGATCTCTTCCTATTGTTCTTTTGCTTTTTCTTCCTCTCAGATTCTGAATTTTGCTCATGGGTTTCAGCTCAAGGAACTGGAGAAGTTGGGTCCAAAGAAAGGCGTTATCAGCCAGTCCGTGAAAGATGTTGTTCAGAGTTTAGTGGACGATGACCTTGTTTTGAAAGACAAAATAGGGACTTCTGTGAGTAAACTTGTCTTGGAAATGCAATCTGAAACTCTGTAGCTGAGGATCATACCGTTAATGTTGCCACATTTACAGACTTTCCGCCAAAATAGCTCATGTCTGAACTACATTAATGTGTGAACATTTCTTGAATTTCCAGGTATACTTTTGGAGCCTACCAAGCTGTGCTGGAAATCAGGTGATATTATCATATAAAGCTTTTAAGAAACTTAATCTTTTGTCATTTGAACCATCCTGAATCTAACATCAATACATAACAGCTGCGAAACGTCCATCGGAAACTTGAAGCTGATCTCCAACATTGTAACAAGCGGCTTGCAGAACTCGAAGAACAGTGTCATGTTTTGAAGAAGGGACGAGAGGAAACTGTAATTACATTTTAACCCATTTGATGAATGTCTATTTGCCTCACGGTCAATCCTTGTATCAAATAAACTAGAAATGTAGCCTTTACTGTATCTAATGCATGTGGTTATACTAGGATGAGCGAGAGAAGGCACTGGATGAGCTGAAAGCCATTGAAGAGAAATATAATGAGCTCAGGGTTGAGACATGTCTCCCTTGTCAGGAATTTATCTTAAAGTTCCTGTATACATTTGTACATTAGGTTCTATTAAGCGTTCGCTTCATTTTCCAGGATGAAATGGGACACTATGCAGACAATGATCCAGCTACTTTTGAGGCAATGAGTTGAGGGCTTCTACAGCTTCATTCCATGTTTCAACAATAGTATTCTACATGTTGTCTTTTGGATAAATTCTTTCAGAAATTATATAATTCTAATATTCTGTGATGTCTACGAACTGTTGACAGAGAAAGCAATCGAAGTAGCTCATGCGGCAGCAAACAGATGGACAGGTCACTTTATTTTCAGTAATATATTTATATATGTTTGAAAGAAACAGTGAGATTTTCAGATTTCTTTTCCCTTTCCAAACAATCAAGTTCAATTCACAGATAACATCTTCACGCTGCGACAATGGTGTTCAAATAACTTTCCCCAGGCCAAAGAACAACTTGATCACCTTTACAATGAGGTACTTGTATTCCTTGCAAAGAGTTTGCTATTGATACAGACTGAAGCATGCAATTAGATTATATTTTATGTTCTCCAAATTTCCAGATGTAAATCAGGATCACCAGAAGGAAAAGGGGAGAGGGGGGCCCCCCGCCCCGGGGGGGGGGGGGGACTTAAAGTTTGATTCATTTACAACCAACTACATTTCAGTAGTTAACAGTTTCTCTTAATGTCTAAAACAGGTTGGAATTACGGATGACTTTGACTACTTGGAGTTACCCAGTTGTTCCCTTGGCCATGGAGAGCAGACAGTAGAAGCTCATAACTAGGGAGTACTGGAAAAGTGTTTAATCAGCAAATGAAGATTGCCTTCACTTCTCAAACATGGATACTGATGATCGTCAGTAGCATGTATTTTGCATGATTAACATAAAGTTTTTATTATCTACAGGTACAAAATTATATTGTCCAAGGCTACGTTATGTAATTTACCATGCTCTTAAGTAGTATATAACTGTACATTTAGCATGAGTAAATTTTACCGTGGTGTTTTTTCAATAGCTTATGCTTTTCCGCTTTTCATTACTCGGACTGGGGTAATCGGAGGTCAACTTAACCAACTGTGAGGGTTGGATTCTTGCATCCCTCTTGAACCATTATCTCGTTAAATCCATATTTTTTGTCCAAACTAATGCATAAGATAAATTCAAAAAATAACCAATACATAATTTTATGCTTATACTACTTAAACAAATGGCTTGAATAATCTCCCTGTATTGGATAAATTCTATCCTATAATATTGCTTTTCTAACTTTAAAGTACTGGATTTTGGAGGTGAAACTCAAATTGTTCGACTACACAAATCCCGACTGACTGCCAATCTGAAAACTCTCGGTTTTGCAGTAAACTGAAACTCTTCGAAATTTTATTGAAACTACTCAGTGTTGTGTGTTTTATTTCTTTAATTTTTTTTGGGCTAGTTCTTCAGACAGATTAACTTTTAATAATGAAGAAGTAATTCTCTTTATTTCCTGATTCCTAAGAAATGTGCTCTACGAAGTTATCTTTCTGCGAAGAAACAGTATGGTAAATAACGGAAGTAATAACATAGCAATAAAAAAAAAAAGAACTAAACACTGTTAGAAAGTAATTCCTTATTTAGCGAAAATTGCCAGTGAAACCGTTAGGCAAATGACAAATTGAAGAACCTAGTTCTAGAGGTTGTAAAAAAAAATACAGAAGGAGAATCTTATTGCATGTTCTAAACTATAATGCTATTTATTTTTGCTCAGTGTCATTCAACCAATTACTAATATATATATATATATATATATATATATAGCAATTAGTTTTTCAATCATTATTTTTACGTGACATATACATTTATATCACACTAAGTATTACATTAAAATGTTTTTCACGAAATCTTCTCCAAATTGGTTGTGGCATAATAGCACCAACAAATTATAAACCAATGGCTGGTAATAATTTACCATTGATTGACTAAAAGCAACGGCCAAATCCCCCCTGGGAAGTTTGAAATTTAAAAGCCGAGAAAATTAAGGTGGGGTTTGGGGAAGAGAATGTTGTCAATCGTCTAGTTTGGTGCATGTGGGAAGTGGGAGGCACTGAACCCTCATTGGACCCTTCCCAGCTCAATAGTACCTGGAAAGAACGTACGACCAATAGCTTCCGTACACGTAGCAAGTGGACCGCACCCAAGTCCAACGGCCAAGATGGATTTAGAATTTTTTGCCAAACACAAAAATGGTAATAATACAGATAGGCCTTACTTTTCAATTTCAGATTCTTTCAGTTTTCCCCTGACTTCGACTCCTTTAAAATTCCTAATCTCAATCAAGTACTCAGCTGCATTGGCAGACTGGTTACTGAGTACTGAAGGAGGAAGAAGGGAAGACGAGTCGTCTTCAAGCATTGGGCTTCCGAGGGTGGAAATAATGGAGATGCTTAGGATATACTTTGCTATGGCCAATATTGTTCTTGTCTTCTCTCTGTTGCTTCCTTCCACCAATGCTGCTCAGGTTTCTGCCCCTGCACCTTCCCCATCCAGCGATGGTTTGCTCCATCCCCTCTCCCTTTCTGAAATTTTTGCCACATCTTTTTTTTTTTTTTTTGGGTTTTGGGGGGCGGGAGGGGGAGTTTGTTTTTGGATTGCAAAACTTAAAATCTCACGGTAACATTTTCTATGCATAGTTCACAAGGGCTGATTTTAATGTAGGGTAAAATCTTCTTTATCTTGCAGGGGTTTCAATTGATCAAGGAATAGCATATGTCCTGATGCTTGTTGCATTGGCAATTACCTACATTATTCACTAAAGAGTGATTCCCATGTACATACACTATTCTGCTTTCTATTTCGCTTCCGACTCATTTTAGATAATGGGATTCTGTTTTTTCTACAATATAATTTAGGGTTCAAATCCAAGTTTTTGCCACATTTGTAGTTTTAGCTTTCCCATTTTGTGCAATCCGTTCTTGTTAAATCCCTACAGACCTGCATTCCCAATTCCAATCCCAATCACATTATACTGTCGAGGTGTCGGTGGGATCTCAATTTTCTGATTCTATCACTAAAACTGTGCAAAGAAAGTGTGCTTGTATGCATTTGATTCCTTCCAATTTGTATGCATTTGTTTTCTATTGTCATTATTTGATATTGTTTCCGGCAATTAAGGGTTTGGAAAACTAATCAATGCCAAAGTGTGTGTGTGTGTGTGTGTTTTTCTTTCACAAAGTTCGTTCATACCAACGTTGTATAGCACTTGGGGTGTAACAATTGCTGAACAGCTACAAAATCTGCAATTATGAGAAACTAGATTTTGATTGCAAGTTCGAATCACCCAATGAGTAGACAGAGTCCCACAGTTGATTCTTTTTTGAAAAAGAATGAAAAATAAAAATTCGATTGCAAGTGTAATTGCACCTGGTCTTTCTGTTAAGTTATTGAAAGGTCTATATAATGCTAAAGTTAGTGTTTAGCTATGTTCTTATCTACCATAGGAATCTCATTGGGTATATTCTTAAAGTCAATTATTTTTCCTTATCATATTTTTTCGGAAACATGATAGATACGCATAGAATCTTGAAAAAATAAAAATCTTTTGCCATCTTTACAAAGATTTGTTCAGAATTTGAATTTGATTGCGTATTCCTGATGAAGATTTCTTATGTATTAGAATTGACGGAAAGTTGAGTGCAACCGTTGGAAACACAAATGAATACTACATGTTATATATAAAAGAAATCAGAAATAGAATTTGAAAGTCATAGGAGAAGTTTGCAAGACATCGGCATAAAGATAAAGGCATATTATCGTCCATTACAGTTTTATATTGATCTCGCTTCCGCAAGAAGTCTAACCAGTCTTCTTAGTCTCGCGGTAAGGTTCTAGAACAGAGTGTTTCACAATGATTAAACGCCCCCCCCCAACCAAAAAACTTTCAAAATAAATTACAGAAAAGGGTACATAAAACTGAAGACGGAGTGCTAAATACAATACCATGAGGCTTTTGGGCTAAATCTACAATTAGTAGATGAAATATGCCTTAAAGCATAATAAATAATATAAACAACAGAGAGCTGGGCAAAAGACCCCAACAATTGGCGCCAGAACAAGTCAAACTTTTCCCCCCTGAAACGATAAATGAGGAAACAAAATGAGCCAAGCACTCTGGCGGTCACATTGACTCGTAACCGAGGCAAAAGTTGATTGCAAGGATAGAACAACTTGTTATGGTGTCCAATTTCTGCAGAATCGCACCAATTGCGTACATCAATTGTCATAACCAGAAAAACGTGCAAAAATATGCTTATGCAACACAACTACTCTCCATAAAGATACAGTAAATCTCCAAACAATCTCCGCAGAACAATACCTGCAGAGAACTCAGGTACCATGATAACATGACAATACACTTAAATGGATCGATTACACAGAAATTCTATTATTTAATGCTTCCAATATATGTAGCCACTGTCGCCAAATAATATACATTGAAGATAATTGGATCAAACACGTCCAAATGATTCAAGAAGCTCAGTTTCATATCTCCTAAATAGTTGACAACCAGGAAGATAGATACAGATCCACTAGTGCCACAAGCCAAATTACCCATCAACCAAACAAAGGAAGCTGCTTAAAGAGCCATTTCTGCTTGCAATGCAGCAAGTTCATCTTCCTCATCTTTATCCTTCTGAGAAACAGGCCGAACTGGTTGCTTGCCTGCTGGTGTAGGAACATGCACTGGTGCAGCAGGGGCAGTAGTTGCAGGCTGAAGCAGCTGCTCTTCCAACTCAGCACCTTCCAGTTCTTCAAGTTCTGCCTCCAATTCATCCTGCAATGACCAAAACACCACCAATTGGCCTCAGCAAGATCAGAAATAAATCAGCATGATATTACAGTTGGGAGTTATAAATAGGCCAGGAACCTCATCAAAATCAGCCGCTGCACCAATAGGAGCCGCCAAAGCTTCCTGTATCTGTTTCATATTCTCAGTCTGCTCATTTATTTCATCCATTGTCTTATCCACATCATCAATATTTCTGCAATAAGAAATTGCAATTCCCAACAAGTTGGTTAGTTTGGAACATATTAGATCAACAAAGAGAAATTCACTATAAAAAACATAGACCACAACGCGTGATCCATTTAAGCATTTTCTTAAGTAGTGACAACACAAAAGGGCCAAAATAAGTCCACCCTCAGAAGAAGACCAAAACCAGTCAAACCTTAAAGAAAATGTATAGACTTCCAAATGATATGTAGATCAATTTCCCACTTACGTTGCTTTCTGCATTGCTTTCATTGCAGATGCCCCAGTTCTCAAAGCATCAACAGTTTCTGTTGTAGCTTTTGCACCCTCTAGCATGATCATCTGAAAATCAACAAATTTCACCACTAGTAATATGCAGTATCCAAGGGAATGACTACATTTCAGCAAACACACATGTAGAGAGAGAGAGAGAGAGAGAGAGAGAGAGAGAGAGAGAGAGACCTGATCGTGGATACGCAACTGGAAATTACCAAGCTGCTCAATTTGCTGTTCGTAGAGCTTTTTTCTCTTTAAACATTGGATGGCCGCTGCAGTTTTAGGACATCACTTTTAATATGCTATCAGCTGAGAATTTAATGGCACTTTGCGGTACAGAAATAGATAGAAACTAAAACTTGCGCATCTAGAAAGAATTTAAAGCAGACCCCTCTTGTTCTTAAGCCGTGTAAATTCCTTAGCCTTCTCAACCTCTGCAGATGCCTTCTTTTGAAGCACTTTCTCCTTCTTTTCTAACATCTCTAAGGTCTACACAAGGAAAACAGTTAAAAATCCACTCAGCTAGATTATCTTGCAGGAAAACACACATCTAGGGCATACATATCATCAAAACCCAGTAGGGACAAATTATTCAGTACATGTCACGAACTTTGTATGAAAAAACCTGTCCGTTTAATGCATGTAGTATACAATTCTGATTACAAGTTCCTTGCGTTCCATTTGTTTCAGTAATTAGGAGGCATAAAAATCTCCTGAGAGGATTGACATCAAAGTTGCTAGCTAAATCAAAGGTCTGTTTTTATTCTTCCTCTCTTTGGGTGGAACCATGTTCAATCACAACATGAAAAGCTAATATTCGTTTTACCCACATGTCTTTAAAAAAAGAAGAGGAAGAGAGGGCAAAAGTTTTCCAAATAATAGAAAAAATTTTGCACCTAGTGATTTCCAAATCAGAGGTTCTGCAGAGGCCATTTTCCATTGACATCCATTTCACATTTAAGAGGTTTGTTGAAAATAAAAGTTATCACAAAACTCAGAAACCATATGAATCAAGTTGCCAACCATAAAAATACAATTTAAAACACATCACAGAACAAGAAGAAATCATAGGGGGAGTAAATCCTTCACCATTCTCATGCAAATTACGTACAGTTTTAGTTCATCCAAGAAAAATGAACCAACACCTCTTCCTTCTAAACTATCCCATGACAAGAGCTGGATTTCAGGATCGTCACCACTTACCAAACAATTAAATACTGGTCTTTTTTGTGGGGGAAAATAAAAAAAAATAAAAAAGGAGAGAGTTCAAAATCCTTCCTTGTAGACTTGATTGGTAACACCAAAGATAAAAAACAAGTATGGCTAACCAGAAAGCACATACCAGATCAAAATACACCACCACATGCCACCTGATCGTTTGTGTTCAACATCCAAATAAACTTACCAAATTCCAAACTACCTCTCCACAAAAATTTTACTTTTGTGGCTCATAATCACAACATGGCTTGTATTTTCTAACATTTGCCCATGTGTAACCATAAATTCTCCAAATCAATTACCTCATCCAATAAAAATAATAATAATAATAATTGAAAACACGTCGCATATTTGTATCTAGGCCAACGAATTCGTAGAAACACAAAAAAATACCTCATTTAATTTATCTAGAGTTGCGACAGCATTAGTCTCCTGCTTTGGCTTGCCGAATATTCTAGTAAACATGGTGCCGATTCGATTCGATATATACAACAGCTATTTTCCGCCGATCTCCTGAAAACTGAAGCAACACAAGTTAATATCAACAAATTCACCCGAATAACAATTCCGATCGCTTCTACAAATCGCCGATTCGAATACATACATAAAACGAAAAATATATATATAATTTCACCGTCAACCATACGGAAAAGTAATTCTAACATAGTACCTTATGGACTGGGGATACGGTTTCAGAGTCAAAGGAAGGACGGACGATCGATCAATAGATCGAACGGACGAATTCCGACGTCGAATTTGACAAAATTTTGGATAATAGTTAAATTAGGGCTCTAAATGCAGGGGAAAATACGGGGAAAGGGCGGTAGGGGTGAATCAGTCTTTTTGCCCTCTCTAAGTACTTGGATTGGACTGGCGGTTGGAGATGAGAAGGCGTTGTAGTTGTCTGTACCATCATTGCTAATGTTATATTGCGAGCGTAATAAAGTACAAATCCGTGTGTAAATGTTGCATCCAACGCTACTAGAACTATAGAGCAAGGATTAGAATTTTTTATTAGACCTAAACTTCTATTTGCCCAAAAAAAAAAAAAAAAAGAATTATGCGTATTTTGGGGGTTTTAGGACAAAAATGAAGACAAACCCATTGGGCTTAGTTTGGAATTTTATACGCTCGTGAGTGTGCTTGTGATGTTTGTGATCTTTTTTAAAGGAATTAGTTAGTCCATCGGTCAAGGAGACCTGTTGTAGGTCCTATGATCAAATCACAGGACCTGTAGCAGTGACGTAATTTCAAGGGAAATAGAGATTTAAGTAAATTTCAGAGAGTCATATTTTTAAATTGTGTATGGTAAACAGTATGAGATTTCATCAAGCATATCATTAGGAGTCTTGTCCTACTTGTATGAGGCAACAAACTTGTAATATAACAGTGATTGATAAAAAAAAAGTTGATAGAAATGAAGATAGCTAATATGGATACCTTATTAAATTTGACTTTTAAAAAATTATTAAATTTGACATTTTGCCAAAATCTGCTATACACTATGGTAAGATTAGTATATTAAAATTAGATTTGATGCCAACGAAGAGCACGCTGGTAAGATTAGTATATTAAAATTAGATGCTAAGATTTATATTTGATGCCAACGAAGAGCGCGCTGAATTTAAATTGATTTGGTTTGACATCCCAACAAAAAGGGTTAAACTTATGTGGGAGTCAACATGAATTGGTTTAGAAATAAGGAAATGGTTTAGCACTAACGAAATTTCAACGCTCTTAAACGAGTTTCAATTTTCAACTATAGCTTGGGGTTTAGTAGCATAACCACGTCCTTACGAATAAGAAAAAAAAATATAACCCATGGCACGCGTACAGAGTTCCAATTTTCTTACTGTAATTTGGGATTAGTAGAGTAGTTCCATCTGTATGGATAAGAAAATTTTCCAAATTTCAGCAATTAGACACAAACAATGGGAACCTTTTTCAAAAAGAGCTTTGTGATGTGAGAATCGTGTTCTCAAACAAAAAAATTTTAAACTCATATGCGTTTGTGCGTAACAAACGAGAAAAAAAGTAGGTTCGTAGACTGAACTTACGCACCAAGAAAGAAATATCTTTTAAGAACTTCGTGGAAAACATAATCACTTTGCGGTTTTGACATTAGATCCCTTCTAGCCACTACTGACGTTAAAAGTTTTGTGCGTGAATCAATTTGAACATCTATCATTCGCGTAATCCTATAAAAGAATATTGGTGCCAGCACAAAAATATTACTTAATACATTGCAAGTTGAAATCTTCTCATACTTCTAGTTTCCACATTGAAGGGACGAATACCGGTACGGCAAAATACACAGGAAAGGAGCAACCCCATGTGAAATCAACATGTGATGTGCAGAGGAAGTTTTCGTGCTTCAAGTACAATATAAGCATACCAAATCTAATTTAGCGCCAGAACACAAATTCCAGACTCCTTGGAACTATTTACAATGCTAAATTAAAGGAAATTGCATGACGGAAAGCTATCTGATTACATACAGGTACTTTGACCACTAGAGGTATGGTATTCAAACGTGCATTGCATTTGCTCGACGTTTTATGGATGACATAACAACATCAGAAACAAATCAACAGCTGATTGCTAAGAACTTGTAGATCCCTTCATCTGTAATCATTTGTGTTTTTTTTTTCCCTTTCTTTTTCAAGCAGCATTTGTAATAACTTGCGCTCTTAAAGTTGTAAAGTCATCGCAGGCAATTCAAGTGCAACAAAAGAGTTGTGAAGAACTAACACCAATTTGGGCACCCCATTCCATTATGCTACAATACAAGCAAGACAATAATAACCAATCACACAGAAAATAACCCAAGTTAACCTTCCTTCAATCTCATTTAAAGGTATTTAACTAAACTCCATTTGCAACGAAGAGAATAACACCAAATTAGACATTGAGCAAAAATAAAGTCTTTGGCAGAAAGTGGAGTGGACAAGAGTGTCTAAATCGCTATAACATGATCAACATAACAATGCACCAAGTTCAGAACCAAATTTCACCTACTTAAACTACCATGCCCTGATCTCAACCCTCATGTTTACTTCTCTGATGAGTTTGGTCCCCTCTTCTTTCCAAAGCCAACAACTGCACAAAATCACAACTCAACATTAGACCAAATATGTGTTTACCATTCAAAACTACAAAAATTCTTTACTGCATCACACACAGTTACGCAAAATGATAATGTAAAGCCCTTTTGCAGCACATATCTCTCACAAATTAAACCACAGATGTCAAAATGAGATCAGAACACCATGATTGCTGTAAAACAAGATTGGAAAATGCCAACATCTTTAATATATTTCAACTCAACTTCTCCAGATATTCATGATTTGACCTCACAAATACATAACACGTTACAAATATCACAAATTTGCTCTATTTCAAATGAAGTTGGGTTCAGCTCATCAAAATTTAACTCCCTCGTACATATCATAGGGTCACGTAATCAGCATAACAGGATAAATTATTTCGACTAAAAATATTGCCTAAACTCAAGTTACAGTCTATCATGCATATTAGGCCCATTACAACAAAAACCAGCATATTATCTACCTAACCATATATTAGGAACAGCAACAAATAGTTAAACTGAATCCCCTGAAACTAAAAAGAAAAATCTGCCTGTAATTTAAAGCATACTAAATTTCGAATCTTATTATGCCAAAAAAAAAAAAAACTCATAAAAAATAATCCCAATTCACGATAGCAAAAAGAAGACACATGACAGTTACCGGCAGTGACGAAGCGGCGATTGTATTGCATACGCTTGTGAGCACGGCCACGGGGCTTCTTCTTCTTGTCCTGCTTGGCTACTTTAGGAGTTTGACCCCTCACCTTACCGGCACGAGCTAATGAACCGTGGACCTTACCTGCCCCAAATGATGTAATCAATAATAAGCAAAACCATAAACAAAGTAACAGATTATGTAAATTTATTCCTATATGATGGATTGATCTAAAATCGGAAGGCTCGGAGGGTACCCATGGTTAATCGAGGAGTTCACGAACCGCTGCTGCTGCTGCTGCTGAGATGTCTGCCAATGGCGAAAAAGCGCGAGGAAAATGAGGGATCATTAATTAGGGTTTTAGTCTTCAAACATATAGTAGGCGAGTGGGCAGGCCGGTTGGCTACTTCAGAATATTGGGTCGTTTGAAAATTTGGGCCTAATAGCAATCTTTGACGTATGTGGCCACCGCATGTTTTAGTTGGTCGAGTGTTTGGTGGGCCGAAGCCTTTTACTGTAATATTTCTTTCATTTTTTTTTTTCCAATTTTGAGACCAGATGTCATAAATTTCATTTTAAAGCGTCCAGATAAATATTATAAACGATACAAATGTGTATAATTCTAAGGTAAGTGTACTCTACCTCATTTTGTTTTATTATTAGCAAATGATTAATTTTTACGTTGTAATGTTTAGTAAACATGTTTCATTTTTCACATGCTGTAGGAGGTTGTAAGATTTGTTAGTTTTGCAAATCAATGCTTAACGTAATGGAGGATTTGGACTTAGGAAGCAAAAGCCTCTAGCAAGTTAGCAACAACAATTATTGCTTCGGACCAAAGAAGAAAATGAATTATTGGTTGAACTGCACTACCTCTCAAGAACTGACGAAATGTTTCTTCAGCAGCAACTAGAATTAAGTCTTAATACACTTCTGTCACTGCACTACCATCTTCTTTTGGTAAATGACTGTAGCAACATGATGGCAACTAGAATTAAGTCTTAATACACTTCTGTCACTACACATCCGTCCTTCTTTTGGTAAATGACTGTAGCAACATGATTTTATACATTCTAGGTTTTGATTCATAGGCTCTACTTTTAAATTTTTAGAGATAAAAGTTCTTATTATTTTTGTACAAATACTTGAAGCATTATAACTAATCACATATCATTATATTAGAACTAGATACTCGTGTACTCGTTTAATCTTTTACCATCTAACTCAAAATATTGGAGATATTAATCAAGCAATAGTAAACTCTCTAATTTGACATTCAAATCCTAACACGACAAATTATGAACATTAATGTATAACCACATTAGTGTTATTTTTATTCCGAAGAACCTCCGTTATCTTTATCCTCTTACAATTTAGAGTCTACCTTAACTACCTAGACGTACTACCGTCATATGTTTTAGCTAGACGAATTGTTTCTGGCTTCCCCAAAACAAGAAGATGTTTAAGGATACATGAAATAGTTATAATGAGCAAAAATTCTTATATATGGATCGAGTCGACGGTTTTTAAAAAGGTTGTCACGTAACGTAAGTATGCAATGTATGTTGACATATTAAAGTAGCTGCCACGTGGGAGTCCTCCATTGGCTAAGGGGAGTAGAAGCAGCTTGCTCCGAGTGGAATCTCCGTCACGGTCAAGAACCGGATTCACTGGAACAAAACAATTCTTTCTCACACGCTCAAAAAATAAACCAGTCAAATGCACTGCTATAAAATCTTCAAAAACACGCGCTCGCAGCTCGCTAGGGTTTATAATAACAAACAACCGCAACTTCATCTCTTTCTAATGTACCATACTAGCATTTCCCAAATGTCGATCGATTCCACGCCGCCGTTGGACCAGCTCTCCATAAACGGTACGGTCGAAAAGGCCCGATTCTCCCAACGGGTCCTGATCCGTTCGATCCTAGGCCGGCCTGATGGCGGGGCGGGTCTAGCGGGTCAAGTTGTTAAAATCGGAGGATGGGTGAAAACCGGCAGAGAACAGGGGAAAGGTTCCTTCGCGTTTCTGGAACTCAACGACGGGTCTTGTCCGGCAAATCTGCAGGTGATAGTGGACTCCGCCGTGCACAAGCTCGGCGATTTGGTGCCCACCGGCACGTGCGTGCATGTGGAGGGGCAGCTTAAGGAGCCTCCTGAGGGGACTAAGCAGAAAATTGAGCTTAGGGTTCAGAAGGTTCTGGATGTGGGGACTGTTGATGCCGCCAAGTATCCCTTGCCGAAGACCAAGCTTACGCTTGAGTTTCTCAGGGATGTCGT
The DNA here is from genome assembly GCA_024721245.1 of Mitragyna speciosa. NCBI lineage: Eukaryota > Viridiplantae > Streptophyta > Magnoliopsida > Gentianales > Rubiaceae > Mitragyna > Mitragyna speciosa. The sequence goes on along the minus strand of CM045556.1, from coordinate 23,510,398 downwards.
TCATCTTCGCTCGCGTACTAATACGGTAATTTCTAATTGCGATGTATTTATATCCATTTTTGCGTGTATGTTGGAGAAATATGGAGTGGAAATGGTGGAAGGGTTCGACATTTGTACGAGGGTGTATTTTTTATTTTCGAAATTTGTGTGAAAGGGAAATGCTCGATTTGGTTATTCTTTTAACTGTGATGTGTAGGTATGATTCACTTTTTCAATAGATTTTCATCAAGGATGTGAGAAGTAGGGGGAAAAGCTTGCTCATTAACAATTAAAAAAAAAAAAACTGAAAGGAAAGGAATATAAAATCACAAGTTTTTTTTTTCCAATAGTGTCAATTAGTGAGCAAATATGGCATTTCATTGAAATAAATTATGCATGTGCTTTTCTATCGACATTTTCAATTCGCTAATTTCTTGAATTTTCTTGTGTGGCAAAAGTTTGTCCACAAGGACCGACTTGCATATGCATGTACGTGCCAGGCTTCTTGTGGATATTCGCTCTTTTCTTCTGTTCATATATGTTCACGGCACTTGCATTAGATATGAACGTGTATTGGAGGATTGTTGTTTCAAGTGCATTAATAGTAATTTGTTGGTCATACGATGCTCTTCCCGCATATGCCCATTAGTGTTTGCTACTGACAATTCATTTTGTTAATTGGTTTCTAGATTTCTGCAGTTGCTCGAATCCGTAATGCACTGGCTTATGCCACCCATACATTTTTCCAGAAGCACGGGTTTCTCTATGTCCACACTCCTATCATAACCACCAGTGACTGTGAGGGTGCTGGTGAGATGTTTCAAGTCACAACCTTAATTAGCGAGGCTGAAAAATTGGAGAAGGACCTGAAAGAGAATCCTGCTCCTTCAGAAGCTGACGTAAAAGCTGCTGAGCTCCTCGTTAAGGAGAAGGGAGAAGCTGTTGCTGAATTGAAATCTGCTAAAGCAAGCAAGGCGGAAATTAGTGCTGCTGTTGCTGTGCTCACTAAGGCTAAAGAGAATCTTGCCAAGCTGCAAGAGAGGTGTAAGCTTGGTGCTGGTTTACCAAAAAAGGATGGGAAAATAGATTATTCTGAAGATTTCTTTGCCCGTCAAGCATTTCTGACGGTTTCCGGGCAACTTCAGGTTGAAACATATGCTTGTGCACTCAGCAGTGTTTATACATTTGGACCAACTTTTCGGGCTGAACAATCACATACTTCAAGGCATCTTGCAGAGTTTTGGATGGTGGAACCGGAAATTGCATTTGCTGATCTCCAGGTAATTGATATTTCAGAAAACATGCAGAAAATTATTTTTAAAGTCTAAAAGAAACAAGCAAACATAAACAGAAGAGTGGAGCTTGAAAGACAGTGAGGGTTGTTAATGCTACTGACTCTTTTGCACATGATTTACTTCTTTTGATGAAAATGCAACAAAGGTTGCTCTAAAAACCTGATGATAAACTATTACCCTTTTATACTTGTGTTTAGCAAGGATGAGATTTGGGTTGTCCTTAATTCTTTAAATGTGAAACCATTGCTGAACTAATAGCGTGCTGTTGTATGAAAACCAGAAGGTCACTTCTTTATTTGTTATGATCTAGAAATCATGACATAGTCATTGTTTTTTTTAGTTCAGAATGTGTGTGGAGTGCCCTGTTTTCTGGGACATTCTTCTTTAACAAATTGTTTACCTTTTTTAGCTGGGAGTTTGGGTGGTTAATATGATGGCTTCTATTAGTTGTTCTGTTCCAATAGATGGCTGAGTTTTAATGTTCTGTGTAGGATGATATGAACTGTGCAGAAGCATATGTGAAATTTCTGTGTCAGTGGTTACTTGATCATTGCCTTGATGATATGGAGTTTATGGCCAAGTTCATTGACAAAACTTGCATCGATAGACTTAAAATGGTTGCCTCAAGCAACTTCTACCGGATATCTTACACAGAAGCCGTAGCAATTCTTGAGGAGTCATCTCAAGACAGGAAATTTGACAATAAAGTAGAATGGGGAATAGACTTGGCATCTGAACATGAGAGGTAAGGCAACTAATTATTTATCAGATTGATATGCTTAATGCCTTTATATGGTTTCTGATTCTTGATTTCCTCCATCGCTAGATATTTGACCGAAGAGAAATTCAAAGCACCTGTCATTGTTTACAACTACCCCAAAGGAATTAAAGCCTTCTATATGAAGCTCAATGAAGACAAGAAGACAGTTGCAGCTATGGATGTCCTTGTACCGAAGGTGGGATGGCTCTCTCTCATGAAGGCATATAGTTCACTGTGGAACTGTTTTGACTAAGTATTTGGAAATGTGAGGTATATTAGTTTGATAATCCTTTGTCTTCCCATTTCAGGTGGGTGAATTGGTGGGAGGAAGCCAAAGAGAAGAGAATTACGAAGTTCTTAGAGCAAGGTATGCACGTCTTTGTTTTATCATATTTTGATGCACACTAGCTCTTCAGAGCAAATTGTACAAGTCTTTTTTTAATCATCATATTGATGCACGCTATTTCTTCAACTCTGTTTTCTTCTCCTTTTAGTGTTCCGTTATGCTTTGTTGTTCTTGATGATTGTTGTTCAAGAAGTCATTATGATTGACAAGTGACAATATGCTTGTATTTTGAAAAGCCTTCCAAACCACATTCGGGCAAGTATTTGTATCGCTAGCTTATGAAAGATTACTGATAAGATTTTGGTTCTAATGCAGGATATTGGAGATGGGTCTGCCACTTGAACCTTACGAGTGGTACCTTGATCTCCGGCGCTACGGGACGGTTAAGCATAGTGGATTTGGTTTAGGCTTTGAAAGGATGATTCTTTTTGCTACAGGTATCGAGAACATTAGAGACGTCATTCCGTTTCCCAGATATCCAGGAAGAGCAGATCTTTGAAATTACCCCAAAAAAAAAAAAAAAAAAAAGGAAAAGAAAGAAAGAAAGAATAGGGAAATTCAACGATGCTTGAATTTGAAGTCCTTAATAGCCCTTCTAACCTTATTTAATTCCTTTTCTCTTAGGCAACCTTGTGTAATTCTTATTATTGCAAATGTTACAAATACTCTCAAATACAGAAACACGATGCTGATTTTTTGTGGTTCCAACATTTGTAGATCAACGAGGTTTTGTTGTGGTATTGGGTTTGTAAACTTTGATTCTCTAGTATTTCTACGTCTTAATTAGCTTTTACTTTTTCTCTGGTACTGGAGAAGTGTCAACAAATAATATATTTGTTTCTAATCAGAAATATAATAGCTTATTTGTTTGTATTTTTTTTATCGATATTGTATTACATGTTTGTTACTTAACACAAGTAGGGTGAGGCTCTCATAGTGTGCTGGTGAAGTCTCAAATTGTTTATCATATACAATTTGAGGATATAATTTCTCAAAATTACCTAAATCTCTCCTACTGCAGGTTCAGAAATTTAATTGCAAGAAGTGTCCCCGGACCACCGGGCCGTTATCTCAGTGTCTGTTCGTACTTTTTAACATCCCACCCATTGGTCATTCACCTTCCAAGCCGAAATAAAGCAGCACAATTATAATTTCAAGGTGTTTGATTTTCGATAAGAATGCAGAAAAATATTTTGTGCTACTAAATGTAATCTCTAAGGGCGGTAGCACTTCTAAACATCATTTTATTCCAAAAGAGTATCCGGTAGAGTTCAGAAAGTCAAGAATAACGAGTAGACAGTAAAGCGGATCCATTTGGACCAACTCATTTTTTTCAAAAAATAATTTTAAATATATTTTAAAATCGCCTCTTTATACTATCAATTACCATTTTGTCTTAATTACGGAATATCATATTTTAAGAAAATTATGACTGCATCTGGATGATTATTTTTAAGGGTTTTGTTTATAAAAATATTACTGCATTAGTTTTAAAAATTCTTCTTTATAAATGTATATGTGAGATAAAAAAGTGATTATAAAATATATGTGAGTTTTAAAAAACATGTTTTTATAAAACACCGTCAAACAAACAAAGCTACCAGTTTTTCAAAAGTATTTAAAAAAAAAAAAAAAAGCTACCCAAACAGATTTTGTTTCAATTTGGAGTGAATTTTTTTTAAAAAATTATTTTAAAAGAATTTTCAGCTACAGTTTAAAATTTTTGTACAAACAAGTCAGCTATGGCATACGGGGCCTTGGAACGACGTCGTGGCTGGGTTTGAGAAAATACATGTGGTGCGAAGAATGGAGAAGAACGGCAGCACATAATTGGAAGAGAAGAGAAGAGAGGAGATCAGACGAAGAGATTCTGGCGGATTGATTGTGTATTCTATTGGATGATGCAGAAGCTAACGAGGAAATGGAGAAAACATGGGGAAGAGGACGATAATCTCTCCCTACCCACCCGCGACGATTCCCGTCCCATCGATACCCAAGGTTATTCTCTATTTATTACTACTTTATGAGATATGAATACTACTCTCAGTGGAACGTGGCTGCTTTTGCTTTTTTATTTTATTTATTTATGTTTTTGTTTGTAAATTGGATGTGCAGAACAAGAGGAGCTGGTCAGATCATTAGAGAGTAGTCAAGCTCAACAGTCTCTTCTTTGGAGGGTATTTTCTCTTCTTTGCAATTCATTTTCGTATTGTTTTCCGTATCAAATTGATCATCTGATTTTTTTTTCTTTTGTTTTTTTTTTTGGGGGTCTTTTGAATTGTAGGGCGTGTTTGCTAGCCTGCTTTTTTGTTACGTGGTGTTTCTCGTCTACTCAATTTATCACCAGGCTTATTCTCCCTGGGAATTGGTATTTGCTTCCCTACAATTTATTTACTGATTTATTTATTTTTTGCTTTAATGTGTTTGTGCAGTGTATGAAATTATATGCCAATATATATCCCAGGACTAAAATGAAAAACCAATAGAAGCTTTGAATTTAGCATTGGGAGTAAAACAGCTGTGTTTCTAGCCTTCTAAGTAGCTGACTGGGACATATCTGTGCATTTTTTATGGAACAAGATTACTATGATAGCTAATGCGGAAGTTTATAAGGGACTAGCACATAATGCTCACCTTTTCTTAGTAACCACCGTATCTTATTGAAGTTTGGTTTCCTCAATGATATTGTGATAGTTAAATCAAAAGAATTTCGAAAATCGTGTATCATTGCCTCTTCATGTGTAGTGCTTCACAAATAAACCATGAAATGAATCAGTCAATACTTTCTGAACTGTTTTAGTATGTCCTTCAAAGTGCCAATAAGGTGTTCACGTCTGTTCTTTTGTCTACGGATGAACAGCGCTATCATGCTTACTTTATGTACGAGATTGACCCGTGGAGCATCATAACTGCAGGTTAGTTGTCTCCATGCTCCTATTTGCAAGTCCTTGATACCCAACTAATTCTAATGCACGAGGAATGTCAAAATTCAAGTGTCATCTAAATCGAATAAGTGACAGATCTATTTCAATTCCTAAGAAGATATGGAAAGTATAACAAGTTGAATGATTACATAATTGGAAATTTTGTTGCATTAATCTGCTAGTATAGACTTTGTGACTTTTGGCTTCCTGGTGTAAATAATATTTAGAATTAAAATGCTTGTTTACTGGCTGTGTTGCTTACTTGAACTGTGACAGACTGGGCAGCTGTTTTGGCGTGTTCAATGGCCATTAAGGGCTTACTGCATAACTCAAAGCATCATCGACGATGGCTGTGGTTCTCTTGTTGTCTTGGCTTCTTGTTGATGTTCTACTGGTTACATCACATGCTGAGGTTTGTTGCTACCCAACTTTGAAAGGTTACGTAAAACCTTGAATTCACTATGGGCAGAAGAAAATTACAAAGAACTTTTCATCTATCTGTTGGAAGATAAGACTTACTTGAACCTGGCCACAGTTGCATATGCCCCACTGACACTTTTAGCATTTATTATCAGGATCTTACAACAAAACATGCATAAGTTTTGGAAAGATAAGTTAGAACTCATGTTATAATAGACAAACAACCACATTCAGACTTGACCTAATCACAAATCTTATCACGAACCTCATGGGGACCACTGTTTGATAAGGACCTAATGCTCATTACCACTTTCCTCTGGTTGTCCTCTGCAGATTGTCAAAGTTTAGATGGGATGTTCTGTGGCTTCCTTTAGGTCCACTCAGGTAACGTCACCTTCAATTGTGCTAGTGTAACTCTTTGTTGATTCACTGAGCAAAATATGATTCTCTGAAATTGCAGTGGAGCTGGAATCTGCCTTTATGTTGACCATTTACTGAACGAGTCATCAGAAGAAGTAAGAAAACTCCGTGGATATATGTATTCTTACAAGGCCAGTTAAGTTCTGCTTGGATCAGTGTAAACAACGAGCAGACAACACTTACAAAAATTTTATAATTCTTCAGTGAAGAGAAATTTACTTAATCAGCAAAAAGGTCTGCTACATTGGGACGTGGTCAAGTGTCTACTTCGTAGCATGTATCATTTCCATGGTAGAAACATCTCTATCCTGTTCATCTTGATTGTCTAGTCAACCACAGTACATCCTAACATGTAACCTTAGGTTTTCAACTGTTTCACAATTTTTTGCCGCTTTGATTCAGATATTGCCATTTTAATATTCGAGAATTCAATCAAATATCGTGGGCAATTTATGCTTTCTGCACTGTGCTCGTACAGAATATGCTTGAGCTTCAAAGTCATCCAAATGCATACAGATGATCCAGGAAATGATTCTGGTAACTTCAAAGATGGTCATTATCTTGGCATCTTATGCCATATTTAGGTAGTTCGCTATTTCTCTGCCAAGAGACACCAATGACTGGTTGCGAGGCTTATACAGTATACACCCACGATTTGGGTGGTTCGCTAATTCTCTGCTAATGGAGACACCAGCGACCGGTTGCAGGGCTTAGACACCTCCGCATTTTCTGCTCAAACACCAATGCACCATTTTGGTCATCAAACCCGTTGTAGACTATGCCCCTGGGGGTGGTCAGCCGGTCACGTATACGGTAGTATCCTGGTGTGACCAAAGTTTGAATCTCTCCCCCGGTAGTATCCCGGTGTGACCAAAGTTCGAATCTCTCCCCCAGAACCATCCTGTGCATCGGTGAGGCCTGCTCTGTACAGGCGCAGTGGAATTAGTGGGTCCGAGACCCGATACCCCTGTGAAAAAAAAAAAAAAAAAAAAACCGTTGTAGACTACCTTATACGTCTTCATGTATTTCCAGTATTTTCCAAATCTGAAAAAATAAAAATGTTTCAACTACTGCGACCATCTAGACTAGCAAAAGAAACATAATACTCTGCGCATAACCACCGTCTGATCAATAAATTGCCTGAAAATAAAGCTATTAAAAATTGGCATCGAATACTAGAGGAGAGAACAAAATAAGTAAATACAGAGAGCAGAAGCGGAATCATTCTATTTCTATAAATAGAAGTCTGTTACTTTTATTTCAAATCACATTGCAACAAGTCTGTTAATATAGCGCATACCAACAAGTCTGTTAATAGCTAGACAAAAGCATTACCACGTTTGTCTGGTCAGGTTCATTTCAAACTTTAATTTGTGTGAAGCAACAACCTATGCCAAGTACTGCAAAAATTCCAAGCTCAGCAACCAGAATCTAGAAACTAAAATTCAACATATAACAAATCAATGGAAGGAAATTTCTTGACAACACAAAAGAAACAAAACTATTGTAGCTACATAATCTCAAAAAGCCACTTGGCAAGACAAAAGCAACAAAACTATTGTAGCTACATCGTCTCAAAAAGACACATACTCTTGTAATAAGATAAAACACTATCACAAAAACCTATTGTATCATGAAAGTTGAAAAATAACCAAAACTCTCTTGTATCCTTATCATTCCTGTCCAGTATATAATAGACTAGTCTTCATCTTTGAAGATCTTGGTGCCCCGTCCCTTCAGTCCTTCCAATGGGATTTCTGCAACAGTAACAAGAGAATAAAGCTCTTCCTTTGCATCCTCATCATCATTCATCTTGCGAGCAATAAGAACTCGAACACGTCTTGGGACACTTCGGATCCCCCTGCTCCAGATGTACTTGTTCAGCTTCACATCCACTCTCACATCTGTTGTCCCCATGGCTTTCTGGGCAAATCTTCTGATCTCCTTAATGGCTTTTGGAGCTTTCTTCTTGAACGTGCTGATAAGACCATAACATTAATCTAAAATTTTATAACAGCACAACATAGATGAGAAACATGAATACCAGAAATGCTGTAACTGTAAGCAGTACAAAACCAACCTACGCTTCTAAAATTCATTAATGACGCATGTTTTTTTGGCATATAGCGTAATACCCGAATATAAACGCCAGAGAAGTAAGGTAAAGAAAAGTAAAAGTAGGTAATTTTATTGTGTCTGTCCGAGATAAGTAATGGTCAAAATACAGCTGAGAAATGTTAAAGTTATTTTCTTTAACCTTTCCCTCGAAATCTACGTTGTTCAATGAAAATAGTGGCCGTCCTAAATTCACAACAAGAAACATTTTTTCTTGGTTGTCACGGAAGAATGAAAGGATACACACCAACTTAAAAGCCTTGCTCGAGTAGACGTTTTACTTCTGTTACAAAGATAATCTACTTCCATATCCAATTTACTGGCAACCATCTAGGACAGATAACAAAAGCTAATTGGGGATGCCATGGTTAATACTAGCAACAACATTAAATGGTTAAACTTGATAGGATTAACATAGACAACACTGATGGCATGTTTTCCGTATACTTACTGATAATTCACAGCTAGCATGAACAACCAGAACAAAGAAGAAATCAAGTCCAACACACACATGTATATACAATTTTTTTTTTTGAAAAAAAAAAGAAAGAAAAAGAAATTTCAAATTTTCCGGGTGGGGGGAAGGGGCAAGGGGTTAATAATGATACCAGCCATGCAAGCGCTTGTGGAGGTTGATGGTGTACTCCCTTGTAACCACCTCCTCTTTTCTTCCTTTACTTTTCTCCACCATTTTCTCTTCTTCTTCTTAATCACTGCATCCACAGAAATATTCGAAAAAAATACCATAAATAATTGTAGTTTGAAAACTGGGTAGAAATTAGGATGAATGTGTGTGTTTACCTTGCTGGCGTTTCGGAAGAAAATGGAGGCCGGAGGGCTACAGAGGCTCCGACGAAGAAGTGGAATCGACAGGCTGATTTCAAGTAGGGGTAGTGATGATAGATCTGATATTCTGATGTGGGTGCTCATGGGCCGTGGGTCAAGCAGTGGATTACTTGACATTGGGCAGTGTCGGCTTGGAACCCCTGTAATGTTTATTTGAAGCCCAGGGAAAATTGGCTTTATAATTACAACAGCCTCTTTGTTGTATTGACTATCGAGTGAGTGAGATTTATTTATCGAACCAACTAAGCCTGAACAAGTTTGGGTGTTTATAGGAACTTGATTTTTATGGCCTGATCGCAGTTTGTTTTAACTTTAATAATAAAGTCAAGAATTACGACTCTTATCAAGTTTGTTAAGAATTCTCAAACCTAAATCTAACCTTAATTTTCTCTTTCCCTTTTAAATGCCAAGGCCAGAGTTCGAACTCTTGACCTTAGCACAAGGAAAGCCCTTCCTCTTACCACTAGCCAAAGCTCAATGGAGTCACACCCCCAATTATAATACAACAAACAGTTTGAGGACGCACCTAGCATAGCATTTGAGGTCTCATCCTACTTGTGTAAGCCAACATACAAGTGTAGTACAAATTGTTGATGACAAAAAAAATAAAAATAAAAAACTAGAATTAAAGATAACTTAGACGTTGGAACATAGTTTACTGATATCTTCTCACCCTAAAAATAGTGTCGGTAGAAAAACTTATTTTATGTTTATTTTGTTTCAAAATTGGTGAAGCAACAGCTGAATTAAAATTACTCATATGTTGAAATATTTTCTTTTTGCGGCATATCATATTTTATTTACTTGACTAACGCTAAGAAGTTTTTTTTCTAAAGAAAAGAAACGCATAACACTCAAAGAAAAGGAAAATGGAAAGAGCTTATCTTGTAGGTTACCTTCTGTTTACTTATATTTTTTTGGTGGAAATATTTGTACGTAAACTTGTAATGTAATTTATTTGAGTGATATTATTAATACTACGTTCTATGACGAAAATGATGTTTTCAACAATCAACTGTATGACGAAAATCTCAGGGCTCCAGATATTTGCCAAACAGTAACTGGAATGACAAGAAACGCGCAATAAAACTCTTGTACAAGTCCTCATCTATGCTTCATGGATACTTTCTCCGCAATTAACTTGATCTCTTTCGTCCTTTCATCCACCAGTTGCCGTAGTTGTTCCTCTTGATTACTCTGGTTGTCAGCCATCTCACTCTTTGTGCCATCGCCACTCAGTGATTTAGACATAACAAATGATGTTTCTTGATCATGTTCAGTTGGACATCAATAACCCGTTTCCCAACACCTTCAGATCTTTTCCTTCTGCCCTGATTCCAGCTGAAACAATTGTATGGTAAGTCTCCAAGTACTTGTCAACGGGATCTAGGCCAAGATAGAGGAGAACCGCCCAACGCTGCAAAAACTGTCTTCTATTGATTTTCAATCTCTACCTCACATCTTCAACAGCACTTGAAGGTGGACGATATTGGCAGGGGTGACTTCTTTTTTCGAGAAGTTCTTGTCTTAAACGCGCCACAACAGAATTAAGGGCATCCTGGATTGGACCAAAAACAAGCGGGCGCTGCACATCAACCAATGTCCGAACATGTTGAAGGGAGTCTTCTGGCTCTTCAACAGTCAGGTCATAAATATCTTCAGATATTGCAATGTTGTTAAGCACCTTGAGGAGGCTACAACCATAACCTTGGCGCTGGTAAGGGGGTACCACCAATACCTGCCATCAACAAAGATCTCATAACATCTGGAAGAACTAAGAGATTTAGATTAGCATGTACAATATACATAAAATTGTCAAGAGTGCATCTAAAATTCACACAAAACCAGGCTGGTATTTTGTATATGCACAGAAAAAAATGTAAATGCAAGCCAACCTGTACAAGCCGCAAGCGCATATTATCCCGATATCAATGAAAACAATAAACGGTTGCAAAGCAAAGACAATTAGGATGACAATCCTCCTGATGAGCAATTGTTTTCTGAACCAATATATATATTTCTGACGTGTGGGATTGGGGAATTGGTAAATAATTAGCACATGATCATGATTTTACTACCTTACACACCACAATGACTTAGAGAAACACAAAGCATGTCATTTATTCCTTAGCTCAAAACTGAACGGCAGATCACAGGTACTGCCCCGGTTTATTTTAAAAGGAAGTACCACAGCATACCAAACCAATGCATCCAGGACGACCCCTGATCAATGACATTATGGATGGAAACAATAAGGATTCGACGAGAGCTCAGAAGCCAAGCGTAACAAGTATATTTCATCGAAGACACCCTGCAGGAGAGATCTTCTTACATGTTAATGGCTCATCAATGCTCTCGTAAATATTCTTTTCCATTAAATATTAGTGCTTAAGAAGCTATCAAATCCTGTTTCCACCAAACAAAAACACGGCTACGCAGAAGTGGTACCAAAAGAGAATCCCCAGGCAATGGGAGATGGGATCAGTGGATCATCAATGGGGATTTAGCATGAGACGACTCATCAGCGGGCTTTGAGGTAACGTCTAATTCCCCCTCCATCACCATAATCATCAAAAACCAATTACATTAACTAAAAACAGAACCAACTTAGTTCTCTAAATTGATAGATAACAAATTATTTCTCATTAACCTAAAATAGAGCAGATTCACTAACCCCCTTTAATCCAAGCTACAAGTACTATCAAGGATCAGTCAACCATGGAATATCTTATACAAGGACATCTGCGTTTTTTCCATCTAACTTTTTTTTTTTTATAAGAACAAAAAAGTGTCACAACACTAGCAAAAAAATTAACAAAAGCCTCTAAAAAAAAAAAATAGGGATTGTGCAAGAAATAATGGAGTACCTGATTGGAAACTGCATTAGCCATCCTGAAGAATTCATTTTTACTATTCTCTTTCCCAATCTAAAAGATCGATGGACCAATTTTGCATGAAATGATTAAGCAGAGATTAGCCCACTCCTTATAATTGTTCTTGCTTATGAGTATGAATCCAAGGAGAGCCGGAGCTGCGATGAGTGATGACGGCAAGGATTTTATACCTCTTTAGACTGCAAAAAACTCAATTAGATATCAAGAATACCGTTCACCAACCAGGGTGTTTGGTCTAGTGGTATGGTTCTCGCTTTGGGTGCGAGAGGTCCCGAGTTCGATTCTCGGAACGCCCCCGTGTTTTTTCCCAACAAATTTTATCATACTTTCTCAACTGAAAGTTTTTCATTCAGAACGTGCGTAATACGGAGGAAATGGGCGTCCAATTTAGTTAAGGAATGAGTAGTAGCATCTAATGTTTCCCCTTCTGCAACACTAGCAAGAGATGCAGAGGTAGATGGCGTATTATCCCCAAGGCACTATTTTGCTATCAAGTTTCTAAATGGGGGTAAGAAACCGGAAATGTTAACTATTGTGATCCGGTAAGAAATGAAGCAATGGTCCGTCATCTTTATATCTCTTGTATTTGACGAGTACGTCAGCGGAACATCTGCAAAATAAATCACCGGAGGACCATTTTTTGAGCCACGGAAAAAACCCAATTGCCTCAAACTTTCTTTTTGAGAAAAAGAGAAGAAGGTAAAAGTTAGGCACCTGGGAAGTGAATGAAAATATATTCCACCACTACAGGAATCTCGGGAATGCAATTTCATTATACAACTCTAAACACAATCATGAAACTACACAAGTCTGCAATAAAACCTTGCATGTGAAGAACAACTTGGCAAAGTCACCAGTTCACTATATTTTTCTGCTACTAATATACGACATTTGGAGAAATTATGTACACAAGCTTGTGATTTATTTGAATGTATTTGTATATGTGATCGGGCACAACTTCATCACCATTCTTGATAGCAGTCAACAACCAGGCTTGACAGCAGTCATCCAATGGTTCAACTTCAGATAGTTGCAACAGCAGGTGGAATCCCAGCTGCTGCACACCTGGCCAAACTGATGCCTCCTCCAATACAAGTCTGTGACTTTTGGAAAGAATCATGATTCGCTTCTCAAAGGTCTCCAAGTTTATCACACCAAAAATGGACAGTTAATCTGGCTTCATGCTAAAGAAAAGCTAGTTCTCATTTCTCTGTTTTGATAAGAAAAACATAAAGGCCTGAGAAATGTGCCTGAAAGCAGATCTTCTTCAGCTAGATTAGAGCTTCAACAACTAGGCATCCATGAAAATTTAAGCCTTATTATATGCCATCAGGAATCCAAGCATCTTCAATGTAAGCTTTATTAGACACCATCGGGAATCCAAGCATCTTTTGTTCCTTCTTTCCACATCCCCCATCTCCAAGTCACTCTTGGACAACGGGTCATACATCTGGAAATAAGAGTGTTTGTAACATGCAAGACGACATCGCGGTGGATAAATAACTTCATCTCGGACAAGTTGGAGCAATTGTCAAGGATGGAGAAAATGAATGACAGTGTAGTCTCAAAATCATGAATCTCTAAATATGCAGTGATCTCTTTTAACCCCTTCATCTGTGTCCTGACTTCATCATCTTCCGGGCAAAGATACATCTCAAACACTGACCAAGCCCAGGGGGTCAAAGTAAGAGAGCTAACATTTGGGAAAACACTAAACAAGAACTCGAAACCAAACTTTGCTACCCCCATTAGTTCAGCAGATTTTGTTAATCCTAATTTCAAGTTTTTAATTGTTTTACCAAATGGTAATGAGCAAAGTAGCCGGTGAAGGTTCAAGGATTCTAGATGAAGGTTTGTCAAGTTGACAAACCCTTGCACTTTAAAGTTGCTCGCTTCTTCAATAGACAGATGCAAATCAGCTAATGATGGAGTCTCAATAACAAGTAATCTTGGCCTCACACATCTGAGTGTCAGTTTGACAAGATTTGGAGCAACTATAGCAACAGAATATACAGCATTAGACACAGTCCACTGACAGGATTTTAGCTGCAAAAGGTGAATTTTGGGTTCTTTAAGACCTCCAACCCCGATTAAATTGAGAACTTGCAGACCAGGGAAGCTCACATTCACCTTGTTTAGATCCTCATCATCTAGTCTAATGTACTCGAGTGTCAACTTGGAGAGCTTAGGCATTGGATTCAAACCATCCACTGACAGCCAAGCATTCCTGATCTGTAGCTCAATCAGCTTATTACCTATAAACATTAAAAATAATACCATGAATTCATGAAAAGAGAACCCTCTGAGAATAAAAATTCAGTGAGATCCTTCAGGATGCCGAAAAGCAATGACAGGATTATTTTCCAAACAATCAAGGTAAATTTTAAGGAAAGTTAACTTGAGAAGATTTAAATCCCACCAACTGCAGTCACTGAGAGCAATATGTGCAAAATTACTACCACAATGCTGATAAACTAGATTGAAGTAAAGACAATCCAACCTACTGTAAAATGAAAACTTATCCTCTCCCATTTTTAGTAAAGTAGGCCAGAAAGCAGCAACAAAATTTTTCAACTTCTTCATAGATTCTGTATGCTTTTAATTTGAATAGGATATAATTCCAATTCCAGTTCTGATAAAGCATCCAACATGGCCTTCGGGAAAATCACAAAATAATGGTAATTCAGTCAAGCAAATAGAAGCACCTGAAAATGCGATCCAATTATACTTCATTCGCCGCATCCAGCTAAAAAGGTGATCTAATATTAGGTTTATTGCCAACTATTTACACTAAATTGACAGCTAATGGCTACACTGAACTAACATTAGCTAAAAAATTAAAAAAAAATCATAAACGAGAAAAAAACTAAGAGCATGACAATCAATCAAGCACAAAAAATAGTTAGAATGAATACTTAAATGGACGAGGACTCACAGTAAGAAGAAATGAGGGATAGCACATCGGATCGTCGCCAACAAGATTGCACCCAAAAATCCGAAATCGAAAAAGATCTCAATCCATCAGAAACCCTAGGCAACCACTCATTCACAAATTTCACGTCCGTCAGATACAAATCATCATCTTCATCTTCCACATCGTCGTACGACACCGTATGGAGCGGCTTATCGACGCCGATCGTGATGGACTCGATGATCCTCAAATCGGAAACCAAGTTCTTGAAGATGGATTTAAACGGCGTGATCGAGGATCGAGTGTGAGGACAGCGAGACTTGGCGTAGCGGTCGAAGGAGCAGTGGAGGTTGATAAATCGGACGTCTCGAGAGACCGAGTTGAGGGTCTTCGATGCGACTCGGCAGCGAGCGAGGTCGACCGAGTCGCCGAGTCGACTCAGGATGTCGAGGATTAAAGGCGGTGGTAGGTCGTCCATGAAATTGATGCTCGAGAGTGAAGATTCAACGGTTCCACCTGAATTGGAATATCTGGTGACTTTTTTGTTGTTTTTCCTTTTAATCTGGTATTAATAGTTTTCTAATTTGTTGTGGGGGCATTTTTTGAGAGCAGGAGGAGTAGTTCTGTCGGTAAAATTCGACTTTTCTAAATAACCGAATTTTGTCTGAATGAGAATTATACATGTGGGTCCGGGTAACGCTACTAATAGTACATATGAAAATGGGATGGCCTTGCACTGGGCTAAAACTTGTGCCTAACACAAAGTCGAGTTGGGCCTTGTCGCCAGTAAGACCCGTGTGTGTGTGACTGTGTGTCTGTCCACACACACATATGGACACTATTTTTTCTAGCTATAGACTCTATATGTAAAAAGATTTTAAAAAATATTCTTGGATATGTAAGCATAATGTCTCACAATTTAGGCACATTTTAGATGAACTTTAAACTTGAAATTTTATAAGTCAGAGGTATTTAATGTTTTCATATAATAGAAACTAATGATGAAGTATATGCATCAAAAGGTAATGTGTGTAAATTATTACTCTATATGTATATGTTTTATGTATTCGTATTAAAATGTGTTTTAGCTTGTATGCAAATATGTAAATATATATA
Source organism: Mitragyna speciosa (assembly GCA_024721245.1). Classification (NCBI taxonomy): domain Eukaryota; kingdom Viridiplantae; phylum Streptophyta; class Magnoliopsida; order Gentianales; family Rubiaceae; genus Mitragyna; species Mitragyna speciosa. The sequence continues at coordinate 23,494,372 of CM045556.1, read as the reverse complement.
TATATATATATATATCTATAACTAGTGTTCTTATCTTTTAGGTATTCTCAAAAAAACCTTTTAAGTTTAGATATATGAGGGTATCGACAGTTTCAATCTCTAATGGACGAAAGCAATTTGGTACCAAATATTTTAATTTTTTAACACATTTAATCACATTGGCCGATTTTGTCAAAATCTTATAAGAATCCGATCAAATGATACTCACATGTCAGGGACCAAATTAAAAAATAGAGAAAAATTAATTGTCATAATTTAAAATTAAAGTTACTAATTTAAATTTACACACGATAAATAAACAGATAAAACTAAAAAAATCTCCTTGGACAATGCATTCATGTGTGTTTTTAATTACAAGTTATGACAATTTTTTTTCTTTTTCTCTATTTTATTTTGAAAATTTGGTCACTATTACTTGAGCATCACGTGATTAAATTTCAATAAACTTTTGACAAAATTGATTAATAGAACTAAATATATTAAAAAATTAAAATATTTAATAAGAAATTTAATTTCATTTAAATTTTAGAAACTAAAAATATCGATACCCAAACATTTCATATCAAAACTTCAACTTTCTCTCGGAAATAAAAACTTCACTATCTGCCGGTTTGTAGTTGCTAAACTATCTTCTCGTCTTACATTCTACTTACTAAAGAAAAATAGAAAGTATGGACAAGGACCAAGTGAGGATGAAAATGTAATTTTGGAAGCTTCAATAAATTTGAGCTGCACATCTTCCGCAGCGAGCTTGAGAATATTGGTCCTGTATCCGATTTATGCTAACACATGACAGAACAGTTGCGTTAACAAAACGCTTAATATTTACTCTCTGTTTCTATTATGCAGCTTTACACTCTCTATTAAGCAAGAGCGATAATCGACCAAATTAAAACATGGGCGAAGCCATGAATGGCGGCGGTAACCCCTTGGAATCCGCACGTTTGGCAGCGTTTAAGGAATCAGAAACCCTAGACGGCACTTGTCCGAAAATCGAGGGCTATGATTTCAACAAAGGCGTCAACTATCGGGAGCTTCTCAAATCGATGGTCTGTACTGGGTTTCAAGCCTCTAATCTTGGTGACGCCATTGACGTCGTTAACCAAATGGTCAGTCAGCTTACTGATACTTTGTTTTTTTGATATATTTATGTGTGTGTGTGTGTATGTATATGTATGTATATATGTACATGTGTATATAAAGGTTTCACTAGCTTTTCTAGAATTTGAAGTTTGTATTTGGTTTTTTGGTTTAATGGGTTAAAGCTAGATTGGAGGCTTTCAGATGAGCGTCCAACAGAGGATTGCAGTGAAGAGGAGAAGGATCCAGCCTTTAGAGAATCAGTGAGGTGTAAAGTGTTCCTCGGATTCACTTCAAATCTTGTATCTTCTGGAGTTCGAGACACGATTCGGTATCTTGTTCAGCATCACATGGTGAGCAGCATGTATAAATCACCTCTGAATGTGCACTGGTAAATTTGTATTCTACTTGGATTATTTAGCTTTATGCAGTACTCTCTGTGATGATTGAGAACATTAAGTTGGCAAAATCGACTTCTTAGGAGCTGGTTAGTAGACTATTAAGAGACGCAAAATCTGACTAGGTGATAGACTTAGTTGGATTTTATAAAACAAACTTGGTGAATGGTTCCACTTTCAAAAGTTAACATACGGTGGAGTAACTGCGGCTATCCTATAAAGACGTGTACCACATGACTTGATGTGCAGATGATAATCATTTATGGACCAGGGCAGTGCAAAATATTGTTGAAGTAATTTTTTTTGTCTTGCTTCCTTTACATGTACTTCATAAGATGGATGTTGTACTGTTTCAATGCAGGTTGATGTAGTGGTTACAACAGCTGGTGGTGTGGAAGAGGACCTTATTAAGTGCCTGGCACCCACATATAAAGGTGATTTTTCTTTGCCTGGAGCTGCTTTACGCGCAAAAGGGCTAAATCGTATCGGTAACTTGTTGGTTCCTAACAACAACTATTGCAAATTTGAGGACTGGATTATTCCAATTTTTGATCAGATGTTGGAAGAGCAGACTTCGAAGGTATCCTTCCATGTCCCTCTTAGATGTGTTTGGTTATTTTGTGTTGATTAAATAGAATTATAGGATCAAAGTTGGTTCTTAAAATCCTCATTGTAGCATTTGGACCCCTATTATTGTTGCTGCCACTGGGCAATTGGTTGCCGAGTCCAATTGAATGTAGACCAATATTTTTGTTTAGTTTCAAAATTTTCAGCTTGGAAAAGCAGTTCTTTAGTGTGTAATGAATGGTGCATATGATATTCATTAATCTCTTCCTTCCCACCCTCTGGAAATGATGCCTCCTAAAGTCTCCAAGGATCAAAAGTGCTAGGTTCTATACAAATTTTTGGATGCATCATTCTGGTGTCACATTCTTGTAGCGTATACCACTGGAGGCTATGCCCTGCATAAGCTGCAGCAAGATCTTGACATTTTTGGTGGCTTACGCTTGGATGTCTTAATGCAAAATTGCATATTCTGTTTGAGATGTCCTTCTGTATCAGTCTTACTTGGACTTGTAATTAAATTTTATTTTTTTGCTCTCTTCCCTCTCTATTGGGATAGCTAAAGAAAGCGTCGATAGTTTGATGCAGCACTCTTAAGATATCATGATCTTTGCTTCTGTCTTCCAGAATATGCTGTGGACGCCATCCAAAGTGATCTCTCGCCTCGGAAAAGAGATTAATGATGAAAGTTCGTATTTGTACTGGGCCTACAAGGTAAGTGCTTAATCTGGCATCTTGTGTGTCTTACCATTGAATTCTATTCTTTGTTTGAAGGTCCAAAAGTTTATTGGTCACAGACTACACTATTTTTGCGTGATTCATACTGTGAGTTGTGGTACTTTGACTCCCTTTCTGGCTGGCCTTCCGCTCTATTGCTATGAATCTGTAATCTAGATTGTCCATTTCTGATAAAGGAACTTGAAGAACAGTTATAAAATTGATAAAGACAAAAGAGTTTTTTTTTATTTTTATTGGTGACACGAATAGTTTTTTTACCTTCAAATATATGTATTTTTTTTTTTTTACTTGTGGATTTCTGTGGTGAAAATATCCTCATAATGCTTGGAGGAACAGAAAATTGTAATATTGTTGCCATATCTGCTTACTGATTTTAATATCATTGGTTTTCAGAACAATATTCCAGTCTTTTGTCCTGGCTTAACAGATGGCTCACTAGGTGACATGTTATACTTCCATTCTTTCCGCAATCCTGGCCTGGTTATTGACATTGTGCAGGGTAAGTATATATTATTCTGATATTGTGCTAATGCATAGTATTTCTAGAATTTGATGAAATGTTCTGATTGCAAGCAGACATTAGGAACATGAATGGCGAGGCTGTTCATGTTGGTCTAAGGAAGACAGGAATGATAATTCTTGGAGGGGGATTACCCAAGCATCATATTTGTAATGCAAATATGATGCGTAATGGTGCAGATTTTGCTGTTTTAATTAACACAGCACAGGAGTATGACGGAAGTGATTCTGGTGCCCGTCCAGATGAAGCTGTATCATGGGGAAAAATACGAGGTTCCGCAAAGACTGTGAAGGTTAATTCTCTTGGAGTCCTTTGCCTTTGTGCATTCCTCAGATGCCTTGAGGCTGTATGCAATCAAGATGAAATTTGCTTTTCTCATTCAAAACAATAAGTTCTTCAGTTTCCCTTTGGTTGTTGCTTGTTTGATGATAATTTTGAATTAGAAAGTAATTCCCTCTAATATTTTTTGTTACACCATGTATTGCTAAAAGATTTTGCTTCTTTTACCAGGTTCACTGTGATGCAACCATTGCCTTTCCTCTCCTTGTAGCAGAAACGTTTGCTAGAAAAGGCAAATAAGATTTCTCTGATATGAAGTTAAAATTGAATGCCATCTAAATGAAGCTGTGGTAATTTAGCCGGTAATTGGTCCTGATAGAGATTCAATATGCTATTTAGCACTTAAAATTCCACTCGTGGATTTGAGGCATCTCTTGTTAGAGTTCAAGGTGTTTTCTTGGTGTATGAAGATATACGGCATCTGAGTTGATGACACAGTACATTAGAAAGAAAATACAACGCCAGCAACAAGTGTTATGATTATTTTTTAGCTCCCCTTATTTTTGAGGCTGAAGAGCAATAGATTACGTGCAATGCCATTTTTTTGGAACGATCACAGGAGTCGACGGACCTCACATTATAGTGATCTAGACACATATAAATTGTATATCTTGGAGAATGGACTTTTGGGCCTTATTATTAGTCCAGATAAAGCACAAGGACGTTATGAACCCGGAATGTACTTCCCCTAATTTCTTTGTTTGTTTATTAGGGAGGAGTGGGAATGGAAGAATATTTGAAATGTATTTGGCCGCATTCTTTTTATCATCATGATTGCGTATGTTGTTGAGAAGCTACTCGTTTTTTTGGCCCGCGTGACATTTCACTTCTGTTAATTGGAGTTGAAGTGCTAAAAGGATACTTCTAAGTAGACGGAATTTTAGTAATGGATTGGGCAAGGCAAGGACTACGAAACAGGTTAACAATTTCCTGTAATAGCTTAGAACTTATCATTGACCGAGAACCAATAGGCAAAACAATATCCATTGCGTGCAAGACCTGTAATATGACTTCTCCTAAATTAAAAGTAAACCGATAGAATGAAACAGGTGAAGAATACTTGGAAAACTAAGTTTTCAGTCGTCACCAAATACATAACATATTGTATAAGAAATTAGAACAAGAAAAATCGAGAAATGGCGTTGATAAGTCTTGTCAAAGGACGTCGAATGAAACTAGGTTCCATCTGGATAATTATTTTTTGAGGCATTTTTAAAGAAATATTACTGTAGCAACTTTAACGATTCTTCTCAATAAATGTATTTGTGAGATAAAAATTTAATTGAAAAACGTGTTTGAAGTTTTTAAAAAACATGTTTTTAAGAAACACAAACAAACAAACGCAGCTGTTTTTCACCAAATACATAACATACTGTATAAGAAATTAGAACAAGAAAAATCGAGAAATGGCATTGATAAGTCTTGTGAAAGGATGTATAAGAAATTAGAACAAGAAAAATTGAGAAATGCCATTGATAAGTCTTGTGAAAGTACGTCGACAAAATTTATTCAAGAAAATGATACATTAAGAGATTCAGTGAAGCCTCCTGCAAATGGTCATCCCATCGCCAGAAGGAAGTTGACAAATATGCACCCGAGCATCTGCAGCAAGTAATTTGTTAAGCTCCATTATGTAATGCCTGGATTCTCCGAATTCCTCAGGAACGGAGTCTTCTGCTTCAGCTACTGTTCCCATCCATAGGGTGTTATCATACACAATTATCCCGCCAACCTTCACTAATTTCAACAATTTCTCATGGTATTTTGCATAATTAACTTTGTCCGCATCAACGTAGGCAAAATCAAAGCTATCATGTTCATTAGGCTGCAGCAGCACAAACCCGAAAGAATATACTTATTCATCCACTATTCTTGTGTAACATGAAAGAGTCACTAATCTAAGGTGCAATAAACCATTGCAAAATATACTCACATCTTCCAGGAGTTTGTCTAGCACAGGATGAGCCACAGAGTTGATGAAATTGATTTTATGTTCAACTCCAGCTTTTTTAATAAATGGCAATCCAATATTAAATGCCTCCTGATCTGGGTCGATGGCTATAATCTGCACAGGAAAAAAAAAAGAAAGGCTATTGACTCCAGCTAACTTATTTGGAAAATAAGATTGGCTGGGACCAAATTGTAGCTAGCTGGCTAGCTGTCACACCCCAAGTATCCAAAATCGGATATTTCAGTAATGACACATGGCACCAAATTACAAGCAGTTTCAGGTTTAAGCAATTTAGGAATAACTTAGGAAATAGGAAGTTAGTTTTGTAACAAAATTCTCTCTGGTACCAAAAGTAGCATTTCAAACATTTTGGGCCATAAGAATTAAAAAAAAAAAAAAAATCATAGTACTGCCCAGTGCCAACAAACGAGAATAGGCCACTGACCTTGCCTTCCTTGGGTATGGTAAGAGCGGTGAGGAGCAGGGAATACCCCGTAAAGACGCCAATTTCAATTGTCTTTTTTGCATTTATTATCTCTAACAGCAAAGCTAGCATCTGACCCTCATCAGCATCGGTTGCCAAGATTCCCCTGAAAATTGTTGTGCAAGAAAACCGTACCTTCTCATTATTATTATTATTAATATTTTGCACATCAGTTCTGAAGTTAGCGGTTATTGTTTGTGACACCTATCATAATTTAACAAGGAGCTACCAAAAAATAACTAGTAGAGTAGTAGCTCCTTGAATTGATATCTAAGCAGAAACTGTTACTGCTCTTGTTTTTTGCGTCTCCAATTTTTTCATTCCATTTATCGAGATTGTAGAAGTCTCACCCAAAATAGTATGATGCAGAAATTTCAGTTTTAATTTGTGAATTATACATGTAGCTGTCAATCCCTTATATAAAAGTTAAAAATGGAAAACAAGTTACTACTCACTGTGGATGAGTCGCAGTGACAGCCCTCAGCTCCTTGAGAATCTCAGGTTCTCGTGGATATACGCTAGTCTCTAGTAGGTACTTCACATCAGATAACCAAACAAATGATTAAATACAGCTACAATTAACAAGATTTGAAAGGAAATAAGAATAGAAAAGCATGCAGAAACTTGAAAATGTTGCCAAAGGTGGGAGTAGTAGTAATACGTTCCTGGCGTAATTCTAGACTGCGCAACAATCCTTCGGTTCCCATTTTTCCTCTTACTCCTTGATTTTCACAGATAAAAAGCTAGAGAAAGAGAGGTGGAGAAGCTATTGTGTCTTGGTTGCGCTAGTAAATTGTTGGGTGCTATATATATACTGCAGATGGGGAAATAATTGTCAAATTATAGAATGTCATCCCCTACGTAACCAAAACAAACCATATGTGAGCTATGTCATAGAGTTTAGAATTAGTAGTGTTATGTTAGAAGTTGCATTTGATTTATATTTTATACTATCACGAATTGTAATACTCTTTATAATTTGTATATTTCAGGGGTTATATGTTTCGTGTAATTGTCTGATATATTTAGTGCGTCGAATATGATAAAATGAACTTGCTATGAACCTCTCTTGTCTATAAATAAACATTTCATATGTTGTAATAGCTTTGGACATAATTACGATGTATAACTATGGAAAAAATGGGTCAATTATGCAAACGGTTGAGTACAAAATAAGGAGATTCTTAGGTGGACCGGAGTTCATGGCCTTACCAGTAGGCCTTGTGATTTAAAAGAGCCCCTACTAAACAAAGTGATGATGCTGATGTAAGAAAACAATGTAAAATGATGTAAAAATACTTATGTGACTTTCTTTTAAAGCACAAGATTTAGTGGTAGACCGGATCCATTCAAGAATTTTACTTCAAAATAGGTCAAGAGTTGATTTTTCTTTTATTGGTAAAAAGAATGTTATTGTCTTTTAAAAGCATGTTTTTTTTTTTCTAAAAAAAGTATTTTCCAAACACTAACCCTTTAGAAAAAACAACTATCCAAACAAATTTAAAAACAATTATAGTAAATTTTTTTAAAAAACAACCACCCAAACGCATCTTTAGTTTTAACTTTCAAATGAATTTGTCAAGGCAGCGGACTGACTGTTCAAGGACCATGAAACAGGCTAATGATTTCCTGTAATGACTTAGAACTTATCATTGACAGAGAACCAATAAACAAAACAATTTCCTTTGCATGCGAGATCTGATATACGACTTTTCCTAAATTATAAGTAAACAGTGAGATAGAATGGAACAGGTAAAGAATACTGGAAAAACGCCAAGTTTTCATTCATCACCAAATACACAACATATTATGTAACAAATGAGAACAAGAAAAATTGACAAACGGCATTGATAAGTCTTGTGAAAGGACGCCAAAGTGCCAAAATTTATTCAAGAAAAATGGTAAATTGAGAAAGTCACTGAAGCCGCCTGCAAATGGTCATCCCATCGCCAGAAGGAAGTTGACAAATATGCACCCGAGCATCTGCTGCAAGTAATTTGTTGAGCTCCTTTATGTAATGCCTGGATTCTCTGAGTGTCTCAGGAACAGAGTCTTCTGCTTCAGCTACTGTTCCCATCCATAGTGTGTTATCGTACACAATTATCCCACCAACCTTCACCAATTTCAACAACTTCTCATGGTATTTTGAATAACTTACTTTGTCCGCGTCAACGAAAGCGAAATCAAAGCTATCATGTTCGTTAGGCTGCAGTAGGAGAACCCAAAAAAGGATAAAAAAAAAAATCAATTCACTATTCTCGTGTTACAGTGAAAGAGTCACTTTATCATTTCTGTGGAGCACTAAATCATCGCAAGATATACTCACATCTTCCAGGAGTTTATCTAGCACAGGATGAGCCACAGAGTTGATGAAGTTTATTTTGTGTTCAACTCCGGCCTTATTAATAAATGGCAATCCAATATCATATGCTTCCTGATCCGGGTCGATGGCTATAGTCTGCAAAAAAAGGGAAAAAAAAATGCTATTGAATCGTTCTAACTTATTTCACACCTCAAGTATCCAAAATCGGATATTTCAAGTAATGACACATGATACCAAAATTACAAACAAGTATAGCTAGGTTTAAGCAATTTAAGAACAATAATTTTTAATACTAACAAATAGGAATAGAAAGTTAGTTTTGGGAAGAAATTCTCTATAGTAGTACCAACTGTAAAATTTCAAATATTTTGGACTATAAGGGTATAAAAATTCATAGCAACTCTAGCAAACTGGAAGTGGCCACTGACCTTGCCATCCTCGGGTATGGTAAGAGCAGTGAGTAGCAGAGAATATCCAGTAAAGACGCCAATTTCTATTGTCTTTTTTGCATTTGTTATCTCTAACAGCAACGATAACATCTGACCAGCATCAGCATCGGTTGCCATGATTCCCCTGAAAATTGTAGTACAAGAAAACATAACTTTCTCAGTTTTTTGTGCATATCGTGAAGTCAGCAGTTTTTATTATTGAGACCTATCATAACAAAACCAAGGAACTACCAAAAATTTAGTTGTAGCTCCTTGAGTTGGTAGCCGATCAGAAAGTGTTACTACTCTTGTTCATCTCATTTCCAATTTTCTTGTTCCGTTGGAAGTCTCAACCCACAAACGCTTGATGCAGAAATTTCAGTTTTAATATGTAAATTGTACATGTAGCTGCCAATATCTTATATTATATAAAATTAAAAATAGGAAAACTGGCTGCTACTCACCGTGGATGAGTTGCAGTGACAGCCCTTAGCTCCTTGAGAATCTCAGCTTCTCGTGGATATACACTAGTCTCTAGCAGGTACTTCACGCAGGATAACCATACAAATGATTAGACACAGCTATACTTAATAATATTGAAATGAAATGAGAATAGAAAAGCTTGCATAAACTTGATAATGTTGCGAATGAGATTAGTAGTAATACGTACTTGCCGTAATTCTGGACTGCGTAACAATCCTTCGCTTCCCATTTTCCTTCTTGGTCGTTGTTTTTCACAGAGAAAAGGTAGAGAAAGTGGGATGGAGAAGCCGTTATATCTTTGGTTTATGCAATGAAAATGTTGGCTACTATATCTATATGTAGACTGCACATGGGAAAAATAATTGTCACTTTGATTAGGTGCGACAGTCATAGAATACTATCCCCTACTAAATTTTTTTTTTTTTTTTTTTTTTTTTTTTGGTTAATCCCCTACTAACTTAAACATACATTTCTTATTAGAGGGTCGTAGAAAAGTAAGATATTACAAAGATCGTATTGTTATCAAGGATCTATCTTCTCAATTTACCCGAGTATGCTATTTCAACTGCTGATAACGAACGAGGTCATCTGAGAATGTTTTGTCCTTTTTTTTTTTTTGGATAGATGGTTAAAGATAAAATGGGATCTCAATTTATATAGGAATCTCGAGTCACTTCACCTAGTTTGCTCATGGGTTCGAGTCTAACAACTGAGAACACAAGTATGGACGGAGGAAAAGATTTTCCTTCAGTAGGCAAAAATATTAAGAGTCCCATGTAAACTTTTAACGAAAATTTGAAGAGGAAAAACACAAAACTTTAATTCTTGACTTTTTCAAAAAAAAAAAAATTAAATTTTAAGAGAAAAAAGTAAAATTTTCTGGATCTTGCCCCTTGGACATGATAGAAGTTCCGATTTGAGAATAGCCATCGTGACGATCTGTATAAAAATAATAACAATTTTAATCCATAACCATCTTGTCCATCAAAATTTATTTACTTCAAATGGTTGTGAATGACAACTAAAACAAAATTGGATTTACAATTGTCTATCCATGCGAGCCATTAGTTTTAAATAGATTATTTATCTAATGCAATTATATAAATTATATACACATCTGTTAGACTATTACATTATTTGAGGGAAATATTTGAATTTCAACATTTTAGGGCTTTATCTCAAACATTACCAAGTGTCATGTGATGCCCACGCTTAACAAGGAAGCATGTGTAGGTGTAAGAGTGCATAACTATGAGTGTTAACAGTGAGAGGTGGTAAAAAACTTATCAAATACATACTTAAAATAGATTATATTAAAAAAATTCGTTTTTGTACTATTTATTTATATCCATCCATATATATATATATATATCCATTTATCAAATGATTTTATATGAATTAGATGAATTTCATTCATTATATATCTACACTAAATATTTATCAATTATTGATTCATTTTGCCGTTTATAGTAAAATCTATGGTAAATCTCTACTAGTGCTGACGGGGCTGTCTTGGCCTTTTGGAATGGGATACTTCTCCAAAATCTTTTGGTTCGAAAAAGATAAATGACGGAAGGTATTGTCAATGGATTACCAAATATTCAAAGAGTAAATTATTGAGAAACAAGGCACAGACTGAATTTCATACTTTTGACGAAGTCGTTTCCGCGTTGTTATCAACTTCAATACGAATAGTATATCTGTTGACTCCACGTTGATCTTTTGATATATCCAGATAAAAAAATCCACATAAATCAGAAAATAAAACAAGATGAGAGGTTAGGTATTTGGATTGGTTCACGAGACAACACAGATTGTTAATCATATGTCGCCTCATATTTAGTTGCTCTTCGTTAATGGAATGGTCACTGTCCACCACCACTGTTACCAAACAAAAATTATAGCATTTTGGTCGGATAAATTCTGATCCGATCTCCAATCATTATTTCATAAGATGTACCATAAAAAAATAGTACCAATTTACCAAATATTGGACTCCTGATACTATTAATTGGGCATCCTATCTCATTTAGTCTCGGAACCAAACGGAGCAGACCCTTGGGATGGGAGAGGAGGGCGGAGCTGCAGCCGCTAAGCTTGACAACTTGGCAAAACGTCAAGTCAACGGGGGAGGGCCCTCTCCTCTAGGCAGCCAACCCTGACGGAACCCTTCTTTGGACTATTTTCTTGCAATGATTTTTACTTTTTTTCAAAAGGTGATTTTGTGTCTCTTAAGTTATAATAGGTTTGTCAATCTTGGCTCTCCTCCAAAATAGATCGCGTGCTATTTTTTTTATTAAATTCTTTTCTTGGGGGAAAAATTTGCATGTTATAATAGATTAGTAGAATATTTTGCTCAGAAAATACATTAAACCGTGCGAGTACGTAATAATTCCCTTTAATTTCGAAACAAAAAAAACCTTCAAAAAACTAAATTTACTCAACTACTACATTGGAAGCTGAGAGACTAAACAAAAGATGTTAAAAAAAAGTCCAGCGACTTTTAGAAGAATTTTGCCAAATTTTGAGTTTGAACATTGAACATTAAAACAAATTTTAAAAAGATTCTGGACGGTGGAAACGACTGTGCAACAACTTTTCCAACGCAAGACAATCATGGACTCCTTCCAAATTACTCCATGAAAAGATTATTTTATTATATAATGTTTGAATATACCTACTCATTGTAAACAATACATTTTCTATATTTTTGTTCTGATCCTTTAGCCCACCAGCTCAATTCTGCAAATTAAGTAATGTCCTTTTATGTGAAGTATACTACGAGGAACACTGCTTTTTGTTTAATACTCTTTAAGAGTAGATTCTTTTACCTAATTTTCAAGTCTTAATATTCCAAGCGACCCACTGTCCCTTTCTTGTGCTTACACGTAGAATTTGTCGCATCAATAAGGGTCCAGGGGGATTTAAAAAGGAAAAAAATGGAAAAGGGTCTTGGAAAATAGATCGAACACACTATAAACTACAAGCGTCTAGGCTTGTTTTTTCTTTACAATGGTTGCTGATTTGCTCAAGTACGAAATTTCTCCTGCCTAAACCTATTCACTCTTTGGATACGGCATTTCCTAAATTCTAGCATCTCAAGTCTTGGTGCACTGCAGGCCAATACGGTCATTTTGACCCTTTGGCATAGAGAAGCACCTTCTATTACACAAAGGACAAGTCCTTTGAGCACGGCACACTTTTAAGTATACACCAAACTATGTCGACCTACAAATGTCTTCATTTAATCACCATGTTAAGGATTTTGAACTATCTTAACTATCTCGTTAGTGTTAATTATCCTCGAGTTTTAATTAGTTTATTTTATTTTGCATTAACTCCTCATAATTTGTCTTTTATTTATCTCCGTTGTGATTCTAATTTAATCATTAGAATTAAGTTTTCAAGATAAATCACTCTACCTAAAACGTGACCTCTAAAAATCTTTACATATGTCTTAGAGATCTCATGTAATCTACTCGATAACATTAGGTAAGCAAATATTGACACTCCATGTTGCCAAGTCATTGGCTCATATACAAATTATTTGAGGAAATTCCGATTCAAGAATATTCTACAAATTGATGATATCTCACAAAATATATCAATGTATTTTATTTTTCTTGATAAAAAGCAAAATACTAGAAAGTTTATGTTGTGGTATGTTTCACAATATATCAATATTTTAAAAGAAAATTTGTTTTTTCATGCTCTCTCTCTCTCCCTCCCCCTCCCAATATACTACACAATGAGAAATCCGTAAAGCCAAACATTCTTATTCCCTTTTGTTGTCGAATATGTTGATATGATGAGCTAACAAATTATTATAATTTTTTAAAGTTTCAAAGAAAATTATTAATCCTTAATTTTAGTTTTTTTTTTTTTGGGGTACATTAGGTACAGACTTCAAATTCCAGCATTCTAAGGTAGAGAATGCTCAATTTAGCCCGTAAGTGGTTGCGCCAACTAATTGGGCAAAATGCAGCAATCTCTGTGCTCTAGCCTAAAGGGGCAGCTATGGAATCACAATAGTGATCTTTATTGTCCGCACAAAGCAGAATATCTGAAGAATCATGGTTCGATAAGTAGTCCAGAGCATAATGACAACAGAAAAGAGATTAAAAAGTCATCCATATCATTAAAGGCCAACAATAAGCCAAACAAAGATATTTTGTTCAGTTGACAAATTCTCAAGTACGCAGGCGCAGCCTAAAACCACAAATCATGTACAAAACAAATTCAGGTAAGTTCTATACAGCAATCAAAACCATGTCTTTTGAAATGTATGAACCAACGTACATTCTTATGTACAAAACAAATTCAGGTAAGTTCTATACAGCAATCAAGACCATGTCTTTTGAAATGTATGAACCAACGTACATTCTTATGCAAACCTATATACTGAATGATCCTGTCATCTTTTTAGAAAACAACCTCCGGTTGCCTCATTGCCAGATCCCGTTATTGCAATGTATTAAAGAATCAAAGTATGAGAAACAAAAGATTTTCACTGACGATTAAGTGACTGAAATTTGAGACGATTCATCCGAAGAGCCTGAAATTGGGCAGCTAGTGTGTCATAATCTGGAAGCTTTGGATGAACATGTCTAACTTTCTTCAAGCTATCCTCTCTACTAACTGTACTCCCACTTGCTGTCTTCTGATTTTCAAGGCTATCAGATGTTTCCACCTTCCGCTCATAGCTGGGTGGTTGTCCTACTCCAGATGACTCTTGGTTTTCCTCCGGCAATGATTTCTTAGACCCAAAACTTGGGTATGATGCTACTTCTACTGAGCTAGACTGCTCAGAATTTATCCGCTGATCTGAGTTCCTGGTCCGGGATTTAGATGTCTCCACCCCAACCTTTTGCTTAGAGCCAAGTGGTGATTCTATTCCAGATGACTTTCTATTTTCCTCTGGCAATGATATCTTGGGCACAAAACTTGGGCTAGATGCTACTTTTTCCGAGCTAGGCTGCTCAGAATTTGCCCGCTGATCTGAGTTCCTTGTCCGGGTCTTAGATTCTTGAGGAGTTTCGGCACCATCAAATCTTTTTGGATTTCTTTCTGCAGCAGAATCAGAATTTACATTAACCCGAGAGCTTAAGCCGCCATTTGAGCTAGAAATTGAGGTAGAACTTAATGGAAAAGCTTTTGTCCTCATAGAAAATCCACTTCTAAAATGACTTCTGCCGTTGAAAACTTCTTGTGCAGAATCATCATCCGAGTCACTGCTCTCTGAATTGAAATATGATACTGAACTTCTCAACCTTGACTGTTTTTTATCTTCCTTGCCTGCATGTTGAATATTTGGGTCTTGTCTGCGACTTGCTGGTTGTTTTCTAAATTCCTCCATTAAACTGTCACTATCTGAACTAGAATGGTAATTTGACAATCTTGAGCTTCCACCACTACCAACACCTTTATTGTTTCCATTATTACCAAAGCTTTCAACGGTAGAATAAGCAGCAGACTGCTGAATTGTGTTTGGACCGTCTTCAGAAACTCTTTTAGATGAAGATGAAGTATCATCCACTTGACTCCTTGTGTAAGGAGGACGCATATTACCCTTCTGCCGAAATCCACCTGTCAACTTATTGAAGTTCAACGCCCTACCATCGTCAGAACTTTCATCATCTGTCTGCCTTCCACTTAAATGTGATACGCCTGCATTCTCCTTAACTTCATGGACCAATGAAACCTTTGACCCTGAGGCACTCAGGCAATCCACCTCATCCACTGAATTATAAAAGCTAGAATCACTGCTGGCTTTACTGGACTGTCGGTGAGACTTCACAACTCTGAAAGATGATTGACTGGTAGGTGAAACACCCAAACCAAATATTTGTGAAGACTCAACAACAGTTTCTGTTCTGTAATTGTCATTCCTATGCATTTCAATGTCTGAAGACCCAAGACTTCTATTTTGTCCAATCGAAAGATCTCTAAAATCCTCTGTCCCAGAGTAACCAGAATGAAACATATCAACCTCATTCTCAGAATTTGCAGTATCTGAGTCATCAAAGGTTACAGACCCAAAATTATCTGCTTGTGAGCTATCCACAGGTGCTTCTAAGCTTTCTGAGAACTCAGGAAAGGTGTACTTTTTGGAGGAATGTTCCGATATAGAACTTTCTGGTGATTTGCCTGTTCTAGATTTAAGGCTTTCATTCCCTTTATTGTTGGAAAGATGAGGAGGTGAGTTCCTAACTGGTGATGCAAAGTGAAAATTTGATTCCTCATTAACCCGGAAACCTGCATGAAACCCAATGTCATCAACATCTGAACCAGAATCATCAAAAATTACAGGAGCTGCAGTAGCATGATAGCTGGGCTGTGAAGTGTCTCTAGCATTGTTTTCTTGATCAATACCAACAGACAGGTTTTCACCAGCATCATAACCAAACGTGTAGTGGCCAAAATTTGAATATCTGTCGTCACTGCTAGAGTTGCTTGAATGGGAACTGGAAGACAGGATGTTGGATTGTTTTCCAATCCTTTCTTCACCAGCATAATTGAAGTTCTCAGAACTAAAACCCTCTTGCAGGTGATTCATGCCTTCAATCCGAGATTTAACAGATTGTTTTTGCATATTGATTTCAACTTTGTTTGCCTCTTTTGATAAGCTTTTTTGTGAATTACCATATGATGGTATTTGGACATTATGAGCAGAAGTATCATTTTGAAATGAAGCTCTCAATCTTGAGGAAGCAAAATGGTCATATCTTTTCCCATTATCATAACCATCCCGATAGGAGTTCTCTGATAATCTCTCGTCATCCCGTTCAATCCTATTCATTGGCCTATTCTGAAAACTAGGTTGTCTGTCAGAAAAGGAACTGTTAACTGGATCTTTTGGAAGGTAATCGCTATTGTATTTTGAGCTCACATGTTTTGAAGTTTTTTCATCTCCAAGAGCATCATCAATGGAGTTATGTGTTTCTGTGGAATATTGTGGTTGAGTTGGAGCCCTGCCACGTCTTGAAAGTTCTGCAGCAGCTCTAGCAGCCATGCTTGCCCGTTCAGCAGATTCAGCAGCAGCCCGTGCTGCAGAGGTAGCGTCCTTAAATTCCATGTCCCAACTTTTCCTAGTAAAAGATGTATTCCTCTCTACCTGAAACGATTGACTGACTTCTCCCCTCTCTGCCCCAAGTCCTGATAAATAGTAAAGCAATCCATGAGAAATGGTAAAAAATCAGACATCTAAAACATTAACACTTCTCATTTCCAAAAGATTGTACCTGAA
The DNA here is from genome assembly GCA_024721245.1 of Mitragyna speciosa. Lineage (NCBI taxonomy): Eukaryota > Viridiplantae > Streptophyta > Magnoliopsida > Gentianales > Rubiaceae > Mitragyna > Mitragyna speciosa. The sequence continues at coordinate 23,477,818 of CM045556.1, read as the reverse complement.
GGCCTCATTTGGGCTTGAGGAATGGAAGATACTTTGTTGTTGCCGAGAGTATTGTGTCTAGAAACAAGATTCTGGGTTTCTCGTGATGATCTCAACTTTTGTTCAGAGAAATTTACAGGTTGATTATCCATCATGTGATGACTATGTGGAGCATGGACATCTGGAATTACATGAGGAGGAGCTTCAGCATGTAGTGCAGTGGACTTCTCAAAGGTACTTGGACTATTCTGATCATCAAATAGAACAATTCAGTAATTACACTCAAAATAACCTCATGTATATTTAACTTCAAAGATATCATCTTGCTCCATTAAAGAGAGAGACAAACTCAAGCAATTTAGTTATACCAGCAAGTCATCAGAAGGCCACACGTCACTCTGTCCAAATGAATTTGGATCCCATTTAATATTATGTTCCTCTGCTATTGCTGTAAGAGCTTTAATTTTGGTTTTCCCATCAGGTGCATTTGCAGATAACTTCTCAACCAACTGAGAAAAAAGCAGCATAAGGTGACAGTTATAGATGTAGGCCTTTGACTTCCACAAAATGCTCACAATTAAATGCAACAGCTGTTATAGTTGTAAAAACATACCAATCGGCTTACACCACAATTCGGGCGTAACTCAATGGCTGCAGATACAAAGTCTTTTCCATATTTTGCAGTAAAATGCTTTTTTGCATCTATAAGTTCAGCTATATCTCCACATCTTGGTGATGCAAATATGACACTTGTAATTGCTTCCTTCAGGTCAATGGGGCAGTTCCTGTTAAAAGAACCAAATGGGACTATAAATCTTGAACCATCAATAAATTCAGATGAAGTTGACATTATGGACACAAGGGGCCAGTGTCACTGTGAAGTGCATGTCTGTAAAAAAAAGGGGGCCAATTTCGTGCTACCGAAGGAGCAGCCAACAAAATTACAAAGTAGATAACATTTCTAAGACAATATTCCCATTTTATCCATTTTCATCCGTCTTGGACATTTAAGCCATGCTGCTAATGAGATCTCATTCCGTATATACCAAGAATTTCATGCAAAATCACAACAATTGCACATCAAATAAAAAATTAATTCTGATAAATTTCGAACAATCTCAGGTGTGGTTGGGCATTTTTTTTTTTGTCTATGTGTACAATTTACAAATCCTGCAAATTACCATTATCCACGGCATATTATTACTTAAAAAGCCTGTTACCTTCACGTAGAAGACTAGTGGGCAAAGTATAACAGTAAGATATCAACAACATAATCGGAAAATATATTATAAATGCACAATTGTCAATTAGAGATGAAAAGTCACCCCAAACTACATGATCATACGCACTTCTGAGACTCAATTATTGGCAAGCGTGCGACAATGAGTTCACAATATATGTCAATAAGGTCATATGCTGCCATCATCTTCTCTTCCCTGATGACATGCTCAACCTGAAATTAAGCAGGGATAAAGAAATTTCAATCATCTTCTCCATCAGAAATCACTAAGACAACCAACACCAAAATTTAAAAAAAGCATATCATATTCCAATAAGATGCAGATATTGATTGGTGTATATAAGGGAGAAAAAACAACCTTCGATATTAATTATTCACAACTAACTTCTAAACTTCTTTGAATTTAGTCATCCGCAGAACTACAGTGTGGCCTAGCAAAATGATAATAACTTATCCTTTTGTCCTTTCCTAAATAACTTATCCCCACTACAAAGCGGGAGTTTGTTCAGACAATTACGGCCACTAATCTCTTCGTCTTTTGCCGATCCATCTTAAATTTTTACGGCTGGCACCAATAAGGGTAGTTGGATAGCACTTGAAGCCTCTAAATGAAAGAACAGACAATGCCAAGGTGCTACTCCTTCATCGCATTTAGATATCAAATTAATTATACTTATACGATCCAATTGTGGAAATAAACCAAATCAAGAAACTCAATTATCCGGTAGCTATAAGAACTTGACCTTCAGATCATCTAATAGCACACGATTCTTGTATTATAAGAAAATAAATTTGGAAACAGAATTACAATATCATAAACACAAAATGAGGGGAAAAAAAGGAAAAAAAAAAAAGAAGAAGCCATACTCGAATCCTGGCGGTCTGAACCTGACCGGACTCAAGCAACTGAGCCAATTCCCTCTTCATCTGCTTCACTTGCGCTTCTTTCTTATTCTTCATTAGCTTCACTCTCGAAGCCGCTAACTTCAACGTCGTTTTGCTGCATCATTAAATACAATCACAACCGAAAAAAATGCATCGTTTAAAATCCAAAAAAAGAAAAAAGAAAATTACAAGACTTAAAAACAGTGGAAGAACAGGGAGACCGACCATTTTGCAGGTTTAAAGCTCTTGGAGAGCATGTCTTTAGGATTGTGGAGAAAACTTGATTTCTTCATTCTTCTTCTTCTAAAACATTATAGCTCCACGAAAATGATCGATTTGATTTTTACTGTGCCATTGAATTGGAAAGACGATGATTCATTTCGGCAGAGAATTCAATCGCTGCTAAGGTTTCTTCGGGATTGGGAATTATAGAAATGAGATTTTCTTTTGATTTGATTTCTGAGAAATGAATTCGGATTCGGGAAAGGAAGACTGACTCAAGAAGACTTTATTCTCCCACAGGAAAAATAAAAATATAATATATTAATAAAATTGGAAATGTCTCCCGGACTTGGGATTAAAGAGGAATGAAACCGCTGCAGCTCGTCGATTAACGAGATTTTGACTTCTTATTTATTTTTTGACCAAATTGCCCTTGAATTACTACTAGTACGAACCGCGTTGTATTATTGTTTCTTTTGTTGTGACTTTTAATTTCAATCTTGTTTATCAATTAAATTATCAGAATATCTATTTTTTATCACTCTTTTTTTTTTTTTTTTTTTGGGAGGGATATAAATATTGATACTTCTGGTGGCATAAGCAGTAGCTCGTGCATTTGTCTGAAGGGTCAATGCCATGCAAAGCATAAAAATCAATAAAGAGGAGTAGCAATTAGACAATAAAATACTATTATAAGGATTAAATAGTCATTAAATAAACAGAAATAATCATTAGAATGAAACTTTGATTGTTCAAATAGAATCTTTAGCATTTACTCGCTTTAAGTAAATTTCCGTTTGATTTTTACTATGTTTCTTTCTTCTGTTTTTTTAGGCAAGTTCTCATCTATGAAGCAATCCAGGGTTCATCCTTTCTTAATGTACATTTTGTAAAGTTATGTCCCTTTTTCATTATATTGTAGTAATTAATTGCATGGTGACCACAAGATGTCCAGCTTAAATTAGTATTTATTGTGAGAAAGAGCCATTAGTTTTCTTCTTAAAAGTACCAAACAAAAAACAATCCTTATTTATTTTTAGTGGTAACTCCACAAGTCATTTTGGTAAATTCGAATAGTTAGGATCTCTTTCAACCTACAACCACTTGACGCCAATCTCAATCCAACCTTGACCTGTTCTACTGCCAGCTTTAAGTTAGCAGCAAACAACGTGAATGTTAAGAGGAGGGTCCAGCAATTAACGAGTAACATGCACTTGTTTACGTCAAAATTGTCAAATTGCTCACGGACGTCATGTTTCTTACTTTTTTCTATATATTTTTGGGTCATCTCTATCCTGATACTGCGTTGCGCGGTTGCGTATGGATGTCTCTTTATCGTGGAAAGTAAAAAGAACTTCAACACATGAATGTCGTTTACGAAACTTCATCAGGGATGCAGCCTAATCTTAAGATTTCTGCTCCAAAACAATTGCAAAACCATTATGTAATAAACCTCCTTATATGTGTGTGTGTGTGTATGTATATGTATATGAGTGTGTGTGTGTGTATGTATATATATATATATATATATATAGACTCCTGTAAACTCTCAAGGCCTTTTATATTTCTTCTTTTTGCTAGTCAAGTTGATCAAGTCGTTTTTTAATACATGGTTGCATCCTTCATTGCGAGTCCACCGTCGACCTTTCTTTTTCTCCATTATTCCCATCATTTTCTCGAAAAGCCCATTAGAGGCTTATATTTCAACTTTCAAGTCGTCAAACGCGACAGGCTTTGTCAGTAAGATCAATTGCTTTCAGAGACACCACCTTTTTTTACCAAAGTTGGTCGTCGCTTTTTTCTCTTCGGGTGATCGTAAAGCTAGTTTCCTGTTTTGCAAGTTTCAGGATCATTGAAAAGTAAAGAAAGGGGATCATAGCGTTCAAAATACATTTCAATCGTAAAAATTTCTTTTGCCAGCCAATTGAGAATGTGTCAAATTCTTATAACGGTTATGGTGCAGACTGGACCTGTCGATACACATAACGCATCCACAGTATTTCTCCATCTTCATTACAATTTGGTAGATGAACAAAACGCTCGTACAAGGAATCACAGTTTTCTGTCACCGGTGCTTCCATCTATCATTGCTAAAATTTCAGTAATAATGATTCCAGACAGAATCCGTCCCCAAAAAAGTTTTCAAGTGAATGTCATATGGCAACAGAAAGGTCAAAAGTACCTTTAACAGGAAAGGTTAACTAATAGAACCACATGCATCAGAGATCTACCTAAAGATACTACTACACTGCAAATATTGCAAAAGGCCCTAGATTTTCCTTTTAGCTATATTTTAAACTCATCAATCGAAAAATCAGTCACTCTATCTGTATTCTTTTTCCCGCAAATCAGATTTTAATTCGTATATCCTTTAACTGGAAAGCATACGTATGTGACTTTTTGTGTGCTGCCAATTAGAGCTCAAGCTTCGAGTTCCCAAACTGACTAAACATGATAGCTAAGTCCATACCCTGCACCATTGTAGGAACAGCTGTATCATACCGGCAGTCTCCAGAAAACCCAACCTTCCCAGATTTCAGTACCTATTTAATGCACTTCTTTAACTTTTCATGGCATTTAACCTCAGTTAGGCTAGAAAGTCCCACATTACAGGTTACCATTTGAGCAGAATAAATGTGATATTGATTTCTATCATCATTTTTCACAAGAAAAATATGTGGACACGATGCAAGGAAATGCTAAAATTGTCACTAAGATTATATCAAATGGCCAAAACTTCAGCAAATAATGCACCATGAAATCATCAAGATGTTGCTTACAAAGCAGCAACCAAAGTCAATATAGAAGGACCATAATAGTTATGTATCTCTGAATTGAGAAATAAACTAAGAATTCAATCCTTATATAACCAGAATTACCTCGGTCTGCATGTTCAAAATGCAACAAACCATTCTATTACAATTGAACACGTGCTTATGCAGACAAACACACATACAAGTACACGTATTTATTTGCTCTGCAGCCTGGAATTTTGAGAAAGCAACAAATTCTTGAATATATCGTATTCAACCCAGATTGCTAAAAAGCTATCACTATTTCTGGAGACACACAGCCAAAAACTAAATCATAAAATCATGCAGACCAATATCCAAAGCTCACTTGAGGGCTAAAGTAAATAAAAGACTTCTGGAAATTCATTTAAAACCATACAGAAATCTAAGTTTTATGCCGAGTTCAAATTTAATTCTAGCCATTAGATAAAAACATAAGGTAATTTATCACACATGTATTTCATTGCAGACGGAAATAACAAATGTGCTAAGCAAGATTTTTAATAAAGCGGGCATAAATTTTACTTAATTTCTAGTAACAGTGATTGTTAACACATTTGTAGTGGACGTACAAAAGCATCAGAAAACAAACACCTCTAGGATATTTGCTAAGCAAGCCTGAAAATAAACCTAAAGTTCATATATGGTGCCAAACTGAAGCCAAAGCATAACTAATCAAGTCTTTAAAAAATAACGCGTTACATAGCTTGCCCTCCCAGGAAAATAACCGGTCATGCCTAGAACTGTCAAAGCTGGTTTAAGCAGTTAGCTTTCAAATTAAACCGTTATCATGACACCTTGTTTGACTTCCAAAAACTTGCACACGTTGCATATCCAGACGAAATTATCACAAATCCAGTCTATCCAAGATTTTTGAGATATTAAAAAATCTCTGTATATAACTTCCAGACAATGCAAATCACATTTCCATGGAGTTGTACAGGTTTCCTTAATAAAGGAGCAGCATAATTTTTGGTCAAAACTACATTAATCACCAAGTAGCAGTAACTTCCAACAAAAAACATAAAAACGCTATTACAAATTTTACCACTCTATGCCAGTCAACTGGAGATGGAACTAAAGTGTCAAATTCACAGATTATTGAGGCAATAAATTTGATCACTGATTTCTCAGCTTCAAAACTTTTTTCAGGAAACAAAAATGTTGCATGTAAAACGCCAGCTGCTCAATTCAACTTAATGATGATAAAAGGCTCACAGAGTCATCTTCCCAAATTAATGATTACCCATCTAGTGGTTTTCAGACATAGTAACCAGTGAACGTAAAACCCCTTCCGACAATCTCACCAGCACAAAACCACGCAAAGCACTCAATGCCAAACAATGCAGCAATGCCAGCATCCTCAACCTTCAGTTCATGCCTGTTCTTCCAGATATGCTTGACATAATCAACTTCCTTCCAGAAAGATTCATACCGACCAGGGATGCTGCAAGAAGAAATGAGTTTTAGTGCAGCTAGTCAGGCACATTTAACTAGTAAAACTTCATGCAAGTACAGATGCAAATAATCTAGCTCCCATCATTACAACCACAATTCCTTTGAAAGAAACAACAGATTTAAATTGAAAACTACACTTGATCGGCATAAAAGCCATGGTTAAAACTGTTCCAAAATCTCTTCACAAACTATTCGCCAAACTCATAATTTTTTGCCAAATGATTTCAAACAACCAGTAATGCTCTACTTTTTCCACCCAAAACAGACCAACAAACTAAAAAAGAAGGTTAAATAAGGAACTGAGGTGAAAATTATCCACACCATAAGAGTGGTCTTGGTTTTTCAGCAATGAAACTTACCACATTTAGTAGTACAAGAAACCAACAAATTAATCATGAGAACCTGTTCAAGAACACTTAAACAAGGGTTGTGGGCAACTGATTCAAACACAGGCCTTCGTTCTGGAATAACATTCCCATGACTCCCCCAGAATCCCAACGGCATTTCAATCCTCAAATATTTCGTTATAAATCTCTCCAGAATGCAGGATTAAAACCAATTTGAGACTTCAAAACTCATGTTTGATCCCATTCTCAATTCCAAGTGTTGGAAACATCCACATCCCTCTTAGTTTTCTCACACTGTACTCCATTTCTCCAGCACTAAGACCTTGGGCTTTTCAATATGTTGTAAATGTGAAGGAATTGTCTTAACAATACAACTTCTCTACCCAGCCATGCACAATGGCAATAGCCTCACAGCTGTTGACGTGTAACAGTCGAAAAATTGAAGAAACGCAAACCTTCTCAAAGAATGAAATATAAACGTCACTTTTAGCTATGCAGACATAAGTGGATGTGAATCTCACGCATGCTATAATTACAATTTCATCCGATATCAAATTATAACAACTTGTTCTAATTCCGTCATTCACAGACCTAAACTGAATTTGAAGTTCCAATTTCTGAATAACCTCAAAAACTTTATAAATTCTTATAATCACAATTTCATCCAACGGTAGATTATAATGACTTGTTCTAGTTCCATCATTCACAGACCTATACTGAACTCGAAGTTTCAATTTCTGAATAACCTTAAAAACTGTGTAGTTCTTAGGATAGTTTGTAACAGTAAGTTTCGGAAAATCAAGCACCAGATATAAACAATCACCCACAGCAATCATGCAAGTAATATGCTTAATCATGCATAACATAATACAAATGGTCAGCAATAAGAATGATAATTTAGTAGTATGAATTGATATCAGCAAGTTAAAACACAGGTTGAATGCTATCTACTTAGAAGAGTAACTTTAAATAGGATCAGCAACTTCACTTACTGTCACATTGAACCAGGTACCAAAAATAACTTGTGACAAAGTAAAATTCAAGTCCTAAAGAGTAACACTACAATAAAGATGTTTTTTCCCCCTAATATAGATTAGGTAAAGGTAACAATCCAATTAAAACCAAACAGGTTGAATGAAAACTTGAAACATCTAAGCATTAAGGGTATATAAACCTGGCAAGACGAGTGTAGAACAGCTGCTTGGACAACTCATTGCACTTCTCTACAGTGGTTGGTTGTTGAATGTACTGCTTGTTCTGCTCCACCAATTGCTTGTAGTAAGCACTTCCATGCTTGGAGACAAATTGTGTAGCCTGGCATGCCTTGGACTGCAATTGTTTTAACCTTGCTGCCATCTAGTCCCAAATTAAATCCTAGCCATCAGGAATAATTAAGTAAACTATCAAACATCTCATAACAGCCAAGTAAAAGAAAGAAACCTCCATTCCAAAGAGTGATGATATAAAAGTAACTACATTTTTGGACAATTTGCATGATCCCATAATGTACTTGTGAAAAAGTATAATGCAACTCAACACATCCTGGAGAAATAGCATAAGGCATTACAGTAGTGAGAAACAATATTGCTCTGGAAAGAAATCCTGATTTATGCCTATAATGCACAAGTATCTCATTAATTTCAACTGAAGAATGCACAAATTATTTTACACGATAGTTCGAACACTCATTGGAAGCAAATAATCACAATTACGATAAATATATAAATTGAGAGAACTTCTTATTCCACAAATAAAAATGCCACCAGACTGCTCTTCAGCAAAGCTAAGTATGTCCATTTATCGTTATTCAACCAAGTTTCTTGCTGCAGTACAAACAGATATGCATGAGGAACCTTAGCATCATGCAATGACAAACTTAATTGCAATCACATCCTTCACTAATACAGAAAAATCATAACCCTTATACAATTTTTCGCTGTTTCAGATTGTATCGACACTAATTAAACCAGCAGCTTAATCAATTTCTTCCACTGGTAATCCATATTTGCCACATATGAATTGCATTTCCGCTACACATAACATAATCAGAAATCATAAAATAGAGACAGAAACAGGTGACGAGTAACAAGGTCGGGAAGTTTAGGCAGCCGTGTAGCCAAATGACTTCATTTATTTGCTGGATTAAATCAGTATTACAAACAAATGTAATTTCTACTCCAGATACTTCTTTTATTTTCTCATGGAACAAAAATCGTCAAGCAATTCCCATCCCAAACAGTAATGAAATAAAAAACAAAAACAAAAACAATGCTCAAGCAGATTTAACCCAAAATTATAAAATAATAACCATTTTCCTTCATCATTTAAATAACTCTTAAATTGCTCCGAAATGTAGATCAGAAAAAAATAGAAATAAAAAAATAAATCAGAGCCAAAAATTAAACCCACCAGTGAGCTAAACCCTAAGAAAAAACAAACATCAAACACTATAAAATCACATACAAATTACCAAAAAAAAAATTAAATAAAAATACACAGGAGAAGGGAAATAGAACAACAGAAGAACGAGATCCATGAGAAATCGAAGCGAAACCCTAGAAGAAGATGAGCTACGGCACGAAGAAATGAGAATCGGAAATAAAAAAAATAAAAAAGAAAAAATCAAAGTCGAGAATGAGAATGGATTAATATATTTTTACCTGTGAAAGAAAAAAAAAAAGTGAAAGGTAAAAGAAAAGGAGGGGCTGGGCGGCGTGGATTTTGTCGCCTCAGCAGCAGCTGTGTCTTTGTTTTGTGAAGGATTTGCTACCGTATGAGGAGACTGCCCTGAAGATCGAGGAGAGAAATGAGAATTATGATAAGCGGTAGTGCATTTTATTTTTACCGCGGTTAACTCGCCCTGGTCTTTTGACTTTTGCTTTGACTTGGGTAAAAATATTCCTAGTCTATCACTGTCACCGGTTTTAGTTTTTTCTTCTTCTTTTTTTCTATTGGAAAAAAAAATTTGATCAAACGAATTCCATTTTGAAAGGATTTTCGAGAAATGAATGAGCGTCTCCAAACCATTAAAAAAAAGGGAAAAATAAATAAAAAGCTTATTTAAGTGCACTAAACACATCAACACATCATAATAGGAAGGCATTTAAGAGTTCATTTTCAATAACGGGTGTGTTTGTTTGAATGTAAAACATTTTCAGGAAAATATTTTCTGAATTTTCAAGTGTTTGGTGACTATTTAGTGTAGGAAAAAATTTATCTTTGGTAAAATATTTTACATTAGGGAGTGGAAAATAACTTCACTTTTTAAGTTAATAAAGTTATTTTCCATTTAAAAAAGACGCGTCTACTGACCCTCTTTTTCTAATTAAAAATCTATTAACTAAATGAATCTTTACCTAAGGCCTGCAGAGAAGAGATCTTCGACGACAGAGAACGGTAAGGAGAACAGAGATCTTCCCTCTGCGACGGTAATCAACTCCAACTACGGAGAGACAACCATCTTCAACTACAGCATTGTGAGTTTGGTTTCAAAAATACTTAGTTTTTATGGGAAATTAAAATCTTTTACGATTTCTTTCAAATTTGGGCAGATTTGATATTGTTGCTCCAACATTCCGTGGATTGATTTTCCTTGTGATTGAGGGTTTTATTTGGAAGAAATTTTAGCCTTTTTTAATTTTTTTTCTAGTTTAATTTTGCCAATAGACTAGTCGTTAGATGTATCTGATTGTAATTGATTCTCTTAAAATTTTGGGGTTTATCACCTTAGATAAACTTTTAAACAGATTCTTGTGCTCTAAAATTCTCTCCAGTTGCTCTGTCCATATCTGTCTTGGAGGTGGTATAATTGGTTTATGGATCATAATTAGTTTCATTATGATGGACCATGGATTAATACTATCACTTGAATATGCTTTGGAGTTTGTATGTGTTGAGAAACTAAATAGTTTGCATGAATAGATTCTTTTGATTTTGCTCTTCGTCCCTTAAAACAAAATGCAAGGTCTCATAAGTACTTGTAGTTTTGTTAGGAGATATAGACTAGTGCGATTTGAACCCATTTCACTAGTTGAACTTTTAGCATACAGATGCTGGCTAAACTCGAATCTACAGCATGCATTTAAGCTTTAACTAAAAACAAGCAGGATTGAGTTATCATAGGCTAAAGCCAGGATGAATTTGACCAACTTAAGATATGTTGCATATTTTGTCTTTTATTATTCAATAGCTAATCAAACCAATTCTCTCTTATTCCATGTTTCTGAATGGATAATCTTTCTGAATCTATTCTTGAGTTAACTTAAAAGATCATTTAAGTGTTATAACTAATCTTGAACAATACTACATTCTTTTTCTAGATTTGTGCTTATTATGATTCTTTTGTATGGGAAGATTGATAGAGTTTTTTTTTTTTTTTTTTTTTTTTTTGAGGTCTTGGACATTGGAAGTCTTCTCCTAGTCCTGTATCTGAAATTAGGGATTCTTAAAAGTGTATGTACATTTTGGAGCCCAGTATAGTATGTGATTTCCAGAGCTTTTATGGTTTAAACCTGGACAAGAGAGGTTTTTTCACTCTTCTATTTCATCGGAAAGTGATGCTCTATCAATTTCACCATATTTGATCTTATATGTTCTATGGCTGTTATGAGAATTCTGGATATTCTAGACAATTTCTAAGTCAGCATAAACTAAAGTTTAGGCCACGTGCCAATTCTTCCTTAATACTATAATGTAATAATCATCAGTTTTATAATTCTAGCAGTTAACTTCTACCATAATGTGATAATCATTATGTTCTTAATTCTACCAAATTACTATTTAGAGTTAAATTGAATTGACCCTGCACTATTGCTTTAACTGATTGTATATTTTTACTAGGACTGGGAGTAATCTTCGGGTGAAAATCTTTTGCAGATTCAACTTCTTACCAAATTTTGTGGCTGCTCTGGGTTATCAGTCACCAATCTGTTACAACATGCTGCTTCCAATTTTATGAAGTATTATTGATGTAGATAGTCCTGATGAACTACTGGAACAACATGCTGCTTACCAATTTTACGAAGTATTATTGATGTTAGATAGTCCAGATGAACTATTGGAAGATAAAAATTTGATATTGTGTTACAACATGTTGCTTCCAGTTTTATGAAGTATTATTGAAGTAGATAAATCGGATGAACTACTAGAAGACAACAATTTGATATTTACAGAATTTTGTTTATCTATCTTAGAGTGCTATGTATTTTTCAAGAAAACAAAGAAAATCTTCAGGTGGTCACTTTAGATATATCTTTTTACAATTTTTTTTTAACTTTATAATCTTTTAAGTCATTGTTTAAACTTCTTAGCTCTTATACCTCCTTTAGGGTTGATACATCGTGAATAAAGGGTTTAAAGTTCAAAAAGTTGTTCTTATGATACTACAACACTTTTTAGATGTTGCTATATATTGCTTTCAGTCGGTAGTAATAGGCATGATACACAATGATAATAGATTTTAAATAAGGTATATATTGCATAGGGGCATTATTTCTTAGTGATACATAACTTTTTTAAAAGTAATATATAATTTTTCTAAATATAAAGGTGAACGATTATAATATAATATTTTATTTTTTTTGGAAAAAAGTACATGGTGATAATAGATAGAATGTAAAAATGGTAGTAAGGTGAGATAAATTTGAAATTGGAAAAAATAGTATCATTTTTAAGAAACACTAAAAAATAAATTATTTTTATTAAGCTAATCAAACACTTGAAACACTAAAAAACAAAATCAGAAAATATTTCCATTAAGCTAACCAAACACCTGAAAATAATTAAAAGGAAAATGATTTTCCTGAAAAATAACTTCCCTAGAAAATATTTTCCAGAGAAAATATTTTACACCCAAACAAACACACCCAACATATTTCAATTTTTCAGTCACGTACAAATTTTAAAGTATTTTACAGTATATTTATTTATATATTATTGTTTTCATTTACAAGTTTCTTATGTGTTAAAATAATTCGCACATAAGATACCTCTTTAAAATCTTAAAACGTCTATACTTTATATTCAACAGAGTAAAAGGAGACTTTAGTGATTTTATATTATATCCAAACAAATTGAGTTTCAATTCCAATGTCCAACGCAGAGGGCAGGCCGGCTTGCATGGTAGAAACTTGGACTCCACTCCACTTTGCATCTAAACGCAAACCGTGTCCATCAAGAGCAATTCCATTCCCATCCATTTATTCGGCTTCGGCCTGAATGAAACACTGGACAAAAACTAGGCCCCATCCTAACCGATTGAGGAGGATAGTCGTCCAAGCCCACTTTTTAGCTTACGGCTTTGATTAGGTGCAAATTTTATCTTATGGCGTAAAAGCTTGCTACATTTGCATCTTTTTGGTTTGTACTTACTCGTTATGCGAAATTGTTGGACAGTGCTCCGGACATGACATTATCAAATTCAATCCAAAAATTGATAAGTGTGGTGATCGAATTTTGGGCGAGCTCAGATTAATTGATCGAGCACGTTTGTTGATGTTACCTACAACACAAAAGATGTGAGAAGTACTTGGAGCTTGTCCTCATTGTGCCTCTACTGCTTAAATTAGTAAATATCCGAGATAGATTAAGAGTAGAAGGGTTCAAGAGGCTTGAATACTAAAAAGAGAGTATACCTGTTTGAGAACAAGTGAGAAGTATTTATTCCTAATAAAGAGATGAAGAAGATTGAACCATAATCTAACAACCTATTCTTAGTAGATCAGTAGCGTCATGAGTAGGTCTGACACTGTTAGCATTTAAAAGACATCATGTCAATCAAATTTAATCAACCTCGAGATTAGAGTTCGGCAATTATCTCAAGAGCTCAGCAGCTACTAATCCAATCTTGAGTAATCTACCATTTCCCGAGACTTAACACATTTGCTAAGGTGTGTTTGAGGTCGAGTTGATTCTGGCCTCCACAATAAGCTTTAATAAAAGTAATAAATTTTTACCGTTGATTTACTTAAAAAATTACTTGTTTTCGTTAATCTTCACTGTCATATCACTTTCCAAAATTGTTACGATCAATGGTTCACAATTGAAGACAACTGTTTCTGTCATTGTTCTGAAAAACGAAGGGACTATGGTTCTTGAACAACTGAATCCATTAACCTATTTTCAGGTTTTCGTCAAATTTCTTTTTCTTGCTCCCTAGAGTTCTCTAGCATTATACATAGTGTTTACGAATTGAAACATGTTGAGTAACACGGTGTTCCTTGGAAAACAATGGATGAATTACCACTACTCTGGTCACGTAAAGTTTTTGCTACACATCGGTTGAATAACGGGTAAAATTTCAAAAAATCTTTCTTGTACATGGTGGCATGAGATTCTTGTCTCGACACGGTGATTTGAACAAAAAACGGTAAATTCTTTTGTCGGTGTCAAAAAGGACTAATTGCAGAGCATGTTGTAGATTATTCAATTCGTACTGCACCAAAAAAATAGAATTATGGGAAGGCTGGCTAACTGAATGAAGAAGCCTTATGCACCTTAGTCCATCTATTTTATATATTTTATTTAGTCTTAGTTTTTACACCAATCTTATACTCTTACGTAACATTAATTTCTTATAGATTTAGCTATAAGTTAGTATCTCAGCCCATCATGCAACATGAGGGCATAAATTTGCAACAAAGGAAGAAACGATTGAAAGTCATATAGGAACAATGATTCAGCTATTGGCCATAACCATAACCAATGGCGGAGCCAAGAATTATTTTTAGGGGACGAGTCTAGAGTAACAAGCAATTAAATGTTAAGCCTAAATCTAGGTAACTTGTGAAAAAAATGGTTTGGGGGCATAGTTGATTTTTTTGTTAATTTTTGGAGGGGCAAAATATAATAACACAAACAATTTTACTTACAAAACAAATTTTTTTCAATTTGGAGGGGCCGGTTGCCCCCGGCCCCTGGCTACGCCCCATACCCTAACTCTTAGAAAAAATATTAAATTTTTGTAGAACAATAGCAAATTTGAATAAAAATTTATTTAAATTTTTGTAGAAAAATAGTAAATTTTAATAAAAATTTATCACTTTCATTTAAAAACATTACAAATTCCTTTAATAACTTTTCATCACAACAATATTTTTTCATATGCATTCCGTAAATATTTAGCGGTACCAGTGTCAAACCTAGTCATAGAAAGGGCTAAAACACCAAAACTTTCATTCTTCCTCTGCCCCAAGAAAGGAAAGAACATCAATGCCATTAAAGCACGCGCACGACTGGCAACGCTCACAGACAATTTACGTCCTCAAAACGGTCAAAGACCAACCTTAACGTTTGCTACCAAATACTATTAATTGAGGTTCTTGAAATTATGGTCGTAACTTCGACCTGCATGCAATAATTCCTTTATGAACACCTTCTTCCTAACTTTTATTCTTTTTCCCTCTCATATGCTCCAATTTTTGCTTGGGCATTTCTCGAGGGAAAAAACATATAAGATCGCGACATTGGACTGTTTTGTGATGAATGACATGAAGGACCCACAAATGGTCCATGGCAGCGAAGATCACGGCAATGCCGATGGCTAAAAGCATTGCAGCAGCCCCTCATTACATGACCTGAATCAGTATTGGTGTGTGGGAAGACCGCCGACTATTACTACTAATTTCCAATCCAACTGTTGATATAGAGAGTTATTTCATAATATATATATATATATATATATATATATATATATATATATATATGGCTTGTCATGTGGCAAAGCATGATTGAACTCATGAAGCACATGGATTAACAGTCAACGGCGTCTGCTTTAGAACTTCTCATAATAGTCCAAATACATAAATAAAAAAAGCAACCCTGTTAAGAAAATTAATCTTGTAATCTTAAAAAATACTACGTTAAAAACAAACATGAACTAACACAAAGTCAAATAATAATTAGTCTAGGCAAACAATTAAACTCTCAATGCTGTGCAACATTTTCTCTAAAGATACAGCACTCTCCAAATCCCAATTTGTAATGGTCTTGCAGTCGGCAAAGTTAAGAGAATCTTTTTAGACTTGGTCTGAAACTGTAACCAATGCTTTGCCTTGGTGTATTTCGCTTGTAAGCGTAAGGTTGGCTCATTGATGCGTCGGCAGTTCGCTTGCGCAGAAAGGAAGGCTTAATATGTTAACATTTTTGCATTTTTTCTGTGCAAATTATTTTGTTTTGGTTATGGTCCTTGTGGATGACTGCTGTCATCACATACCGATGTTGTTTTGGATCCAATAATCAGCTTGTTTTTAATAATTAAATTTAGTAATATACTCTAAAAGTTTGGTTTCTATACGATCTTGATTGCATGAGCAACTGATATTTGTGGATGAAATAGTTTAGTAAAGTAAAAAATGTAGGGATAAATGGCAACCCTAAAGTGACAAGAAAATGCCAGATGTCCAAGTCTAGAAAGTGCTCTGATGAAGACTTTTGGTCTGAAGATGAAAAAATCCTCAACCCCTCATGTTGACAATTTAGAAATTAATTGATTATTTGAATTTTGGCCACTTTTTGAAGGACAAGATTACAAATAATCCACAATGGCAGAATCAATGCAAACAAATTATAATAAAACTAACTTACGATGGCATTTTGGCTTTATGGTGATATTGAATTAAGAGCTTAACAAAGTCAAATTCTATAATATATTAAGGGCTAAAATGTGAAGGTAAATTCTGTACGTCCTATTTTTTTAAAGGAGAAATCACATCAACTAGTGAATACGTATTTGCAATTACTAGACACCTATCCTACTTTTTCTGATTAAAACAAGCATCCCAAAAGAAAATAAAGGATGAAAGAAGGATCAAACAACAGCACACATCCTTCTATCCCCAAATCGTAGTTAAAGCAAATGTTAGAGAATACATCCGCACCACCCATGACTGAATTCCGTCAATTTTCTTTTGAATAAAGGAATTTAATAATTAAGTCAGACTGCTCTCAATTTGTTACCATCTAAATATCCTATGTGAAACTCATTTCAAGCATACATGATGTGTTTTTGACTTTAAATAACTTCATTTGTTTGGTTCTGTTTATTAGAAATATGTCTTTTAAAAATTTTAAATACATTTTTCAATTAACTTTTTATCTCATAAATACATTCATCGAGAAAAATCTTTAAAACTGTTACAACAGTAATTTATTTTGGAAAATGCCCTTAAAAACAACTATCCAAACAGAATTAGTAGTGTTGCGGTCATCAAAGTTACTTTGTACGTCTTGTAATCCTCCATTTTCTTCAAGCGTGGTTTGACATTTGGGGACATCTTAGTCAAGTGATTTTTGTATGGATTGTGACAAGGCCATGACAATATCATCTCTAATGTCAAAGGTTAAGGGTTTTGCTTTCTAATCTTGAAATTAGCGTAGTGAGAACTTTATTTAATAGATTTTGACCCTATTAGAAATAAAATAATAGAAACGCAATATTGAAGTGTAATCCTCAACTCACATTAATTATATCATGTGAAGTCAATCAGATTAAAAAAATACCTCACCTTAACTAATCGGCTTTAAATTAATGAAACAAGTATTAGAAAAGAAAAGGAATACCTCTACGATCAATTTGTATTCGAAATATCGTTACAACTAAATTGGTTATGTAATAAAATTCTGGGCATTACGTACAAATTGATTAAGAAAACGAGTTGGCCTCAGCGGGATCAATGAGATCCGATGAAACGTAAAAAACAAGTAACCAAGAATTAAAAACAAAACCAAGCATTTCTTTTAGGCAAATTTTTGGAACATTTTATTAATATGGAAAAAAAAACCACCATTTCTCATTGTTAGAGCATAGTTCCTCAGTACTACTAACCCACATAGAGAACAAATAGCTAAAAACTTGCTTTACTACGCTAATGATAAAAAAACTTGCTTAACCAATAATTACAAGATAATGCTGCCAAGTAAAATGCATGAGTGAAACCATAATTGCTGTTTAAATGTGTTAAATAACTTCCAAAGATTTTAGAGAAAGATCTATGTAGAGTTTGACTCCCAAGAGATGTTTAGGGTATATTTTCAGGTTTGTAGTTTTTATCCGAAAAAGTTTCATGATTTGTTGAAATACTAGAACGTTGTTTGTCTGTAGCAAAATCCAAACATGCCCTTAAATTTCATTTCAGTGACACGTATTGTGAACGCATGCATTTCTGATGTTCAATATAAAAGCAAGGTGTGCCGTTTGGTGGAACAAACATTCAAATGTTTGGTGAAACACGGCATTGACAATTGATCAAATCAAGCTAAGATGCAGCTCTACAATATTTTTTTCTTTTCCTCTTTTATATTCTGAGGCTCTACAAAATCTAAAGAATAAGGGAAGGCATGCATGATCAAAAGGGAAAAAAAAAAAAGGAATTTGTGATATATTCAGTTACTTTTGGACTGTGTGTAAATGATGTCAGCTGTGTGGGAAATAAATTTTGTGTATTGAAAATTAAGGTCTTTACCATAAACATAACTGTTCTATTAGTGATGGTGACTCAGTTGAAGTTCCAACTGCAATGAAATTATTAATCTACTTAGACCAATTAATAAGACAATATCATTTATTATTCTGGAGTTCCACATCTAATCATGGGCTCAAGCTAGCTTAAATACTTAAAATTAATATGCTTAACAACCTGGTCAATGTTTCTCAAATTATTTTAGTGTTTCCACCCATTATTCTCCAATTATTTAATTAATATTCCAGAAAAGAAGTTCAACTCATTACGCCAAAACTTTAGACAAAATTTCATCTCAATCAATCTGATTTACAGTATCTAAAGAAAAAAAAAATCAATGATGAGAAACTAAAAGATTATTCCTACTAGACATTGTTTTCCTTCTTTCCATGAATTCATGTATTCTCTGAAGTGCAGTTTCCAAAGTCCGCTCGGTCATGTTGGCAAAACAAACTCTGAACCATCCTGGTTCTGAACAATGGCAGGAGGATCCTGGAGATATATTTAACTTAACATCATACAATATCGATTTCCAGAGAGCCAATTCAGATTCCCTTGTGGGCTCCTCCAATAATGTACTTAAATTCATCCAGCAAAATAATCCTGCATTTCCTTCTAGGCACTCAATTCCTGCTGTTTGTAAGCCATCAATTATCATATGGTACCTCCTTTTCAACCTTTCTCGATTAATCCTTATGTAGTTTTTGGTGAAATCCTTATCGGATAACATGGAAGCCAATAGTTGCTGCGTTTGCGAGGATATTAAAGTGAAGCTTGACATTCTTCTTGCTGTGGTGACAACTTTGTCATTGTACGAGTAAATTGTCCCAACTCTAAAACCTGGAAGCCCTAGGTCCTTGGACAGACTATAAACAATATGAACTCTTTCGGAGTCTTTGTAGTTTCTGGCTTCAAGAATTTCAGCAATGCTAACAAATTCATCAGAAAAGAATGCAGATCCTGAATAGATTTCGTCTGAGACGAGATGGATGTTTTTGTGTGTGACGAATTCAAGAATGTCTTCGAGGATAGATCGTTGAGTTGTTGCTCCTAATGGATTTGAAGGGTTTGTGATTAGCACCCCTTTAACTTTGATGTTCTTGGATTCTGCATCAGCATACGCTGCTTCTAATGCTTGTATAGTAATTTGGAAATTGTTTGAACTGTTACAGTGTACTGGTACAATATTTACTCCAGTTCTCCATCTCAAGTCTCTATCAAATCTGTAAAGGTGAAACGTCCTATAATTAGTACAAATTTGTCAAATCATATATATATATATATATATATATATATATATATATATATATATATATATATAAAGACATACTAGTTTAACATGAAAATCTTGAATGATAGAGTTCGAAATATATAGTTTTGCACATACCCAGGATAGTAAGGAGTTGGAACTAATAAAGCATCCCCTGGATTGGCCAAAATGAAAGTTAGAAGTTCATTAGCTGCTGTAGCACCAGCTGTTATGACAACTCTCTCAGGATTGAATTTTGCTCTTCCACCTCTTATTTGTTCCATGAAGCTTGCCATTGCCTATTAATAAGTGCAAAAGATGTTAGGGGGTTTTATCATCGTAAAATCTGCAATCTGGTAGTATACAATTCATCACTTGCACCCGCATACACGAGCATTTTCTATAATCCAAAAAGCTTAATTTATAGTACCTTTCTAAAAGATAGTAGTCCATGATAGTCCTGAAATAATGCATTTTCTCTGAAGCTAGAAATTTTATTTCCAAAGCTAGCTGCTTCAGAATGGCTTTCTAAGTATTCTTCCAGCAAATCAAATGAAACCTGTACACAAGACACAGCAAGCAATCTTAGCACATTATGACACGAGAGAAAGCTTAATTAAGACTCGATTCTTTATTTGCTCTTTCTTTTGCCTAATAGATGGTAGTAAAACTTACTTGATTTTCTGCCAATCCCATTTGTATGACTCCGGATGGATTACATGATTCATCATAGGGATCCTCATCATATGCTTTCCATCCTGCAAAATAAGGTGAATCTTCTCCATGAGTGTCTGAGACCGCGACTTTTGATAATCCTACAGAAGGCCGTTGTTCAATCTCTATCTCTACAGCCATTGATAAGTATTTAGTGGAACTTGCAAGACCTTCTTGATCAGGAAGCTGTTAATATCTAAGAGAAATGTGAAGAGACTGGTTGTTTATGATGAACTATGAAGCCTAATTTTTCAAAGGGCCTTATATATAGGAATTGTTGGACTCAAAAGGGGCCCTCAACTTATATGTAAGAGACGATACAATCTCCCAAAAAATGCAAGAGGACCCAATCATTGATTCTGCAAAGTAAGCAAGATCAAAGCTCGCCTTTAACAAATACGGTTTTTATCACTGGTGACAACTGTTAGCTGTCATCTTTTCAAACCTTTTTATATCTCAATCTCCACATAATCCAAAGCAAATACGGTGGTTGAATGGGTTGGTTGTTTATCGTATAGTTCCACTCCTCTTAAAACATATTTTTTGTTTTCAAAGAGCTTCTAGTGCTTTTTCTCCTCTCATATATAGTTGACGTGTACTAGTTGCTTTCTCTTTTACCACGTCTTCAAATCATAAGATGGTTAATATAGGATTGCACATAAATTAATTTTTCTTTATTTCTAAACCATCATTGGATTATGGAAAAATTATTGTGGTGGAGTAGATTTAAATGATAGAGACATAAATTTTCTCAAAAAATTGGTACAGTTTTTGATAACTTTCTAATTCCTGGATGAAACTTGCTATTTTTTGCTGTGTCACGGCACGTTCCTGTGTCATGGTCTTGTTTATCTTGATAGTGAAGCAGGCAAAAGTTGTTTTAAGTTAAAATGTCATAGGCGTGAACCTTAAATTCAGCATAACAACCGTGTTGTCTTTCCAGATACAGGAGTTCCATGCGATATTCTATGCACAAAATGTGGAGTAATCTACCTAGAATTTTTATCTGGTTAACAAAATAAAAATCTACCATCACCTTCTCCCATTATAGGTCTCAATCTGTGGTCGATCTGTGATGGCCAAAACAGTTCATACTCACTAATTAAATCTTTGAGCTCGTTTCAGATTGAAAGTAAGTGAAACCAGTGTTGTAAAGATGTTGCTCATTGCACGTTAGCCTAGGCAAATATTTGAGAAGGTCTAGGAGTTGTTAAGTCTTGCTGACCAGACACAGATACTTGCACAAGATCATTGAGATTCTGATTTGCATACAGAAACTGGACAAAATAGACGCTGCAAGAAGATATGATGGCCCCCTACTGTTTCAATCAACAGAATGTATAACTCGGAGTTCTTAAGGACTGTAATCATGGATATTAAGGTTCTAACTTCTAATCATTGGCAAGTTATCGATACATAATCTTCATCAACCGCTAAATCTCTTTCGTTTAGACAAATGTCTGCAGAATATTGTATAGTAGTTAGGAGATAACTAATATTGCATGTTCGCCTGCTCATTTACAGACGCATGCACGCTGAATACACATTTATTTTGAGATTATTTGTACTGCATTGTCGCAGTAATTGTTCAGGGATTAATAAACAAGACGGAAAAGAAAAAGAACTTGATGACAAGAAAAGTGTGCTAATTTACGTCATGGTCGTAATGTAGAGTGAAATTGGAGAATGGGAATGAGAGATGAGTCTGATTGATGATGATGACTGCTAAGAGATTTCTTTCAGCTTTCAAGGTTCAGTCAAATATCGGTCATTAACCTTAATATATTGGATTAAGAAAAAATCTTGTAATATTCCTAGTAACCTTAGATCAATACTCCAATTCATTTTGTTAATAGTAGTTCCCCTTCTTCTCCTTCGTCTTGTGCTCTCTCATTCTGGTCGAGTTGATTCTTTAAGAAGAAAGAGTTCATGTGTATTGGCTAATCTCCACGTTAAAATCCCCAACTCGAGTCGGCAAAGAACGAAGTCAGTTAAATATGTTCCACATATTTACAATCTTAAGTATGTACAAGGAAATTATTGACCTGAAATCTCATTTATTTTTGTGCCTTTTCATTATCAATTCAACTGAGGATAGTAGTACTTCGTTCCAGCTTTGTCAATGGTAAATATTGAACGTTCTGCATCCACTCCTGAATCCTGATGGTACACTATTGTCATAAGAGACTAATATCAATTTTGCGATTTGGTAAATCGAGTGATCAGCTTTATTATGTGTCTGTCTGACCAATAACTACCACATATGTGGCAACTTGGCTACCAAATAATATCAATGATGAAAGTGGAAAAACATCACCAGATAAATGCTTGTTTGTTTGTAAATATGTTGGTTCCTTTACTCCAGAATTGGAGATCCTCCATCGTGGAATGTCACAGCAAATTAAGAAATAAACTGAAACTGAACTACTTGAAGTATAGAAGTGAAACAAGTTGCCAAGTAATTAAGTGTTTCAACAACAAAATTTCGTAGTCAGTAACTCAAATAATGTCTTAGCTATAAAACATAAGACAAGATTACTTTTACCAGCTCACTGTGTCTGTGAATTTGTAATAAAAGACAAGACGGATTATCCGATGTTGTGCATACAGACTGCAAAGAGACAGTCCCTAGAAATGCTTCAATTTAAGTTCGAACCCAACAGGCCATGCACAGTAGACGTGTTCAGAGATTCTTCATGCTCTTGCTGTTAATTATGCAATTTGTCTCCGAAGAGGGGATCATTAGAGCTACACCACAATCAGCATTGCAATTAATTACTAAGAAGAAATATTCGTGCCGCCACACTGGAATCAACTATCTTTCCTTCCTTCAATAGATGAAAATATTACGCGTTTGCTTTATTTAATTATATGTCCTGCAAAATTCACAAAGTATTTGCTAGACCATTTTCATCATTCATGGAATTAGATAACTCCAACTATTCAATTAAAAGTATTTGTTTTTCCAATTAAATAATTTCATGATCTAAACGAATAAGCAAAACAAATTTTATTTTTTAAATTCTTTACAACACGTTGCTGAAAAATACATGCAACTCTCGTTTTTTTTTTTTTTTTTTTTTTTGTGGTCCAAAGGAAGGCTTAATGTTAATCTCCAAGGACACAAAATATAAACCAAGGCTTGCTGTTGACATTTGGCAATTTGAGTTGATATTGTCACCTAATCATCATCTATCACAAACCGTGTGCAAAAGAAATCAGTTATCAAACTGGTAATCATTTTTATTTGCACTTTAGTAATCACCCTTTGAAATTTTGAGGTGACATCGACTATGAAAGCAGTCTTAGCCTAACTTTTGTCTCAAGATTGTTTCCATATCGGACTAACACAAATCTTTGCTTACGCAAGATAAATTAGCTTTGACAATAAACAACAGTTGACATTGGAATAAACTATTAAACTTGAGATTTTATAACCTTAACTGTGCATATTCCAATGTCAGTCAAAAGTATTAAAATCAAAATCTTCAAATACATGTTGATCGAGGAACAAATTAGGAAAAGCTAGTAGGATAACGGATTACAAACTGAACTCACCTAACCGACCGAGTGAGGTAAGCTACTACACTCGACCGAATTTGCAAACAATGGAATATAGGAATATAGTAGGGGAATTTCTTCACTTCTTCTGCAAATACTAGTTTATAATCCATTAATCAGGTGGCGTGAATCTTCTTAGAAGATACAATGCCAGTAAGCCTGCGCCACGTAGAATTTTAATCAAGATCACAAATCAAGAACAAAAGCATAAAAAATTTTAGGGTGGTGTTAATAATATTGACTTTGTGGTCCTGATCGCCAATAGATTTCTTCATGTTTAACCACTTTGTTTTCCTTTTCGATTATCTTCCATGTCCATATCTATACTTATATGCGTCTTGGTTTTATAATTACGGTTCGAGTTGCTTGTACGAATACGTTTTGTGAACCCCATTATGGATTAAATTAACAGCAATCTTTAAGCATAATTCCAGAAAGTAGCATAATTATGGTTTCCATTTTTTTTATTAACCTTGAAATTGAACATGCTTAGGAGGTTTAAAACCTAGTGAAGTCGGTGAAATAAATATTTGCATGCTTTCTAGAGTCAAAACAAATTAATACTAATCATGTTTCAATCTAATTTAGCATCTAATGTAAAATCGCTCTCAAGAAAAGATGCTCATCAAATTTTTTCTTTTTTTCCCTCAAGAATGACACAAACCTGTTCCAGTGGGAAAGAGGAAAGGGGAATATTCATGCAAAAATTTAGCAAAGGATATATTTTCCTTGAATTGCAACAAAAGTTAGTATTAAGTATTCATTATCAAATCCTGCACCTCATTTAACCGACTTTTATCCACACCCTGTCCCTCAGTAGAACAATTAAAAAAAAAAAAACTCGTGACACAAGAAATTGTGATCGAAAGGATTCCACATCAGCTCGTTATATTTATATAATCTGTGAATTTCAATGCTATTAGAGTTGCTTCCAGTTGCACTAGTTTTAGCATAAATGATATCTATATTATAAATCCTATGTCTTATGACTCAAAAAAAAAAAAAAAAAATCCTATGTTCTTATTGTAATTAGTAATCCCAACATGGGCTTCAACATAAACGCACCCTTTTTAGGCACTTTCCAAATAATTGTAGCACCTTCAATGTCTCAATCATTTTCAATGTATTAGTATGAGACTACGTGTATGCCTTGCTATTCATTCATCAATTGTTGCGTCCCAATAGTTCAAAGAATTAGGAAACTAGAAATGGACCATGGCTAAAATAAAAATTAGGAGTTATACCGCCAAAATTAATATATTAAAAATAAAACATAAAAGTAGGCAGCTTGTTCTCAAATTATCTTTATTCTAATAATAAATACATAACCACAGGACTGCCCACGGCCTTCCCTGCCGAGTTCGGGGTTAAACCCCGCCCTCGGTGACTAGGAATATGGATAAAAGGAGGGGTTTAGTTAAGTATACAAGGAGTTTCATTTCTAATTTTGTATGGTAAAAAATTATATATCACACCCTAACATAATATTGAAAGCTTTACCTGAGTCAAAATACATTATAATACAAATTTAATGATAAAAAACTTAATGATTATATATCCTCTCTTTATTACCTAAAGCTACCAATCAAATTTCATTACTACCAGCATTTTGCCCTGACAGATGCCAGCTCTCATCCAACGAAGCAAATATGCTCAAGAGAACAAGGGTCAACAAAAAAGGGTTGCCTTGGAAATCGTCGACTTGATTATTTATTGCTGTAATTAGTTGTTTAATAAATTAGCAATGGCCCAATTCACCTCGAAATTTAAAACACATGCTTTGGTTGATTGATCTTTGATACTCATCAAAGTCGTCATGTTGGAAGTCAGACCCTAACTACTGGCATGCAATCTTCTATGTATTTAATTACGAATTGAAGAATGCAATAATGTTTATATTCTTTTATCATCTTCTTTTATTTGTTTTCATTTTTTAAAGTTTTCTGGAGGAATATAAAGGATGAATTCTTCTGCCTGATCAACTGAGATGTGCTCTAGGCTCTATTTAGATAATTATTTTTTAAGGTATTTTTTTAAATTACTGTAGTAATTTTTAAATATTCTTCTCGATAAATTTGTTTTTGAAATAAAAAAGTTAATTAAAAAATGTGTATAAAATTTTTTGTGATAGTTATTTTCCAACATGTTTGGTTTAATAGACATTATTCTCCCTCCCCCAAGAAGTTAATGAATTTCATATAAATTTAATTAATCACTTTTATTCCCATTAAATGATAGCATAGCCTTTAGTGATAGTTATTTTTTAAATATGATCAAGCAATATCGTTAATACTGATAGTTGTTTTCCTTCCCTGATCCCCTCAAACTAAACATTCCCTCTAAGTTCTTTTTTTCTTTTTAAAATAGTAGAAAGGGTTAACCTGAGCACCGATGCAGTTCAACTATGAAATAAAACAAAACAAAACGCCCTTACGATGATTTTTCTAACAAAGTTCTGGATAACAAAAAGTTTTTTTTTTTTTTGAGTAAAGAGAGTTTTCATTTCTTCATATCAGAAATAACATGTTGAAGAACATCTTTTAGAAAGTTAGAAAAGAACGTAAGCCTATTTACAGTTTGAAGAGCCAATTTGGCTACTAGGTGAGCTGGCTTGTTGTGCTGTCTAGAAATATGGTTGATGTGCAGTTCTGGAAACTCTTTAAGCAGGTCTCTAATGGCCTCAATAATGTGCCCTGTCATTGATAGATCTCTCCCTTTGCTTTTGATTTTCTGAATGACACTCAGTGCATCACCTTCAATATGGAAATGAGTTAATCCAACTTCTTTGGCCCATTCTAGAGCTTTTAGGAATGCCATTGTCTCAGCATGATCTGCATCAAAGCATTGCCGTAAATTTTCCACCATGATAGCTTGAATTTCTCCATTGTAATCTCTTACAATTACTCCTAATCCTGCTTGCTCATTGTTAAAGGATGCATCCACATTAAGTTTCAAGAGTTCACGAACTGGTGGTGTCCATCCTTCATTTGGCTTGTTCATTGACATTGTTGATCTACCTTGGCCAGCTTTGTATTCACCAATGAGGGATTGAGCATGACTAATTATCTGCTTTGGATCTTGCTCAATGTTTTCAAATATTTTTGCGTTTCTGCGTTTCCATATAAGCCATGAGACAACTGCAACAAGTTCTGCAGTTTCTTTTGTTTCCAGCTCTAGGATTGATGCGAGCCAATCTTTGTAGCTTCTGGCCAGTCCATGCTTGTCTGTTTTGTTGAGATGAATCTCCTTCCAAATATGTTTTAATCCTGCACATTCAAAGAGTAAGTGCTTATCAGTTTCCAGAAAACAGTTGCAAATCATGCAACTAGTAATAGCATTTTTTAATTCTACTTCCCAGATTCTGTCCTGTTGGAAGAATTTTGTTGCTTGCTTTCCATAGGAAGATTTTAGTTCTGGGAGGAATATCCAGCTGCCATAGCTTCTTCCAAAACCTCTTTGACTTGCCGTCTTCGCCAGAAGGTCCTGAGTTTGTCTCAAGATTTTGATGATTAATTGCCAAGTGGTAGGCAGATCGAACTTGGAAGTCTCCAGTTTTTGTATAGTGCCAAACAATTTCGTCCGGAGGCCAACTAGCAGAGAGAGGAATGGTTTTAATGATATCAACCTCATGATCTAGAAGGAGGCTTTTCAATTTATCTATATTCCAAATGCCTGCATTAAAATCAATGAGATCCGACACAGTAGCTTCAGGACATTTTATTTTGTTGAAAGCTGCTACTTTAAAGGAGTATGGCTTGGGAATCCAAGAGTCCTCCCAGATGTTATGGATTTGCCGTCTCCAACTCTCCACCTTACACCTTGTAGAAGTAGATGTTTTGCTTGCAGAATACTCTTCCACAGAAAGGAAGATCTTGGACCTGCATTGGCCTCTTTAAAATTTGAGAATGGGAAGTATTTGGCCTTTAGTATTTTTGCAGCTAGTGAGTTTGGCTCCTTGATTATTCTCCATCCCTGTCTGGCCAACAAAGCAAGATTAAATGCTTTCAAGTCTCTGAAACCCATTCCTCCTTCTTCTTTTTTCTTGCAGAGATTGTCCCAATTCATCCAGTTTATCTTCCTTTCTTGGTGCTTTTGACCCCACCAAAAGTTTCTCACCATCGAGTTAATATCATTACACAAGCCATTGGGCAGTTTGTAGCTGGACATAATGTAGGTTGGGATGGCTTGAGCTACTGATTTGATAAGGATTTCTCTTCCTGCTTGCGATAGACATCTTTCCTTCCACCCTTTCAATTTCTTCCATACCCTATCTTTCACAAAATTAAAGATTTCTCTCTTTGATCTGCCTATAAGATAGGGCATCCCTAAATAGACACTTTTCCTATCATCAGGATGCACTCTCAGATAATCCGCCACTTCAGCACATTCTTGGTGAGAGACATTTTTGCTACAGAATATTCTTGACTTAGCTAGGTTCACCTTCTGACCGGACAAATTCTCATAATTTCTCAAGATCTCCACCATGTGTCTAACATTTTGATCATCCAACTTAGCAAATAGGATACTGTCATCAGCAAAGAAAAGGTGACTTATTGAAGGACCATTGGTACCCATTTTGATTCCACTCCATAGGCCTTGTCGCTCACATTGCCTAATCATAGACGAGAAACCTTCTGCACAAAGAATAAAAAGGTAGGGAGACAAAGGGTCACCCTGTCTAATACCCCTAGAAGGTTTAAACATCTTTGTGGGCTTTCCATTAATAAGAATGGATAAGGAAACTGATGTAATACAGTTCATTATCCTTTTGCAAAAGTTGCCGGGAAAGCCAATGTCTCGAAGCATCGTATTCAGAAAGTGCCAATCAACTCTGTCAAAAGCCTTGGCCATGTCAAGTTTAAGAGCAAAATATTTGCCATCAGCTTTCCTTCTATTGTGCATCCAGTGAAAGATTTCAGAAGCCACAATAACATTGTCAGAGATTAGGCGTCCACTTATAAAAGCACTTTGAGTTTCGTCAATGATATGAGGCATAACTTTTTTCATTCTTTGAGCCAAAGCTTTAGCAATGATTTTATAGCTCACGTTATACAGGCTTATAAGGCGGAATTCTGAAACTGAAGTAGGATTTTTGATTTTAGGAATGAGAACAATGTTGGTATTGTTGATCTTATCTAAAGTCCAGTTTCCATTAAGGTAAGAAAGAGCCATGTTTGTGACATCACAACCAACAATATCCCAATAAGATTGGTAGAAACCTGCATGAATACCATCTGTCCCCGGAGATTTCCAAGGGTGCATAAGCCTCAGAACTTCTATAATGTCTTCTTCTTTGAAGTCCTCATCTAGTGCTGCTTTCATGTCCGCTGGAATTCTATTATTGATAGTAACACTAGAGATATCCGTTATATCCCCACTATGCGTGTAAAGATTTTTGAAGAAATCTTGAATATGTACTGCAAGCTGCTCTTCCTCCTCCACCCAGTCACCATTTTGTTTTTGAAGTTTAAGAATCATGTTCCTTTGTCTTCTTTGGCTTGCTTTTTTGTGAAAATATGTTGTGTTCCTGTCCCCATTCTTGAGCCAATTTGATCTTACTCTTTGCTTCCAATAAATCTCATCTTTCTCCAGAAGAGCGTCGAGTTCCATTTGGAGATTTCTCACTGAATCATAATCTTGCTCAGGGTCACATTGAATCTGTCTGAGTTTATCTTTGGCAGCTTCAATTTTCTTCTTGAGGTTGCCAAATCTAACTTTGCTCCATTTGGAAAGTTCATCCAACACAGCCTGGTTATTTCTCGTGACTCTATTCAATGGGATTTGATTATTGTCTCTCCAGCAATCTTGAATAATATTGTAGCACTCATCGTTCGTAGTCCAGAATTGTTCAAATTTCTTCAATCTATGCCCCCTTTTCTTCCTGCTAGTGTCTTGTTGCCTCCCTTCTGTGTTGATTAGGATAGGCACATAATCCGAGTGAGTAGAAGCCAAATGATTAACTGCTGTCATAGGAAAGGATGATTGCCAACATAAGTTTGCCAGAGCTCTGTCTAGTCGTTCATAGATTCTATTTTCTAGTCTTCGACCTTTGACCCAAGTGTATTTGTTCCCATAGAACCCCAGATCACAGAGTCCAGCTTGGTGAATGGCATTACGAAAGTCCCCCATTTGTTGGCTGTCTCTGATATTACCCCCTAGTTTCTCATGATGCTCAAGAATTTCATTAAAATCACCTCCACACAACCAAGCCAAATTATTAATATTCGAAAGCCTCCTCAATAGAGTCCAAGAGTCTCTCCTTTTGCTCGTAACTGGATTTCCATAAAACCCTGTGAATCTCCAGGGAGGTTGTCCATTATTCAAATTGACAAACGAATCAATGTGTCCCTCTGAATAATTGTCTATTTGTAGGCCAACATTATCTTTCCACAAAAGAGCAAGACCACCACCTTTGCCTTTTCTCTCAACATAAAAACCAGATTTATAGTTCATATTACACCTGATCCTATCCATGCTTCTATTATACATCTTAGTCTTAGATAAAAACACAATATCGGGGGATTGTTCATTAGCAACATGCTGAGAGCTCGAATTGCACGGGGTTTCCTAAGCCCCCAGCAATTCCATAATATGATCTTCATTGCTCTCGGCGGTGCTGCCTAGCAGCCACCGCCGATTCTTCATTGTTATGTCTGCGATCATCTTCAGTCTTTGTCTTCTTATCTGCTACCTGTATGAGTTCTCTTGGTTCATTTGATCTCTGTCTTTTCTCCCCTCTTGTGTTCTTGCACCAAGAATTATTCTGTTGAAGGTTCACATTTATGTTTGTATTTCCAGTCTCTGTGTTAGGTCCGCTTGGGCCTGAATAACAAAAAGTTTAAGTTTGAAGGCTTACGCGTGAATTTTGAAGCCTACAATCAATAATCTCAAGTCATCTTGAAACCATGTTGAAAGGTGCCTTGTAACGCATGCGTACCATTTTATGAGCAGTTTGTTTCTGTGCAGCCCAAACTTAATACAGGCCTAGATAAAATATCCCTTGAAAGAGACCTGCCAAAAATGCCTAGCCCAGGGAACTGGAGCCCAACTCACTATTCATGATTCCAGATCCATTTAGTGTCATCCAATATCACCTAATCCAACAAACATTCCCCAAATGTTTTTTAAGTTTTACCCGAAATAACATAGAATAATATCAAATTGACTATTATATTTGTGTTCCACCGTAAATTAGAAAACTTGAACAGAACGAAAATTACTCAGAACAAACATGCAATGGAGCATCATTTCATTTTCCTATAGTAATTCTTACAATTACCACAGCAATATTCTAACATTCAATATTTTTCTTGAAACTTGCATAGGAGGGAGAAGGTGGTAAAGTAGTGATTTTTTACTATTCAATACATTACATACAAAATATAAGATGATAGAAATACTATTCAACCTAAGAGAGGCAATTGGACGGGTTGGGCAGTTTTTGGACGGGTTGGTATTAGATTTTTATTTAAATGGGTTATATCCAACCCGTCTAACTATATATTGGGTTAATATTGGGTTGGGTCATATTGGGTCAACTCAAATCCATGACCCTAAATATGACCCAACATATTATTTTATAAATTTTGATACATAATACTTTTTTCACACATATTTACACATACAAAATAATTACAAAATGATCTTGTTCACACATATAAACACATATTTCCATATATAAATATATTTCATACACTCAAACACTTCTACAATACAAACATACGTAGAAAGGAACACAACATAGACTTTGAGATGCAGGTTGACGGAAGAGCAAGTTGCTCGTTTCAAAGTAGAGATAACTGCCAAAATAGATCAAATAAAATCAAATTAAGAGATTGTAAGTTGAGAGATCATTTAGGCTGAGCCCAAAAGGAAGACTAAGGAGCTCCGAAGGCACGCTAAGAGTAAAAGCGGGCAATTTCAAATTTTGTGATGTAATATTCTATATGTTGTGTACATCTACAATGAGAATGAGTAAATCTACTGTTGGAAAAACTAGAAATATGGCCACCCCTCAGAAGGACAAAGATTTCAGACCAAGTAAAAGTAGATCTATATTAGGGGACTCTTTGGATATATAAATAATGGCTAATGAGACTTTCATATACTGCATTTTCCTTAAGAACATTTGCCTTTTTTTTATACCCATTCCACATATCAATTTTACAAATCTTGAATAATGTCAATTCTACATTTTTTTTAATTAATGTCAATTCTTACAAATTTTAAATTAATTTTTAAAAGTAAATGTGATTATCGTATCATAAGCTAGAGCTTTTGCCTTCCTTTATAATTTTTCCAAATGTCAATTACAGAAATTTTGAATTAATTTTCAAATGTAAATAAGATACATTTTGTTAATAAAGATACACTATCGATCATAAAGGGTAATTCAAATTATCAATAATGGGTAATTCAATTGTTTTGATTTTTTTTTAAATATAAGTTGGGTAATGGGTACCCAAATAAAAAACCCAACCCACCCAATAAATAAGTTGGATTTTTACCTAACTCAACAAAAACCCATAATCCAATTGACCCAACCCATCATTTAAAATTAATGGACGAGTTGGGTGTATTGTTGGATTTTAGGTTAAATTGCCAGCCATAATTCAACCTCTTGAAAACGATATGACACTCTAGAATATTTTATTATTAATACTTCAACCTTCATTCTTTTGTTCTTGACCATATTCAATATATTTGAAAGAAACAATACAAATAAAGGTAAAAATGGGCAGATATAATGCTAAACTCTACACCTAATGTCTAGTTTGGGAGTTAAGATAAAAAAGAAAATAATGGAGGAGAAGAGTTAAGAAAAGAAGAGAACAGAAGAGAAAGTTTACTTTTCTATCCTTCCATTTCCTTCCAAATTAGGAAGAAAAGTTTTTGGAGGTAAAAAGGAAAGATTTTCTTCCCATTTTTTTTCTCTTTTCTTTCCTTTTATTTACTCCCAAACAAAGTAAATTTTTAAGTATTCTTTCTTTTCTTTTGAGTATCTTTTTATTTCTTCCTTTTGTCTCCATTTTTTTTCCTCCCAGAAATAGGCATAAAGGACAATCGAATAATTGTAATTGATTCTTGATAAAAAAAAAAAAAAAAATGAAAGAGGCTGCAATGCGGATTGCCGCTATATTTTCAAAACCGTGCTTTACAACGTTCCACGAATAAAGACCACCATTACAAATTCATCCCTCTCCTTAAACCCTAAACGAAAGCCACGTGCTCCAACTCTCCCACTCTGCAAAACCCTAAAACTCAATCAATCAGTAGTAATGGATCGTCAACATCATCGACGCACCTATGAGAATCAAAACTCCGCAAGAACCAGCAGTAATAGTCATAATAATGATCCCTATAGAAACCCGCTGCCAAAAATCAGATTCGAGTGTGACAACGATGACCGATTCCAAGATTGCGACGACGACGACGAAACCCTCGAAGAAACAGCTATCGAGAGTTCCAACTTCGAGGAAGATTCCGTTATGTTTGAACCTGACCCAGATGACTCCTGTGTCATCGGCGCCGACAAAACTAGCGCCGATTACTACTTCGATTCCTACTTTCACTTCGGTAATTTGTTTCTTTTTCTTTTTACTTCTTGAGTAATTTTTCGAGCGGGCTTTTAAAGTTGGTATTTGCTCTGTCTTATTTCAGCCTTTCCTGGGGCATGCATAATTCTATATGCAAAATTTGTGTTGGATGCGGATGTTAAGATGTTCCTCTGCTATTCAGCTTGTTGATGAAGAATTTATATAATTTTTTTATGAAAGAAATTGGATAGTTAAAGGTCGTGGATTGAGAATTGTTGCTATGTTTCTTGTTCTTTCCTTTTGGATTTTCCAAATCTGGAAGAATCTCTATCTGCGTCTAAATGAGTGCTTTTTGGGGGTGTTTTTTAAAAAATATTATAGTAATTGTTTTAAAGATTCTTACCGGTAAATATGTATGTGAGATAAAAAGGTTGTTGAAAAACGTATATAAAATTTTTAAAAAATATGTTTCTAACAAACAGTAACAAACAAACAAAGCCTTTGTTTGTTTGACACTATTTTTCAGAAACATGTTTTTTTAGAAACTTTATATACGTTTTTCAACTACTTTTTTATCTCAGATATACATCTACTATCTACCAAGGAGAATCTTTAAAACAACTATAGTTATGTTTTTTAAAACACTTATCCAGACGCAGCCAAATTTTTCTGCATTGTTTTCTTGGTTTGCAGGGATTCATGAGTATGTAGTTGTTTGTTGAGATGACGTGTCTTGTTTCTGGCATTGTAACTGGGCTTCAGTTGTTTTGTACATGTGTCCGAATATCGTTTCATTATTTTACTGTAAACTTTGCTTTCTTTGCTTGACATGCTGGATGCATCAAGTTGGGTGTTAATGTGCACTACATAGAATAGATAGGTAGACCAATTTTTATTTAGGTGTTAATTCATAGAACTTAATTTGTTATTAGTGTCTCATGTCCCGTATTACATTTTTTCGCACTTTTGCCTAGTTAAATTTGGATAGTAGAGTATTAACTTTTTGGATGTAATAGATCTACTCCTTGTCTTTGATTATCATGTAGTTTGAAATAATCTTCTTTTTTAGGAACTTTAGATTGCCTCTAAGAAAAAGAGTATCGACTGGATCTTGCATCTGGCCTAGCTGTTTTAGGGTTTGGGATGCGGTAACTGTCTTCTGGATGTGCTACATGCACAAAACTGAGTGGTGAACAGCTTTGCTGCTTTTTGTGGGATTTCTTCCCCAAGTTGGCCTGGCACCCTCTGTGCTGACATTTTCTCTCTTTGGTTTAGTTATCTTTAAAATTTCTGAAGAACTGGAAATCGAAGTGCCTAACAGAGAAACCATTTACCTTTTAATAAAAACAATTTATTTTTAAAGGAGATAAATAGGTCCTTTTTATCTGTCTCCTTTTTGATTGTTTATTTTTATGATTAGACTACAATGAAGTTCAATAAGTCTGCCACAAATGATTGGTTTTCGGCATACAGTTGAAGATAATGCTTGGCAAAAGTATCTCATTCAAGTTTGTTGACATTGCAGGAAATGTTGAAGGATGTAGTAAGAACTGAAACATACCAAAATGTCATCTATAAGAATAGCTTTCTATTTAAGGACAAAGTAGTTCTTGATGTGGGTGCTGGGATCGGAATTCTCTCGCTCTTTTGTGCAAAAATTGGGGCAAAACATGTCTATGCAGTAATGATCTCCCTCTCTCTCTCTCTCTCTCTCTCTCTCTCTCTCTCTCTCTCTCTCCCCACACACACACACATACATATTTATTTATATATGTGTGTGTGTGTATGTTTATGCGTGTTTGTGTGTATATATGTATGTATGCATGTATGTATTCTTTTTTACCATACCATCAAAATGAGTTGCCTTATTGTCCATACAAAGGTTGCAGTTGCCAGCATACCGTGTTATCTCTTCTCTGTTGCTCATGAAATTAGTTTCAGTTTTCACTGTCTGTGTACTATCCGTTTTACTTCTCTAACGATGGCGATTCAACTTCAAATTGTCAGATTGAATGCTCAAGCATGGCTGACATGGCGCAAGTAATTGTGAAACTTAATGGGTTTTCAACTGGTGCAGTTAAGACACTGCTATTGATGGGATATTTTTTGTTGCTAATTTTGGTTTCATTTTCTGGTTTCATGTCTCATCTGATGGCTGTACTCTATTCTGTCATTTTTTTTTCTCAGTTATAACGGTTCTTAAGGGAAAGGTTGAAGAAATTGAGCTTCCAGTTGCTCAAGTGGACGTAATTATTTCGGAATGGATGGGATACTTTTTACTCTATGAAAACATGCTGGACACTGTGCTATGTGCTCGTGACAAGTGGCTAGTAAGTTGTGTTTCTCATTGCTTTTATTTCCTCCTGATTTAGCGTCTGAAACCTCGTGAAAATAAAATCAGTTGAAACCTTTTCTATACAGCCAGAATGCACTCCTTAAGAAGTTAGAAGTCTCAAGTCCTCTTCTTTTTGGTTTTTTCCTCCTAAGTTTTGTCAATTTTGTACTCTGTTCTGCATTTGTACAGGTTGAAGATGGACTTGTATTGCCTGATAAAGCTGCTCTCTATCTGACAGCAATAGAAGATGCTGATTACAAGGAAGACAAGATTGAATGTGGGCTTATTCCTCTCCTGCATGGGCGTGTTCAAGTTCATGCATGGGTATCAACTAGCTTTTCTAATGAGTATTCTCATTCCTCATTCCATGCACGTGTGTGTTCAAGTTCTTTAACTGGCATCATTTTGTCATTTTTTCACTTTTAGTGGTGGAGTTGCTGTGCTTTTAGTTTTTTGTGAGTTGTACTCTATTTATTTCCGCGCAATTGCAGTTTGGAATAATTTATATGGCTTTGATATGAGCTGCATCAGGAAGCAATCCATCATGGAGCCACTTGTTGACACAGTGGATCAGAATCAGATTGTTACTAATTGCCAGTTACTTAAGGTGGGACACCTCAGATTTATCATCCTTTTCTCATGCTGGATACTTAGTCAGGGCCAATTGGCCATCATTTCTTTACTGTTTCTATATGTTAACTTGGTGCTGCATATGGGTACCTAATTGTGTTGACCAAGTTGGCTAATATGCCTGTGCAGATAATGGACATCTCTAAGATGGCTGCAGCAGATGCTTCCTTCACAGCTCCTTTCAAGCTTGTCGCAGAACGTGATGACTACATCCATGCTCTTGTAGCCTATTTCGATGTGTTACCAAGTGCCATAAATCGATGGGATTCTCAAGAGGTTCTTCTGTGCTTTAGTTTGTTTCGTTTATTGTTGCTTGAACAAATAATAATGGCTTCTGTTTTATGGGGTCTTGAGCATGATGTTGTGTTGAGTCTTTCAATCAAGGTAGCAATAAATGATTAAGCATATCTTGATATTAATTATCCCTTACCTTGTAAGTGTTTATGTACAGGACCAAGATCACGTGCCACACATTGGAAACAAACTGTTCTATACCTTGAAGATGTGCTGACTGTTTACCAAGAAGAATCCATAGTTGGCAGCATGACCGTGGCCCCAACAAGAAGAATCCCCGTGATGTGGACATAATGCTCAGCTATTCAGTAAATGGTCGGCATTGTTGGGTTTCAAGAAATCAGTGTTACCGGATGCGTTAGTCGTTTTGCGCTCCAATACTTCAGATTGTTTCTCTGGTTTTCCACCTCTTTTTTTTTTTTTTTTTTCGTTTTCTGTTTGGGTTGAGATGCTTGGAATACTTATGCTGCGGCGTCACCATGGGTTGCTGCATGCTCTGATCCGCAGAACAGCCTGCTATTGTGGGTGCATGTTTGTGAACTGTAACTTAGAGTCCCTGTCTCATGTCAAGTATTCAATTTGACAGAGTATTGTTATTCCGGAATTTGGAAATTCATGATGTTATTTGTGCACGGTGCTCATTCTACCCTGTTATGATTTTCTCTCTAGTTTTTAACCACCAAAAAAAAAAAAAAAAAAAAGGGAAAAGTTGAAGGCAGCCTCTTATGGTGGTGTTAATTCTTTTTAGATTTTATTTCTTTTGGTATAATACCTCATTGATTTTGCCTTTCCAGCAAATTCATGTAAGAGACGTTTGGCTATTTATTGTTGATGGAGAATGGTGCGAACATCATATCTGGGCATTTGAATGATAACCCTTTTTATTTTGTTTTAGTTGTATTGAAAATGGCAAAAGAAATAGCACTAGAAATGCAATTTTTTTTATCAAATTTGCCTCAAGTCATCTTCCCTGATTATCAT
The DNA here is from genome assembly GCA_024721245.1 of Mitragyna speciosa. Taxonomy (NCBI): domain Eukaryota; kingdom Viridiplantae; phylum Streptophyta; class Magnoliopsida; order Gentianales; family Rubiaceae; genus Mitragyna; species Mitragyna speciosa. Next base: position 23,440,139 of record CM045556.1, on the reverse strand, counting down.
ATCACTAAAGTGGGTCTAAACGCCAAGTTTGGAGGTTGGATTGATGTAAAATAGATCCAACACGGTAGAAGTCTTCCGTCTATTATAGTGGAATTGAAAAAGGCCCTAGTAAAAAGCATAAATTGGTAGCAATAGTTTACAAGGTATTATTACTCGTATTTTCTTCTTCTTCGATCCTTTTTTGGGTGCGTGATTGCGCGTGTTGAGAAGGGGTAGAATGGATGGGCTTCAGTGATTGCGCGTGTTGAGAAGGGGTAGAATGGATGGACTTCAGTAACTGGATAATGTTATAAAAGCACAATAACCCTCTACTAAGCTTAAATTTTGCAGATTCACAAGGCAAAAACAAAATTGCTGGAAAAATATGTGAGTTCGCTAGTTGCTGAGGATGAGATCTATAGGTCAAGCTCATAGAAATGCAGAAAAGGTTGAAGGACAAAAAGAAAAAGATTTAGTAATTGCTTTTGTCAAAACGTGTTTTAGGGACTAGAGCTCTGACTTCTTGGTATTTGAACTCTTCTTCTTCAATACAGCCTTCTTTGCTTTCCACCACCGTCTTATCCGGTGGGAGACTTTGTTTGCATGATTCTTCACTGTCTCACCAGCATCTAGGATTCCTTTCGTGATTTTTTGTTTCCAATCACTCTTCTTATTTTCTTTTCCCCTCAGGACTTTTCCCTGCAGCAATATTTTGAGTAAACATGGGAATCACTTGTATTCAAAGGAATTCAAGGAAAAATGGTTCTTGTTGGCTACCAGATTTGAAGGAAATTGTGACTCATCTTCGTCTTCTTCCTCGTTTGCATCATCATCACCAAAGTTTTTCATGTTCATTAAATCTTCCCTCGAGTACATCTTCATACCAGGAGCTCCTGGCATCCCCTGACGTGTAAAAGTAAGATCAGAATTAAGGTATGTCAAATAGTAAAAGAAGGATGTCATTCTCATATCTTAGAAAATCACCTCCATAGATTTTAATATCTTTTCCATTTCAGCCTCTTTAGCAGACTTCGGAACAAAAGGCTCACCTGGAGTCCTATCCTGAGAAGACAATGAAAGAATCACAAGGTTGATGCTTCGGCAAAATGTGCTGGTAAACAGAACACGAAACTAAAATAACTAAACAAAAGAAATGCATGTAACAAATTTTTCTTGTCAGGTAAGCTCAATGATCCACGTTATATGCAATAGAGCATGTTGAGTAAATGGAGGCATAATAAACCATTCTTGCTCACAGTGCAGTTGTATATAATTAGCACTTGACAATTAAGCTAGTCATACTCCATTTTATGAACTCTTGAACAGAAAATATCATGCAAAAGAAGAAAAATGTAGCTGAAAATGCCAGAATGGACATAGAAGAACAGGAGGGATAGAATTGAACAGGAGACTTGTACAGGTCAAAACGTAAGTTAAGATCCAAAAGGAGATATACGATGTTTTTGAACGATACTAATAGAAACCTTTGACAGCATAGGAAAAACTGACTTTACAAAAAGAGAAAGGCAAACCTAATGACTGAGGTAAAGCTAATAGAAGAATAATCAGTAACTGAGAGAAGATATAGCTGAAGATAGAGCTAGATGGAAGTAGGACTTGTTCAGCAGCTTGGAATGGCCTAAAGCATGAGTTTGGAAAAGCCTATAACTTCAAATGAGTGCTTTTAAGCATCATGGAGAACTCAATTATCAATTTACCCATGTATAACAGAAAAAATTGGTTCTCGACAACCTTTTGTTACATGGACAATGTTCAATAATCACCCCTATCAAATTTGAACTCATCATGTCACCATTTAGCACACGATGTCCTTTGCATTTTGGATTTTTCAGAAATTAACATTTCCCAACAGAGTCACACAAAAAAGGCTAGTTGTTTTACATCTATAAGACTATAACCTACTCCTAAAGGCATTTCCTTCAAATGTCCATTGAAGCAGAAAATTTTATCTACAGCACTGGTGTCCAGCTTCTTGCCACGTGAGGATCTTGGCATGGAAGGACTGAACAGGAATTGATAAAAGGTTTATGTATAGCCTTGTGGAATAATGTATGGAAATCTAGAGTTCTGCATACCCTTTAACTTTAAAATCTAGCCTGTAGGAATTGGAGAAAGCTCACCTTAGGAACTTTTGGTGGCTTTTTACTGCATGCTCTTGTCAGGTCCTTACAAAGGAATTTCACTAAAGAATCAAGCTGAGGTTTGTTCTTGTACAGGTATTCTGCCACATCAGTATCTGAATACCCCATAACCTGCAAAATCCTGGAATTATTAATATCTGGGCACAATTATGCATCTCAAGCACCAAAAAGGTCAAGAAAAGACGGGCAGCAAATTTCAACAAGCCATGCGGGGCCAGGGTGAGAAGAGACCCGGGGGGGGGGGGGGTGGATAAGTTCTTGCCAAATTGACGCAAACCTAGCAAGGAAGCTACTATGGTAATGGCTGTGACTTGTGACTCAGGCTGTAAGTAAGCTACTAAGTAATAGTTGTTACAGAAGATTATTTTTACTTAACATATACATAATATTAGTAACGTCTGTACATGCATTATCTTGAAGTTTTAACAAGTGGAAGTATACAGCTGCAGCAACTAGTAAAATTTAAGTAACACTTATGATGTTGAAATATCACCTCTTGACAAGCTTTCTCAATTGTTTTGCATTCTGAATTGCACTGTCCTTCAGAGTCTTGTTCAACAAGCTGCACCCAAGCAAAGTTAAAGAAATAAATATGATCAAGGATGAAACACGGAAACAGAAATTGAGGGGACATCAGACTGCATATAACTTTGCAGCAAAGTTCTAGCAATCAGGACCTCTTTATGGATTGATCATTAGAGGCAATATATTGCAAATCACCTTTGCCCTGAAGTGATTTTTTCTTTTTCCTAATATTTTGAATGAATAAAGCTTTACCACTGTTCGTTATTTCTGATAAGTTTTCATGTCCAAAAATTAATTAAGAAAACCAAGAATTATAGCATTTCCGAAGAACAAAAATCAGCTAAAAACTAAGAGATCTTTACCTTCAATCTATCTCCTTCTTCAACAATATCAATCTTAAGTATCCAATCAGCTTCCTGCTTCTTCAGATTGCATACATTCTCCGACATTTCAATAATTTGATACTCTGAAATCTGCACAATTTTTTATCACAAGCATATGTCAGAACCAAGCAAAACAAGAACACAAAAGATCAACCAACAATTGCACTATTCAAGTACTTAAACAAACATCCTTCACTTCTAAACAAATCCATTTTTTTTGAAAAAATAAAAAAAGCACAACTCAAATCAAAACTTCAAAACACTATCTACTAACTTGATAAGATCACATACACATGCATTGTACTGGTACCTCATCAATACCCAAAAAAAAAAAAAAATTGCATTAAATAGGAAGCTGCAGCAGATAACAGAATTGATCAAGAAACAGAAACCTAATCCTTGAATTAGCATAAAGAGAAGTTTAGAGAAAACCCCAGATGATAAAGTCACCTTCTTGGGGGAGATCTCAGCTTGTTTAGCCTGGACTTGCTGGTATAGCTGATGAGCCAATTTCTCACAGACCTGACATTTTATATATGGTATATCCTCTTTTCTTGCCACCCCAACTGGCTTCTTTGAGCATTCTGAGATTGGTATCAACGATGATACCATTACTAATATCATCAAAGATATTAATAGAGCTACTGTTTTATTCGATCTTGCCATTGGAATTATGGACAGCAGCAGCCCGATGAAGGTGTTAATCTGAATTTTGAGCAGTGCTTTTGCTGTGGAATTAACGTTGTTAAGGGGAGAAATATACCGGCTTAGACACGTTTAGTTATTACGTGTTCTGCTGTTTCTGATTGGTTGAACTACCGCACGTGTGGGGACCCACTGTTCATAATAGCCAATAATAGCAAAACACGTGTACGGCGCATGGCAACCGGTTGTATGGGAATTGGAAGGGTGTACAGTTTATATTATAATTGTCATATTTAAATTTTTGAATATACTCATTTTCTTTTTTTTTTAAGGCGAATATATATTCATTTTCAAATAATTTATCCAACACAAATCTACCAATACAAATGTAAGCTTTTTGTAAAGTGCTATACTAACTACATGCATTAGTACATTAGGCGCAAGATGGTTATCTTTTCTATACGAGAATTTTCAAACTATAAAGTGTTGAAGTACAAAATACTCCATTATGTACACTTCACTTATTAGTATTCTAGATTAATTTCTTTATTCTCAAGAGCATTGAAAAAAAAAATTGACGAAAGTATTGAGCTCAGCCAAATACATTTGTATAAATTAACTAGTTAGACTTATTTAACATAAATATATCATATTTATATTTTTTTAATTTACAAAAAACATAAATATATTATGAAAAAAAAGCAATAATTGAGGGCACAAAGTATTGTCATATTATGCTGAACTTTTTTAAAACTAGTTGTAATTATTTTATTTCTAATTTTAGGGTATTAAGTTCGTATAAATAGGTCAGTTGTAGAGAAACTAGAGGGGGAGTTTCTGAAACTATGCGAAACCTTGGGGGATATTAGAGTAATTACATTAAAGTAAAGGAGTACGCAAGTTGACCGCTTCCACAAACAGATCTCGCCAGCCTAACTTGTAAAACCCTAATTCTCTCCCACCTGATCAAACTAGGGTTTTAGCGCCATCCTCCCTTCAACTAATCCCCTTAATCTGAAATTCAATTCCCATAACCATGGATTCAAATCTAGGGGAAACCCAAATTACACACAAGTTCAAGCATTTGATTGGCCAAAACTATGAAATTGCACTTAACCAATCACTTCAGACCCTATTAGACCACCTCGACCGTTCCAATTTTGGAGAACTCCCACTTTTTGTTCCAGATTTTAACAAATTATTGCAAAGTAAAAATAATCCACCTCTTGAAACCATCTGGGTTTATTCAGCTTTAGCTTTTCGCAATCTCAATTCATCGAAAAATGAGCCTTTGGATCAATTTTCAGCCATTAAAAACTTGTTTCAGCTCATAATTTCTTTTTCTGCTAGTTGTAATTCTTTGAAAAGCATTATTTTGATGTCACCTGTAATTTATCATTTGCATAAATTTGTTGTAGATTTGAAGGGTTTTGAGTTGAGGTCCAAGAAAGAAAAGAAATTGATGAAAGAGATTGAGGGATTGGTAAATTCGATTCTTGGTTATTTGAATGTGTGTTGTGAAGGTTTGGAGGATGATTTTGGTTGTTTGGAAAGCTTGATTAGGCCACTGGAAGATTTAGTTGGTGTTTGGATTTGGAATGAAAATGGGAAAGAGAGGCTAAGGCTGTTTTTTTCCTCTTTTGGGGGACGAATTAGTTCGAAAGATTAGTGTTGGAGGGTGTAAATTGAATGAACTAGCTGGTTATGCGATTGCTGAGGCGTTTCTTTTGAAGCTTTGCTTGGGATTTCGAGGTGAGAGTTCAGGAAAGGATTTGCTGAATGAGCTAAGGACTTGGGTTGTTGGTTCCATTACTGGGCTTCGAAATTCTTACTTCTTTGGTTAGTCTCCACCTTGGCTTCTACTGAAATTTTGAGCTTCTGCAAGTGAATTTTCTTTCTTTTGACTTTATGGATTTTGTGCATATTTTAGCTCTCTTATGTTATTTCAAATGTCACTCAGATTCTTTATTGAGGATGCTGCTAGAACCATCCTTGCCCGTGGCCTCCCTGTTGGTGAGCTGTGTTTCCTTCAGTGCTTTCTTATTATGTACTTTCTGGCTCATTATATTGCCAGAGGATATAGTAATTTGATATCTTCATGGAACATTTTTTTTTTGGGTCGCCCATTGAGTTGATTTTAGCGTTAAACTTTCCTGGTGACTGATGTATCTTTGACTATGCAACATTCTTGTCCTATTCTTACTGCAGAAATTGTGCTTCAACCATGTGGTTTTGTCTTTTGCAAAATGCTTACTAAACTAACCTATCAGGAAAATTGATGGATGTTTTGGAGCAGCTTTGTAGTCATTTGCCTCAAGTATATTATTTTGATTATTCTGAGATTAATACTTTTTTTGGCGGCTTCTTCAGATGTCTGAAGATGAAATATTATTGAGGAAACTTTTGTATGAGCCTGTAACATTAGTTGAATACACCTTCCTTAATCCCGAGAGATTGGCTCATCTGCCTGCCAATCATGCCAAAAGTATTGCACTGGGAAGATTGATGGTTACCCACGAAGCCATAGAATTCTTCAGGTAGGCAGAAGTGAATGTTTTGGCAGGATATGAATGAAGGGAATTTTAGAATATCATTGCTATTTGCCCTGGCTGCAGGAAACATGGGGACCAGACAAAAGCACTTTCTTCTGTAAATGCATTCTCCGGTTCTGGCTTACCGTCTCAAATAATAAAATTCGTTAGGAGTGAGATAGATGTCAAAGGCAACAACAATGGACTAAATGGATCTTCACCAAAAGCATTTCTGAGTAAATAGTTTTTAGTTTCTTTTGGCATACATTATAATTTCGAGCTGATTAAGTATTTGGAGCTAATATTGCTTAAATATCTTAATTGCTGTCACATGATTATCCAGGATGGATACTTAACATAGAGAATCGAGGGATACAAATATTTGATAATGGACATGTCAAGTTATCGTGCCAAATTGGTACTTGATAATTCAGAAGACTCCAAGGTGTCAGCTTACAAGGAGAATAACAAATCAGATGCAGATCTTCTCTTTTACATTGATAATGAGGGAGAACGAGAAGATGAATTTGAGAAAGATGAAAAAATGACTGAAGCTGTGAGTGCTGCATTTGTGGCTGCTGCCCAGTCGCTGCAGTCGGCTGAACCTGGAGGGAGGAAACGGAAAGCTGGAAATCTAACAAAGAAAAATCGGCTAAAATTCCTCAAGTATAACCTTTATGAAGATTCTGCTCCATTTGCAGAAAAGCCTAGAGTTGTTGACAATAATGGTTTGAGTAGTGGAAGTGATGTTGAGAATCCATCATCCGATGAAGAAGATGCCTAGTAGCACCATTTGGACTTCTGAGAAAGGCATATGATTACATAGAACACTAATAGAAACAGTAACAGTGAGGCCCTTACCCTGTTTGTAAGGGAGACATGTTCGTGCAGATTACGTATCAAAGGGCGTCATTGACAAAGCTGCTTCATTTGGACCGAAAAGTCTCTTTGCTTGTACGAGTAACCTTCAGGAATTGGTGCTAAAGAAACTTGTAATGATGCAGAAGACTCTAGCTTGCTAACTCACGAACACAGTTTGTGGGATAAATGTTATTGCTGTTACCAGCTTGCGGGGGGCATTGTTTAGGTGTCTGATTTGTTAATTTTTCATTTGCATTTTACCCTGGTTAAACTTTTAGCAATATCTGATCGCATCCGTCTGTCCTGTAACAAAATTTTGACATGTGGTCATTTGATGAACTGATTTTATGAAGTAAGAAGCTAAGTAATATGTGACTTTAAGTCAAAAACATAAATAAGTATGTGGAAGTCTTTGATTAGCAGCCACGAATTATCTAATATGTGACTTAAAATAAAAAACATAAATAAGCAGGTGAAAGTCTTTGATTAGCAGCCACGAATTATCTAAAAGACGCGTTAATTTGCAAATAATAAAAGCAAAAGGAGGAAACGGGAAAATCAACAAGCAACCCCATGGCCCACCGGCTTCACTTTTTGGACTTCAAAATAAGATCTTCGACAGGGCCTACCAGCTGCCCTTTTGGACTTCAAAATAAGATCTTCAACTGCTGCGAAGTGTGGACACAAGGAAATTCTCCAGTGGGTTGTAATAGAGTTTTGGTCATTGAACAACAGCTAAGTCTTTTCACCACAAAAAAAAAAAAAAAAAAAAAAAAGAGCTAAGTTGCCGTTGAAAGGCTACGGTCACCCCTCCCACCCCATCCCAGCACCAGACGAAAGATTGAAAAGAGACAGCAGATCTGTAAAACAGAAACGAAACACAGTATATATGGCAGAGATCGTCCTCACAGCAGTCATCAATAAAGCAGTGGAAGTAATTAGCAGCTTGATCACTGAAGGAAGCTCTCGCTTGAATTGGTTGGAAGAGGACGTCAAATGGATCGAAAGAGAGACGAGGCATGCTCAATCTTACCTCGATGAAGCAGAGGCCAGGCGAGATGAAAGTCATTCGGTACAGAATTTGATTAGGGATATTGAAGATCTTGCTCATGACATTGAGGATATTTTGGACACAATTCTTCCTTGGGTGGTATCACACAAGAGGAAAGGGTATCTCAGTTATCTTAGTAGGGCCGACTGCATCTTTTCCTGCGGTACTGATACAGCGCAAGATTTTGCTGGGGAGATCGAAAAGATCAAGAGGAGGATTGAAGACATTGATCGCCTTAGGACGACATATGGCATCATGGATGGAAGTGGAACTGGTAGTGGAAACACTTGGGATCCGAGAAGATCATTTCTATATGCTGATAAAACAGACATTGTTGGTCTGGACCAAGATTCTGAGAAATTAGAGACCAGACTTCTGGACTCAGATTCAGAGAATAGTATCCTTTCAATTGTGGGCATGCCAGGAATAGGGAAGACAACTCTTGGAAAGGAGATTTATAGGCGTGCACAGCATCAATTTGATTGTTCAGCTCTAGTCTATGTATCCCAGGAGCCAAACGTTCGAGAGCTGTTGCTTGACATTGCTAAACAAGTGGGACTGGAGAAGGGAAAATTCGAGGACACCATTGAGGCCAACCTTAGTGCATATTTAAGAGGAAAGAGGTATTTAGTTTTCTTGGATGACATCTGGAACACTAAAACATGGGACGCGATTAAATTTGGCTTCCCTAACAATCCAAAAGGGGGAAGCAGAATTATAGTCACCTCAAGAAATACTGGAGTAGGGAGATATATTGGAGGAGAAAGCTCACTTCACCTGCTGCAACCGCTAAATCCCGAAAATAGTTGGAACCTCTTTTCTAAACTGGTCGTGACCAGTGGAGGCAATACTCCAGGTTTACAAGACTTCGAATACATAGGTAAAAAGATAGTGGACAAATGCAGTGGCATACCATTAGCCATTGTGGTAGTAGCTGGCATGTTGAGGGAGAGAGAAAGAACTGTACACGCTTGGGATTCGGTTCTAAAGAGCATGGCCCAAGACAACCACGACGAATTTTCAAGGGTGCTGGCTATGAGTTACAAGGATTTACCTAGTGCATTAAAGCCTTGCTTTCTGTACTTCGGACTTTTCCCAGAGGACCATGAAATTCCTGCATTTCAGCTGATAAATATGTGGGTAGCCGAGAAGTTCATAGCTGCAAGCGGAGTACGAGAGGTTGAAGATGTTGCGGAGGACTATCTAAACAATCTGGTGGCAAGGGAACTTAATTCAAGTTGCTAGCAGGAGATTCGATGGAAGGATTAGAAGCTGCCGTATTCACGATGTTCTCCACAATCTTTCCATTTCACTGGCAAAGGAGAGTAACTTCTTTCATAGCATTTCTGATAACACCACATATGCACACAGTAATTCTACTTCTTCGAGGGGGTGTAGAATCACTTATTTTCGTAGTAGTATGCAAGAGCCTAACTTCGTTTCTGCAGATTATGATATGCTTAAAGTTCGAGCCATGCTATGCTTTGACACAAACCAGTATCTTAAAAAAGAGAATTTCACAGTTACTGTTCAGCTTGGAGGCCTCAGATTCTTGAGACTTCTGTCTGTTGAAACTTATTCCTTTCTATCATCTCTGCCTGATGAAATCGGAAAGCTAAACCTCCTGAGTTACCTTCGATTAAGAGGATATTATCATGGAAATCTGCCATCCACTATAAGAAATCTCAAAAACTTGATCACATTGGATCTCAGAGAATGCAGAGGCATCTGCCTACCTACTTGCCTTTGGACCATGACGAAGTTGAAGTTTTTCCTTTTACATGAATCTGCTACTTTCACCTTCTCTAGACGATTCAAGATTGAAGTTTCATTACCCTCTCTGAGAACATTGGATGTAGTGAATTGTCGCTACATGGAACCTCATTGGCTATACAAGTTTACTGACCTGAGAAAACTTGGAATAAGATATCCCTCCAAGAAAATCAGTGAGGTTTTATCAGATGCAAGGCCAATATTATCTAAGCTTGAGAACCTGCGATTAACGGGGTCCTATCCTCCCACCGGAAAATTAAACCTGTGTCGATACAAGAATCTTCTTAAGCTGCATTTGGGGATAGTAATAGAGAAGCTGCCCAATGTTGAAGAATTCCCTCCGAACCTCACCAAGCTTACCCTTCGTTTCACTGAATTGGAGGAGGATCCCTTCTATACATTAAAAAAACTGCCCAAATTAGAGATCCTTAAACTGGGTTATGGTTCTTATACTTCAAGGGAAATGGTTTGTTCTGGACCTGACAGCTTTCCTCGACTTCGAGTACTTAAACTACGAGAATTATATGATCTGGAATATCTGCTTGCCGAGGATGAGGCAATGCCGGAACTCAAAAAGTTAATCATCCGTGACTGTTGGAAATTAAATGTATCAAATAGGCTCCTAAGCAGAAGTATTCTAGAACGCTAGACCAAATCATGAAATCAAATTATTTTTCTTTTCCTCCGTACCTGCTGTGGGTCTGCCTTTGTGCACTTTCTTCTTATTCTTCTTCTTCCTTTTTGTTGGAAAGAATAAATTTAGTTTGGTTAGCGATACACAGAGAAACCCATTCTTGCCTTTCTTCTTGAATGTCTGCTTGAATACATGTAAACGATTTTCTTTCCAACAAAAACGAGCTTGTTCTTAAACGATTGCACATTGAAATGATGAAGGTAACTGCGAAACCTGCAATTATGGCTATGTCGAGTCAAATTTGTGGTCGTAACTTGATTTGCACTGATGATTCTTGAAACGCAAACAAGAGAAACTGGTGCTTGTGTGGGTCATGGTGAATAATTGTCATTAACAGTGCAGCATACACTTTGAGCTACTTTAAATTGTACACATAATTAAGAATAACCGAGCTCTATTCAAATATCATCAACTTGGAGTTACGTTGAAATATCACCAATAAATAAATAAATACTAAAAAAGCAACACAGACACACAACCACACACCAAATATAGCAATCATCATAAGTAGCTTCAATACCCACGCCAGATGTGTCAACCAGCACAAGTAGCTCAAAAACATCAGTCATTTACTCTGCAAAAGCCTCGATTCCAGAATATCTTGGGAGAAATTGCCAGATGCCATCATTCTTAAACCGTGAAATTACTCAGCTATTATTCACAACTTACGTTACATATTATTTTATAGGTTAAAACTTTTGATCACATTAAGATTATTGGTAATAATCAAGCAAGGCATGCACACTCAAAACTCGTAAAGTGTTCCTCTTGCCTTTGGGGTTATCAAATAGCCCGGAAATGTATGGTTGATTGGATTCCACTTACAGATTTTACACACAGGTGATCGAGACACAGCCCAAGGGTTATGAGAAGACAATAAATCAGCTCCAAAGACATGATGGTGCCGAAAACAGTAACAAACTTGTTCTGCATTTCCCAACAGCAAGAAAAAATTTAGGGTGCTGCAAATCAAGAGTTTGCAGATGCTTTCAGGCATAACAGTGATGCTTACCTGTATTTAACAGTCTGAAGAGGAAGAATTCCTTCCTCTTTTCCAATTTCATTGGAATGAAAGAGCTGGTCAAGTGTGGAAGCTGCAAAAGACAATTGTCTAACGTAATTAGTTACAAATTTGCGCTGTCTATCTGTTTGTACAGTATGGCACATATCCAATCTGAAACAAAAATTAGGTTCAAGGTAACTCAATTGGTAACAGCATAAACATCGTGCCCTGTACAAAAAGAGCTAAAAGATGATGATAGCTGACGTGAAAACAAGCAATCAGAAATGGCACAATCATTTTCAAATTCGAAAAGCGAATATGGCCCCAAATTGTTCTTCTCCCATGCTTTCCAGAGGTAAACAAAGGGAAGCATGGGACTATAAACAGACAAACAATACCCCACATCTGGAACTAAGCAACCTTCCAAAAACCAAAGATTGATTAACAGAAAAAAAAGAGGGGGACATTTGGAGGGAAAACAAGTGATTACCAACACTTCCAGTATTTGTACACCTTCTTTTACAGCAGACACATTTACCTAAAAAACACAAAAAAAAAAAAAAAAATGTTTTGAATTTGCATGCAAATTGTCACATCTATTAATATTGATGACTCCGGCCAATAAAAGTCAAAGCAGGGTGTAGCCAATAGACATCACTAGAGTACCTTCTCAATTCCTTTTCAACGTGAAGATAAAATTTTGGGAAGGTAGAGTAGTATCCAAATCAATCACAAAGTTTGCATAGTGCGGATCATGCATCCACTGGATTAAGTTCTTCAAAATCCACTTCCTTTTTCAACCCACTCTAGGCTTCCCAGTCCATACTTGCAGATGAGGTCTGCCATATGCAATCTCCTCTTAGCTGTGATAAAGTTATTTATTTTTAGGACAATAGCCAATAGGCAATAGCTTCAAGACCGTAAACCAGACTAGAATATCCAAAATGCACAGTGCACTGACAAAAGATACCTTGGTATCTCAAAAAAAATGTGTCCCTACATAATTTCCCTAAAAGCTCAAAAAGGATATGTACCACATTTTTAAAACCAGGAAATGCATGCTATTCAACATACAGAAAAAGATCACACTGCACCTGTCACACCTCGGGCCTGAGTGTGACCAGAGTCTCAATAGATAAGTCCAACTATTTGGGTTCTGTTCTTGCTAGTCTAAAATAGATATCTCAAGTTAGACTTGAATGCTTAGACTCAACTTATATATCGGATTAAGTTACTTAACTTTTCTAATGTGGGACGGGGCATTACAGCATCATAATAACCAATGACAGTTTATATTTTATTTTCTCATAATAGTGAAATGCATGCAAACAATATCTTGTGCATAGACAAATACAAATAGAATCAACATATTTAAGATGAAAAGAGCATTCAACCAATTGTCACCAAAATACAGCAACGAAAAATTGGAACTATTAAAGAATATACCTGAATTGCCAGCCACTCAAAATTAATCTAACGTGTTTCAGCTCGATCGAGCTTGAATGCAGAATTCCTCCATTCAACTACGTTTAGTGTTGCATTCATTGCCATTGTATCAAAATCACCAATAGTCATTACAAGAGCACATTCCATTGTGAAAATGGTGGAAGTGATTAATGTCACGGATAACAATTTCTTTATTTGTAATATTTGACACACCCTTCATGAACTCATGGCAGTCTCCACATATACGAAGATTTTTAAAGATTCTAATTCTTCCACCAGTAACATTGCTCACAAGTGCAAAAGCCAAAGCTAGCCTCTCACTATGATAAAAGAGGTTTTCTTTCTTCTGTGCATCTGGCACATTATGAAGTGCATAATTGGCGTTTGGAGTATAGCCTACCAAATAAAGTCTTTGATGCAGCTCCTCCAACTTCTGACAAATATCACTTAACCGCGGATGTGAAGTATCCTGAGACAAGAAAACATGCGTTTTGGCATCAACCTCAACCCAGCTACAACCAGGCTCCTTCTTAACACCTCTATTCGACATCAATGCTCTAATTGTTGAGACATCATTCCACCTACCTTTGGCTGCATATATGTTAGACAACAATATATAATTTGAATCCTCTTCAGGTTCAATTTCAAAAAGTTTCTGTGCAGCTATTTCACCCAATTCTACATTTCCATGAATTTTACAAGCCCCAAGAACAGTCTGCCAGATCAAGGCATGTGGAGTGATCTTCATTAGCTCAATGAAGTCTTGCACCTCGCTAAATCTGCCTGCCCGGGCAAGGATATCAACCATACAAGCATAATGATCAATTGAAGGAGTAATACCATACAATTTACTCATTGACTGGAAATGCTTTTTTCCTTCTTCAATCAAACCCATGTGGCTACATGCAGAAAGGACACCAATAAAAGTAACCCCATCAGGCTGCACATCTTTGTTCAACATGGTCCTAAAAGCCTGAAGAGCTTGTTCATTCTGCCCATGTTGGGAAAGCCCACATATCATTGTGTTCCATAGCACTGTATCAACTGTGTCTATGCTGTTAAATATCGTCTCAGCATCATCTATGCACCCACATTTCCCATACATATCAACCAGTGCACTGGCCACATATGCATCACAGAAATATCCAGATTTTACTGCCCAGGAGTGCAGCAGTCGTCCATTTTCAAGGTTGGCTATCCCTGAGCAAGCCCTTAGACAGCTGGAAAGAGTAAAGTTGTTGGCCTCTACTCCCTCCCTCTGCATCTGATTGAAGCAGCCAATGGCCTTCTCTCCTCGATGTTCAGTCTGAGCATAACCAGCAATGACCACTGTCCAACTAAAGTTGTCCCTTTCATTCAATCTATTAAAAATCAATTCTACATCATCTGGACATTTGCACTTGGAGTACATGTCTATGAGGGCAGTTCCTACATAATCATCAGTATCAAGGTTATTCTTCAATACATGGGCATGCACTTGCTTCCCAAAACTAGCATTCAGATGGCTTGCGCAAGACCTCAAAATGCTTATAAATGTGAACTTGTTCGGTTTGAGATCTTCAACAAGCATATTCTTAAAAATTATTGGTCCTTGATCAGAACTTTCAACATCATGACATCCAGATAAGAGTGCATTCCATGAAACCACATCCTTTTGAGCCATTGCCCAAAAAACCTGGAAACCATCATAAACTAATCCAAGTTTCATGTACATGGTGATCAGAGCATTGCTGACCGACATATCGGATTCAAAACAAAATTTGCAAATGTAAGCATGAATGCTTTTGCAAAAGTGTAAGTCACCCAAATCTGTGGCAGCGCTAACAATAGAGGAGAGCGAAAATTGGTTAGGCCTCAAACCCGAATGCATCATCAGAAGAAACAACTCCACTGCTTCTAGTTTCTGTCCTTGCTGATCAAGGCCACTAATCATCGTACTCCAGGTCACAATATCAGGGTTCCCGATCATCTTAAATATTTGAAGTGCGTCATTTGACAACTCACATTTGGAATACATATCAACTAGACAGCAATTAATAAAATCATCGAACATGCTTCCAATCTTGATTGCCATTGAATGAACAACCTGGCCTGCTCTCAAAGTATGCGAACCTGCACACCCCTTTAGAACAGTAGACAAGGTATAATTATTGAATCTCACGTCTGACATTGTCATTTTACTAAACGAATCCAAAACTTTATGTCCATTACCCAGTTGGGCATACCCATTAAGCAAAGCATTCCATGATACAGCATTCTGCTCCGGCATAACAAAGAACATCTTTTCCGCATATTCCATTTCGCCACATTTAGCGTAAAGGTCGACCAAAGCAGAACCGACATAAACATCTGAAAAGGCCTCGCGTTTAACCACCTCAGCATGCAACTGCTTACCAAGTTCTAAATCAGAAACCATTGAACAAGCCTTCAGGACTGTTGCCAACGTGAACTCATTCGGTCTTATTCCTCCTCTCTTCATCTCACAGAACAACTCAACACCTTCCCTGCCTTGCCCTTCAGCTACAAAGCCTGAAATCAATGCGGTCCACGACACCACGTCTTTCTCAGGCATCTCATCAAACACTCTACGGGCAAAACTCAAAGCCCCACACTTTACATAAAAATTAATCAAAGAAACAAATAAATGACCATCTGGGTCTATCCCATTCTTTATCAAATTTGCATGAAGAGCTTTACCCTCATTCAGGCACAAATGTATAGCGCAATTTCGAAACCTTTCGGAGTACCATTTCGGCATCCGTTTTCCGTCCAAATTTACAACATCAACAGCAACGTCCACCCCACCTAAATGAGCCACTCTAGTTCTCTTTTTAGTTCCCCTGTCCATCGAAAACTCCAAATTAGGAGAACTGACACTTATGGGTACTTTATGGGACCCGTTTGTGAGTCGGAATCTTGGGTTTTCTTCTTTCCTGCCGCCTCCACTTTCGTGTACTATCTTGGGTCCATCTGGGTGTCGAAAGCTTCGGCTTTTTACATTTTTGAATTGATAATCAACAGCTATATTATTGTATTCGATGGTTCTGAGAGTAGCAGAAGAGAACGAGAGAGACCGCAGTGATAGTAGAGAAGGTCTAGGAAAGAGTGGCTGATTTTGGTTGGGGAAAAACATCAAACACGTTTTGGGTATGGGATACAAAGTAGTAGAAAAGAAACCTCTGATCAAGGGCGGAGGCGGGAGACGCATTTGTGGAACGTCAAACTTGCATTCATTGAAGATAGAAGACATTAGTTCTTTTCAGCGTAGCTGAAGAAGAGAGAGTTTGTGGCTCATCTTCTTTTCTTACCAAAGATGGTTCATTCATAAATAATGAAAGTCCAGGTTAAATGGAAAATTTTTAAATGAACGGGATTTATGATTTTAGCCTATAGATCTTTGTGATATAAAATAAAATTATATAAACATCAGTATATTACTTTTTTACATTAACATGTATAAGTAAATTTATATGTCACATTTTAGATTACAAAGTAAGTTGAGTTGTAGATTCGACCCACTAAAAAATTATCTAAACTCAACTAATGCATAATGCCGGTAGTTTTTAAGACCAATTTGATTTTTCTCTTCAAATTCGACAATTAGTGACTTAATTTTGGACCAGGTTCGTTATAACCTAATTTTTTTCATTTTGCTTATATTTAGATAACGATTACCTACAACTTAATTTAGACAGCTAACTGTTTTTGGTAGGTGCATGGAGTAACCTAACTTAGGCCGCTAGTTGTAGTTTGCAATTGCATGTGCAAATGATCATTTACTATAGTTGAACTAAAAGAAAGGATGATTATAATATTATGTTTTTAACTCCTCAAAAAAAAAAAATATATATATATATATATATATTATGTTTTTAAAACAAAAGCTAAAAGCAATGCTTTTGTGACTTGCTTGTATGGTTTGATGGTTCAAAGGAAATATGGTACAAAAGCTAGTTTTACTTTACAAAGCAAAGCATAACGCAAACCCCTCTTCTCTAATGGCCATTCCCTTCTATTTGTAAAGTATACATCTGCCCCTTGTATCTACGTTGCTAGCTATCCAGCCAAGGCTCAGAAACTTGATAGTAGTGTTGTACATCATGATGGCTAAAACATTGAATGAACACTAGTATGAGGGATAGAATTTTGATTTATGCCGAATTTGAATGCTCCTCATTCACCCCAAATATGTTGTCTACATGGTCATTACTCGGAAAGATAAAATGGTCCAGCCGATACATGTAAGAGTTGAGCAACTGCCACTGCCAGAGGATGGCTATTGAGAAGACCTTAGCTGCTTTTAACGCAGACAGAGGTACTAAGCACGTGTACAAATGCCAGCTTAACTTCCTGAATAGCGTTACTGATGTTTCATCAAGTAGTGGCACTTCAAAGTTCAAAGCCTCCGCATACATACTTATCCTCTTTTTACTCTTAGAAAATGCATTTTATTCCTATATTTAAATGTCTCTAATTTTGGCTGGATTGCTTTGTTATCTGCTCTTCTATCAAGTTTCTGCATCTAATATGCAATGTGCTTGTTCAACTACTGCTCAAACCATGGTTCAAAGTCGCAATCTTGGTCATGATCGCGAATTGTACCGTTCTATATTGGTCTAGATATATCGGTCACGGTTTCAGCGAGAAGCATATTTTAAACCAAATTTTATTCTAAAAATTATAAATAATCATTCAAAATATAAAAAATACTATACAAAAATAACAAAAAATTAATAAAGAAAATATCTAGAATGTATCATTTTTCCTGATATTATAACCTAAAACTTTAAACACAAAATTATGTCACTTATATACATTTATTAAATACAAAAATAAACCCAAACAACTTTTATTATAGATGTATACAAAATAACAAACAACTTTTAACTCTACAAGAGTATTAGACTCCACAGGAAAAAGAGTACACTCCTAAGTGAACCAAAAATGCCAAAGGCTCCACGTGTGAATGAGTTACAGCCTTTGAGGCTTTGATAAAAATCCACTCAAACAAAAGAAAAATTCAAGAGTAATATTATATTAAAATAAAAAAGTCTACCTTTTACCAATAGAAGTCATTAACTGCAATATTTTTTTATTTTATCTAGAAAGCAGAAGGGCATTAACTGCAATACATTAATTTGGTTTTGACCTTTAGTGCCGTCCCTAGCATTCTGCTTCTCTTTCCCTCATCACCGAACAGCATCAACCGCCATGTCCACCAGTCTTCCACCAAACTTTACCACTGTCATTAAATCACAACCACCTTACCGGTCACCATGTACAACCGCAACCAAATCCACCTTCACTCAACCACAACCTCCCTTAGCTCAACCCCCAAATCACCACAAGCCTCACCAGCGCCACAACCACCATCAGACCACAACCACAAACACCACCGCTGCAACCTCAACCAATCAACAACCAAACCATCAGCCCAAACTAGCTTCCAACCTCCATTGACAGCCCTAGTGTTGTTAGCATAGTTCGTCGTCGTTACCACCGAGACTACCTGTATCTTGAACTTGTTTTCAGCGGATCCTACCAAAAGGCTGTATAGGTTCTTTGCCCCATTTTTTTTTTTCTATTTTCTTATAGTTGGTTTTTTGGGTTTACCTTGGGTTGACCCTTATGACTCGGCCGCGACTCGTCGATTTTCTTCGACTCGGATACAACTTGGTCCGAGTCGACCGTGTCCAAGAGAGTTCTCGGTGAATTTCTTGTCTTCAAGTAGGATCGGAACGGTTTCGAATCAGAGTCCTCCGTTTCGGTAATGACTCGGGACAGTATCCTTCTGATAGCAAGAGTGCACACATAATCGATCTCAAACAAACCAAATTTCACTCTTTCATCTGCATTAGCTACTAATTTTGCAGGGATATAAAAATCAACATTCATAAGTACAACCAAATTACCATAGCAGCTCGTTCACAACCCCTAGGAGCACTTGCGTACAACTTTCGAATATTTGAGAGGCTTCAAATAACAAAATAAATCAACAAGAATAGACTTATTCCCAGATTTCTTAACACCATGATCCTCCATCGACCATAGGCACGACCTGCAGTTAAATGCCGAAACTTGTACTCTCAGAGACAGAAGCAACCAACCAAAGTTCCTAAACCTCTCAAGTAAACATGACCATCATCAACATCCCAGTCAGGGAGACGGAACCAGGGAGAACTGTTCTGTTTCAAATTAAAGGCAGTAATTGAGTCACCACCTATTTTTTGTGTGTTTGGACCTAATCCAGTGTATAACGTCAGTACTGTCAACGAAAATACAGCATCCAATTTTGCAAATGATGAATAGAAGCCCTTCAATCTCCTTCCATGGATCTCATTCATGCAATAAACATTAAAGATTAGCACGTTACTAAATTTCAACCGGCGAAGTAATAGGGCTTAAATTCACGTTGCACTATGGATTTTCTTTCGATTCTTGAGATTAAGTTGAACCAGGCTTCTTGTACAAAGAAGAGCAACACTTTTTTTCATGGATTTCTCCCAGAGGTTGTGGCAACACAGTTGCTCGTCGTTAACCTCTACAACTTGTCTATCATTGTCGAAAAAATCCAGGGGCTTCAGGTAGTAAAATTGTTCAAGCGAAATCAGCTTAGTCCAAGATTCCTGAGTTCCATAATCTTTCATCAGCCACACATTAGTATGATTGCAACTCCACTCGCATAGACACAGGCAACTACCAAAATCCACTAAGTTGGTCAACAGGTACCCGTCATCCAAATCAGGGTGAGGCATCAATGTAAACCTCCAAGTGTCAAGATCACAAGCAGTAATTGAGGCAGTTTTTTCCATCAAATTTAAAACCCATTTTTATTGAATTGCTTGTGGACACAATCCAGTGTATAGCATTAGTACCTTCAACGAACACACCAGAGTTATTCTTGCAATTCAGGTACGGGAACCCCTGCCTAATCTTACGTCGTGAATCCCTTCTCAAGCTATATACCTCTAGGCCAAACCTTCCTATATCGTAAACAGACGGATTCTCGCATTTATGATCTGCGAAGCTCAATGGTTTAAAGTCATCATTAATGTGATCATAGCCAGAAACAAAATTAAGGTAAAAATAACTCGCGCATCCGATAAAATTTCGATATTCCCCAGTTGATAGGTTCCACAAGGTAAAGCTCTGATCATTAGCTAAGCAGAGCATGCCACTTCATGAGCCTACCAGCACGCCGCATAAGATTCGATCCAAGAGAGACATGAGTTTCTTGAAGCTACTTGTATCAAAGTTTAGATCCGAGTAAACCTCGGAACCGTTTAATATTACTAGTGTCGCTAACAGATTTTTTTCTTAGGGATTGGTCGAAATGCAATCGAATGAACTATAGGCTGTCGATTAATGCATGCCAGGATTTGGGATACACAATTACACATCGAAACCGAACGAGAGAATTGACTGGCAACCTCAAACATATTTCCGTGACCACAGTCTTCTGGAATTTCGATTGTGGACATTGTTCCTGAGTTTTGGCCTGAAAGCACACCAAAAAAAATAATAATAATAATAAAATAAAATAGCCCTGTTGATTGCTAAAGGTTGAAAGTTGAAATTAAATTCGGCTGCTTTCTTGCGTGGGAAAATGAAGTATATTACAATAGCGTATGATCTTTTTAAGGAAAAAAATATAATATTTAAGGTTAAAACCTACCGCAATTCTATTTACATATGGTTAGCTTGCGTATTTTGAAACCCTATCAAACTCAGCTAGCTCAACTGTTCAAAGTTTGATCGTTCTGGAACCTGTCAAACTCTGCCTTGTGAAAAAGTCCTTTAGAAAAGATCTTCTATCTATGCCATCAGCGCACAGATTAACCTACAGATTAAAGAATGGGTTGGAAAGTCATTTTCTCGGACCATGCGGCCTCATCACTCATCTTGAAATTTCCATCTTGATCTACTTGGCAGAGGAAATTAACGAAAAATCATGTTCATAAGTAAAAATTCAAATTTCAATGAAAAATCTGAAAATCAAGAATTCTCTCCAGTTGGTTTGTAGACCCGATTGCTAATAACAATCTACAGCCACTCCTGTTCAATAGTGATCTAGATTTGATGAATTAACGTAGATTGTTGCTGGTATGTAGCAATTAAGAATCCCTCATATGCATATGATTAATCGCCGTACTTACAAATTTCTTTTCAAAAATTTCATGGACTCTGAGTTATAAAATAATAATTAAAAAAAAAAGCAACAATAATAATAATAATAAAAGCAACAGTGTTATAAATCTCCTTGAGGGTTTTCTGTAATTGCATTCTTCTGGTTCCACGACATTCATAACACAAGTACACCACATATCAGAAACGACCAGATCATAGCAAGTGCCTAATAATAAAAGATTAAAGAGCAATAGGATAACTATTCATGACAAGAAAGAAATCAATATTGAAGAAAAATAAAATTTGGAAAGCTAACAAAATTTTGAAAATTTTCAGAAACAATATGTAATTATGCCACTAACCACTAAAAACATGAACTTTGATTGCTATCAAAACTTAGCTCCCAAAAAAAAAAAAAAAAAAAAAAAGATGCTCGAATCTCTTATTAAAGTAAAAGACTTCTTGAACAAAGAAGGAACACTCGACTTTCGTTCTTGGCTTCGGCTTCAGTTATAGGAAGACCAGAAACCGTAATACGTGTCAGTGATTTCTTCCGCAGGTGATACCAATGCATCTCCTCGTCCTCAAGTACTACAAGCACTTGTCTACCGCTTTCTGAATACGCTAGAGGCTTCAGATAACCAAATGAATTTTCAACTAAAATCAATTTTGTCCAAGAATCCTTAATTCCATATTCTTTCGTTACCCATACAATAATACCCCTGACAGCCCAAGACTGGCACAGATAGAGACAACCCTCGAAACTTCCCAAACCCGTAATCCCGAGCACATCTTATTATCATGATCGGAATCGGGGAATGGAACTAGGGAGAACCTCTCGGTCTCAAAATCCAGAGCAGTTACAGAGTCACCATTATTAAGTCTAGTTGTTTTCGACACAATCCAATGTATAGCATTAGTACCATCAATAAAAACACCAGAATCGCTCTTGCAATTGAAGAATGGAAAGGCCTCAACCTCCTTCCATGAATTCCTTCTCACGCTATAAATGGTAAAGACATAATTATGTCTGTTCAGGCAGAAATACTGTACTAATCTGACCACCTTAAAGTCCTATTTGAGGTGATCATACCAGACAAAAATGTAATTATTAGTAAGTGGCTTAAAAATAACTTCTCCTTGACGTTTTTCAGCGTTGCATAAGAACTTCCTATAGCGGTATTGCCCAGTCCCTGCCTAAGGGTTCAAGTTCAACAATGTGAAGCTTTCATCTCTTTCAGAAAAGTCTCTTCGGCCTCTGGAAAGATTGCTTAGGCAGAGGAAGCCTCTGCAAGAGCTTACCCGAACTTGGGAATCCAGATTTAGATCCTGGCAGGGGTACTGGATTAGTTTTTTGGCGGTACAAGAAACCCATGTATCAAAATGCAGAGAGTAAACCTCGGAGTCTTTGACGATTATAATATCACCGATTGAGCCTCTTTTGGCTGATTGATCAGAATGCATTCGGATAAACTCTGGGCTGTCAATTTGGGCACAACAGGATTTAGATAAACAACGAAATCGAAGAAGCGGCTTTGCTGGCACCCTAAAAAATATGTCCATGATCAATTCTTCTGGAATTGTATACGTTCTCGACGTCCCGGTATTTTGTTTTACAGTTAATGGGGGTCAGGATATGATCCCGGCAATCGGTCATCACTATGGGATCAGATCTTCAGTCCCATTAATTGAGTCCCTATCAGGTCCCAGATCCCATTTATATGGTACTGTCACGTGTTTTCAAAATTTATCAACAACAGCCATAAATAAAATGATTCAAAAAGTGGATAAATTTTGAAGACACAGTGACAACACTACATGAACAAACCTGAAAAAGACTCAGTTAATGAGGCTAAGGATCTAATACCAAACCGATGACCGATTGCTGGGGGGTGTATGGGACCGGTGCAAGTTCAAGAGGTTGTTTAGAAATAAAAATACGAAATTCTAAGTTAAATATAGCTTGAAAAACTAAACCACCTGCGCGTCGGGTGCCTGTTATTGTGGAATTTCTGTTGTAAACTAGACACATGATCTAATCTTGGGAGATTTTTAAGTGGACGAAATTCAAGGTTCACAGGTGAATGTTGTAGTTTAAAATAACAATAAATAAATAAAATAATGTATGATGATATAAGAAAATGATATAAGATTATATAAAAGAATTATGTAACTTTAATTTAAACCACAAGATAGTCACAAATAGAGTCGTAGATTAAGAACATTCAAGAATTTTTTTCTAATCTTATATAAAATTAAAAATAAAATATGAGGTTCATACTCTACTCCTATTCAAAAAATTTAATAATACGTGGCCCAACATATCAAAAGACCATTAAAATTTTGGGCTGGAGTGGCAGTATTTTAAAATTCAATCTAACCTGACTGTCAAAGTCCCAACTCTTAACTCCCCCAGCTCCGTATGAATTCAAGCTAACACACGCAAATTTGAGGAGCAAATTGGTGAAATCTGAACCCAACCCAAACAACTTTGTTCATGGTTCTTTGTTTTGTAACCTTGCAATCCTACTGGCTACGGGTCTTGCGAATGTAACTTGTGCCTATGGAGAAAAATGAGTTGAAAGAAGTTTGAAACAGGAGACTACCATATGCCCAATGTGACATGTGCCTTTGCAGAAAATTGAGTTGAACTTTCACGAATTCACAGGTCATTTATATCGTATGAATACCAATAATAAGATCTCAAATTACTGAAAGGTCAGAACTTCAAATCGTAAGCATTTATATTTGATTACATAAGAGTTGTAAATTCATCATCTCCAAATAACGACAAAATAAATATTCTCTTCGAAAATTTTTTACATGAATTCGATTTACAGTCTTGCATGTAAATCTTGTAATCTAATACGAAATCATACAAATATTCTCACTTGTTTTTTTTAGCAACGCTACTTTCTTACGCTAACATACAAATTATACCTATGTACCTATGTGACATCCTTTTAAATCATAAAGTCTATAATGGGATCGTGAACCTAGTGTATCCAAGAACTTCCCTATTCTTCCTCATGTTTCTCTTTTTGACATAAATTTTTTTTTATATTCACCGATGAATTAAAAAAAAAAAAAAACCAAAGAGAGGTAGGAGTCATGGGCCCATAGCCGCTAGGGTTGTTCAAAAAAACCCGAAAAATCGAAAAATCGGGAAAATCGATCCGCTCCGAACCGAAAAAAAGGGTAACCGAACCGGTTTTTGGTGGTGGGGCGGTTTGAGGGGCGGGTTATATTTTAATCGGGGCAGTTCGTGGTTCCTATTTTTGCGAATTGGCGGGTAACTGAACCGAATCGAAATGGGGGTAGTTCTGTAATTTCACATGTCACTTATGTAATTTCATATATTAGTTTGGGTGTTCATTTGGTTATTTGTTGAATATTTATGTTTTTACATTGATTGAAATGAGAAGATGAAGTTTGAAAGACTAAGTGATTATTTTCTTGTTTATATAGTTTTTGGTTATTTGTTGAATATTTATGTTTTTATGTTGATTAAAATGAAAAGATGAAATTTGAAAGACTAAGTTATTGTTTTCTTATTTATTTAATTTTTATTTTTTTGAAGATTAAGGTTTTGGATGTAATTTAACTTTAAGATATTAATGTTTGTATTATTAGTGATTTATAATATTTTGTAATTTTTCTTGTTTAATTTTTTAAAAATATAGGTAAATTATTATGGACCGGGTCGGGTACCCGCCCTATCCGAACCGATTTTGCAGGTAACCGGAAGGCCGGGTACCCGCTACATGTGGACTGGTTTGCGGTTCGAATTTTTAACAAACTGCAAAGACCGGTTCGGTTCACATTTTTTGTCCATGGACTGGGTACCCGGTCCATGAACACCCCTAATAGCCGCATATATATACGAGTTAGGCAAGCAGTCGGTCGTCGTTAACTGCGGTTAACTTTTGACTACACCTCATCTTCCTCTCTTCAATCTTCCTTACTCCGAAATTTTCGCAGTACCCCTTTTACTGTGTGAAAGAGAAAGTTCACAAAAAATCAAAAAAATTGAGGAAAAAAAAGAAAAATAGTTAAACTTAAAACTGTCGGTGGAGCTCAGCCGCGGATCATATTTCAGTTCGCAAGATACACGAAAAAAAGAAAAAAGAAAAAGAAAAACCAAACTCCCAAAAAAAGAGAAAATAAAGAGAAAGAATCGCTTGGTATACAAGCCATTAAAGCTGCTGCCAAGGGCCTCTGTATCTAACTGTATCTATCAATTTATAAATATATAAATATAGAGAGACTGAAAGAGAGAGAAAGAGAACAGTTAAATCGAGCTTTCTTTGGTTTCCAAACACGGAAATCTGGAGCCACCGGCCAGGCCATGACGGAGTCAAGCGATTTCGTTTCCGTCGATGTCGAGACTATTTATCTTGGCGGAAAGGTTCCCTTTCTCTTACACCTTTGAATTCGCTAGTATATTTTTTGTGTTATTATTATGCTTATTTGTGAATACACGCGATTGATTTACGCTTAATGATGAAATGTAGTTTAATATTATTATGTTTATTTCGTTTTTCAAGGTTTATTTGATTGAGGAATGTGATCTTTTTATGGTAACTATATTATTAGTTGGGATAATTTTCTTGTTTAAAGGGTTGTTAATTGGTGGAATTCTTTTGAATGCTTTATATTTCTGGATCTTTTTCTATTGTTTTATTGCCAAATTAAGAAGCCGAATTTCGTTAGTATCTAACCAATTGATCTCTTACCCTGGAGTGGTAATTCTTTTGTTGGAAGTTATTAATTGATTAAACACAATTTGGAAAAGAATTTAGTTTTTTAGCTAAATTTTTCATTTTTGTGGTTTAAAGTTGTTGAATTTGAATATCTCATTCAACTTGAATCTTTTTTCTTTATTTGCTAAAATGGCTTTTAAATTATATATATATATATATATATATATATATATATATATATATAAAATCATTTTTTGTGTGAAACTTGCTTTAATTGTGTTGAGTTCAAAATTTTAGCTTTCGACAAGGTCTTTTGGTTTTTGGGAGACAGGAGTGAGAAATTGGATCTTGACTTGTATAATTTCTTTGTTTCTTGGTTCTTTTTTTGGCTAAATTGACCGGCTTCAGTTTCCCTTAATTATATTGTAAAATAATTAAATTCAGAGCATAGTATGTCGTATCAAATCTGGCAAGTGTAATTTCAGATATCCTGGGTTTCCTATTTGAAGTATAAAATACTTGAAGCTGGTAGATTATTTTGATCTTTGTTTGATGTTTTCCCAGGTTTTTTTATTTGAAGTGGATGAAAGAATTTATCTGTTTTTATTGTTTCCAGTTGGTTGGTTTCTGATTCCTGAATATTATTGTTTAAATTTTCCCATTGATGTAGACTTTCTTGTGACACCTGTCATGTTCCAATTTTCAGTTATTTAAACAAACACATCCGTGGCAGTTACTTTGCACAGTTTTTAGCTTTGTCTGTTTGTTATTTTTTCGAATTGGTTAGGCGTTGCAATCATCACTTGATTATTCCATCTGTCAGGTTCGCATTATTTGTATATTTGGTCCCACACTTTTCTTTAAGCTGGGTTTTGCTTTTTGAAGAGTCCAGTCATTGAAAAGCTTAAAAGCTAATTTTTGTCTGACCTTTTTTTTTTCCTTGCCAAAAGCAGAGTGCGCCTAAATAGCTAACAGAAAATAAGAATTGCCTATTTTAGGCTGGAGTTTTCTTTTATTTGAAGTGTGTTTGCAAATGAGTAATGAGGGTATGCTTGTTCTGTTTTGTTTCCCTGAAATTTGGAGTTATGGTGCAGTTGGCTCTTGATTAGAATTAGAATTGGATTGTTATATTCTGTTGGATTCGATACAATTCCAATTTTAAAGAACCAATCACAACCTTAATCTTTTCGTCTTTGATTTGAAGTCTTTCTGCTTCATAATAGTTATCCCTAAATGTCAGACATGTAATGCAGGAACATATTGTAAGGACTGGCTGTGGCTCTGTGTCCGTTATAGTATATGGAGACCAAGACAAGCCAGCACTAGTCACTTACCCTGATTTAGCTCTAAATCGTAAGTGATACGTTTATTCTCTTAAATTTAGATGCTCGAACTTTTTTTTATTAAAAATTGGTCATGTTTTTCTTAATTTTAATTTCCATTTTCTCCAGTCTGATTAGTGCTTTTTAACTGTCTTTCACAGACATGTCTTGTTTCCAAGGATTGTTCTTCTGTCCAGAAGCAGCTACTTTGCTGCTACATAATTTCTGCATCTACCACATTAGTCCTCCAGGGCATGAGGTCAGTAAAGTCTTGCTTGTCGCCCTTGTATTTAAAAGTATAATGCTTTCTTTGGGAGTATTTTTTGCTTCAACATTTTGCATTCTCTTTATAATACTTTTACTCACATGCTGCTTCTTTGGGAACTTCCACAAGAGTTCCTGCAGTTGGGAGCTGCAGCAATTTGTCCTGATGATCCAGTACCATCTGTTGATGATTTAACTGATCAAATACTCGAGGTTTTAGATTATTTTCGGTAATTTCTATGCTATAAGTTACATAAATGCGATATTTTTTTAATACTGATTTCCTCCATTCTACAATATTCTAATATTTTCATGATTTCCTAATATATCCCATTCACTAACTTGTTCCTGATAATAACATGTGATTTGGTTTAGGTTAGGCGCAGTGATGACCATGGGAGTGTCAGCTGGAGCTTACATCCTCTCCATGTTTGCTGTATGGTTACTTTTATAATAATGCTGTAAAAATATGGTTATATGGTGTGTGTGTGGTGTTTGATTTGATTGACATTGGTGTCTGTAACAGATTAAGTATAGGGAGCGGGTCCTAGGCTTGATCCTTGTTTCCCCTCTATGCAGACCCTCATGGACTGAATGGTTTTGTAATAAGGTCTGAATTTATTGCCGATCTGTTACTTGTTGATGTTCTGAAGGAATCTTCTTAATTTAAACTAAAACTTTTGGTAACCTACAGATTATGTCGAATTTGCTATGCTTCTATGGCATGTGTAGTCTGCTGAAGGAGTGCTTACTTTACCGGTACTTCAGTAAGGTATCCTTGTATCCTTCTCTTTCAGGTTTTCTTCCATCCAAACCCACATTCTGTTTCCCTCGTATCCTACTGCATCCTTTGTTGAGGACGTTAATTGAACTTGTATCAGGAAGTTCGTGGTAGTGCAGAAGTTCCAGAATCCGATATAGTCCAAGCTTGCCGAAGAGTTAGTGCTTCATTTTTTTAGTTCTCCTTTGGCTTTAATAGGACATTGTCATACCACTTTATTTTTAGCCAGATGCTTAATTCATGTAGCTTTGTTTTCCTTATAAATTTCTTCCAGTTGCTGGATGAGAGGCAGAGCATTAATGTCTTCCGGTTTCTTCAAGCTATTGATAGGTAAAAGAAGTTGGAGCGTTAAAAGGTTTTTGGCCGCGTGAACTTTCTAATTGAATTGATCTTAAATTTCATCCCTTTGCCAAGGAACAGGAGACCTGATATTACTGAAGGCTTGAAGACACTGAAATGTCGGACACTAATATTTGTTGGGGAGAATTCTCCTTTTTATGCTGAGGCTCTACACATGACAGCAAAACTAGATAGAAGATACTGCGCTTTAGTTGAGGTACACTATGGATGACATCATTCTACATGTCATGATTGGAATGCATGTTAGACTCGTAGCTTTATCTGCAAATGAAGCCAATAGGGTTCTCGTCCACTCTTTTGGTTTTTAGAAAAGATTCTTCACCATAATCAATATCTCGTATTTGTCAAACTTTATGAGATAATATGATGCAGATTCATTAAAGAAATCATAGAAGCAGTTCTCAAGTTACCTGTTGAATTTAATAAGGGCACTTATTTCTTTTTTCTGAGATAGAAACTCATTGTATGGGTCAATAATTATGAGATTCGTGTCGAATTACTTGGTTATACATTGAAATTAGTTTGGGGAAACAAACGAATATTTTCAAATGCTGTATTTAGTAACGAGAACCAATGGACTTTTATAGGTCCAGGCTTGTGGATCAATGGTGACTGAAGAGCAGCCTCATGCAATGTTGATGCCCTTGGAGTATTTCCTTATGGGGTATGGAATGTACCGACCAAGCCAGTTAACTGGCAGCCCGAGGAGCCCTCTGAGCCCAACTTGCATATCACCAGAGCTTCTCTCTCCAGAAAGCATGGGCTTGAAACTAAAACCAATCAAAACACGGATCTGATAACTTTGTCTCAGACATACCAAGATAATGTTGGATTCGAACCATATGATGTACATTGAAAATCGACGTTGTATTTTTGCATGTTTTTATAATGTTGTTCAATTGTTTGTCATGGGGTAAATTGGTTGTAGAAATAGGAAGAAATTCTTTAACGGACATAGAGGGAGGGAGATTTGAGTTCATTCAGTTGTAGTTAGTCATGAAAAGTCTTTTGAGTTGTAAATCTTCTTGAAGGAGACATCATTGTACAAAGACAACGATGTAAAGAGGTTATTATTTGAGAGCCTACAATACAATGGGTTGACAACTCTTCTTTCAAAGATCTCTCTCCCCGCGCCCAAAAAATCATTTGCAACACATTCAAATAGAGCAAGGACATTTATTAGATCATCTTCGCTATAGACCTAAGATTTTCCTAGAATGCAGTATGAAATTATTTTTTTGTTAACGAAAAAAGAGAAAAATTGTTATGGCCTCATATTTAGGCTTTTCAATTAAAGAAACAATGGTTTAAGATGAAAAAATGAACAAAAAACCAGGGGCGAAAACAGCGTGATCAACAATTTTGCATAGGAGTAACAGCACGGCTTGACCTTACAAACCAAGAGAATATGCATTGTTCTACTTTCTTTTGTTCTTCTTCTCCTAAAACAATTACAAGAGACAACAATTATCACGGATTCTTTTATAAACGTAAAATTAATTTAGATAGAGGCACAAATTGTGTGAATTTGGAGCACTTTTAACATTAATACACAAATTGTATATTAGTAATTTCCTTTGTTCTTCTTCTCCTAAAAAACTTATAATAGAGGGACAAGGACAGTTTTTTTTTTTTTTTTGAAGGAAAATAATTACATTATAATAAGTCAGGAATTGCTGCATGCATTATAACTCTTTGGGAAATTTGTAAACCACAAACAATTGCTTTGACATTAAGAGCTAATCTAGAGGCTTCACGAATTCTTTATAAACATAAAAGAATATTATACCCGTTAATTAAATTAAGGCCCAAGTTGTGTGAATTAGGAACACTTCAACATTAATACACAAATTGTATCATAGTTATGAGAATGCGGCGAATCCATGAATCTCTTATAGGAGAATAAATAGAGGATCAAGCGATTAGAACTTTTTTACTTCACCTTAAGGGTCAAGGGTTTAAATCTCACAAATACCATATTTCTTTTCCCATTTGTAACAGTGTAGGCATGATTAAAAAAAAAAAAATCCGCTATAGGTTCTTCTCCGTTGGGATTCTACGTAAATAAGATGAGACGCTTGGATTTATCTACGTAAGAGATACGTATGCGCTGTCTGAGTCTGACTTGGCGTCTAAACTCCACACCTAAAGAGACTTGTGGGTTGTCTGAGTCTGACTGGTCTAAACTCCACACCCATAAACAATAGTACTGCCAAAAAAGATGCCGAATGAAATACCTAGTCCCAGTCTAGAAAAGCCACATCTTTTTTATGATTCTAGAAACACATCCCGTTTTTCTCTGTCTTTCATTTTCTGTTATTTGTCAACTGTTTCTTGAACGATAACTAGTCTCCCAGTAATATTAGTCGTGTGCAAGTAGTTATTACTATAAGAGATACAGAGCCCCAACTCTTCTCTTCCTTTCTTTTTTATTTTTTTCAGAAGGGTCATCTCTTCTTAATTTTCTGCTGCGAAAGTAGATGGAAAAGAAGAGAGAGGAAAAAGAGGAAGGGGCTATGATGAGCTGGGATCAGGTTGTTATTGAGGGCATGCCTTTGTTTGCAAAAGAGTTGATTGCTGGAGGCGTGGCTGGTGGCATTGCCAAGACGGCTGTTGCCCCTCTTGAACGTATCAAGATCTTGTTTCAGGTACTGTTTGCTTGGATATAGTTGATTTGGGAAATTGCTTATGATTTTCAACTAGTATTTCTGTCAAATATTATTTATTGTTGATTTGGATTCAGTTTGTGTTGAATAAATTTTTTACCTCTGGTATTAGAAGTGATGAAATTCATGCAATGTGTAGTATCTGAATCTTGTCCCTATTATTTCACTTTCTTGATTAATTGGATTGCTAGAGAATGTTTCAATGAGTTGGAATGATCACATTGTTCACAGATTAAGCAAACACAAACCCTGCAGCTCTATCAAAACGAAGTGCATGCATTAGTGTTACGTGTCATCTGAAATGGAAAAAAAATTAATTGCTATCTTGGTTGTTCATATTTCTTTGTCGGTGGATGGTAAAAGATGGTCTTATGCATCCATTAATCTGACACTTGATAGAAACTCATACTCATTTAATACTTCTTGGGATTGTTCTCATTTAGTATAATAAATTAAGCCGTTATGTCTCTGAGATTCTCTTACTTGCTACCTAAGCAGTACAGAATGCTGTTAATAGTATGTACAAATTGGGATTACATCATGTGCCAATTTAAACTTGATATTGAAGTGAGAGAAAAAAGGCAAAACATCCAGCTTCAATCCTATATGAGCGTTTTGATAGGGTGCGCATTCCTTGTACTCCATGGTGTGGCTTGTGGAACAAAAATAAATTAATAAGATTGAAGATGGTTGACTGAAATGGCAACAAGCCACAATTAGCGGGATTCTTGTGTTAATTTGTCAAGTATTTGTTGATTTTCTGGTTAGTGTAGTGGTAGACCATTAATTTGTGCCGCCTGCTCTCTCCTTCCGTTGATTCATCAATAACACCTGACCTTCATTGTGCGCTCTTCCAGACTCGCCCTTTCTGCCTCTTCTCTTGAGAGGATGGCAAGAGAGGTACAGTTTCCTTGCCACCTTTTTTCTCCTCTGTGCATCCTTGCCATCTGTCTCTTCTACTGATGAGATGACAAACTGGTAGAGTTTTTCCAACATCTTACCCTTTGCCTAATGGTGCTGAACAAAGCTCAGGACCAAACAAATTCAAATCACGAACAAAAAATTTCAAGCAACTTTTAAAGCAACTCTATATGGCTTAAATTTAAAAGAAAGAAAAAATCTGACTTTTTGTTGTTTATTTGTTTTTCCTAGACCAGACGATCTGAATTTCAGAGTATAGGGCTCCTTGGATCCTTCTCTAAAATAGCAAAAACAGAAGGGCCGCTAGGCTTTTACAGGTGAAAACGAAATTTATTAAATATCATTATTAATCATGTCCTCCTTTTGTTACGCAGTTTCTTATTTTCACAATATCCCTTGATGCTTATGCATTTTCGGGCATGTACCATTAGGGGTAATGGAGCTAGTGTTGCTCGCATTGTGCCTTATGCAGCACTGCAATACATGACCTATGAAGAATACAGGCGATGGATCATTCTGGGTATACCTGGCATCACTAGAGGTCCTGTTCTGGATCTAATAGCAGGATCATTTGCTGGGGCAACTGCTGTGCTTTGTACCTATCCACTTGATTTAGTCAGGACAAAATTAGCTTATCAGGTATGAACAAGAATGGCCTGGTGATTTGACTTACTTCTCTCTGTCTGGAGCACATTTGCACTTCAAACTGATTTTTTATTAGTATCGTTTTTAAATATCTCAGTTAATTGAAATGATTTTAAATTTCATTTCATACAGCATAAAATGTATGACTGATATCTCTCTTAAAGTAGTAAAGGTTGTTGGATCACCAAAATTGAATATTAAAGGGTTTCTTCCCGGTGAACAAGTTTATAAAGGGATTCTGGATTGCTTCTCCAAGACTTACAAGGAAGCTGGAATTAGAGGCCTTTATCGAGGAGTTGGTAAGCTGCTGCGGTGCCAATTTTCTGAATTCTATTCAGATTTCTGTTCTTCTATATTTGAAACATCAATTCTGTCATCAGCTCCTTCACTCTGTGGAATTTTCCCTTATGCTGGTCTGAAATTCTATTTTTATGAAGAAATGAAAAGTCATGTCCCTAAAGACCGCAAGAAAGATATTATGGTAAAACTTGCATGCGGATCTGTAGCAGGTTTACTGGGTCAGACTTTTACTTATCCTCTTGATGTTGTTAGGAGGCAAATGCAGGTATGAACAGAGTAGTATTTGTCTCAGTTTTTGGACTTACTTTTTGAATGGTCCAAAGAAAATTTAAAGTGTGTTGGCAGGTCCAGCGACTTTCAGCATTCAACAGAACCGAGATGAAAGGAACCATAGAAACACTAGTTATGATTGCCCAAAGGCATGGTTGGAAACAGCTATTTACAGGACTTAGCCTAAACTACCTGAAGGTGAGACTGCATTCTTTCATAGTTCACAGGTTTATCTTTACTTATTTCCATCCGTTATCATAATCAGTGCATTTGTTCTATCTTCAGGTTGTACCATCGGTTGCAATTGGATTTACTGTATATGATGTCATGAAATCATTTCTAAGGGTCCCATCACGAGACGAAACTGTTATAGAAGTCACAACCAACCGAAGAAATAGGCACCCCGCATCTCTACCCTCTTAATTGTACTGTATCTATGCTGCACTACAGGCATTTCTGAGTCATGTAACTCTCCCTAATGAGCTCTACAACGTTGCCTAGTTTTAACTGTTGAAGGCTGGCCTCATTATATTTCAGGGTAACTTAGGATAGTTCCTCCCGTTCTTTTGAGGCACTGCATATAAATGCTTGGATGATACTACAGGTGGTTCCTCGATATATTAGATGAGAGGCGTCGAGTAGTTTGTGTACAATAGAAGTACAAAATTACTTGACCCTTTGGTCTCTTATAAAGTCTCTAGTTTAATCTCGCCCGCCATGGCACTACTTCTGATTGTTCAATTTGAATTATAGATGGAAAACTTGTGACTACTTTCTACCAAATTTTAAGGGGTAGAATTGTCTGGTATTTGTTTTTATTTTTCTTTTCTGGTAGTGGACTATTGTAGAACTGCCTCTTTGGCACTGATGAATTCTTATGGGAATATCAATCTTATTCTTCTGTAACTCCACTTGATTGAGGCAAATTCATTAATTGGATCTATTCTGTACTTCTCTTCTCAAACAGTTTTAAATTTTCAATCCTTTCAGGCAACAACATATCCAATAATAAGACTTTTAACTAATTAAGCCACATACTTGTTGAAGCAATGAATCAAAGGAAACATGCTCAGACACATAACCCTCCTGTAAAAATAATCTTTTTCTGGTTTAAAAATAGTTGGATTTCACAAGGTCCAGTGTACATAGCAGCCATAATATGGTTTCTAACAACATATTTCCCTATCAACATTGACTCCAGAACAACTAAACAGAATATTTTTAGCTCTTTACAGTTCGTGCATGTTAAATATTCTACTAGCTAGTACCAGTAATTGTAGCCTCAGAGTCGAGGAATATTTAATCACCAATAATCCACTCTACTAGCTAGTACCAGTAATTGTAGCTTCAGAGTCAAGGAATATTTAATCACCAATAATCCCCACACGAACATTTACCATCTCTGAAATGATGAAACCGCTTATTATCTCTAACAATCAGCTCTCTACCAACAATCTTTGACATGATCTTTATTGCACTATGACAATCCCCACATATTCTGAGATTCTTAATGATTCTAAGAGTTGTCCTTGCTGGAGTACTAATCAAACCGTATGCAATAGCCAAACGTTCACTATGATACATCAAAGCCTGCTCCTTAGCCTCCTCATCAATATCATGAAGCACATAACGTGTATCTGGCACGTATCCTGCATCCCTCATGTGCCCATTCAGCCCTTTGAATTTCTTGTTGACACCTTCCCTGTATGGATTGGTGTTCCTTAACTCACTAACTTTGTTCTTGCCCTCAAGCATATTAAACTCGCAATTTCTCTTTGGCAATGGCGTAGGGGTTTTATCAGCTGTAGTTTTGGAGGAATCAAGCTCCACTAAGAGCTCCTCAGCACGATCCTCAAGCTCAATATCTCCATGTACTCTGGCGAAATTCACAACAGCCTCCCAAACGTCTGTCGTGGGCTCAGTAGGCATATCCTCAATGAACTCCAAAGCTTCAACCAAATGTCCTGCTTGACCCAAAACATCAATAACACCCAAATAATGTTCAATTCCTGGCAGAATTCCATAATCGTTTTGCATCATCTCAAAATACAAAAAGCCTTCTTTCACTGCTCGTTCACAAGCACAAGCTGATAAAA
The DNA here is from genome assembly GCA_024721245.1 of Mitragyna speciosa. Taxonomy (NCBI): domain Eukaryota; kingdom Viridiplantae; phylum Streptophyta; class Magnoliopsida; order Gentianales; family Rubiaceae; genus Mitragyna; species Mitragyna speciosa. Next base: position 23,404,631 of record CM045556.1, on the reverse strand, counting down.
CCGCCAGAAACGTCTCTCCATTAGGCCTTAATACTCCAATTTTCCTCATTCTTTCAAACAAAAGCAACCCATTTTTCCCCTCCCCATTTTTGGCATAGCCATCAATCATCAGATGCCATAACCCCAAATTTCTCTCACGCAATCCATCAAATACTTTGCGGGCACTCTTCATGTTCCCACAATTCACGTACATTTCCACCAGCTTAATATTCAACTCAACGTTTCTACTAAGTGGCGACTTCATCATGAGCTCGTGTACATTTTTACCAACCTCAAGTGACTCAGAGCCGCTGCAAGAACTGATCAAACTCTCAAAAACATAATAATTCGCCTCAGCACCTTTCTCAATGCAGTCAATGGCTTCTTTAACTTTGCCTTCATTGCATAATGAAATTAAATCAGCATCTGATGGTGGAGAGATGGTCTGAAAGTTTTGAGGAGATGGGCTGGTCTCTTTTGGTTTGGTAATGGTACTTTTGTAGTTCTTTTTGAGGAGCTGGGATGATTTGGTATGTGGGCTCCGCTGGGTTCTGGGTCTGGGTTTAGTGGGGTGGTCTGGGGCTGTGAAAGCGCAGAGGGGTTTTAAGGGGTAGGTTCTGGAGGTGGAGTCTTGGAGAGGGAGCTGAGGTGGGAGTGGTAGGAAGGAAAGCTTCAAATGGGCAGGAGAGAAAATAGAGTTGCCTGGTAAGCGGATAGAAGAGAGTGAAGCCATTGATGGGGAAACACACAGATAATGGGCGAACAAATAGAAAACAGGATCTGCGGATTTATACAAAATATCTTTCCAACGGCGTCGTTTTGAGGACCTATTTTAAGACTTTCGATCCTGCGTCCAATGCATTAAATCCGCAAAGATTACCCATGTACATCTATTTTTTTTTTAATTCGGTTATCCTCTATTATAAGATCACATATTCATTTTTGTTTTTTTTTTTTTAACTTCCTTAGATTTTGGTGTTTACAAGGTGAGCAATCTGATTATAAGAACATAGAATTTCTTTTTTTTCTTTTTTTTTTGAGAAAGACATATATTTCATTAACTTAAGTCAAAATCAGCTGCAATCAATACATCCGAATGGAAAATCTGAAAACCAAAGCCTTTTCCCTTTTACAAGAACAGCTAATTTTGAAGCCACATGGGCTGGTTTGTTGTTCAGCCTAGCAACATGATTAATGCTTAAAACAGGAAAACTTGACTTCAAAGATCTGATGTCTTCTATTAAGTGTCCTGGTAATGGAAAGATCAAGTCCTTGAACGTATTGATTTTGTTGATTACACAAAGGGCATCACTCTCCAGCTCTGCATGAGTAATTTCATTATCAGCTGCAAAGTGCAAAGCTTTGAGGATCCCTATCGTTTCTGCATGCTCAGCAGTCAAAACAATGAGGGATATAATCCACCATTACAGCTTGGAGTTCTCCATTATGGTCTCTAACAATCACTCCTATTCCAGTTTCACCATCCTGCGAGAAAGATGCATCCACATTGAGTTTCATATAGTCTTGTGAGGGTGGTTTCCATTTGTTATCAGAGTGTTGCGACTGCTGATAACTAATAGAAACCACCCTGTTGCCCTGAGAGGCTTTGAACTCCTGCAGAAGAATGTGTCCATAATCACAGATATGTTTTATGCCTCTTCCAATTCCATCAAATAAAGATTCATTTCTTGATTTCCATATAAGCCAGGCTGTGATTGAAATGATTTCTGTCACTCCTGAATCAGACGATTCCAAAACTTCTGCAAACCAGTCTTTAAAAGTGTGAAATGCACTTCTGTTGGGGATCCAGATATCATGAAGCTCTTTCCAGACCTCCTTTGCCTCCTTGCATTCAAAGAATATAGAATTTCTCAAGTTGTGCTGCCAAAACACTTTCATGGGATAATAATCTCACTCATAAGTTATAGTCTCATTCAAATTTGCAAACTAATTAAATGACACAAGGATATATGATGAGAACATCCGTACATGCATGCTTATCTAGGCATATACCAGACCATCAGTAGAGAACATCCGTACATGCATACTTATTTAGGCATATACCAGACCATCAGTAGAGCCTACCTCTGGTACATCTCAAAAAGGGTTGGAATGCTTTCTAATCTAAACAGAATGTAGCAACATCAAGATATAGAAAATCTCATGTTGTTGATACTATGATACTATGTTACAATCACGTAGGGAATCAAATGACATAATCAGACCATTCAGAAATAAAAGAAGTATGATCCATGGATTCCCCAGGCACTTCATCGTGCTTTCTTGGTTGATTCTTCCCCCCCACCAGCCTTGCTGGATTCCCGATGGCTGTAGTCTTTGGTGGCACATCTATCAAGACTACTGATCCAGCACCAATTTTGGCTCCTTCTCCAATCTTCACATTGCCTAATATTGTTGCTCCGGCACCAATAAGAACTCCATCGCCAATCTTTGGATGGCGATCACCACCAGCCTTCCCTGTGCCACCTAGGGTTACATGGTGAAGAATTGACACATTGTTTCCAATCACTGCAGTCTCACCAACCACCACTCCAGTAGCATGGTCAAAGAGGATGCCTTTGCCGATTTTAGCTGCAGGGTGGATATCAACAGCAAAGACATCAGAAATTCGGGATTGGAGGGCCAGAGCAAGTGGCCTTCGAGATTGAGTCCAGAGCTTGTGGGCAACCCGGTGAGCCTGACACATACAACTTCTTTATCAGTTGTATAATATTTCAATAAAATCATAACTGAAAGAATCTTCTAACCTCAAAGAATGGCAAAACTGATTGAAAAAATTAGAAAACAAGTTCAAGAATGTACCATTTCCTAATAACCACAACATGACACACAAGTGGTCATGTAAGAATCATAGTGAAACCTGTTTCTATAGAATCACAAAAAGCTACTGCAATGAGTATAACCCCAATTTTCAGAATCACTTTAAGCTTCCACGATAAGTTATCAAGTTTAGGCAAAATGCCTGTGACCATATAAGTTTATATTTCCTATTATATCAGTCACATAAAAAATTCAACATCTCTCCCTACTTTTCCAAATCGAATAACATATTCTCAATCTAAATTGGTTCAACATAGTGCCCATTTTTGCATGATCTTTAAACTAGTAGACAACAGGATTGAACTTATCACCAAATCAACTTATTTGTGAGACTAAAATCAGCTTAAGAAATGTTCTCTCACGCTTCCAAAATGTCATTTTTTTCAATCCTGGTTACGTACTTCATACTACCAGTATTCAACTGTAATGAAGTATAACAATTATACAATTGAAATTTGCTCAACTGAAAATCAAGAAGTAGAATAAAAATCAAAGAACATGCAAATTATTCATTCTAATCTCACTCGATATATGGGACAAGCCAGTCCACATATCTTTTCCAATTAATTAATACTAATTTTCTTTTTTCAGAGATCAAACTGTAAAAACGGAAAATCCAAAAAATGCCAAAATATCAAGAAAATACTTAACAATCACCTGACAAGCGAGGAACCCTTTATAGTTAAGAAGGCAATGAGAGAAGGACACGCAAGCCGGGTCCCGGTACCGGGCAGCAATTAAGTCGGCGACGGTGGCTAAACGGAGATTAGGGTCATTGGAGAAAGTATTGAGGAAGAGATCATAGAGGAGAGTGGAGAGAAGAGTGGAAGAACAAAGCTTATTTCCCAGGTGAAAAGATAATGATCGTTCCAGAGACGAGTGGGAAATAATCGTGGAATACAGGTAGCTGGCTAAAGCAGGCTCGGCTTCTGCATCGCGCCTAGCCTCGGCTTTGATCTGGGTCCACACCCAGGCTTCGCCGCCGTCGTTAGCTAAGTCTATGGGCGACGGCATCTGTTGGGTTTGTGGGGCTGGTGGTGAAAAAGCGGAACGTAGTTCTTCCCCGGGCATTGGGGATGCGGCGTCGTTTTTCTGTTTTGATGTTCTTTCTGGATTTTTATTTTAGGATATACGAAGTAGAAAGCGAATGCGGTGGAAAGAGGAGCGATTTTGTGTAGTTAAATTATAGGTTTAATAACATTTTGCCCCCCTGAACTTGGGGTAGTCACACTTTACCCCCTGAACTTTAAATATATACACTTTGCCCCCCATAGGCTAGTTAGGGTTAGAAATTCAAAAAAAAAAGTGAGTATTATGACATTATTACCCTTTTATTAATGAATATATTTATAACTTAATATTATTTCTTTTCAATTCTAAAAATATATATCTTCTCTATCATATTAATTATATAAAAATATCAAACTAAAAAATTTTAAAAAGTTAATATTTAGTTTATATCCTTGAAATTTTTCTTTTGAATTAATATTTAATACTATCTAAGTTTTGTTTAATTTATTAGACTTCAAATCAAACAAAATTGATAAATAACACAACACTAAAAATAAATTCAATTGTCAAAATTTATCTAAGAAAAGGACACCAAACTCATTTTTTTAAATTAATTTTTTATCATTTTAATTTATTTACACTTTTGGACTAATATAATAGTCATTTTTATATTTATCAATTAGTCCAATATGAAATTCTCTATCAAAGAAAATTTTGGGAAAAAAAGAAAAGAAAGCAATTGTACAACTCCAGGGCCAAAAAAAAAAGCCAAACAGAAAATATAATGTTTAGTCCAAAAGAATAAATAAGAAGAAATTCTTTAATTAAGAATTTCATAGTGGACTAATTTGATAAATATAAAAATGATAATGATATTCGTCTAAAAGTTTAAATAAATTAAAATAAAAAATACTTTAAATAATGAGTTTGGTTTTACCTTTTTTATATAAATTTTGGTAATTGAATTTATTTTTAATGTGGTGTTATTTATCAATTTTGTTTAACTTAATGTCTAATAAATTAAAAAATGTATATATAGAAGTAAATATTAATCAAAGAGAAAAATTTTAAGGATATAAATTAAATATTAACTTTTTTTAATTTTTTTAGTTTGATATATTTATATAATTAATACGACAGAGAAGATATAGATTTTTAGAATTGAAAGGAAATAATATTACGTTATAAATATATTCATTAATAAAATGGCAATAACGTCATAACACTCACCCTTTTTGGAATTTCTAACCTTGACTAGTTTTTGGGGGGCAAAGTGTATATATTTAAAGTTCAGAGGGTAAAGTGTGACTACCCCTAAGTTCAGGGGGGCAAAGTGTTATTAACCCTAAATTATATGGTCTGACGTTTCTGGTGGTGCCACGTGGAATTGCTTTTGACCTTGAGTTTGCGTAAACAAGATCCCTCCTCTAATGGGATTTCTGGTGCCTCTTATTATAATGAATAACAAAGTGGATGGCAAGATGTGGAGCGAGATGGTTTAGATGCTTGTACCATATACATTATTGTACACCTTTGCTGTTGGTCCATAAGACAGGTTTCATGAAAAAGAACTGGAGCAGCAGAAAATCTATTTTATTAGGGTACAAACAGAAAAAGCTACCTGAAAATTAAATTTTGAGGTTCGTTATTAATTGGCATAGGCAAATGGATTAAAAAAACTCTAGATTAATGTAAAAATATGATACAAGAAGAACAGATACTCAAAAATATTAGCAAAGCTACAAGGCCATGCTACTGAGCTAGTCATGCTTTAGGCCAATGGATCACCTAGGGATCTACTATTCTCACTCTCTCACTAAGATACTATCAACATTATTTTTATATAAACAGATGCAAGTACATTATGTTAATAACATACAACCGTTGAACAATCATCTTCTGCTCACCTAAAGATTTTTGGGGATGCAAAAGATGCATGAAATGTCACAGGACACTGACCTCCAACACTTTATTTGGATGAAAATTATAAACATGAAGTCGTCAACAATGGATCCCAATCTTCTGCTGCAGATATCTTAATTGGCTCAGAACTTGTTTCTCAACTGGGTCTACTAGCCTCCATGCTGCCAGCATCTTCCACCAGCTGTTGACCTTCTGCAATAAGAACCATTGCGTGTGGGTGCACCACAAGTTGATGATGAAGCATAACGGTAAGAATTAGCATAATATCTCGAGTTATTACTACTTCCAGGACTTGAATCAGCCTTCATGCCTTTGTGCTGCCAACATCTTTTATTCCCTTCAGTAGGTTTCCTGCTACACAATGAACCATTCTGTAATGTTGCCCCACAACTTGATGAAGAAAAGTACTCGTAGAAAGAACTATACGAGGCAATCTCAGAAGTAGTATTAGTTCGTCTTGAGTTATTACTGGAGCTACTTGCAGGACTTGCATTAACACTCATGCTTTTATGCTGCCAACATCTTTTATTTCCTTCCGCAGGTATTCTACTGCAGGATGAACCATCCTGTGTTGTTGCCCCACAAGTTGCAGGACTTGCATTAACGCTCATGCTTTTATGCTGCCAACATCTTTTATTTCCTTCCGCAGGTTTTCTACTGCAGGATGAACCATCCTGCGTTGCTGCCCGACAAGTTGGAGAAATTTTGTCATAAGAAACTGATGGAACAAGACAATGATTTTGGCTCTTCTCTCTACCACTTTTGGAACCTGAATGTTCAAAAAAACTAGGGATTTCTTCCCCATGCGAAATACAAGTGTTCTGTATGATCCTCATCCTCTTGTGCTCCTCGCACCTCTTTCTACCTGCTGGAGGTTGCCTAGTGCAGAAAGTCCCGTCATCTAGGTCCACTCCACATATAGTATGCTGTTTGCCAGCTTTAGTGGGGATATTACTGTCCAGAATTGGACCATACACATAATGTTCTTCCTTATCCTTCATTAGCTGAGGAGTGGAGTTACAAATTTTCCTTCCCTTATGCTTCAGGCATCTTTTGTTTCCTTGGACTGGTTTGCTAGTGCAACAAGATCCATCATCCAAGATAAATCCACAGATGGGATAATCATTCGCAACCAGATTAGATTTTCCATCTGTAAATAACTTAGAAGTGAATCCATTTACTTTCATGCCTTTGTGCTCTGAACACCTTTTGTTCCCTTCAGTTGGTGCCCTTTTACATGTGACTCCATGACCTATAGCAACACCACAGATGCCGGCGTAATTCTCATTGATAGCAGATCTGACAACCAATCTTGGTTGTGATCTCACAAATTTGAAAATTTGATGGAGGAGACCCTTTCTTTCCAAGTTAGTGTAAAAGTTCAATCCATTCTCCAGATAAAGTGGTTTATAAGCTTTGATTTTTATTCCCTTCTTCTTTCGAGATAAAAGCTTTTCATGGATATCAAAGGGTCGACGAGGACCATTACTGCCCCTGTTCCATGCATAATCATATTTGTCAAGCAGATCAGATTCAGTTTTCTCAGCGTCATTTTACTTTTCATCTGTTCAAAATCAAATCGCCGGTGAAATTTTTCTTCTGGGATCCAGGAAAGGTTTATGTTATATGAGCAGATATATGACAGCAAAAGAACTTAATAGATATCTAACAAAGGTTCGAGTAAATCAGCATAAGAACTCTTTTTTCTTTTTTCTTTTTTCGGTTTCTGTTGTTACTTATTATGCAAGTAGTGAATGGGGCCGATTCTCTCTCTTACTCTCTGTTGCTCAGTGTCTAAAGTATAGAAATTTCTTCCTGACTATATAAGCAATTAAACAACTAAAAAAGAAAAATAATACTCACAGGAGCCCATCTGTAGACAATGGAGAACCCTTTTGAGAATATGCCCCTGAACAATCCAGACCCTGTTTGGGCCAAAAATTTGCTGCAATCATTCAACTTAGCGTTGGAGTTGCCATTCTCCAAATGAGCCCCATCGCGGCCATACTGCTGTAATCTATTCCTAACATTGTCAGATTTTCCAAGGTAAGCAGGAATTATGTAGTCCGGGTCAAGTTTACTGGACTTTCGCCCAGTTTTGTTACTCCATACAGCAATGCCAAGCTCATAAACCCCTAGTACAAGAAGTACAATTTGGGAGGTTTTGTGTCCTGTACCTCTCTGCTCCTTCCTTCCCATTCGAATGGTCTTCCCAGTCAGAAGATCCAATGAGAACCTAGACATAAGCACATAGAACACATTGAGATTTCAATTCCAAAACTTAAAATGATGAACTAGTTAGATAATTGCATCTGATTCTCAACTGATATCACAATTTTTAGTTGAAATGCCCCAAATCTCCACACTTGCTGCAATTATTCCACTTATGACACCCTTTACCATTCCATATATATTTTTTTTCCGATATCCATTTTGCGATAATTATCTACAATGAATCCACAAGTATAATGCACATACTAGTCTATGTTCTTTAAGCCCAATAATCATACACATTCTCATTTTTTTCCGTCAATTACCGAACAAAGAACCGGCAGTTTGAAGATTTATAAAGCAATTTTTGTGGGGAATAATACTGCAAAGCATACATCTAGTGCTGGGATGAACTTCTTTGAGCATAAAGCTAGAATATTTATGAAAAATTCTGGTGTAAATTCTATAAACCCAATAATCATTCTCATTTCTTTTCATCAACTACTGAATAGAGGACAGCAGTTTGAAGATTCAAAGCAATAATTGTGTTTGAATATCACATTATGGCATCTTTTTATTTCTGGGTTGAACTTCTTTTGCATTCAGCATGAATCTTTTTCAATATTTTTAGCAAGGACACCCCAAGAAAAAAGACCTTAAGTGAGAATGTTAAGTACAAGTAGTGGATAAACAGAGAAGGAACAAGGCACGTAGAGCTCGCTGACCTTCCATTCGGTGAAAGCAGAATCATGTTCTGTATGCCTATGTAGCAACAAATTTCGTGTCTGCGAATAAAAAACAAGGAAAAATTGCACAAATTAAATTTATTAATTTCAAAATAAAAAGTGACAATCTCCGGATAAATTTCTTTATAAGAGAAATTATCCCCTGATTCTTCTCTTCGTGAACAATTAATTCAAGGGCCCAAAAAAGGCTTGTTCTTGAATTAAAATCGGATTCTTCGTAGGAAACAGTTGATTTGATTTTATCGTCTCGAACACTTGAATCTTGAATCTTCGAGTCTTCAACACGAACACAGGAACTTGGACTTGGACTTGAGGTCTTGATTTGCGCTTGAACTTGGATTTGAGAGACTTGAAGAAGAGAAATCTCTAGAGAATTTGGTAGAGCTTTCTCTAAGCCTTTGGAGAATTTGTCATATATCTTGACTTGGGAGGGAGAGCTCTTATTTATAGCCAAAATTAGGGTTTGATTGGCTCACAAAGAAACTCTCTAGAATTCTCCACCAACTTGGGTTACTTGTGGCTTAAGAAACCCATTAAAGTAGACTTTAATTAATGGGTCGGCCCGAAGAGTCCAATGTGAATTAATAAAATTAATTCACTTTTAATTTAATGGACATTATACTTGAACTTAAGGCCCACATATGGATGGTCCAACTTATAGGTCCAAACATAAATAGGTTTTGTGGACATTAAAATTTAACTTGAGACCCACATGTCAAATGTCTGATTTACAAGCCCAAATACAAATAGGACTTATAAAATCACTTTAATTTAATTTAAATTAATCAAGACTAATTTAATTTGTTTAATCTTGACTAATTAAATTAAAATAAAATTTCATCGTCTACAGCCTACAATCTTCTCTGTTCAGTCTGCTGCTGTTGGTGGTGGCAGTCACTAATTTCTCCATGGCTTCCATTGATAGATGGAGGAGTGCAGTCTCCATTCTCTCACTGAGGGAGTCTGCCGTTGCTTTGGCTCCTTTTTATAAAGGCCGGTAGTGCATGAAGTGGACTGACTAGTTTGTACATAATTACATTTGCAAATTGTATCTTATAACATAATTGTTATCTATTCTAAGGACCCAACTAAATTTTCTTTATAATCCTTTATTATTGGACTTCCAACATTTTCTTTTACGTCTTCTGAAACTTATTCTACTTTATGTGCATTCACTATTGGAGGAGGATATAGTAACAATCAAACTAGTTAGGGTAAATTACGAAATACTCTACTGTGGTATTGCTTTCGACTATGTAGTTCTCTTATGTTTTGAATATGGCCATATAAACCTCTGAAGTTTTACGAAATGTAAAAAATGAAAACATTTTGTACTATGCATGTGTAATCACTCGACGTTAAGGAATCTCCTGCATCAATAGCAGATTATGAGAACAGATGTGGAATATTTTGTGAGTATTCTGTGAGGGAACATTAATTCTAATTATTTTTTACATTTCATTAAATAAAAAGGGATTATGTGGTCATATTGAAAAGATAAGGAGACAATGTTGTAGAAAGCGATACACGGGGGAATATTTTGTAGTTTACCCAACTAGTTATAGATTTGACTCCATTTAGATTGCGTTATTTTGGAACAATTTGTGAAGAATAATAGATTATATTTGTTAGAATGTGATGAATGTGAAATAAAAAAGTGATTAGAAAATATGTATTTATAAAATATTTTTCAACATTATTCTAAAATAATAAAAATCCAAACGATCTATTATCTTCACTAATTAGTAGATTGATTTTTGAGGCCAAGTATGATGACAAATACCCCTTTTTGCTTCAAGTTTTAATTATAAAACTTCCGTTTGGATTGCATTATTTGAAGTTTTTTTGAAAAATTTTTTTGAAAGTGTGTTTAGATTGGTGGAAAATTTTTTGAGCAAAATTCAAAAAAAAAAATCACCTTTCTATTGGTCAATTTTTTGTTCAAAATTTTTGGCCAAGTATTTTCATTTTAAATTTTAAATATTTTTTCAAAATTCAAATACTTTCTAATATTCCATCTCTCTTGTTTAAGCTTTCAAAATTCTCACTCCATTGGACGTTGGCAACATCCGCTGTTAGTGCTCATTACTCCATTGCTATCTTATATGAATCGAAAAATGTTTGTCATGATTTTTTTTTTGAGCAAAATTCGAAGCAAAAAATGCTATGCTTTATGATTAATTATTTAAAAAAGTAGAACAAGTTGGTAGGAAGTTTATGAACAATCCAAACACTTTTTCACAATAATTATTCACTATCTAAACAAGCTTTTAAAAAAAAATCAATTCAAATACTTTTTTACTTTTTCAAAAAGTCAGCACAAATCTTTCTAATAATTATTTAGAATGATTCTTTCAAACAAAAATTATATCCAAACGGATGCAACCCAAAATTCTTCCCCGAGTCACTTTGTGTTTTTCGTCACGTGAGGTTATCAAAGGAGTCCAGATTTTTTACAGTTAGCCAATACTATGATGAGGTATTGATGGTAATCTTCTCTTCTTTACCTTTTTTATCTCATATACGTACGATACTATAATTCTCAGTTGCACTTGTGTACGATATATATCATATTTTGATAAGTTACAAATAATCACAAATATCATTTGCACATGTTATTTTTTACAAAGATGTAAGAATCATATACGGCTTGTGAGTAGTATGTTTACGTGGTTCTGAATTTAGAGAGAGAGAGAGAGAGAGAGAGAGAGAGAGAGAGAGAGAGAGAGAGAGAGAGAGAGAGACTTAGAAAATACATTTCAAAATTTTAGCTTAGCAGCGCCACCAAGCACGGAAGATGGTTCATAGTTGTTTCGGCAAATAGTGAAATATCCCGCCATTACTCGGGTTCATAGTTGTTCGGGCAAATGTCCCGGCACCCTTACTCGTGCAATTGTTGGCAAAATGGCATCGTCGGCGGAGAACAAGTCACTATTAGTACCTAATCTTTTATGAAAAGTAAGATTCTGAAGTGATAAGTGGGGTTCTATTTCCATGTGATTCTAGCGTGTTGTGACATATAATTTGCAAGCATAGTGAAGTTGCATCAGTGGAAAGATAAATTCACTGTAAAATTCACATGGAGCAAAAGCAAGATTCTTTCCTCAAAAAAAAAAAAAAAAAAAAGCAGGATTCTGATTTGCAAGTGTAGCCATAGTAGGACAGTTGGCGGAGGGAAAGTAAAGTCCGTGATTCATCTTTAGGATATACAAGCATCCAAAATTCACTAGTCTCTTCATTCCAAAAGTATCTTTCAAGATTGTGACGGTAATTGTTGATGTCCAAAGATAAACACTACCAAAATTTCAATCTTTGAAATCTTGTAGGAGAAGTATCTGATCATTTATGGACCTTCAACTTGTCTCTCATGTATGGTTTGATAGTCTCACAGAGGAAAAATTTTATATGAGCTCGGTCCACGGCTCCACACTTAGATTTAGTAGTCTAAAATAAAGTTAAATATTTTTTATATTACTTTTTTACATCAACATGCATTATTATACAAACGTGACACTCCTTTAAAATATTACGAGACTCAAAAATGGAGTTGTAGACCATATTCATATAAAAATTTCCCGTCCTATAGAGACGGGCTTTCCTTTCCTCTTGATTGTAATCAGATAATGGTGTCTGTTTGATGGTCTTTAAAAGAACCTTTGCTTTCCCCTAATTGCACTTCACTAATGATCTAGGAAGGAGGGGGAAAAGAGAAAGAAGAGGGCGGGGGGGTGGTTCTCCTGCCTGTACTTTAATGCCTAAAAGAAAGTTTGGGGGCACTAAAAGAGAGCTTGGGAGCTCTAAACTAGATTTAATGCCTAAAAAAGAGTTTAAGAGCATTAAAAGAGATGGCAATGGAGCTTTAAACTTTTTTTAAGAAAATTCAGTGTTGTGTGTATTGTGAAGTTCTTATGATGTTTAGGGCGGTTCAAAAAGAACCGAAAAATCAAAAAATCGAGAAAACTGACCAGTCCTGAATCGAAAAAAGAGAGTAACCAAACCGGTTATTGACATCGGGTCGGGTAGTGGGTCGATTTATAAATTAAGCGGGTCGGTACAGTGGTTCACATTCTTGTAAACCGGTAGGTAACCGATTCGGTTCATAATGAAGGGTAGTTTTGTCATTTTCTTATGTGGTATTGTTTTACTAATTCATTGTTTATTTTTTGATTTATTTTATTATTACTACTAATTTGTACTTCTATTTCATTCTTGATTGATGAACATCTGAGTATTTATTTTATTATTTAGATGTTCATTTGACTATTTATTAAGTATTCTTTATTTTTATGGCTAATTGAAATGTGATGATAAGTTTGAAAAACTAAACGATTATTTGTTTATTTAGTTTTTTGTTTTTTGATTACTTTGAAAATTATAGTTTTATAATATAATTTAACTTTAAGATCATTGATACTTGTGTTATTAGTGATTTAATGATGGATTTCAATTTTTTCTTGTTTTATTTTTTATTTTAAAAATATTGATGAATTATGATGAATCGGGTCGGGTACCTGACCTATTCAAACCGATTTTGCAAGTAACCGAAAGACCGGAATGCCCACTACATATGGACTAGTTCACGGTTCGAAATTTTACTAAACCGGTAGAACTAATTCGATTAAAAAATTTTATTCATAAACTGGGTACTCGATCCATGTTTACCTTTATTTGTATATCACTCGTACATTCGTTATAATGCGCAGCATCTTGAATATGAGTTTTGTACGTGTCGTTTAAAGATTGAGAGAATATTTTATGTATAATGATGTCAAGGAAAATCGATGATGGAAATTTGTGTGTTTGTGTGTGTGTTTTTTGACCTTTTTTCTTTTGTCCTTTTGCATTATTTGTTCTCATGCATCAAAGTCAGCAATCTTAGCCTCCAAGGAACCAGAAAAGAAGAGTGAGCATTGCGTATAACACGCACGTCACGTGACGTGTTACGTAATGTATTAGAATCAATGTACGTAACAATGCACAGTGGTGTATTGTATACTTTTCCAAAAAAGAAGCCACTATAGCCTGAAATCTGGACACCTTGCTCGCCCTTTTGTTTGCAGGGTCTGTTTGTCGTTGCATGGCGTAATGCGTACGATGCTGATCGCAAATGCATGGAGATAAGGTTTCCTGTTGATTCTGACAAGAGAGCACCAGTAATAATAATTGGGACTCAATTCCATTTAAGCAGTACAAGTGTTAATTATCATTTTTTTCTTATGATCAACCTATACTATTACATTTAGAGAGAAAAAATAGTTGATGAGATTTAAACATTTGACTTTTGAGGTAAAATTATAAAATTCTAATCGCTCGACTCTCTGTTCGTTCTCAACGATTGTTACTTAAAAATCAATGCAAAACATAGATTTCACTCTCTTATGAGCACAAATCCTATCTTTCTATTTTTGTAACAAGAAAGAAAACTTAATCCAAGTAAATTTTAAAACAAATAAATTGAAAAAGGAGAAGAAATACTCAATTCTAGCATAAAAGCAATCGTTTTATTCTTATTACCTCTCAATGCTACTCCAGTCCGACAAGTTTTTATTACAATTGACATTATATTATGAAGCTTAGTACAAGCCTGTGGTTGGCATCGTAATATAAGCATATGATGAAAGAAGAAAATGAGACATTCACTAAAATGTTTGTTCATTCATGGAACATACATAATTGACGTAGATATCAAGAGTCAATACTGCAACTTAAAAAATAAAAAATATGAACCTCATTTGCTTCTCTAAGATTGCTATGATTTGCGGCTTTCAGAATCATAGAACACCGGTTTGCTTTTATCATCCAATAATGGCCTTGGTATTAACTTCAGAGATTAGACTCATTCTCAACGGATGTTCGTTAGGCCCAAATCATTTAGCAGATTCACTTGAAGTTGGCACAGTTTTTTTTTTTTTGGAGCAATTGGATTCCTTCAAAAATAAGAGCCACCTTCCAGTTTAATTTTGGTCAAATGTGACGTGCCCAAATCAAGCAACAAATCCAATGGGGCTTATTATTATTATTATTTTTTTTACCTTTCCAATGGGACTTATTTGGTTCCTGCATCTGGCAAGCAATATTACTGCATTTGATGCAAGAATTAGCATCAAAGATTCTGTTGCGGCAGTTGTCATAGTATTTGTTCTTTTGCATTTTCTTTGTTTGTTCTTTGATTTGATCGAATATCTAAGGGGGTGTTTGGTTTAGGTGAATCAAGAAGAAGAATGTGTATCCATAGTAATGACATTCATTATTGATGTTTGGAAAACAACTATCACTATTCTTCAATGAGAATGAAAGTAATTAATTGGGGTCTCTATGATTACTCCAAAATACTACCCTATCAAATTCATTAACCTTTTTGGGAGGAATTAAACCTATTCTATCACTAAACCAAACATGTTGGGGGAATCATCAAAACTCATACTTATAATTGGGTTAGTGATACTCATAATGATAGTGATTGAAGAATTTTAATTAAATGCCTCCTTAGTTCTTATATTTATGTTGGTATGTCAAATTCGAAAGGGAAAGAAGTCGGAACTCGGAAGAACCAACAAATTGTGCTATTAATTTTGTTAACGGAATATATTTCATTGGGCGGCATTGTTTATAGAAGAGGATGAATTTAGAACAACTGTGATATGGCTCTTTTATATTTGTTTCGCCGAGAATTTTTTGTATCTATTGAGATTTAATAATGGAATTATTATGGTTTTGTTGATTGCATTCTTGTACAAGGAGAACTTGTAAATTAGGAGTATTTAATCTTTCTATTTTTTAAATAATGTTGTTAAACAATAATTAGAACTTAAAAATGGCACGTAATTCAATTCTTCAGTACACAAAAATGAGAGTTGTTCTTAACTCATTTTTCTAACATAGCGGATAATAAGCAAAACTAAAACAAAATAGTTTTTCTTTTTCCTTTTTTTATTTTGATCAAAGAAAGGGTTTTTTCAGTTTTTCTTTTTCCTGGTTTACAATATCCACCCCGAATCCAGACCTCTCAAATTTCCAGATATAAAATGGGAATATAGCAATTGACATTTTAACTTTTGCAATACTCCACCCTTGCCTAACTTGCTCAAATGGAAGCCTCTTTATCCATTCAAAAAAAAAAGAAAACCCTTTTATCATATGCTTATCGAAAATAGCTCTTTCTTTTCCCACAAACAAAACATTTTACTAGTTTTTGTTCTTTGAATGTCTGTTTAATTTTTAAGATCAATGTAAATCTATACTTCATTCTTCATGTGCTTCTGATCATGCTAATAATTCAAGTTTTCCAGTTATTAGAAGATATTGTTCTTGTCATACTAGATAAATCAGTAGACCAATTGGACTGTACTAATTGGATTGGCATAAAAAAAACTGAAAGTGTCAATATCGCCTTGATTACCAAATCATGGTTGCACAATCAATCACTATTTTTACTAATATATTTTTCATTTAATTATAGGTAATTCAAAGAAATCTAAAGAAAAATAAATTTATTTGTTCCCAACTTTCATTGTTAAAACCGCTTCGAAAAGACGAGAAGGTCATAGATCTATCCAAGGAATTTCAAGATGTCTTAGCATGAACATATTTCAATGCCTGGTTTAAACAAAAGATATTTCCTCCCTAATTATTAGAATCTCAATTCTAAATTAAAATTATCATTTTTTATCAGCCTATAGATATACAAGTACAAGCATTTAAAGTAGAATATCTAGAAGTGTGTTACAATCGCATCAGATTGCCGTACATCCATTTGGTTAGAGGTAAAATAATTTCTTTAAGAAATTACTTTTTAGGATATCAGTTTTTAATGGAAAAGGTCATATTTCGTGCAAATTTTTGGTGTTTGGATAACAATGTGAAAATTTTTTGAATCAAGTTTTTTGATATTTTTTAATTTTTAATATTATTAATATGAATTAAAAATAATAACAATTACAATAAATATATAATAAGAAATATGAATTAATTAGAGGTTACCTCGTTTACAATTGATATATAAGATAATATAATAATAATGGTCTACATAAATACAATTCTATTATTGTGGGACCTAAGATAAAGAAGACATCGTATGATAAGAATTAAAAACAAATTTTATTTAGTAATTGAAGTTAGAAAAAGTAGATAATCCACGTTTTATGCTACACTTGAACTATTTGATAAATAATTTACATACATTACTTATATAAGTTGTTTTGAACCAGTGAAAAAAATTAAAAAAATATTTTATACAGGAAGATATTTTTTTAATATTTAACACTAAAGAAAATCAATATCTTCACTTTAATATCCAACTAAATAGACATCCACATTTATACTCAATATCAATATCAATATCTTCACTTTAGTCACCAAATATTTAATAGTCTTTAACACAAACTAATTACATCACCATAAACTGTAACATAACTCGTCAAAAAAAAAAAAAAAACTTCTTTGTCTACATTATATTTGTTTCCCCCAAAAGAACTTCTAACAAAAGATAATTAAGCATACACACCTTCATCCTGTTACTCTAGCATACTTTATAACAAGCCAAGCAAATAAGCCAAAAGGCAGTACCAATATTCTTCCATGTATTTTTTTGGGTTAATAACACTTTCACACTTTATCCCTCTCAATCATAAATATATACACCTTATCTCCAAAGACTAGTCAAAGTTAGAAATTAAAAAAAAAATTAAATGTTATGACATTATTGCCCTTTTATTCATGAAATTATTTATAACTTAATATTATTTCCTTTCATTTCTAAAAGATTTATATCTTCTCTATCGTATTAATTATATAAAAATATCAAACTAAAAATTTTTGAAAAAAGTTAATATTTAATTTACATTCTTAAAAAAATTTTCTCTTGGATAGTATTTACTTTTACACACACACACATATATTAATTTATTAGAATTTCAGTCAAACAAAACTAATAAATAACAAAACACTATAAATAAATTTAATTACCAAAATTTATATGAAAAATGTAATACCAAACTCATTTATTTAAACTCATTCATAACTAGATTTTTTGGAATTTGATGATTAGAACTGATTTTCTGCTAAAGGGTTACTGCCATTTGGATAGTTTGAGATGAATTTGAAGCAAAAGAGTGTGAAAGACAGTTTTTTGAGTGTTTCAGAGAGAGTTGTGCTTGTTGCCGTCAAATTTTACTTAGATATCCAAAAAAATGCTCTAGTGTGGGCTCTGACTCATAGGCTAATAGCATGAACAGAAGCACAAAATATTACTTGAACCGTGAGGAGAAATGACCACCAGCAACCTAACACAATCCCCAGGTTGAGCTAAATTTCCATCATTGTGGTCTTGATGTCAACTCCTGTTTAGTTGTTAACGTGTGGCTTGTCTTAAACTAATTGATGCTTGGTAAATAATTAAAATTATATTTTTTTTTTCTTAATATTATTATAGATTTCATTAAGTTGCATGAATAGACTCAGGGTGGCCAATGCACGTGTTTAATTTTGGTGTGCACCAGGTGGTTTTCTATTTTTCGTCAACGAATTCCCAATGCTTGTGTTAGTTTACTAGAGCTTGACTCATAATAGCTTTATCACATCCTTCCTCTCTCACTGTATCAAGTGTTCTGAAATTTCGTCCTGTCTGACTTTGTGATCGGATATTTATCAAATTTAGGTTGTGCAGTGCTCATATTTCCAGATAAACTAATACCAGGTCTGGATTTGTGGGAGCAAGGCACATTTGGTTATCTATTCTCCTGCATCTGTGTATAGCGCACATTATTATGTACAATTGTAGTTCATGTTCAGCAACTTGCTTAAGTTGATAATTGTGCCAAATATAGCATTGCGTCATGCCTGTACTAGTAATGTAGCAACTGCAGTACCAGAAGAGTTGAAATGGCAGATGCAAGATCTTGCATTTACAAATCTTGTAATGGTCACATTGATTCTACTTATTTCCTAAATGTGCCTTTTCGCATTGGTATTCGTAATATAAGCAAATGATTTTACTTTTTCAGGTAAGAGGTTACGGAGTTTTCCAAGATTCCATAGTGATTGTACCATTGGGCATGGTCATGGGATTCTTGGAACCAGTTTGGATGAGAAAGATTATATCACCGATTCATGCACCCAAATGATTCTTAAACTGCATCAATATTATGATCCAGAAACAGTAAGTCCACATATCCATTCTTGACATAAATTGATTCCTTTTTACTTGTTTTCCAACTTCTTTGATATTTAAAGGTGAAGGTAAAAGTAGTTTCTGGGTCCCAAAATGGAGTAGTAGCTGGCAGAAGCCAAGAGAGCACAAACACAATGGGTTATATTGGAAAAGTAAGCTGCACTGTTTGAATATTTTATCTTGGTATACATTTTTGTTAATTGAGATGATTAGGTTGGTGAAATCACAAAAAGCTCTTGGCTTATATTTCTCTTCAGACCATCTATAATTCTTCCCTTAGTTCTTACCTTTACATTTTTTGGGGGGGTAAGTGTTCTTACTTTTACTTGTTAACAGAGGAGTAAAGAAGGAAGCCAAAAATTGCATGGAACAGCTTAACTGCAATGTCGTAGTGATGAAGAAGTCTCGTCCAAAAGTGCTTTGTCTGAATCTAATTGGAACACCTAGTATTGAAACTGTTGGGCTCTCAGTGTTCAAAGCATATCAAATGCATGTTGACAGAGACTCTGATAGGTGGAATGCCATTCAGGTGCCAAATGTAACTCCAGTGAGCTGTTTATAGCACACGTCATTTACTGGTACTGATATTGGGACATCATCAACTTCAAGCTTACATTTAGGTAGCTCTTCCAAGTTCATCTCTACAATTGACTGGAGTCTAAAGAAGGATAGATTTTCCTATCACAAGAAAAATCGTGACGTTGCAGAATCAGATTCTGACACAGATAGTGAGAAACAGAGTTCTCTTTCCACAAGAGTGTGAGTTCCTACCAATGGATAGCAGATATTCTCAGTTCAGCGCATGAATTTTGAAGAATTTTGAAAAGGAATCTTATCATTTCAATAAAATGCTGAATCCAATGTTTGAATCCTTAGATAGGAAAATTTTTGTACCTGACCTAGAGGCTGAAGTTGGAGTTCCAAAACATAGGCTGGATGTGGACTTTTGAACAAACGTAAGAGACGTATTTTCACTAACCATAAAATCACCTTTAGACCTTCCTTCACTTTGTTTAGTATGTCAGCACAAAGCACCTGTGTTTGCAAAGCCTCCGAGGTGATTCACTTATGCTAAGCTTGAACATGCTACCGGTGGATTCTCACAAGCTAATTTTTTGGCTGAGGGTGGATATGGTTCTGTACATCGTGAAGTTTTACCAGGTGGGTGGCTAATAGCTGTGAAGCAACATTAAACGGCCAGTTCTCAGGGTGACCAGGAATTTTGCTCGGAAGTAGGGGTCTTGAGTTGCGCACAGCATCGTAATGTGTAATACTGATTGGATTTTGTGTGGATGGTGGAAGAAGGTTGCTCGTTTATGAATATATCTGCAATGGTTCTTTGGATGCTCATCTGTATGGTATATTCCATTGAATTCATACTTTTATGGGAACTCTCATTGTTTAGCAATTGATGTTTGGCACTAATTTAAGAACTGATAAGCAGACTATTTTTTTTTCCTTGTTATATACTACCAATCTATGTAGCCAATAATCACCCTGGCTGTGATATGTGTTAATACCTGTGAGAAATGTTCTACAAAGCTTTCGATATATTGTGCTTGCCATATTTTTTCATATTATTAGGGAGTTAAAACATTCTTATCAATAGTTTATTTGCATTTCTCAACAATTTGTGATACAATCTGTTTTTCATTTTGTATAGATTACTGTGACAAACATCTCCATGAGATTCTATTTGAGAATATAAATGATTTCCAAAGTCATAGTTATGCTCACCATATTTGCAGGAGGTAAACCTAGTCCATTAGACTGGTCCGCATGCCAAAAAATTGCGGTTGGGGCTGCAAGAGGACTGAGATACCTTGATGAAGAATGTAGAATGTGCTTTATCATCCATCGTGACATGTGACCGAATAATATTCTTCTTACTCACGATTTTGAGCCACTAGTATATCATTCTCTCTCCCCTCCTTGCTTCTTTTCAAAATCTCATTTTTCTTCTTTATTCTTGACCTTTCCTTTAAAATTAGATGATTAAGATAATTATATAAATACAAATCGAGTAATACCTATCCTAGAAATTCCCCTGCCTTCTGTAATCTGGCTCAAACTGTTCTGTGCTCTAAAAAGTGTATTTTCCACGTACAACCTGAAGATGGAATGCGACTTTAGTTTGAGCAACAATGTAAATTAATAGGAGTATCTAGGATGATTCCTGAAAACAAACATTTTAAACAGATTTGCTGTGTTGAAAAGTATTAGTTTGGTACAAGGAAATGCAGCATGTGCAAACAAAAGATTTTTCTTTCATGATCTCATTTGAGATGAGATAATGTTTTTAGGATGTAAACATGTAAGCAACCAGCTTATACCCATGCAACTTTTTTGTTTTCACTACATTGTCCCTGCTGTAATGGCAATGGGTTTGTATCCTATCCTCCACTTTCATAGAGGTGCATACTTGAATTTTAGATTCAAACTCCTTTCCCAAGAATGAGCTGCAATTTTAAGTAAGCCACAGATCCTGCTAATCCCTGGAGCCGTTCTTTCAAGCATTGACTAAATTCAACTCGATTCATGACCATTATCTTCTTTCTATTGAGGACTTCATTTTTTGAAGGTGCACTTATAGCCTCCTTATTTTTCTGAGTCTCATTTCATGTGTCATGTCTCATTTCTTGTCTATTTTTATTCTCTTGTTTTGTTTCCATTTGCTTTATCCTTGAACAAAAGGTTGGAGACTCTGGACTAGCACGGTGGCAACTTGATGGGAAGATGGGCTTTGAAACAAAAGCAATTGGAACACTTGGGTAAGTATGAAAATTTCAATTCTCGGGCACACTGTCATGTATATAACATCCAACTTTCCGTAATGTGGGTACATGTGTCCAGAATATGCTCAGAGCGGTCAAATCACTGAAAAGGCTAATGTATATGCCTTTGGTATAGTGCTGATAGAGCTGGTCACAGGAAGAAAGGCTATGGATATAAATCGGCCCAAGGGTCAATAATACCTCACTGTGTGGGTAATGCCTGATGAAATCCTCCCATCACACTATATTCATCTACTGTGTTGCAATTGAAAAGCTAGCAGTAATAGTACATTCATGGATCTTCTGAAATATCACTATATCAAAATGTCATAATTTTTCAATGGACAACATAACAATATGCTTAAATATGTTCTCATTGGCTTCTCACATTTGCATATCAAACAGGCATGTCCTCTGCTGGATAAGTATGCTGTTGCAGAACTACTTGACCCCCGTTTGAGAAATTGCTATTCAGAGCAAGAGGTTAAATGCATGCTGCGTTGTGCTTCCTTGTGCATACAACCAGACCCCAATGTAAGGGCCCGCATGTCTCAGGTATACAACCCAATGTTTGAGACAACTTGACATTGAATGGGCAATAAAATAGATTTGTTTTAACTTGCTATTCAAGAAATCTAGTTTAGCTACTTCTTCAATGAAGAGTCTAAAGACAACTTTAAGGAGCTCTTCAGAATGGCTGGATAAATTTAATAGTCTACTAGCTATTGGTGCTTGTATGCTTTAATACGTTCTATTTTTTATTTTTTATTATTATTTATTATTATTATTTTTTGGCTCTTGCACTTCCGTTGCTTCTGCAAATGCTTCCGATGCTGGAAGGTGACGGTTTCCCGAGCTAAGCAACATAATATACTCCCTAGCGAACAACCACAATGCCCCCTAGCGCTGTCCCCAGTAAATAAGGACACTGGCAGGAGTAAGACATTCATCAAGCAAAGTGGCTTGAAGACATCGCATGGTGTCACTTTAGGAAGCTTCTTCTCAAGACAACTAAAGGACTGTTGAATGAAGGTCTTTTGTGTGAGGTGGTGGATGATGCCAAAAATGCAGCATCCCAACTTTATCCTGAATATGCATAAATTATCTATAGCATAGTGAAAATTATTGATATAGCCTAATGATTTTTGTATTAGTTTATTGTTTTATTAATTTTTTGGATCTGATTAGGAGTATGGACCTTCAAGGTTTAGGAAATGGCAATGACAATGTAGCAAACGAGTCTTAAATCTTTTGTTTAATAGATTTAATGGTGCATTTTCTATGCACTTTAGTACTGTGACGAAGTTAATTATGAAAAGTTTAGTGTGGTGTACCAGTAATACATTTGTACCTTTTGGCAGATGTTATTATATGACAATTGTTGTTCCATTTTTTACTTAGGTGCTGTTTGGTAAAACTGAAATCTGAAATCTAAAGTCTGAAGTCTGAAATTTAAGTGCTAAAAGTATTAAGTTACTGAATTGAAAAAGTTTTACCTGTTTGATAATCAACTAAATATATGCACTGAATTTAAATATCTCCTCTCATAAATATAATTGTTTTATCTTAAAAATTTAAATAATTTATTAATAATGTATATGAGAAGAAATATATTGTTCGTTTGTGAGAGATAGAGAATAAGTGTATTTATGTACGAGAAAGTGCGTGAGAGAGAAAGTATGTATATATATAAAAAAACGTAAGTATGTAAGAGGAAAAAATTAAAATACGTGCACGTGTATATGAGAGATAGAGAACGTATATGTGAAAGTATGTGAATGTTTGTGTAAAAGTATATGTGCAAGAAAGTATATAAGTAACTGTGTGTGTGTAAGAGAGAGAGAGAGAGAGCAAGTGTGTGTGTGTGTGTGTGACAGAGAAAGGGAGAGAGAATATGTGTATTTGTGTGAAAGTAGGTGCGTGTGAGTGAGTGAGAGAGTGTGCGTGTGTGTGAGAGAGAGAGAGAGAGATTGTGGATGTATGTGAGAAAGAGTATGCATATGTGTGTGTCCACGGGTGAGTTTGTGAGAGTGAGTGCGTGTATGTGTGTATGCAACAAGGGGAGAGGTAGAGTATCCAAAATTCAGCAAATTAAGTGAAAAATTTTCACTTAAAATTCTGTGTATAAATTAAATAAGTGCTTAATGTGTTAAGTAGTAAAGTAATTTTGTTATCAAACACACTGAATTCAAAAAGCACTTAATCCATTAATTTTCAGCATTAAACCATGTTATCAAACACCCCCTTAGTAATAGTGTATTATAGATAGTTTTATGGCATGTCATTTGTTTAAAAAAAGAATTAATAGTTATACTTCCAAAAACTAATATTTGATTCACGATATGTACCAGCATATAATTATAAAAATAATGTCTGGAACGAGAAAATTAATATTTGATTCACGATAAGTACTATTATAGAATTGCGAAAAGAGTAATTGGAACTATACCATGAGACCAAATATTACATTTCAGATGAGTTACAGATGAAGTTGTCATTAAAAAAATTTAAAAAAAAAACTACTTTTATGGATTGAAATGTATAACTGGCTCTGTTTGAATAGCATTATTTGGAGTATTTTTTTGAGAATTATTGAAAAAAATTATTTAAATTATTTTTTGTTAACTTTTTTGAAAAGGTCAAAAAGTGTTTGGATATGAAATTTTTTTTGAAGTGACGTGATGGTAGTTTGAAAAAGTGAATAATTAGTATGTGAAAGTGTTTGAATGGTTCAAAATTTTTGGACCAACTTGCACTTATTTTTAAATGATTGTACAAGAAGAACATTGATATTTTTTAGAGAAAACTTATCTGAAAAAAATGAAAAAAGCACCAATCAAAATGGAATTCATATAAATGAAAAAAGTAGTGAAGCGAACGTTCGCTTGAAAAAGCAGAGTCGTCTAACATCTAAACCTACCGAAAATATATCTCATTATGTTAATCTCAATTTTTTCAGTTTTTCTAAACAAATTTTGAACATAAATATGCTTGTCTTTGTGAATAATTGTATAAAAAATCTCTAAAATTCATTTAAAATTTCAAATGAAAACTTGGTGGGAAAATTTGGTGAAAATTTTTTATTAAAAAAATTTTTTTAACTTTTTTACCAAAAAATTTTTCATTTGTCCAAACGGGTTTGGAAAAAAAATTTTCAAAAAATAGCTCAAAAAACTTGTTCAAACAGAGACTTTAATTTTAAAGGTCAGAAAAAGATAAATTCTGAAATTGAGGGACTCGTGATACAAATATTTCCTTCTCAAAATTAAATCTTAAAAAAGAAAGGGAAAAGTACCACTAGAAAGAAATAGCAAAAATTAAAACGAAAACAAATAAACACAGAGGTTCCTCTTCTTGGGGAGGTAGGGACAACCGGAGTAGGCAGGAGGCATGCCTTGGGTTCCCGGCTTCAGCTTCCGGCGGCCGCTTTCTCTAGCTCTCAGAGTACTGATTGTCCGGCGATTCTCCTCCTTCAGTTCACTTCCCTGTAAATTATCCCCTCTTCCTATTTGTCTAAAACCATCTATTTATAGTACTTGTCTGCATATATTTACCAGCTTTTCTTGTGATTATTGGTATTCTTCTATGATGGTTTTTTTGCAGGTTTTCCTGAGGAAGATAAGCATAATGATGCAGAAAAAAGAGACCCACTTCATCATAATAGGTCTAGCTTCATTCATCCCTCCGCTATTGTCCACCCTAACGCCATTCTAGGCCAGGTACCCTTTACTTCATTTTTTTTCTTTCCTCATTTTCTTGCATGCCTCTGTGTGTGTGTGTATAAGGGCTTTCGGGATAGTTAAATAAGTTCAAATGATGCTTATTCTTTGAACCTGGCATGGGGTGGTGCGAGAATTTAGCATTTTGATCCTTTGTCTTTCAAGAACATACCTTTTTCAGTGTGTCTTCCTCTTATGGAATTGGAATGAATGCTGAACTGCGTGCGGATCCAAATTAGATGGGCACTTGATGAGTTGATCCACTTGTCTTACATCAAGGATTGTGTGATGAGGAATTGGGTATCAAGTTTGAATTTTTAATTTAGTGGGTTCTGTTGAAGTCTATATTAGCTGTGAAAGAATGGCAATTGTTTTAACAAATGATGGGGTGGGTAAACAGTTGCTGCAAATTGAGTTGGATATCAAAACCTTTTGAAGCTATGATGCTGGTCAGTCAGAGCGACAGGTGGCAGATTTGATTAAGAAAAGAAAATGAAATAGTTGGAACTTTGAGTGGATGAAAAAATTGAACGTTTCTTTCTTCCTCCACTTAAGTCTTCATAACATGTTTGTCACGTCATTTATGTACATCAGGGTTATTAATGTAAAAACTTTATTGGATTAGATATGTCGAATAAGCTTTCCCTTAGTGAGAAGCATGTATATCTTGTAGTCCAATAATACTCATGTTGTTGATTCTGTTCTGGACCTCCATTTCTTTAGCTGTTTTGTGGTATTGGAATGCTGATAGTGATGATTTAGATTAATGTCTAATTTGATCTTTAAGTATATTTCTTGGAGATGATAAAATATTTGATATGAATAGGGGGTTTCTATTGGTCCGTTCTGTACAATTGGACCTTCAGTGAAGCTGGGAAATGCTTGTCAGTTATACCCTGGAAGCCATGTCTTTGGAAATACAGATTTGGGTGATAACTGTATTTTGATGACGTGAGTTGAAAAGTCTCTTATAACTAATATAATTGACATACATTTCGTATTTGCTCATTCTACTTAATAGCTACTTTTGCTATTCTTGTATTTAAAACTACGATAATTGATAGCCATTATGTGTTTGACTTCTATCAGTGGTGCTGTAGTTGGAGATGATCTTCCTGGTCGTACGGTTATTGGGTGCAATAACACCATAGGACACCATGCTGTGATTGGTATTAAATGCCAAGACATGAAATACAAGGTGATTTTTCTAGTTTCTGGTGTTGTTTTCCATTTTGGCACTGGCAAATTATCTTGGAACAATATACAAGTATGATTCCTTGGAAGTAATCCTTTAATGACTCTTTCCAAGTCATTTCAACGTTTCTGATTACTACATACCAGTTATTTTGAGAGCTATCTGCTGTTGCTAATTTTGTTGGCCACAATGTCTTGTTGTATTCTTAAGTTATTCTTCTGGTGGTACCTCAACTTCAACTTATTCTATGAATATGGATCCAATTTCCGCAATCTTAGATTCTTGATGCCTTTGAAGAAATACATGTTGCAAAATGGTTAAATTTGCTTTGGTGTAAAAAGCATTTTAATATGTCCATTGGCATGCACTTTTACCCTTTTGAATCCTTTTTGTTTGATGACATGTTTGTAATCTTTCATTTCCACGCAAAACTACATACTTGGTCTGGAAATCCTGATGACTTTGTGAGGTCTCTTTCTAACAAGGTTGAGCTGCGTGTTTCTTCTTTTCCCTTGATGTGTCCAAGTCAGAGCTTCAAAATTTTATGTACAGTCTTCAGTTGTATAGTATTGCATCCCTTTTTCTAAAATGTTATGTCTAATTGTTTACTTTTTTTTTTCCATCTTTAAAATGCTTTTGTTGATTCTTCTCCTTGATGGTGTCTTTAAAACTTTTCAGTTGTCTTCTTGTGGATGCAGTCATCATAATAACCGTCTCCTCGTTGTTTTAGCCAGGAACTGAATGCTTCCTTGAGATAGGTGCCAACAATGAGATAAGAGAACACACATCTATCCATCGATCTTCGAAGCCAAGTGAAACAACTGTACGAAAATATACCGGTGATTTTTCTTATTCTTAAATCCAGCAAAAATGAGTCTAATTTATCATGTCTTTATCTAATCAGGTCATTGGTGACGAAAATCTTATAATGGGGTCATGTCATATAGCCCATGACTGCAAAGTGGGTAGCAACAACATTTTTGCAAATAGTACTCTTCTAGCAGGTCATGTTGTGGTGGAAGTGAGTCATAATATCTATTCTAGTCTTCTTTTGAAACACTAATCCAGATAACTCTGTCAATGCTACACTTGTGAAAAGTGATTGGTGTGTTATGCTTGTAGGACTATGCACACACTGCAGGAGCCATTGTTGTTCATCAATTTTGTCGTATTGGTTCATTTTCTTTCATAGGTGGTGGTTCGGTGGTAAGATAATCAGAATTTAATCATAAACTCATGTTGTATTTATTATCATCACAGTGATGTCTGTTGGTCTATTGAATTAAGCTATTCAACGCAGATGACACGCGCCAGAAGTCTGTTACCTTTAGATCTTATTCGCGTGAATGCCGCCATATTAGCTATTAACAAATATTTCATCCCTTTCTGAAAGACATTCACATCATGATTTGTTGCCTTTGGTATCCAAAGTCTGATGAATCTTTTTGTAATGGCATGCTTATTATTGATGATGTTGGAATGCCACAGAAGTGGATAATCTCAAGTATGATTCTCTATCTTTGTCTTTTGAAGGTCTCGCAAGATGTCCCAAAGTACATGATGGTATCCGGGGATAGGGCTGAGCTACGCGGGTTAAATCTGGAAGGTCTGCGGCGTCGGGGATTCTCTGTCACAGAGGTTGGTTTTTGGTTGATATCAGTCCTTGATTGGGTTTGAAAATTGGTTCATGAGATTCTGGAAACTTATTTCACTAATTGATAGCCCTGACTGCCCAAGTAACAGAGTAACATCCAGGCACAACTTTATGGCAATACTTCCATCAGTTTTCATTCTATGTTAAACAGAATAAATGACCATCCAGTATTTGCTGTATGAATGATCCTTAGAATCTTTCTGCCAACAATAATCTATTGGTAACTTTAAAAGTTTGGAAATAGAATCGATGATTGCATTCCATGTTTGGTTAACCTTGTGGTGTTTGATCCCTGTGATTTTACTGTCTCTTTTGAGGGTTGAGTGATTTATGCTTAACCTCTTATTGCTTTATTGCTAAATAAATATCTTAACTTTTTTAATCTTGTGGCTATGCCCCTGTATTGCCGCAATGGTTCAGATCAGAAGCCTGAGAGCAGCTTATAGAAAAATATTTATGCCCACTGATGCAAATTCTCGGAGCATTGAAGACCGGCTGATTCAAGTGGTATTAACTACTGAAAATTTCAAAGATTTTTAACTTGAATATGCAAAATATAATTCTGGAGAGTACATTGGATTTTCAGGAGCAGGATGAAGAATTGGTTCTTGTCCCCCCTGTCCATTCAATGCTACAATCCATACGTGATTCTTTTGCAGAAGATCGACGTGGAATTTGCAAATTTAGATCATGGATTGGAACTTAAGAGTGCGCTCCAATAAGTTCATATCCTTAATCTTGCTTTAAGAATTTTTGTTATACTGCATATTAGAAGTTTGTACTACAAGTTTTGTGATTTATATCGAAGCAGAAGTTGTTTATAATTAAAGTTGTAGAAAAGTGAAATTGTCTATGTGCCATTTCAGGTTTTGAATTCAAGAGGCACTCCGAAGTCTAACCATAAATTTGTCTATGAATCCCCTGTTTTCAACTATTCTGCCTCAAGTATTGTGCCTCTTTTGTCTGCCCAGTATTGATAGCCAGACTTAAAACCAGCATCTGCGTTGTTTCTTGTATTTTCACTGTTCAATTGTAAGAGTTGTATGATTGTATATACTATAGGTAGTTTCCGTGAAGGATAGCCTGCAAAACCTCCAAAATTCCATTTTACAGAATGATTTCATCTGTCCTCGCCTTGAAGGCCTAAAGGTCTTCTTTAAACTTTTGTCCAGATTATTGGCCATAACAATATGTACTGGTCCGGATGAACAGTTATTTTTTTATCATCTTGTTTCTTCTATTTCAGACATTAGTCCCGTAATTTCTACATGGATGGAGTGCCGGATTAAGCAACTTACTTCTTTGTGGAACTTTTTTATTATCTGTTTTTTTTAATTGTATTATAGATGTCTATTCTTTTTCTTTGCTAAGAACGATTTTCTATTTTTAGACGAGTTGTATTTCACCTTATCATCGTGCCCATGCCAAAAAGTTTACCATGCAAGACCTGTAGCTCTGTTGATTGCCACTCTTTGAAATGATCAATTGCTCCAGAAACTAGAGTCCTCCGCTGGTAACCCCGCCCCCCCGCCCTCCCCGCCCGGGCGGGCCCTCTCTCTCTTAAAAAAAAACCCCCCCAACACACAACAAACAAACACAAAAAAAAAAAAAAAAAGAACCAAAAAAAGTTCCACACAACCAATAGGTAGGAGTGGGACATAGGAATAGGATGACACAGTCATCAGACTTTCATCCCCTTGGATGAATGAAGAAACTAAAAAAGGTAACACTGATCAGTGATAACAGACAACTGAAATCTTGCAATTGACGTGGATGATCAGGATTTTTCCTTTCTTAATTTTTCCATATATACAACTCAGTCAAACCTTCACTCCCTATAGACAGTAACTCTGCTATAAGGAATCTTATGTTCAGTTCTATTAGCGTCTGATATAGGTTATTAACAACCGTCCTGAAAGTTGAAAAGGATAGGACACGGTTTTCTGGATATAATATCCTATTATCATGTGGTTTTTAAGTATTAGATAGATGCATCAATTGATCTAGTGACGAATGAAAAGCACTTACTTGACAGACGATTGATTATAAAAGATAACGTCAAGGAAGGTTAAGGAAAAGAACGTACGTTTTCTTTATCCTATTATTCTTGATAGGAGATTCCTTCATGAAGATGCCATATGGGACATATAACAGAAGTGAGGGATCAAATGGAAATATTAATTAAAACTGGATTAAAATAAACCTATCTAGTAACTAAAATACTCCACATAGTACAAGAGCTAGCTACTTGCTATATGTTATTAAGCAATAACTAGTTTAATTCTTTAATTGATACCACTGAAAACAGATCCTAGCTGTGAATAATTTGTTCTTATAAATATAGCTCAATCAACATCAGATATTAACAAGAATAAAAGCATATTCAGTGCAATATACCAATACAGGAAAGTGAAGATCAATTGTTTAGATATTATTCTGTCCATAGTAATAGCAACTCATCAAAGCAAATGGTACCAGTCACGTTAAAGAACGTTTTTGTTCGGTAGATTTGTTTTCCTGGGGAACAAAAAGGAGAGTTAGACACAAATTAACAAAATAGGATGTACCGAACAAATAAAAACACATCAGTAAACCAAAAGACACGATTTCAAAACTTGATTTGAAAATTTTTGTCATTGGAACCTTCACTTTGCTCTTCAGTCTTCACTCTAGACTTTTTCATACTTGAATAATTGTGGTTCTCGAGTGACTATAATTCGTCAAGACTCAACAGTCAATGTCGCACATGAAAAGTTGGTACTGAACTTGTGAACTCTTTAGCATTCAAAGATTTACATGAGCTTTTAGAAAATATAAATTTAACATGAGAACTTGTAAACTATTGCCATCTGCTACGGCTAAAAGACGAAAGAAAGATCTAATTTTTTCTGTGTTTTAAACAAAAAAATTAAAATATAAAGAACACAAAGATTTTCTTTTTGTGTTAAAATCGCTTTTGGATCAATTAAATGTGCTGCAGTTGAATAAATAAGGAGTTGAATATAGTTTGCAAATTCAACTACTAGATATTCAAAGGGTACTGACTTGCCAAGTATTTGTAGAATAACAAAAGAAATTGAATCATTCAAAACTACTAGTTTTCTTGAATTTCCTGACTACCACAAAAATTTGCCGACTTTCCCTTATTCTTTTCAACACTAAGATGATCGTACATTAATATTTATACCTTCAAGAATTCAAAAGGAGACTTTGATTACTGTGATTTTCCCAAGGAAATGTGTATGTTAACTGATCAACGTCAATTTTCAAAGCAATTTTTTTTCTTTTTTTTTATTGTTTAATGATGTTCTTCTCACCGTCGCAAGTCATCTAACAACCTCTTTCAAACTATTGGATGACTCCCTCTATTTGGTCTGCCTGTTCATACGCGTTACTCAATATTACGATTGGTCTCACTTGTCTATCCTTACTAACCTTCACTAATCTTGAATTTTATTGGAGTTCTGACTAAACATAGTACCTATATAGTATTATCTTGCTTCACCAACCAATTAAGTTAGCGTATGCGTTTCTGTTTGTTTGTGAACTTTTTACTGTTAGAAGCAACATGCATATACATGATTTGGCTTGATGGCTCATAGTAAAGGATTGGATGAATCTGGGGATGGAAGCCAATTAATGGTTTAGACTTTACTCTAGAATATGGGAGAAGATTAGAGCTTCAAAAGTGAGTACCATTTTGTTTGTTAGTTGACGTTTGTATTCTTTAAGGCTAACGATGGGAAAGAAGCATATTTCAAGGGTCCCTCCCACCATTGAATTGGTAAACACAGATCTTATCTAAGATAAGCCTTGGTCTTTCCTATAGAATGTGGAATATCCAAAATTTTGTTAAAAAGGAAAGAAAAAAGTAAAAGAGAGGAGAGAGAGAGAGAGAGAGTTATTGGTTTCTTGTGTAAGAACCCAAGTAGGAAAAATATCCAACGAAAAATAATGTCCACCCAATCATCTACTCTTGGTGTGCATCCATTTTTATAAACCCCACCTCACATAACACATCATTATGTCTTTATATATATTCACTTGCATATTTGTTAACAGCTCTCCCTCTTTCTCTGTTTCTTATCATTCTTTTCCTGTCCATCTCTTGGTGTTTGGAAGTAGTGAGCATTGTCTGGGTGAAAATGGGCAGAAAGTGCTCACATTGTGGGAACATTGGCCATAATTCAAGGACTTGTACTACTTACTCTGGAGGCACTAGTAGCGTTATGGCTGCTGGCCTAAGGCTCTTTGGGGTACAACTCGATGTCTGTTCTTCTGCTTCTTCTTCTTCCATTCCCATGAAGAAAAGTTTTAGCTTGGATTCCTTGTCTTCATCACCAGCCTCATCTTCTTCACCATCATCTTCACTAACTTCGTCAAGAGTTTCCATCAGTGAAAATTCTGACAAGATATGTATTGGTTATCTCTCCGATGGTCTCTTAGGTCGACCCCAGGAGAGAAAAAAAGGTTTGTAATGAAATTAGCATCCTCTTCTTTCATCTATTGGTTGTTTGCATGATTTCAATTTTCATGGTTTTTACGAATTATTTTGGAGGTTTTTTCTATACTGCCTCATATCTTCAACATACTGTTTAGCTTGTTTGTCCATTTTTGACTAGCAACCTTTTCTGGACGTTACTGACTGCCAAGCATGCTTCTTTCTACAATTTGAAACCAAACTTGTTTGCTCGTTCAGGGAGAATATTTCTTCCTCAAGCAACAAAGAAGAATAAGAATAGTAGAGGAATACATGCATTTGAACTTGTGTTTAGTGTAGTATTGTCTTTTGTGCTAAACATATTTCCATTTCCAGTTTGTGATAGGTATGATTCATAGTTGTGCCCTTTAATCATTCCCATAATCTATTTTAATATATGCTCAGCCCTGGCCTATATAAGTCGCCCTTTCTATAAAATGTCTGACATCTAGACTATTTAAACCATTATCAATTTAATTATAGTTGCTAGTCAAGACAATTTTATTAGCTTATTTCCAATCATATGAGCATCGACATTATGATAAATAAGCCTTATTTCAAAAGTGACAATTGGTAAACGAAATGCAAAAAATTACTTTTGTCCTTGCATTTTAACTAGTGGTTTCGGTACCATGTGTTGGATTAATGGCGTGACTTGATTTGTTTTACTGTCGGATGATTAGGGGTTCCATGGACAGAAGAAGAACACCGATCTTTCTTAATAGGACTCGAAAAGTTAGGAAAAGGAGACTGGAGGGGAATTTCAAGAAACTTTGTGACCACAAGGACACCAACCCAAGTTGCTAGTCATGCTCAGAAATATTTTCTTCGACAAGCCAGTCTCAGCAAGAAGAAGAGGCGTTCCAGTCTATTTGATATGGTATAATTTTAATTAATACATCTAACATCCTGCTGTAGTTATATCAATAATTAATTTTTAATCCATTAATTCCAAATTCTTTGCCATGAAATAGTCATAATAAATTGGTTTCTATGAACATGACGACAGGTTGGGAGCAACATCTCAGTCCATAATCAGATTTTCAATTCGAGTTTCGAGACAAATCATGATACTGCGATTTCAGCTAATTGTCTGAGCAGCAGAACAAGCTCAAATCTTGATCCAGCTGCACTTTTGGTAGACCTTAATTCATTTGCTGTGGATATTGAAACCCATAACCAAGATCACAAAAAATTTCAAGAGGGTTCTTCACCACACCAAAATTCCATGTCCATATGGCCTGCTGCATACGGATCTCTAAGCACTCAGCCTTCCATTTCCTCCACCACTAGCACTGAAGCCCCTGATCTGGAGCTGACACTAGCCGCTCCGAAAACATTTGATCAAAACAACCCGCCCCCAGCTTCCGTCCTAATTATGGGACCAATCAGTGTTATCTGATTGACTTGCATATGAAGAAACATAAACAAACGATTCAAGATGCCTTTTTGGTATCGTATCAATCAATTGATCGATGAATTGATGTATTGTTCGTTATTCTTATCATTAATAGTAGTATGTGCTTAATAGAATATGATGTACTAAGTTTCTTCCTCTAACTTTAACGAACAAAATTCTCTTACAAAGTGGCTATAGACTATGCAAAGCATCAACCTTAAAGCGGATTTTAAATTGTCCAAGGGGGTAACGTCCGTCCTCATAAATTATTAATACAACTTACCATTCACTTGACAAAATTTGCCACTCATCTTCATGTCTATTGCCACCATACCATTTTTCCATGACATATTACGTTGATGTAATGTCTTTAAAAAGACCTACAAGTGATGATGCAATTTGACAAGCTAAGCTAGTAATTGTACCATTCTATAAGTTATCTTTAAAACGCAGCTTAATTTTCCAGTTAGTAGATTTCAAAGACTTATTACACTGAAGACTTCCTAATTGTTGATTTTTACTGTGGCAACCAGAAAGCCACTGTCGATTTCGTCAACTAACCACTTCGTTGTCCATTTGAACCATTCAGCTGAAACGGCAGCTTTAAAAAACAAAATAAAAAAGAAAGGTACTTCTTGGTAGGCCATCAGTCACACAAAATCCACAATCAATATTATTTGCGACGGCAGTTCGAAGTCTAAACTCTGTTTAATAAAACTTCTACTTTTCAGAATTAGTTCCAAGAGATCCTAAAGGAGTTTAATAAATTTTTTTTTCTTTCCATTTCACCTCTATAAGAAGGTTTTTATATTGAAATTGACTGTATTGTTCTCCAAGCAGATTATGACTTCCCAAAAGAAAAAGATACAAAGGCTTTTTTGAAAAATAATATGTTCCTATGATTAAAAGCAATATTTTGAAGAGATAAAAAAAATTAATAACTTATAAGTTTAAAAATATTCATCCAAAATGACGGTGCAAAAACTTAAAGGTATTTTGTATGACAAAATGGATACATAACTGAATGTAAGCTATGGACAAAACCATTCAATAAAATGCTTAGAATCCTTCACACAATTGTCACTGATAAGCATGAAACAATTTAATTAAGTACTTGGAACTTAGATGACATTGTCTTTATAAAGTTGGAGAATTTTGACCCAAAACAAAGTCCATAAACCTTAATGTCCCTTCTTCGGTAGGCCAACATTTAAAGGAAACATAGCTATCTGAGATCTTACGGTAATAAATCCTGTTCTACCTTAATTTGTCCTTTCCTATGCAACCCTTCATCAATTATCAGCAAATTGTCACTGAAAAGTACGAAACACTGCATTCACCCTCAAAAATTGAATGCTGACAAAAGGTTATTGTTCACGTATCTGATTTCGTACAAGTATATAGACAATTCTTGGCACAATTGGACAGACACTTATTAGCACTAAAATAATGGACCACAACAATTGCTTTCCTAAGATATGGATCATAGATTTTAGATACGGGTAGCTTCTACGTCCAATATGGTAAAAAATGATAAACCAAGGGATCATGTCTGTTGATGCGAATTAAAATTTGTTTCAATTATTTAGTCTCTAAATCTCAATTTACACATTAGCTTGGAGCAAAAATTTTGGCTCCGTTTGGATACCATGTGTTTGGATGGCATTATTTGAATTTTTTTGGAAAATTTTTTTCAAAATGTGTTTGGATCGTTGAAAAATTATTTGGCCATAAGTCAAGAAAATTTTGACCAAAAATTTTTTCCTACCTTTTTCAAAAACAATGGTTCAAATTTTCTCACCAAATATTTTCATTTTAAATTTCAAATTTTATTCAAACTTTGTAACAATTTTAATAACTTTTTACCCAATTATTTGCAAAAGCAAGCACATTTACATTTAAAATTTATTTAGAAAAATTAAAAAAAATCACGAGTAATAAAATGATATCCGTTGTCGGTGGGTTTTGTGATGGATTTTGTGGAACGAGCACTGATATCGGATGTTTGTAAAACGACGAGTGCTCAGTAAATTTTTAACTTTCAGACAGTATCGGACGCTCGTAAAATTACTAGTATTCGAATCCTAGTTTTTTTACGAGCATCCAATACTTTTTCAAAATTCAAACACTTTTCTCCATTTTAACAAAAGTCAACAAAATTTCATCAACTTTCCCCACATTTCAAAAAAGTCAACAAAAAACACTTTTGGAAAAAAATTTCAAATAATTCTCAAATAATTGTATCAAACGGAGCCATTATTTTTTTTATGAAAAAGATGCTGATTTCAACTTAGAACATACAAGTGTTAAGAAATTGATTTTGATCGAATTTGTTAGACTGCGTCTTACAAATAATAATAATAATAATAATAGTGGATGTTCTCCATATATTTAGTGTTTAAATCTATGATCCCATCAAACTTAATGGGATAACCACAATAATGTCCAGATTTTCTTCTACAGACTACACCTGGACACTGACTTGAGCATACAATTTGCTAGAGGAGGACTTAGACTATAAATGCCAGAATATCAAATTGGAAATAAGTTTGGTTGAGAATTGGCAACCAAAAGAGAGTATAATTTCAGGTAGCAATTTGTAAAAATTATAGATCCAAATTTCATGGATAATTCATGCTTAAACCTAAAAAAGAATGCCGGCTCATCCAAATGTACAGTAGATTGGGAGGATAACTCATTCGGTTAATTCAACAGAATAGTTATCGTTTTCTTGTAAAAGGGTTTGCCTAGAACCATTCAATTAGATGTCTATATATTTTCTTCCTCCATCGGCAAATATATTATATATCTACGAATTTAAATTCCTGTGGCTTGCAATTGTCAGTTCACTTTTGAGAGATAGTGACAAAAAAGCATCCATGTCTTGGACAATAACTGTAGCAACTATTTGCATATCAATCGTATATCTACATTCTCAGCTAATGATCTTTCTGGAGGAAAGTGAGTACCTTGGCTTCTACTGCTACGGAAAATCTTGAACAGACCACCTATGACCTTGTATCTTAGATAAGGGTCATACATATTTATAGTATTTTGTTACATCTATATGTATCGTTACACACTCATGTGACTCCTACTTAGATAACAAAATTCATAGGTAAAGTCTTATACCCATATTAGTATTCCAACTGAATCAGGATAAGTGTTTTATTTCTCATAGTTTGATCATGCGTACGTACATTAATTTTCCAGAAAGCATGCACCTTCTGGAGCCATTTATCAATCTAACATTGTCCAATAAGGTCATGATCACCATTGTCCTAGCCTTATCCCAATCATTTTATCAATTCTTTTCGGAACCAAATGGATGAATCATGCCAACATGTTTCTCGACTACATCTTTTGAATAGATCATGATGTTTTGTTATGGCTTATCCAATTATACAGTAGCTGCTTGGTCTGTATCTGTAACCAATTCTCACACAAATTACTAGTTGGCGACAACTTTATCATTATGAGAACTCAGAAATTTCTCTAATGCAGGCAGAAACGGACTTGTCTTTGTCGGTACCCCCGTGGAAAGCTTCCCTTTTTCTTATCTTTATTTGTCACTTAAGAAATTGAGAGCCTCCCCTAAATTAGACCCAAGACATTGCGGTAACACGGGTAATTTTACGAACTTGAAATAATTAATGGAGGAAGCCACACCTACAGAAATTAGTAGTTACATATTTTTTTTCCCTTTTTTATTTATTCATTTAGCATTTGTTTTTTGGGCGCCACTTTTGCCAATTGCGCTTGGTGGTTACCCCACATTGGTTTTTCTGAGATGGTAGTTATTCCATTTGGTAACTAAAGATGCCGTGTTTCTCGGAAACCATCCTTTAAACCACCAAACTTTTATTGTTTGTTCTGTTATAGCAGTTTTTTTTGTTTCTGAAAGAAAAGAAAAGAAAAGTAGTAGGAATACACCATAAGATATTCTTAAACAATTAATTATGCCGACAGCAATTAAAAACTTGTAATCTTTTTTAAAACATGCGAATTGATGAGAATTCTCCGTGGATAATGCAGAATGATGAATTGGACCAAGAAAAAGAGACACAGAAAAATGTATGATGATGATGTATCACGGTTTCAAATATGATTCAAAATCAAACACGTTTTGAGGTTTGATACCTTTTGACAGTTGACAGAGGTCATGGTCGCCAATGGTCCTGCCAATGCCATCATTTATTTTGTTCCTAGAATTTGGTTTCCCTCTCCTTTCAAAATGGTCCAGAGGCAATAAATTCACGTTAACTTCTGCAGCAATAACAGAACAATTTTGTTGGGTTAATTCGTAGCTTTCGTAAAACTGATTTTTGAAATTAAGAACAAGCTTTTAAGAATAGTGACATTTGAGCTACTAGCTAGACTTGTCTTGGCCATTTTTTTTTTCACTCTCAAATCTCTATCGAGTGCAAATGCTGTTGAAAAAAAAAAAAAAAAGAGAAGTGTTAAAGCATATATGCGCCATCTACGTAGACTTGTATATTGGCTCCATTAATAACCTTTTACAATTTCTTTTATTGGAATCATTTCCAGAAGTTCGACTCAAACATACCCTTCAGTAGGGGGCAAAGATAAAACATTATCTGCATCTACTTGGGGCCAACAAATGGGAATTAAAAAATTCAAACAGATGTAGCACGAAAAATTATATATATTTCCTGAAACCTCGAGGGGGCCGTGCGGACAATTTAACTGGAGCCTACTTTATGCATTGAATCTTAGTGGACATCGTCATAAATAAAACAGGGGACAGGACAAATCAGATGAGGGACCAGGAACCGTTAGTTCTAGACTTCGTATAGTATCCGTGAACTTTTTCTGGATACACATTCGTATAAATAGAAATACGTAGAAAAACATAGAATTGTCGCTGCGCTTATGCGATACACTTCTCATGCGCTCAAATGGTAGCGGCCAGCCAGCCGGCCAGCCCACGACTCAGCATTGGTTAGGTCCATCCTGAATTAGTACTCTCTAGTTTCTTCAAGACTATATGTTAGTAATTAGTATCACTAATACTCTTCATTTCAAACTTGATCTGACTACTAATTTGTGTTTGAGGCCTAATTAGTCCTACGCAGTCACACCCACGCCTTAGCCCAAAAAGATAGTCTCGCTTTTTGGCTCCGTACTCAATAAGCACTGATTTAACGATTAAACAGCTTTTTACATATGTATGGCATACAGATATGTGACTTGGAAGCTGACACACTTCCCAACCGAAGACCTTTTCTTCTTGCTTGTGATGCTGGCTTCTATCGTTTTCCTAATCAATAATACCACTAGCTAGTTGCTAATATAACAAAAAAAACAAAGGGCTGTCCTCTCTTCTTCTTCACAAGCAGCAAAGAGCAAACCAAGACGATCTCTCCTGTCTCTAGCTATGCGCCGTCAACAATGCTCCATCGAATTCAAGCTTGTCTGTAAAGTGCATTTCCATTCCCCACAGGCCAGAATGGTGGGGACTCATGACTGGACTGGAGACAACAAACATCTAGTTGTGAGAACCCATAAATCCCAGCAAAATCCGTAGACAACTAACGAGTAAGAGCAAGACACAATACATAAGCGATAACCATCCCTTCCATCAGATCATCCCACGAAGGACATCGAAAATTTCTGGTGATAATCACCCTGAATCCCAGTAAATGACATGCATTTCCTGCTTCGATTTGAACTGGATACCCGGTGCTGCTTGTGCTAAGAAAGCAAAATTTCTACTGGTACTAAAATATATCGTGCCTTTAATGGCAGTATACTGCTAACTGTTATACATTCTTTAACAGTATGTCATTGTTGTGCCCAAAAGTTACAAAAGAATTCGTGATTATATTGTATATAATCAACAAAATATGCACTAAATTCATGCTTGAATGTCATTGCAAGATAATAATCTATTTATTCCTAACTGTAAACTTTGTGCCTCGGTTCCGAATGTAACTTCTTCCCAAATTTGTTTACTTGCCGTCAGAATGCAAAATCAATGCAAGACATCTTCACTTTCAAAACTAAGCATGGAAAACAATCAAGATTTAAATAGAGAACAGAACAATCTCCAATTTTTTTACAGAAAACAACACCTCAATACCATTTTCTTTTTACAAACAAATTTTCTGAAAGCATACTTTCATGATTTATCATAACAGATTCAGGAAACTTATTACTCCGTGTCTATAGTAATCCACGTCAGGAATTAAAAAAAAAATACCATGATCTTCCCTATTCATACATCTGAGTCTTGTGAGATTCCAGAGAACAATGAGAGAACAAACCTTTGATCAACTATTTCCCTGGCAAAACCTCAACAAAACTATTAATTACTTTCAACAGGTGCTGATGTAAAAAACACATTCAACAGGATACACAAATAAACACGAGTGATATTAATTTTCTGCATAAGACGGTATACTTACATGGAAAATGTGAAAGGATATAATTGCGTAAGCAGGTATCATATCCAGTTACCCTGGAAAATTACCTAGGAAGAAAATATTGTGTAGAGAAGCGGTAAAAGAATGAACAAATTGCACAACAAAATGAACAGGATCATTACAAACTAGGCACCGCTAGAGCATTATATGACTTCGTTTACATACAAAAATATGGCAGCAAAACAGATGTACACTAATCAGAATGCCTGGATTGATAAAGTATCAGCCCTCAAATTGTTGGTGACACGAGATAATCTTCATAATGAAATCTGTCACTGAATGGCGTGACATCGTGGGAAGCTCTATAATCATGTGCAATTTTTTGACTCAGTCGACCTCCTTTGAGCTCTTAGGAACCTGTCCCCCAGAGCATAAGAATGCCATCAGGTAAATCTGATATTGATTAGTTTGATTCATGTTTTTATTGTTATCATGAATCATGAGATCCTTCAACCATCAGAGTAATACGCCTAGCACTGTCAGCACGCAGGATATCACCTTTATTTCCAATCTGGGTAAAAGCATATCCAAGACAGCTCAAAACTCTTGACCCAAGCATAGATTGGCGAAAATCATTGAGCATATCCAAGGCATCAAAAGTCTTAAAGAGAATCAGGTATAGCCTAAGATTCAAAAAGATTACCTCATTTGAAATGTCAGGGGAAAACCATCGCAATAGCACTCCAAGGTGTACAACAGCAGGAATCAGTTTGAAAAGCAATGGCGTAGTTACCTGCATGCTTGCTTCATGAGCATATTCGAATGCGCATTTGCAAACTCAAGATAATCATACATATACAGTTAACACTAGTAAACTTCCTCATCCAATAGTACAAAGGTCATAGAAGATGTACATTCCCCAGAAATGTTCAACTGATATGCAAACATTATACTTTCATTACAAGTAAACTTGATGGTATTATTAACTACACACAACATGAGCAAAGCATGTGAAGCTGAACTTCCATTGTGCGTATCCCTATTGTTTTTCAATGGACAATACTAACAAGAACCGAGTAATGAAAAATACTATTGCTCTCCGATATATGTTATCTTCCTCATGCAACCAAACCCTAGACAAAACAAACATTCAGGTTTAAACACTTAGCAGTGTATGCACTGACACAGCATTCTTTTGTTTTTGGTCAGAAGAAACAGTAGGTTAATAGCAGACACAGATCAGGTATTAAGGTTCCAATATATAATCAAGCTAGAATTCTTGTGCAAAGGTAAAAATGAATCTGATATTCGTGATTGGCATTCAGCATACACCCTGAACATACATGAACTCTTGCTGGGCAAGGCATTGGTCATCTGAGAGTTTATACCAAGTTCAAACATTATCAGACATTTCTCACATTCCAAAAGAGTACAAATCACAGATGCATATCACCAATAACTGGATCACAAAATAGACATTTAAGTCATAGAAATAGAAAGGCACACAAGGAAGTAATCTATTATTGCTTCATAAGATGACAGAAGCATACCAGGCTGAGAGCTGTTGTACCAAGAAGCAGCATGTACAATTTGCCCTGTAACAGTTATGTATGTAAGTTAATAGCTAAATGAAATGAAAGAACAGCACATAGGGAAACTAAAAACAGCAGAGACATTATTGCTCTGTGCATTTAAATTTCATGTAAAATCAATATCTCGTTTTCCTGAAAATGTTATCTCAAGGAAGAACAACTCAGATTAATATCTTGGAAATGAATTTAAAATAATGGAATGCTACCAAGAAAAGGTATAGTCCCACTTAGAACACTACCTCAATCAGATGAAGATTTGAAGCGCGACTTAGAAGAAGAAAAGCAAATTCTCCTATCTGAGACAAGGACATTCCAACCTACAGATAAGATAGAAATAAGACCCCATCAATAAATTTATAGTAGAAACAAGTAACTATAAACACAAAGACTAAAAACAAACTTGGCAAGCACTTACAAGAAGTGATGTCTTGCTACCATAGCCGAATCCCTTAACTACTGCTGCAACCACAATGGTTTTAAAAATAATAACTAATATAACAGCAGCCAGCAAAATATCAATATGATTCCAAAGGAAGTGGGCATGAATAAGCATTCCAATACTGGCAAGAAAAAGAGCAGCAAAGAAGTTTCGGATGGGCTCAACCTACAAGAAAACATACAAAGTAGGAGTAAACCATCACTGAGTCTCCATAAGAAAGTACAGAAAGCTACATAGATTAACAAGCCAAGGAAGCAAACTTCATGCAAATCTTGAACAAAGGAGCAAGCATCTCCGTCTCGCTCAAAGGAAAACAAAGTTCAAGCTTAATGTTTCAGTAATGTTCCTTTTCCAAGTTTTCACGAGTCAAAGCCGGAGAGGAGTACAAGTGTTCATTAGATTTTGATTTAAAAAATTGTGTAGAAAAGAATACCAATCCTAGAAGGCTAATAACATGCAGATAAAAACCAACACTCAGTTTAGCACTCAGAAGAAACAAGGTTTACAACCTCTTGTAAATCTTGTTTCAAGATATAGATTCCAGAAATCAGGATAACAATTAAGGATGAATAGTTGAGTATAGCTATGTGTGGAAATCACTCATAGCAGATTGTATTGAATAGGTTAGACAAGGAAATTTACGATTTTATGAAAAATGTCTTTCATGACAATAATAGATGGTAAGGTGTCATATAAATGAGGAAATAAGCAAAGTCAGGCTGCTGACAATCAAAAGTGAACAGGACAATCTTGATGACAATAATTAGCAAGGCTAAGCTGTCATTCTAGCAAAGAACAGTGGCAGTGCAAGAAAAGGGGGGGCAAAAAGCCACCGCATATACAATGATATTTTCAAAATCGGAGATGAATCAACAACATTTATCAGTTGAATAGAATTGATTAACTATAACTATATACCAAGCCACAGGAATCACCTTCAAATCATATCAGGATCATTAGCCTATGAAAACGAAATTTGAAATTGAAAAGCAAAACAAGATCGGTACTCTCAAACACAATGATTTATAAGCTTCCAAGCAATCATCAAACAACATTAACACTAAGAATTTTCTTATTAAGAGGCTGAGTGAAATAAGATCTCCAAAAGGGTACTTGCTTAGTTAAGCATTGAGCTTTTATAGAATGAAAAAGAGATCACTTAAACTTGCTTAGTTAAGGGAAATAATTACTGAGTGAAAGAGTCAAGTTACTCCAGTAAAACATCCAAGGAATTGAACTTGCTTTTATGGCTCAGGATCCATTTTATTATCTTTTACTATAAAATATTTGCCATCCTACATATATACGTTATCCATATTTGGAAACAGTAAGTTTATTTCCTTCTAGACAGTTGAAGAGAGAAAATTCTACCCTTGCTGATGAACAATTATTGCGAAGCAGCAATTTGATGATTTCTGGAAAACTCAATTTAGCATAACTAACCTTGAAAACTTACCTGTTCAAGAGTGTGCTGACCAAGATCAGTTGTTGATATCATGACCCCAGCAGCAAAAGAACCCAATTCAAAGCTTAGACCCAGCTTATCGCTACACTGATATGACACAAGAAAATACATTGTTCTAGATATAGGCAACAAATTTCTCAAGAACACAATCAATTGTTCCTCAAAGTGCTTTGTTAGACAAGTTAAGGACCAAATTCCTACAAGTTAATTAGCAATCTGTTAAACACAACAATAGACACAGTTAAAGCTTGGCAACCAAAGTCCCAAGACAGGATGGCTTAATAAACTCATCTATTCTTAAGCATTCGAAAGCATAAAGGTGGTGGCAAGGAAGAAGATTACATGTAGATAATTTATCAAACAGTGGTGCTTTATTTTTCATATATTTGAAAGCCACGTATCCAGTCCTAGGAGAGTGGAAATTGTTGAGAGGGTCCAGAACAAACAAAGACATCTAATGGAAGCTAAAACAAGTAGAGAAGAATACTACAAACATAACACCAACTTCAAAGGAATGCTATTCAGAAACTGCGAGATGAGACAAACCCAAGCAACAAGCAAGCAGAAAGCCACAGATGCCAATTGATAAAGCTCATTAGTCTGCAGAGATTCAAGTGGAACAAAGTCAAACAAGGGAAACATCAGAAAGTGGCAATGTCTAATTTAGTTAGACCAAAATTACCTGTGATGAGAGGCTTATCATCAGCTTAAGAAACCAAGGTATACATGTACGTGCTAGTATTGCCAAAATG
This sequence comes from Mitragyna speciosa, assembly GCA_024721245.1. Lineage (NCBI taxonomy): Eukaryota > Viridiplantae > Streptophyta > Magnoliopsida > Gentianales > Rubiaceae > Mitragyna > Mitragyna speciosa. The sequence goes on along the minus strand of CM045556.1, from coordinate 23,359,897 downwards.
GCCAAGAATGTAATTAGAACCACCAACCTGGAAGAGGACAAAGATTGTAAAAGAGCACCCTTGAATAAAGTCTATGTAATGGTGACTAAGATTCAGTAGTGAAACCCTACTTCTAGAATTCTCAACCACAATCAACTTTTACAATAGAGCACTTTAACCGAAAGAGATTAAAAAAATAACACCATTTATACTGCAAGGGCTAATAAACAAGACCAAACAAGGAATTTCCCAAAAAAAATTAAAAATACGATATGGCAAAGTTGAAATGCATGCCTTACTATTATTCAAGTTCTAATTTTATTAGGCTATTTCTCCTTACAATTTCTTGCTTTCTTTTTTTATTTCTTGTCGCTACTTTTCCTTTTATGAAATAAGGGAGGCAGAAGGGGCCATAACTTGAGGTCACGGATACATTTTATCAACAAGTAAAAGATATATGAACAAAACTAGATCATGAAGCAACTAAATCAAGCTATGAACCAGCTTTTAGTTGTTTCAGCTTTTCTAAAGCTGCTTAAAAGATGTGATTCCTAGAAAAGCACAAGGAAAACTAAACACTTATATTTGTCATAAAATATAAATGTTTACTTTTAGCAATAAGACAAAGGAATATGAACAAAAACTGGATCATGAAGCCACTAAATCAAGCTATGAACCAGGTTCTAGTTGTTTCAGCTTTTCTAATGCTGCTTAAAGATATGACTCCAAGAAAAGCTTATAGAAAAGTTAACGTATATATTTGTCTTAAATTTTTTTATATTAAAAAAAGAACTGTTAGGCAAAAGCACCTTCATGGGTCTTTTCAAGAATCAACCCTTTTAACTCAAAATAATCTAAAAGTATGCACAATAACCAAATGAAAGCACCTCAAAATAAGTTTTATCTTACAAAATCTTGAATCAACTGATTTTAAGCAATGAAAACAGCACCCATATAACATTAAAAAGAAGAAAGAAAAAAACACATCACATGCTACTTCTAGGTGCTAAGTATTGGACATACATTGAATTATATAACAAAGCCACTTGAAGTGATCCTACTCACAACTTTGTAATGGAAATTATTCCCTCAAGCACACCAGATGTACCACCCAGAATTGGAAGTAAGGCAAACAGCAGCCCCACAGCACAATCCTGGTAGAAAGAGGAGATTTAAATTCTCAAGCAAATATCCTATGTCCAAGGAAACAAAAGAAAATCCTAAACAAGATAAAGAGGTGGTTTCGTGTTGATCCATAAGTATGTGCTTACCTTAAAACAATATAAAATCAAAAGTAGCTTTTTTTATGATAAATTTGCCAGTGACAAAGTTGAGTTTTGAAATAGATATGCACCTGGAGAATTAGAGTCCCAACAGTAACCTGACCATGAAGCGTCATAATACTCTTTCTTTCCATCAAAAATTTTAAGACCTGTGACCAAGTGTTATTTCAGCACCAGAGAGAACTGACTAAGGAGCTATTACTATTCAACTATATTTTCTCAGTAAAAAATGTCTTTCAATCCATTCTATTGTGTAAATTTTTTTGCCTGTTCATAAGGCGAAACTATACCCAGAAGATAAGAAGACAGAAAATGGCAATAGGTCACTATTAAAAGGTATTAAGGCGTGGAAGTATGAATTGTTTTATCCTAGCTTGCATTTGTTTAATAGAATGAGATCATACTTCAGTGGGGCCAAAATACCATTATAAACATAGAAGAGAAATGAGAATTCTAATGCACCTAAAGAGAAACACAAACAAATATGGTGGAGACTGATGTTTACAACTGCTCATTTGGAGTAACACAAACGAAGGAGGACTGAAATCCAACAACCTGAACAGCCCTCAATCTTTCATAAGCCAACTGTTTCAAGAATGTAATATGGGAGCTACTTTCAGCTATATAAACTTGAATGCATGAATCTAAAATAAGTATGAAACTATCTATCATTGGCAGCAGACACCACTTTCAGGGATCATAATAAGGCAGATTAGTCAAAGTAAGTAATGCCTTGGTTATTCTACAATGCAACTATATAACATGCTGTATGATTTGAAATCATTGCACATACCATATTTAATAAGATAAACCCAACCAACAATCATAAAGCATGTGACACACATAATCTAATACCATTCGAAAATGCATGACATGTCCCCAAACGTAAAAAAACAAGCTCAATGAGTCCCAAAATGACAAATTAAAACTGAAAGTCGACCTTGGGAGACCAGTAACACCACTAAGGTTGATTCCAAAGATAACAATATTAGTCCACCAATAAAATGGGAGCATACCACAGCTGTCGAAGACATTGATAAGAAGACACCAACAAAAACCCCTTCAGAAGCCTCACCACCGCAGAGCTGCAAAATCGTGCAGCACAACATATCAACGAAAATAAAAATGACTATAGGTGAGCTAGGCAGTTATTAATGTTGAAAAGAAAAACACAGAACGTTATAGAAGGGCCTTGGTTCACTGGATACAGCTCTAGAGCTTAGTTCACATAACATATCAGAAATATTGTCGAGTTGCTATGCTCAAAAATAAAATGCAATAGCTTATGATGACCACAAAAATGCACAACCCATAGAATATGATAAGAGAATAACTCACCAAGGCTATTACCCCGCACAAACACATAAAAATAAATATCTGGAGCAAGCCTCCTAACACAGCAACTGCTTGAACAATACGAAGCTGCAATTAGAGCTTAGGTTAATTGGCACTTTCAAAAACAACGACTACCGCACATTGAAAACTAAAAGAATTTAGGTGGAGAAAAGGCAAACCTTAGCTGTAGAAAACTCCAAGCCCAACGCAAAAAGGAGAAAAATGACACCAAATTGTGCTACTGTTTCAACCTTTATGCATAAGTGATTAAACTATTAAAAATTCAGAATGAATCTTGAAACAACTGTTAAATGCAAAATCAAAATAAAAGTTATCAAAAAATCAGTGAAAACCAGAGATAACAACACAGTCTCCCTGACTATTGGGAGAAATGCTATATATTATTCCAGTGGAGCACTAATTAGCGGAACTTCAATCTTTACACTAATACTCACAAATGCATAGCAGCAAAACAGAATGGTCGTCCACCATTCAGAAGTAATAAATTGTTAATCTAATAGTTAGGGTTAAAAGTGACTTTCATTGAGTCTTAAGCTCAATTTGAATCTGAAAACCCATAATGTTCAATACATGCTACAACAGTCACTGAGCAGCAATAGTCATTTGCTAGATGCCCCAAAAGCCAAAACCAAAAGAAAATAAAATTTATGAGCAATTAAAAAGATAACAAGAAAAAGACAGAAATTTCTCAGAAATCATATAAGGCATGGTCAAATCCACAATTCCCACCTGGAAGACGAGGTCATATAGGCAAATGAGCACATACACAATTGACAAAAAGTACAAGTGACTGCCTAAAAAGGATTTCAAAGTAACATACTTGCACCATCTCGCTGACAACACTGAAACCCCCAGGTCCAACAACAGATCCTGCTAACAAATACCCTGTTATTACCTGCAACGTATATACAGGTGGAAGAAACTTCTTTCAGACATGAGGGAATAAGCCAAGTTCATATTATTGATGTCAAAGCTCAGCATAAATCATGCATATTACAAGAAAAAGATAACAAGAGAGTAAACTAATTCCATTCCTCAACATATCAACAGTAATCTCACCGGTTGACCAGCACAAGCAAAAGCAATGCCACCACAGGTTGCAGATACAATGACAACTACTAGATCTGATATTAATCTGCCAAACAGCAATTGCGATTTTGAATCAGCAAATACTCACCATCTATTATGGGTATATGCTGGACAAAGAGAAAGAACCTTATGTCTAACTGCAGGATGGGAAACTTTGACTTGGAATTGGACAGAGTGAATTCATTGTCCTAAGTATTCCATGAAAAAGTCAGAGTCCAAACATCCTGAACATGAATAGTGCCAGAAAGTTTTGACTAGAGGTATAGTGCATTAATCACCCAATACTGGAGAAGAAGCAAGATGCAAATATTAAGTAGAACATCAAAGAACAAAATATTTCATTTGGATTAGGATAAGGTACCTCCCGATCTATCAATCTTGGCATATCTTCAGCTCTGTTTTCAAAATCAAAGTTGAAAACATCATGCAACTGAAATGGTCTTCGAGAATAAGAGTCTAAAGATCCAGTAGCACAAGAATTTACACTTTTCTACAATGAAACCCAGTAAGCATTTCTGCCATCTAATATTAATAGTAATGGAGATTTTTTGGGGGTACATTAATCAAGTACGCTAGATACAGAAACATACTCTTCCTTCGTATCATTTTTCTTGGTCCTCACTCTTGCAACAGTCTCCAAAACTGCCTACAAAGTCAAAAGAACAATATATATATATATATACGCACACATATATATAAAAGCAAAAAAATAAGGAGGTCAAATAAACAAAAATAGAACAAAATTGAAGCATAGATGCCTTACAAGATTCCTTCTCTTACACCAAAATTCCAAATGATGAGCCATATGAGCATTAAATGCATTTATTAGGATTTAAAACCAAAAGTTAGCAGCACAGGGCCAGAATTATCACCATATTGTGCACCAACCTGCATTTGCCTTTTATACAGCAAGGAACCTCAAAACCTAAATGAGCTAGAAGACAATCTTTAATTGTTAATGTAATCTTTTTTTCACAGATGCCTCAAATTTCGGTCAAACGATCAAAAAGACAAGCATTGGAAAAATGTAATAGTATAGAATCTACTTCTGTAATTTCAATACATCTTTTACTGTTGTGCTTACCATATAACTGCAGAACTGGCAAAATTTGTGCTAATAATTATTAGCTTTGTATAATCAAAGAAAAAGGGCATTGCATCCCAGAGCTGTTAACTCAGTAGGAACAATTAAACAGAAGATTCATCCAGTACAACAATAAATTCCTATCACCAAAATTTTTTCTTTAAACATAAAATTTTAAGATAGACAAGGAAAACAAGGTCCTTCATTTACTTTATAAAAAAAACCCAATCAAACCAAAAACATTTTCTGTTGAAACTCTTTTCAAGAAACTCTGAGTGATGATATACTATATCAAATCCGGATGCAGCCTTATTTTCCAAATCCACTAGTCTTTTAAACCAAAATGGAGCACTACAAAACCTTACGGCATTTTGCTACTTTAAGTATCCTGGCTAATAGACAGGAGAGATTGGGTAACAAAGATATACCTTGCCACAAGTTTAAGCCCCCATTCTCGGTTGCATCACCTTTGTTTAAACTGATTATGAAGAAGTGATTATTGAAAATCTGTTAAACACTTTGTAAGCATTTTTTTTTTTTTTTGTTTAAAAGTTATGAAAAGCTAAAAGTAGTTGGCTAGCTTTTTAGAATCAGCTCAAAAGAAAACTAAACTCAGAAGTCAAAAGAAAACTCGGAACCTCAAAAGATTTTGTAGCTCAAACAAAAATTATAATTACTTGATTATAAGAAAGAGAAAAAATACTAAACACTTTGAAGAAGTGATTATGATTACCTGATTATGAAGAAGTGATTATTGAAAATCTGTTAAACACCTTGAAAGTTGTAATTACCTGATTATGAAGAAGTGATTATTGAAAATCTGTTAAACACTTTGAAAGCTTTTTTTTTTTTTTTTTTTGTTTAAAAGTTATGAAAAGCTAAAAGTAGTTGGCTAGCTTTAGAATCAGCTCAAAAGAAAACTAAACTCAGAAGTCAAAAGAAAACTCAGAACCTCAAAAGATTTTGTAGCTCAAAGAAAAATTATAATTACTTGATTATACGAAAGAGAAAAAATAAGTCCTCAATTCCATATTCTCAAGCAAAACCCCACAACAGAAAAAGGAAAATAATCTTCATGAAACAGCACATAATAAATCTCAAATCCCTAACAAAGTTTCAACTTTAATAATTCCATCTCCCAATCATAGATCCTACAAATTAACAATCAATCACTGCATGCACCGATTTTTATGAAATTCTTATACCAATAATTTTAGCTCAACAATTCACAAGAAATCGCACTACCCAACCATCAATGCATCTAATAAGTTGACTTAGTTATCAGAAAGACAACACTACCAACCTGTTTTTCCGCGACGCTATTGTTGAAGCTCCCGTGATCAATTTCTATACCACGATGAGAACAAAAAATAATAATAATAAGACAAAAGCCATAGAAATCTACACAATTTATTACGTACATTGCCTTAATCAAACATTACTTGTCAACAAAAAGCCATCTCTAGTCGAATTTAGCCAAAAATAGCATAACATAACAACTCAGGCAGTCAATTCCAGAAAAAAAAAAAACGAAAGAAGAAAAAACAGAAAACTGAATACCAAAACCCTACGAAATTCGCAATAAAAAAGTAATGTGAGTTCCGTTCCGTTAACTAACCATCGGATTGTTCATTAGTATCATTAAACTCCTTTTCCAAAGCTCTATTCATCATGTCAGCGAAGCTATCTTCCTTCGGCTTCGCCGGCGAGGAAGAGTTGGTTTGAATGCGCGTGGCATTGCCGACATTGTCTCTACGCCGCGAATTCGACGGCGGGTAGAGAGAAGCAGAGAACGAATAGAGAGAGAATTATGAGCTTCCGTTGATGCATTTTCTGAATTTTCCAGAGAGAAAATGAGGGTTTTGAATGAGGCAGAGGGGGCCTTGGTGATTTTGCTTTCCCGGATTGCGGGAACGGAGAGAGGGAAAAGTCAAGGGAGGGGATGTGGAGTGAAATTACGGAAAGGGCCTCGAGATACGGTCCTTGGAAATTGAGTCAGGTGAGGAGTGAAATGGAAGAAAAGGAATATTAGGCGCGAGTTTAAGAGAGTGGATGTGACGCGCTGATGGTGACAGACTGTCTAGGTGATGATGAGTGAATGGATGATCAGTTGGGGTACTGCTGATCAAATGCAGCCATAATAGGGGTTTGAATTTTAACCAGGAAAAATACAAAAAAGAGTTCGAATATTGAAATTGAATTTTCTCATATTATAATCCGTTTGGATTGCTTGTTTCCCAAAACAGCTAGAAGAGTGCTGGGAAAAAAAAAACTATTATAGTACTTTTGAGATTTACATGTACGTGAAACAAAATGTTAATTAGAGGATGAGTATGCTAGGAAAAAATTTTCAATTCATAAATTTATAAATTTTAGACATATTCACCTCCTTATCTTGAGTAAATTACTCTGTGATTTAGAAACTTAATCAATAGATTCACAATTAGAGTTTTTGAACTTTGCACTTGTGTATTTAAACCCCTTATCAACATATAAAGACTAAAATAAAAGAAAGAAAAAGCTTATTGAGAACATGTTCGTTGTATAAAATTACGCATATAAATATTTAATTATTTGTGAAATTAGTTATAATTTTTATGGTAATTTTAGTTAAAATACAAAAATAAATATTCTAGAAGAAAAGTAGGCTAGCTTCTAGGCGCACGTTAGCTAAAAATGCATAATTCATCTCAGGAGAACGCTTTGGATCATTGAATGTTATCAACGCTGAAACGAGAGAACTTGCCTTCTATGGGGTTGTAACTGATAAGGAACTCCTTCTAAATATAAGGGAAGTGGGTTAGAGCAGAATTTCCAGGAGAGAGGCTCAGTTTGTACATGGCTTTTTACTAAATAGAGGACCTAAGTCTGGAGGCGACTGAAATTTCGAAAACTTGCGCCAGTTTTAGTCGCTGGAAGGCCCAAGAACCATGTGCTGGACTTTTTTCAGAAAAGTTTGGATCAAACTATATACTCTCTATTCAGTGTCCAACCCCTGGATCCATCTTAATGAGAGGTGAAAGTGATTTGCATTTTTTTTTCTCAACCAATTTATAGTTTGTAACGCCTAAGACCCGATCAGTTGGTAAGAATTATTAACCAAGTAACTAGGGGTGTATTGATCCAAACCGATCTTGAGCATCTCACGGTTGAGCTTGGCTCAATTACTAAATCACCTTGCTTGAGCTCGTCGAGCTTTCAAATCTTGGGCTCGAGCTCGATTTGAGCCATGTTAGAGCTCAAGCTCGAGCTCAAATTTATTAGTATGTTTTATTAAATTTGGGGTCAATTTGTAAATTATAAAAACAATTTATAAGGGAGGAAAATGCAAAGAATAGAAACTTACATACATTATATATTTTTATTATATGCTTTAGATATTTGCATGCAAGTCCCTAAAGTATTTTTAATTTTCACAACAAGGCCCTCAATTGGAGTGGGTAGCGGACCACTGTTGGCCGCCGCCAGCTGCTAGAGGTCTGCCACTTACAGTTACCACTGGCGACTTTTTCACTCTCAAATCACAACATCGGACTCGTTTTTTTCGCATAGATTACAGATCCAAGTTTGGATTTGGACAAAAATAGCCCAAATCCCACAGATTTAAAGAAAAAATTGTGAATGGGCTGATATTCGTTCTAAGCCAAATCACCTCTGATTTGCACAATCTTTACACCAAAATGACCAGAATGATCCGTAGAGCAATATTACATAAACAATCGGTTGTAAACAAAGCCAAAAAGGCACAAATAAAAACTTCAAAACCCATCATTCTTTTCGATAAGTATACCAACAATCACCACCAACAGATAATAAAAATAACAAAAATCGTAGATGGGTGTGTGTCTCTTTGCGTGTGCGTGTGATATTGTGTATGGATTTGGCCTTTGATGGCCTGCAATCGTGGAGTTAAGAACCAGCAGAGAGAGCGGGAGAGGGAGAGGAGGGGAAGGGGGAGTGGGGAGAGAAACGGGTGAGAGTGATTTTATTTTTTTTTTCTATTTTTGTAATTTTGATTCTACATAAAAGGAATTTATCAAATTATCCTCCATTATTCAAAGGTAGATGATAGTAGAAAAGATGTAATTTGCCTAAAATATTTAAAACTTTTAAGTAATTTTACATATATAAAATAAAAATAATAATATAGATGTATTCAAATAGCTTGACAAGCACTTGAGCGAAAGACATAAAAGCTCAAAATCGGCTAGATAATGTATTCAAACTGATCGAGTTCGACTCGAGCTCGAGTCAAACCTTTGACTGAGTAGCTCGTGAGCCACTCACGAGCTACTCGGTTCGTTTACACCCCTACAGGTAACCATGGAATTTTTAACTCCACTCCTAAACTCTTATCTTTCCCCTTTCTCCTTTCTCTCCTTTTTCCATATAAATCCCCCCATGCTCTACTGCAGGCATGTGTTTGCTGTTAATAGCCCTGTATAGCATAAACGTTCTCCAGCCCAAGAATCTGGGCCTAAAGCCCACACCATTATCCATCAGCGAGCTTAAGTTTACTGCTACCATATTATATACTGCATACGCATCCCTAGAAGGGATTATTACCATTACTACAGTTTGACGTAGGGGATAAATGTGACTAATGATCCCTCTTATCCTTGATATTTTGAAGTACCTTTACTTCTTCTGGGCATTATCAGCTAAATGTCAATTTGTTTCCCGACTACCAGTTTACATTTAGATAGAAGTAAAGAAAATTCTTAACTACGTGTTTACCTTCTCGATCAAAACTTAAAGGAAAAAATATTAGCCAATAAAAATTCACTAATTTGTTTTGGCTGATAGCATAAGAGATCAGACCAGGACACATAGCAAACAATGAATAAAGACGGAAACGCAAGTACTTTGGGCCAGAATCCGCCCATTGGAAGGCTAATGCGTTGCTTTTTCGCTTGACACTGCCTGAAGGCATTTAGATCACTGATAGAAACACTGTTCCTGGATTTTCCAAAACTGATGACTTAAAACTCAAGAAACTTTCCATTAAAGTTTCTCAAAGACTTAGGAACATGTACTAAAGGCCTAGTTGACAGTTTAGTAGTATATAAACAAAAGAGAAAGTCACATGGCTGCATGAATATGGAAGAATCCTATCATGGATATTGATTGTCATAAATGTAGAAAGCAAATTTTGACGCATAAGAAAAAGATCAATTAATTGAAAGTCAAAGGCTAAAAACTTGAGCCAATCACATGGTCGGCAGTTAACTGCATTTGGACGAACTAAACATCATTGCTCTTTCCAATGCACCCTATAATTCTTCCCTTAATGGGGTATGGATCACCTGCAAGTAAGATTGCTTCAAATATAACTGTTTCCTTCAATATTATATGGAAGTTAAAGTCCAACCCCTTCACTCCATGCCTATATATACCGCACGAAGTCGCATATCTTAGCCATCCTGAGCAAGAAATAGCAGAGATGGAAATTCCTGTGATTGACTTCAAGAAGCTTGATGGTGAGAGCAGGAACAAAACAGTAGCTCTTCTCCACCAAGCTTGTGAGAAATGGGGCTTCTTTATGGTAACAAATTTTTTCATTTTTACTATATGAACACGTGAAATTCTTGTCCAAAATATAACATCCAAATTCTTGCAGATTGAGAACCATAACATTGACAAAGAATTGATGGCGAAAGTGAAGGCATTGGTGAATCAACACTACGAACAAAACATGAAGGATAGATTTTATAACTCAGGGGTAGTAAAGAGCCTAGAGGATAAGAAAATTACCAGAAACATTGACTGGGAAAGTGCCTTTTTCATCTGGCATCGACCAGAGTCCAACATCAACGAGATTGCGAATCTCTCAATGGACTTTCAGTAAGTCCTCATCACAACGTGCTTCCAGCTTTTAAAATCAATTATGAGGCTTTAAGATATACAGTTCTGACAACAGTATCTTGCAACCATCAGAACAGTTAAAAATTATTGAATGGCAAAACCAATAATAACTATGATGCTCAAAACTTCAGCTATGCGTGAAATTTTGCTAACAAATAAAACATACATGCAGGAAAACAATAGACGAGTACATCAATCAACTGATCAAGCTAGCTGAAATTCTCTCAGAACTCATGTCTGAGAATCTTGGGTTAGAGAAAGATTTCATAAAGCAAGCATTTTCAGGAAGCAAAGGTCCCTCTGTGGGAACTAAAATTGCAATATACCCTCATTGTCCACGCCCTGAGCTGGTAAGGGGGCTCCGAGAGCACACAGATGCTGGGGGCATCATTCTTTTGCTCCAAGATGATGAAGTCCCTGGTCTAGAATTCTTCAAAGATGGAGAATGGGTGAAGATCCCACCGTCAAAGAACAACAGAATCTTTGTTAACACAGGTGACCAACTGGAAGTGCTGAGTAATGGAGTATACAAGAGTACTTTGCATCGTGTCATAACTGACAAGATTGGAAGCAGACTCTCCATTGCTACATTCTACAACCCTGCTGATGATGCCATAATTTCACCCTCATCCAATCTCTTATACCCTGAAGGTTTCTCCTTTCAGGATTATCTGAAACTTTATGCTGAAACTAAGTTCACTGACAAGGCTCCCAGATTCGAGTCCATGAAGAAATTGACAAATGGTCCACAAGATTTTCTCATGTAATAGAACTAATTACCCATCCTGTTTTATTTCCTTGCAAGAAGTTGCTTGTGTTTTCTATTCAGAGTTGCAATAAGCCGTTTGAGGTCAAGGTTCAAGAGAAGCCACTGTGTATAGCTTCCTGTACTTTGGCCAAAGATGGTGAAAGTTTAAGCCTTTTAAATAAATTAAGATTTCTAATGCGGAGTCCTAGTAACATTCAATCTATGATTCCAGCATAGACGGTGATCTAATCTCATTAACTTAATAGAACTTAATTTTTGCATTTGCTTTGAACAAGTGATTGTAAGCTGAGTGGTCTAGTGAGATGTCATGTACATGTGAAAACTCAAAAATTGATTCATAATTTTTGCATTTGCTTTGAACAAGTGATTGTAAGCTGAGTGGTCTAGTGAGATGTCATATACATGTGAAAACTCAAAAATTGATTCACCACCAAGATCATAGACAAATCTTTTGATCCTAATAATTTGTGCTTTAAGTTTTGCATTTTGGCAGATGATTCATGTTTTCCCAACTAATCAAACCAGCAAACAATTAAATTTAGGATTTCCTATGTTTATAAAAAATATTGAAGCTGCAAATCATGACATTAAGGGAAAAAGTTGTTCGATTATCCAGAATAGTTAATTGTTGAAAATTCTATCCGTGCTCTTAATAAGCAATAAATAATTGGCGGGTATCGCCATAAGTTTTTTACCATTCCTATCATACGTATCAGAACACCTTCATTCTGCTCAAAATCGAGAACCTTTTCTCAGTATTTTGATTTGTTTAATTTTTAACAGAATCTAAATCACCAAGACAACTGTCGTCTAAACAATGAGAACACTGCTTTTTTTTTTTTTTAACAGTCAATTTGGTATGAACATGAACATAACATCATCATTACCTTCAAAATCCAATGAAGATATCTCCTATGCTTCATAAAAAGAATTAACTCTGCCTAAATAAATGACAGAATGTATAAACAAGCAGCATCCAGAACATAATCCTATCTGATTGACTAAAAATCTGGCAATACAGAAAGATGATTATCTATTTGCATTTACAAGCTAAGCAAATTAGATATTATAGATTTGGTCGTTAGTGTAATGGTATGCTCGACAGCCTCAGTTATTAATAGCATATGATATGATACCTCGAGAGGAGCACAATTGTTGACAAAGCACCCAAAAAAAAAAAAAAAAAAAGTTGCCTCACTTCAGAGAATTCGGAAATCTGTTTGTGAACTTGCAAACCTTTAGAACAAGTTGCTCCACAGCATCTTGGGTCAAACGAACACTTTGATCAAAACATTACGCAACAAGCAGAATAATGATTCTGCTCGGACCAGTTCATTGGCAACCAGTCACCTTGGGCAGGGAAGGCAGATGAAAGTCCTTGCATCCTTGCATAGAATTTAACTATCCTTGTAATAACATCGCAAACGGGATTATTGACTCCATCTACTTTTAGAATCAATACAAACAACAAGCCATATTCAGCAGCCCTCGGATGGACCTTGCACTATCATATGGGGGCACTGATTAACACACGAGACACAGGCTCTGTCAGAGATAACATCTCGGAAGAACTATAGAGCAAAGAACATGACTTGGCCAAGTAAGAACATGACTTGGCCATGGTCTGGCTGGCCCAACGAAAGCATCATTGTAATTTAGTTGAAAGTGAAGCTCAATCCAACTTGCATGAAAACAGAGTATTAAATATATGTTGATGGATTCTTGGGTTCAATCAAAAGTGGACTTCAACATGTGAATGGTCTGCTTCTCCTGCGGTACCCCACACGCAAATTTGTCTTAATACTAAGTCCAATGGGCCCATCTTGGCATAAAGCTGTGGAGCCCTGAATATATGTATAGAATCCAGTTTCTACTAGGGAGCAGTTAGCATTTACAAGGAAAATTCATGCACAGAACTGTTTAAATAGGATAAGATATCATTGACAATTTAAAAAAAAAGGTTTAACTAGTGTATATCAAAACTTTGTGTTTTCAAAGAAAATGCAAACACTAAAGACCTTATAGGAGTTATTTTTTAACGCGTTTTTAAAAAAAATATTAATATAACAGATTTGAGGGTATCTTGAATAATTAGAAGTAAGTGTTAGGTGGTTTTTTGAAATCACTTTTATTTTCTTTTCAAAAGTTCGTCAAGATTTTCAAAACAAATTGGTGTCCATATTTCATACAAGTGCATTTCACATCTGCTCAAAGACCTTTTAGACTCCCACTTGTGTCAGGTACCCTTTGGTGTAAGGTGGCGGAAAAGTGGAAGAGTTAGCAACGACGTCGGAAGGATTTGTAAGCAATTGGATGAACGAAAATGTGGAGATGGGGGAGAACAGTTGACAAAGGGCAAAAAAAAGCGTCGCAGCTATCGAGATGCTTCAGTTTCAGGACAAGGGGATTCAACAAAACATCGAATAGGGCAAGCCACCGCTCCATTAATTCTTGCAGTCGAAACTAGAAACAGAGCAGGAGCTGTTGCAGAAAAAAAAGCGCGGCAAGAATTAGATGCTTAGCTGCTTAAATATATATATATTTTTTTAATGTAAGTAAAAGTCTTAAAATGCCGTTTTAGTCCCCTTTCTCTTGGCTTATCCCCATTTAGTCGTAAACTTTTTTTTATTGTTGCATGACATTTAAGAAGACCAATCCCCTTGAGGACCCATATTGACTATTATAAGGTCTTTTTGGTACGGTCAAAAGTCTTTTTGGGAATTGATTCTTCGTGGATGGTTGAAAGTAAAGAAGTTCATTAAAATTTAAAACGTATAAAATAAAGACTTAAAATGACATAACAATAATTAATATTGACATAACAGACTTAAGTGAATTGATTAAATAACAGAATTTAAAGAAAAAACTTTATTAATGATACAAGACCACACATATTGATCAATAAATTGTTATTTATTTGTTATGTAGTATAATAAAAAAAGTTTTTATACTAGATAATTACACCACTTATCCACTTATTAACAATACTCCAATAACATCACAATTCATGATTTGACAGTGTGATCCTTACCCTACGCATGAGTGGGTAAGTATTAGGTACACTATACATGTTACACGAATTAGTCACATATTATTAAATAATATAAAATATAATAAATAATACTTTTTAATAATAAGGGATTAATTTTAATGTAAAAATACTACGTAGTGCATTTTAATACTTTTTCCCCACCCACTAGCTCATCACCTCAATATTCCATTCCCAGCTTCTAAAGCCTTTCCCAGTACTTAAAGCTTCTTCATCGAACGTCCAACTCAAAAATAAAACTTCTCTCAACCGATCAGCTAGCTTAAACTCGTTCCTCATGGCAGTGAAGCAACAACATCACAGCATTTCTCAACTTCCTAGTATTCATGTGCTCTATTCCCATCATAGCCTCAGGAGTATGGCTGGCTTCAAAACCAGACAACGAGTGCATCCGCTGGCTCCGCTGGCCGGTTGTCTTCTTGGGAATAGCTGTCCTCTTGGTTTCTTTAGCCGGTTTCATCGGTGCCTACGGGAAAAAAGAAGGTCTTCTTGGTCTTTACCTAGTCTGCATGGCCATCCTCATAGTACTCCTCCTAGTCTTCCTCATACTAGCGTTTACTGTCTCCCGCCCCAGCGGCGAGTATTCTGTGCCCGGAAGGGCATATAAGGAATATAGGCTTGACGGGTTCTCTTCTTGGCTGAGGAATCATATTACCAGCTCTGATAACTGGGGGAATATAAGGATGTGTTTGGCTGATTCCGGGATTTGTCCTAAGCTTACCCGGGAGTATATGACTGCTGATCAGTTCTTTAGTGCCCATCTCTCCCCTGTTCAGGTAGGCTCTTTACTTCTTCAGCCAAAAGAGTTTTTCCTTTTTCTTTTGTGTGTGTGTGTGTGTGTTAAATTTAGCCAAGAGAATCTTTTTTTTTTTTCCCTGTTGAAATAGCAATTTTTTTTGGTATTTAGATAGGCAGTGAAATTACAAAATAAGATTTTTTTAATGTATTGTATTTTCTTTTTTTAAGTTTGTGTGCAAGCGATAAAAAAGTTGTAGGAAATGAATTTTTTGGAGAAAATTTTGCAGTCCAAACATTGATATTTTTATTTTTATTTTTCTTGTTTTGTGATTCTAGGCGATTACTTTTTTCCCCCATTTTCTGTTTTTAGATTTCCTAAAAAATGAGTTATTAATTTTAAATTGAAGCATAAATTTCAAATTTTTTCAAAGCATTACCAAAAGTCAAAGAGGGAATAATGTTCCATCTTTTCATAAGGTACTTTACATTACTGGAGGAATAGTAGTGTGCTATGGTTTGCCCAGCTGTGTAGTGGACAAGATAACATGGGCGGCATATTTATCCGTGACCGTGAGATATCTCTAGAAAAATTATTCTTCTACTCTACCATTTATATATCTCAATTGCACACATATTATTTAAGAAAAAAGGAAAATTTGTTGGACCCACCAAGAAAATTTGCTGTGAAATTACAGTCAACGTGTCCAGATTTTTCATGACATAGTCAAAAGCTATTTATCACGTTACTTATACAAAGGTCAAAGCTGCAATTATAATTATGCTTGGACAAGCAACATCAAGATTTTGTGCACACTTCTGATTGATCCACCTTGGAATCCAGAAGATTTTAAGTTCCACATAATCAACTTTGAAATTAATGCATCTTTGACAAAATAATAAGTAAGTAAATTTGTTTGCGATATTATTAAGGATATACTTGAGTGGTTAAAAGCGTTTATCTTGGTTCGACGCCTACCTTTGTCAGTAACAAATTGATGGTGGCATTTTCACCTTTGTGCACCTATTTGCTTTATTAACACAGTAAAAAGGGTAATCTTTTCCTAGGAAAATGTACAAGTTCATGGGAATCCAATGTTCTTCCCAACTCCAAGTACCGTTATATTGAAACACAGAAAAGGTTGCAACATGTTTCTACTTTGTCAGAGCAGGAATTATTACACAATCAATCAGGAGATTTGAGACCCCTTATTGTCTCCGTCAGTAAAGATTAATGGAGACCCGAAAGATTGCCATTCTCTATCGAATAATGTTTTATTGTGTCGTAATCATGTGGGACGGTGATACTAATATTTTGAAGACCTTTTCATGTCTTGTGTGTGTGTTTTTGTCTATAAATGTGTTGGAGTCATATATTTTTGAAATAGTAAATTTTTTGTTCGAGAAAGTGATAGATTATCAAAGATTTTTACTAGCTCTTAAAAAAAAAAGAAGAAAAGTTTCGACTCGTTACCTAATAGAGAAGACTTAGGCTTGGTAAACCGAATTCTGCGTCACTACAAATACAGCCTTTTTCCATTTGATCTTGTCGGTGTGCAAACTCATAGTTTCTTGCATCTATTCTCTTGTTTCGTAATGCAGTCAGGGTGCTGTAAGCCTCCAACTTTTTGTGAATACCAATTTGTGAGCCCGATCATGTGGATTAACCCAGCGAACCCAGTTGCAAATGCTGATTGCTCCATCTGGAATAATGACCCAAGCCAACTTTGCTATAATTGTGATTCTTGCAAAGCTGGATTGTTGGGGAATCTACGAAATGAATGGAGGAAAGCTAATATCATTCTCATAATTACTGTTGTTATTTTAATATGCATATACGTTGTAGCTTGCAGTGCTTATAGGAATGCTCAAACTGAACAACTATTTGGCCGATCCAAATAGGGTAGGGTATAGAAAAATATAGCCATATGGTTATTAAATTAACCATGTTCTCCACCTTTTGGTACTAATAATGGATTTCGTCTCTGTAACTTTGGTTCATTGCTTGGTTATTGCAGCTTTCTTTATGACTTGATTACAAGCCCAGTTGGCGGGTTGAATTTTGATTGCTTTTGTTCTTAAATTTTTCCTCGGCATATGGAAAAGCATGATATTGAGGAGCTAAATTTCATTTTGACCCCCTGGAAACTAACCAAAATCTCCAAATGAGCCTTAAACAGGATTTAAAATTCCAATTTAGCCCTCCAAACTAGAATTTGTTTCAATTTGTCCTCCTCCTCTCCCCTTTTCCTAATAAGGCTATTGGTTCCTCTCCCCTTCTACCAATAGAGCTATTGGTTCCAATTTCAATTACTTTTACGTACAAATCGTGATATTTATATCGGTGCACTTTTCCAATAGAGCTATTAGTTTTAATGTAGATTACTTTTGATGTACAAATTGTGACATTTATACTTTTGGCACGTTTTTACAAGGATGTGAAAATTTTGGGAAAAATTATATCACCAACAAACCCCTAGCGAACTTGATAGTTAGCGTTAACGTTTAGTACGATTTATTTTGTAGGAACGACAGGTTAATTCATTTGTTAGTAAAAGGAACCTTTAGTATTTAGCAATTCTAATTGTTACATAGTAATTGCAATTATCTGGAAAAAATACCGATCTAATAGTCACTATTGCTCTTGTTTCACATGAAGTTACATCGACTACAATCTACTACATAATTTTAAATGCTCCACCGATGTTTAAGTTGAACTCCAAATAACTACATTCGAACTTTGATCAAATTAGTCTGATTTAACTCGATTAAATTGCCAACGTAGTGCCAAAGGAACTTTTTGGAAAAAAAAAAAAAAAGCAATCAATTTCTAAATACAAACAATTGTTAACAACGTTTGACGTACATAAATTGCCTGTGGATACTTTCCACAAAAGAAACTAAGACACATATATATCTTCTCACCATTTGCACAATCAAAATGTGATCCCTATAATATCTTAGAACAGAATTAGTCTAAAGCTCATTCATTGCAGAAAAAGGATGAGCTGAATCGATAATTACATTTTCATATGTCAGATATAGCCATTCTGGAGCATTCTGGCAATAGTCATCTCTTCTAATGACTTTGGCGTTCAAGCTGTAGCTAGCTTTCTTGAGGACACAACATACATAGGGTCTGAACGTCCAGGGTTTGGAGATATATCTACAGCCTAAATCAAAATTAGACAAAATGGTAACAACTTAAGAGCAGAAGAGTTATGGAAACGATAATCTTACCAACGATCTTTATTTCAAAGAAAAATGGGAAAAGAGGCATAGAAATGGAGATTATGGAATTTTATAACTTAATTGGGTAGCAAAGAAAATTCTGTGAATGCATGATACTAAATATCCTGTCTCCAATTAAGTTATGATTATTAGTCTCTTATTAGCTAGTTTGTCTACAAGCTAAAATGGTGAAATCACTTCTTGCTTGTGCTAAAAGAAACTTCAAGGCAGGCTAAAAGGTTTTGGAAGTGTTGAATTTAGTACCTGAGGGGGTTCAAACCCTCCAGCATAATGGAAGTAGGATCCGACAATCATTACATGATCAGCATCTCCAGTTGATGTCCATATGGAGATTGCTTTTGTCCAAAAACAGCGATTTGAAAAGCTGGTATACAAGCGCAGTCCAAGGAATTAAGATCCATGCAGCAGAACACAGTCAAAACAGAGGCAATTATCAGATTATATCTGATAAAATAGTTCAATTTTAGTGAGGAAACATGATCTCACAACTAGGATCTAATACTTCAATGATTGCCATGCCTAGACAGTCAAAAGTGAATACATCAAAATCTAGTAGTAATTAACGTACACTTAATGGAGCAATTCTCACCTCATTATAGCAAGTCCACCAGGCTTAAGGATGCGGGACATCTCCTTGAAAACCTCAAGAGGCTTGGTGAGGTAGTCAACACTAACCTGAAAGATATATCATAAAAAAGCTCCATCAAAAGAAAGGAAAAAAAAAAAAGGCAATTAATTTGTGTCAGTAAACCTCATAGTCTCGTACAACCATGAAAATAAATTCACAGGGAATTAAAATTCTATTGGTTGAGATGTTCATTGCATATGTGCTTGGTTCATTATTATAGGTATTACACAAGTTTAGCCATGTGAGAAGTCATGTATGAGAGAAAAAAAGGCAAGGCCCCCAAGAGACACACATGCTAGCGCGCACGCGTGCGCACAGACAGAGAGCTCCTAAAGCATCAAAACAGTAAACTGATGGTTGCAACTTAAATTCGCTTAGTATGCAATTGATTTCAGTTGATCATTATAAACAGAAAAATGAGAAGTTTATCTCGATTTCTTGTCTCAGAAATTCAGTATAAAGGCAAAAAAACTAGAGCAGCCAAAAGTTGAATGTCCATAATCAAGGTTGTAACCTGCTAATTAGAAGGAGAATAGACACATAAATGATGCAACAGGGAACCTGCATAAATGTTTGATCAAACACAACTTAAAGCGAGTAGTTGTCAGTGATGGCCAATATAAAGTACATAGAACATGGAAAAAGTACGTACCACGTTTGTGATAACATCAAATGTATTGTCTTCAAATGGATGTTTTGGGTTAACATTCAAGTCTTGCACAATATACTCTGTCAGAACCTACAGTGAAATCAAGTCAAAATGGAGACTTCTCCCTTTCATCAGAGTGTACCACGATATTTAAAGTCACATATGCCAGTGACGAGAAAATTCAAGGTAACTGAATTTTCATGTCATATCTCTTGTAAGACGATATTTAAATTACATGTATCAATGGTGAGAAAATTCAAGGTAACTGAATTTTGCACAATATGTCATATGTCATGTCTCTCTCTGAAAGTAATACCACAATTGGACAAAATTCCTCTCTATCTCCTCTCAAGAAGAAGCTAAAAATAAGACAAATATGCTTGAAAGGAAGGTAAAGTCATATTTAGCATCTTTCTATCTAGTAGACCATCCCTTTGAACATAGTGAACAACTGGGCCAAACAGAAGAATAATGAACTCACAGGATTCCGCTTTAGCTCTTCATCATTCATACCCATCCCTACAATGCGTTCTTGTTTATACCCTTTAGGGTAATGGCTGACCTAGATAAGATATGAACATCAGAGTTATGATGCAATCAAGCTCAACAAAATTTGTGAAGGATGGTAAGACTTGTCTCACCCAGCTGCTACACATGTCAAGGACAGCTACTCCAGGAGTGTTACTAGGCGGCAAAACTTCCGAGTAGTATCTAGTCAGTGCAGCAATGGCTGGGTCATCTATATGTGTCACAAAGCGTGGCGTTTCATAGAAATATGAATCTGATGACCTGAAATTTGCAATTTAATTCAAATGTACGAGAAAAAACATTGCACAAGACATGCAGTATACACTATCATTCTGAACTGACACCTTACATAAGTTTAATCAGGGTGTATAGCTGCTAGAGATTGAAATGCTTTCACTTAACATCTGAGTTCAAGCTTAAACCTCAAATAGAAAGGGTATGCAGACAAACAGGATTTTTGGCTTTGTTGTCCAGTTTATGAAGATGAAAATGGTTGTAGTCAGACCAGAAAACCTAAGTTCATTTTCAAGCTTTTCTTTCCTTCAAAAATCTACTAAAAAATGCCCATGATTTTAATGTTCCCTGAATATCCTTTCCTGTACTCAAACATAATTTTTCTATAACCATTTTTTTTAATAAGAATTTTTCGGTCATTTCTTCAAATGCTGTAGATAAAATGGCATTGAGCTCTGTTCCTTGTTTATGCTACTTTTACAACACAGACCTCTCCAAAAATAGCATCAAAAAGACGCAACTCAACACAACCTCTTCCCATCCGATTCTTCCCAAGGAAAGGGAAGAAATATAGAGCTATTGCATATTACAGTAAAATCTGAGATTAAAACTTACTTTTTATATTTAACATAAATTTATTTCGCGCTGTTCTTGAAGCAAAAAAGATTTATCCTTTACCCTTGCTGTCATCAATACATCGATTCTATTTTACTCTGTCTATCAGTCTGCAAAGAAAAATAGTAACCCAGTTCCCCAACAGGCCAACAAGACCAACTCCTCAAGTTTGCAACATATTATTGTGTGTCATGCTCCTTTCCCCCCATTTTCAGATTATTTGTTTGTCTTGTAAAGTAACTTAAACAAAGAATCATATAATTGCAGAAACAAAGTAAAAGGCTTTTTTCCCCCTATTAATAATTTGAAAAAAAAGAAGAAGAAGCTATCAATATTGTTGAAAACAGTGTGAAACTTCTTAGTACATAATAGAAACATGAACTATCAATATGTTAATTAAAAGCTAACATCAAGTTAACTGGTGAATGTCTTATTTTTGAAATAATTGATTGAATCTGATGAATTCAGAAAGCCAATTTTCATGTTCAATCACATTATTCAATGTTCTTCATTTTTAAGTAGATTATCTCTCTTAGCTATTCATATACAATAGAAATTAGACAAATATGTTCTTTCACTTCTGTGCAAGGATCGAAATTCCATTTAAAAGCAGCAATAATTTAGTTTGGTGATATTGAAGTACAGAAAACATGTCAATTGACTGTTGCAAATCCTCATCCTGTTACCACAACATGATTATGGAATTATAAATTATAGTTCTACCACAGAAATTGATTGGTCGATAGGTAGTCAATTACTTCAGCCTTTACCATTCATGTAAAAATTTCATTTGAGCAGAGAATTAACTATAACACCATATACTGAAAGCAAATAAAAAAAGGTTCCAGGAGATTTACTCATCAAAACGCTGGAATTCCTCTTCTTTAAAGGGAAATTGCTCTGGCCAATCCACATTTTTCAGTACCTTAATGTTGAAAGCAGTGAGAGAAACAGTAAGGATCAAAAAGAAAAATGATTTGAATTGAGCAATCGGCAGAAAGAAACATAAAATTTTGGAAAACTAGAGGTACATTTCATTCCAATCTATGGTCTAACATCATAAGCACAAGACTTAGCAGGATGTGTGTGTGTGGATTTGTAGACGGTTCTACATATAAATCCTTTACAGCTATGAATGCCTTTGATTTCTACTTTCTCTACACTTTCCGATAGTTGCCAGAAAGGTGTCTTCATGGATATGGTTTCTTTTTCTTTCTGAGTATGTTGTTTTGACGAGACTGCAACAGCTGAATGGAAGAAAATATGACAGAAATGGGTATACACACAACACATCGAAATCTTTTCTGTGTGAACACTGAAAGAGAACTGATTGAGGGAATATATATCTTAAATCGAAACTACTACAACAGAAAGCTTCTACGCATCCTTGAATGAAACAAGAGACAAGAGACCGCAATTAAGAATTTGTTTAGGTATATTATTTGAAAAGATTTCCTGAATGCTGGATATGCTGATGGAAATCCTATCTCCAGTGAAGAAGCAATAGAAAATCTACAGCACAGAGTGTAAGTATACCCATTTCTGGACCAGAGGAATGCTTAAGAGTTTCACTCAAGCTACAAGTCAGAAGACAACTAACAAAATTTCTTAAACCCAACTCAAGATAGTTTGACCTCGCACAAAATTTAATTTTTCTGAGCTAAATTTTCTCATAGTCAAAACAAGGCAAGCAATTGCAAATTTGTTGTAAATAAATTTATTAAGGAATGAATTTCTAAAAACCAAGCCAACCAAAGACAACCATGAAACACAATTTGAAACACCAAAAAAGAAGAAACTTTCCCAAATTCAAGGCGAACCCTTTTGCCCCAAAGTTCATGAGAACCTCCACAATCAAATTCTTGAAACAAAAAATGGCTAAACGGCAAACACTTCAATCAATAAATAAGCATAATTTAACATTCAAAATGCAATCCTTCTCCAAGAAATAAAAGCCAAGAAAAGATTGACAACAATAAGAATATTTACCTCCTCAATAACACCCTTTTGCCTAGCAGAAGCTAAGAAAGCCTTGTTACCAAGATTACCAGTTAAACTCATCATCCCTTGTGACCAAAATGACACTCCTAATCCCAACACTATCCTCCTATTCAATCTATTACCACTACTATAGCTAATATTTCTTCTCCTAACAATTCCCACGAGTAGAGGAACACAACTGGTTTGACAAAAGCAACTGACTGAAATACTAGTACTGGTAGGAGCTAATGGTACCAAATTTGGCAGCCTATGTTGTACCAATTTGATGCCAAAACCATTAGCCATTTTATCTTTTCCTTTCCCACTCTAGCTAATTAGCTGCTAATATATCGTAATGGGCTTAAGTTTGTTTCAAGATCATGATGAATTAATGGGCCTGTTTTGGTGTTTTAGCTTCGTTGAAGAATTGACTGTATACTGGGTTAGTGATGATGGTTTGCTTTACGTGGCTATGTTATGTCTGAGTGGTCCATATTTATTTTTTTCGGTTTCTTTTATTTCATCGTTTTTGCATGAAGACTTGGATAGTACTTGCAGAGGTGTGAGGTTCGAATTTCTCCCAAGATTATGTGTTAAAGAAAAAAAAAAAAAGAGAAAGAAAGTTGCATCAAATTTATTTTCTAGTATTAGTTTTAAGGCATTGATAGTTTGGTTTGTAAAATGTATCCCTTCAAAAGGAAACAGAATTTCTATTTCATGTTCATCAATCGAGTGAAGGAATCTTGAATATGTCTTTAATTTTTCCACCTTGCTAAATGATTAATCTTTAATCATCATTGATCCCTTTCCCAGTTTCCCAATCAGATAAATGCAAATCACTTCCAATTTTTACATGATTATGATGACTTCAATATATTATGTCCCATTTTATGCCTTTTTTTTTAAAGAGACATTTTGTGCTTTAGGAGAAGTGCAAGACACCACGTAGCACCAAAAATTTTTAAGTCAAAATAGTGCTTATACGCATAGACTAAATTGTAGTGCATGATCAGAAATGAATATTTCTTATGTCCAAATTTAATCATCAACTATTGCTGTTAGTGTCCATCTTAGTCGGCCCTTTCAACACTTTCTTTCTCTAATGATATTGAATTTGATGTAAAACTCACTATCTGAAAACAGTTTTTTTTAACAAGTTTCTCATGTGCTTTTCTTTTTTCTTACGTACCATCCAGAAGAAGAAAATTACTTTCGTGCTATGATTCATGCTGTGCAAGTAGCCTCAAGATGCAATTATACAAGGAACCAATACTGTTATAGAGAATAAACGTGGACGTGGATTCACATGCATATTGCATTTTGTAGTTGGTGCAAGCTTGCAAGCATTTTATCATATGGTAGCTGCTAGCTGGCTTTTCAATATCCAATCAGAGATCGCATTTCACTATCATAGACTCTCCCTAGTTTAGCTAGAATTAGGTAGATTTTTGTTTTCATGTGTTATGCAAGGGTTCCTTACGTCTTGCTGCCGTATAATATGTAGTTTAGTTAGAGTTTCATATTTTGTTTGTGTGTGTGTGTATATATATATATATATATATATATATATATATATAGATAGATAGATAGATAGATAGATAGATAGATAGATCGATAGAGAGAGAGAGAGAGTATCATACCTGCTTTTCTAGCTGAAAATATGAAATTATTTACTTTTTTTTTTGTTAAACTTATACTATATTACAATTGCGAGAAGGAGAATAATATTTGATGGGATTTGAACTTCACCTCTAGAGTGAAATCTTAAAGTTCTAACTACTCGACCCTCTATTGATTCTCGATTGTTTATGTTAGTTGCTCAAGTTTTACACCTCTTCATCCCACAAAGAAAAGTTCAACACACAGAAATTTTGCGGGTGGAGCCCTTTCAACTTTATGTACTGCAGCCTCTTGTGGATCTTATAGCATCTTACCCAAGTTGATACCAAAGAGGATTCTTGTTCTTTCTTTTTGACTATAAGCATTATGGCATTTATGCCGGATCATATCTACAACTTTGTTCCGTCACGTTTTATACCTATTTGGATTGAAACCCATGGCGTGAGCATTTATCGAATTGGATGGATATTTTGCCAAATTATCAAGTTCAAGTGCATGCATGTTGATTAAAGTATACACACAAAACAAACAAATTGGACCAAAAGATAAATCTTTATCCACATGAACATCATGCGAGCCAAGTGTGAGATATATTTATGTTTTTCTTTTGTAACGTAAAGAGAAGGGAAACCTTTTAGGATCAAACTCGCAGATCTGGACAGAATAATCACATCCATGGTCTGATTGGACCTAGTGACAGCTGTACTACAATTGCTGCATGAAATATATGGGCTTGACGAAATGACGCTTGAGTCGCTAGCTTGACATCAATGGATGAAATGGATGCTATTGTTGTTTATATCCTCACACATCCTTCCTGTCCTTGAGAGAACTTAAAAATAAATTGCTGCAATTAAAACCCGAACCGTAAGCAAGAGAGCGCCGAGTCTCAGTCCAATTCGATTCAATCGATCGGTTCACTGATTTGTTATAATTTTCTTTTTATTTTTGTTCTAAAAAATCAGATCAAACTTATAACCGATTCGCGGTTCAATTAGTGGAACCAACAGGTCGATTTGGTCCGAATTTTAGAACACTACTTCATAGAGCTACAATGTGCAATTACGTTTTGTTTTGTTTAAGACATAATAATATGCTGACTTTTCATTATTAATTTTTTTGGAAAATTTTAGTAGGTAAATAATAAATTTTAATAAAAACATACCTTTTTTTAATTTAACTATTTCTTTAATATTTTTTAAGCCAGCACAACATTTTTCTACAATAAAATTCAATTAGTTTGTTCTGTTACGTAAGTTTTGCGTGCCTAAAGTTGTATCACTCGCTTAAATGTGTGATTTAATTATTGAGAAAAGACTGGTTGATTCCTAAGTTTGGTTGCATTGATGTAAAGTAACAAAGTTTTTTTTGTTCTTTCTTTCTTTTTTTTCGGTGAATATGTAAAGTAACAAAGCTGACTTCATATTCGTATCATTTAGTTATCCGAACATGTAACCAAGTTCCATTTGTCCAATGTGCAAGAAAGCTCCAGGTCCTTTAGTTCATGGGGTCTCCTTTCTAATGATATTTTGTTTGTATCCTGCAAGCTTTGATGTGAGTTGTTTAGATGCTATACGTTTACTTTGTTTTCTTGGTTGCTGTCACATTTTGCCAAAATTGTACTTTTCAATTGCTAATAATGGAGCTCAAGTACTACTGATGCATATCAAATTTACAACTTTTTTTATATATCTTGACACCACAACAAAATTAGTCTAAAACGTAATTTGCATTAATTCTCTACCAAAGTGAACTAATAAAGTATGCAATAGTTATCCAGTCACTTGCTACAAAAATGTCACCCCTTACTTATTCTGATGTAGAATGATTCCTAAATTGTGTATTTCCATTCTTTTAGATTCTATGGCCCTGTATCACTACTCAAAGCCTCTTGAGTCATGAACAGAGTTATAAACGAACTGAGTTAATTGTGAATATAACTCGGTTCGTCTCATGAAAGTTTAAGTTCAATTTATTCGTATAATTAAACGAGTCAAATTCGGACACAAATTTTGACTTGTTTAATAAACGAGCATAATTTTGAACATGAGATACTCAACTCGGCTCGTCTCAACTCGACTCGAATAATATTGTTACACTTATTTAAACCGAGCTATTCACGAACAAAATTCAATTCAGTTTGTGAAAGTTTGAGTTTGGCTCATTCATATAGTTAAACGAGCGAAGTCCGAATATAAATAAACGAGCGAGTTCAAATTCGAGTCGAGAATACTCAATTCGGCTTGTTTACAATCACGAACATTTTAAGGAATCAATTTATATCAAGTTAAATAATGTAATATACGAACTTACATACAAAAATTGCAATTTGCACAAATTACGAGAACTTTCCACGCAAGTATCAATAGCCACTCATACTATTGATTGTACAACTCGTTAACATGCTGGATCCATGCTAACTCTCCCACAAAAACTAAAAAAGGTGGGGGAGAAAAAACAAAATAAAACTAAGAGCTCACATAAGACACTATAAATACCGCTTATCCCCACCATTTCCCTTCCCCATCACCTTCTCTTTCATTCTAAAATTACAAAGCTCCAAACTCATCTATGCTCTTCAATTTCAGGATCTTCTTCTTCTCTCGAATGCTGTTTATATGATTACTGCATTAGAAGCAGATATAAACGATCATCGTTCATCCATTTCATCCCATTTCTCATCCCACGTCTCCTCGTCAATAGAAAACTTGTAAGTACACGTATATCCTCACACTTTCACTCCTTTTTCTCACTCACGCTTGCCAGAAAAACACCCATCGACTGCTCCCCAGAAAAATTAACACGACAAAACAAAACAAAACAAAACAAAATCCAAAAACAAAAAAAAAGAAAGAAAAAGGAGAACCGTACGATCAACCAAATGGATCGGGCCAAATTTGTAATACCAGCCAATGAGGCTCAAGCTATGGCCCAATCGTTAGGCCTCCCCTCCGTTCTCCACCTTCTTCCCGCCTTGGTTCAACCAGCCCAGTCCCTTGCTCGTGTGCCCATCTCCAACTACCCGGTCGGAGCCGTCGGCCTCGGCGCCGACGGCCGTATTTTTATAGGCGTCAACCTCGAGTTCCCTGGTCTCCCCTTAAACCAATCTGTACACTCCGAGCAGTTCCTCGTCAACAACCTCACCGTCCATGGCTGTCCGGGCCTTGTTGCTCTCGCCGTCTCCGCCGCCCCATGTGGGCACTGCCGCCAGTTCTTCCAAGAACTCCGGGAATCTTCCTCCCTCCAAATCCTCATCACCTCCGAACACCCACCGATCAACCTGGATCAAAACCATGAAAACTCTCTCCCTTTTAAGCCTTTATCAGAATTCTTATCCAACCCATTTGGCCCCAGTGATCTTCTCAATAAGGAATCTCCCCTTCTCCTCGAACCCCATGATAATGGATTATCTTTTGATACTCCGCTAAATCATGTTAATTTATCCAATGGGTACTCCAAAAAATCCGATCTTGATGGGAATTTTAAAAAATTAAGCTATGGATTTTGCGAAGAATTGGGAAAAAATGAGGCCCTTTTGAGGGTCGAAGCATTGAAGGCTGCCAACAATTCACATGCACCATATAGCGGGTGCCCCTCAGGGGTGGCACTGATGGATTGTGAAGGAAAGGTATACAGGGGATCATATGTTGAGTCTGCGGCTTATAACCCGAGTTTGGGTCCGGTTCAGACTGCATTGGCGGCGTATATAGCGGGCGGAGGCGGTGGATATGAGAGGATTGTAGCTGGAGCTCTGGTGGAGAAGGAAGGTGCCAAAGTTAGTCAGGAGGATACAGCAAGGTTGCTGTTCAAGAGGGCGTCACCTATGTGTGAATTTAAGGTGTTTTATTGCTCTCATGTTGAGAATGCATGCAAAAAGGTTTCAGATTTGATGTGAGTTAATTGTGATTGAATAGCCTGCGATTGTAGATTATGTACCAAGAAATTCTCAGTTGGACATGAAGGAATGAGTTAATAATCGAGGATCAAGTTCATTTCTATTAATCGTTTTTGTCTAATCTGCTTTTATTGCATCCCAATTGCATAGGCAATATATCATTGATATGTGATCTCTTGACTTGAATCTGTTCCTTTTCTTTGTCCTTATGGAATTCTGAAACCAATTAAGATGAAAAGTGTAAACAACAGTTTTAAAGAATAGAATTTTCAAAATGCCTGCTGACAAGGAGAACAATCTCAGATCCCAACTGGTGCACGTACAAGCAAAGCATGACGTGAGTTGTTATTATGTTCCATCGACTGGTTAATGTTGTCTCCAAGATTAGTAACTTTATGATTTTTATATTTGGATTTCCACTTTTCTTTTTCTTCCAAGTAGAATTTGTTTGAAAAGAGATACTCAAAGGAGATTGATCTTCTAGGATAAGTGCGGTATGAAGATTTGTGGGGTAATTGATTGGTGATTTAGAAGTCTGAGTAAGAATTCCACTATAGGAACTCTTTAAAAATTAACTAGCACTATTTTGATAAGCTGACGCAGAAAATCCTCCACTTTTTGCATGATGAATTGTAAAATCCTATCGCTTCAGGCAGTACGTATTTTTAACCAAGTAGAACGCAGAAACAAAGAGCAGGGAAAAGGTACGGGGCTGGTGCAAATTGTTGAAGTCATTACACTTTGCTTGTTTGGGATCCGGGCCTTCCAATTTTCCTTTCTTTTTCGCAAGCCGACACAATTGTCGAACATTATAATATAATTATTTAAAATTATGGTGTAACTTCATAAAATAAATAATTATTTTTTATACGAAACGATATAATTTTGAAGGCTTATCTTTGTCTTTAAATCTTGACTATGAATTTGTGAGAAATCATACTTATAAGACCCCAATCCGCTTCTTTGGATTCATTTCTCGCGGACATGTTTATCAAAAAATTTCAAATATGTTGTCCAATTATTATTTTATCTTATATGTACGTATTTACTAAAAATAATATTAAAATTATTACAATAATATGTTTTAAAACATATATCTTAAAAAATTCCAAACGGAATGCATCAAAAATACCCTCAACTAGTTTTCTACTCTCGAACACTTAACTGAATTTATCACTTTTCTTCTAGCAAACCCCCGGTGGGTGTCATCCTATGAGTTTACTAGCCCTTTCAACTTACGAAGCAGGAAGGCATTAAGGCAGAACGAATTGTTTTGGAGAAATGGATCCTAGGAGATCTGAAGACCAATGAATTGTTTTGGAGAAATGGATCCTAGGCGATCTGAAGACCAAAGGATCCTAGGCGATCTGTATGTTGTAGAATGCTCTGGAGAGAGCACCTTGAATTTGAGGTGAAATTATATCTGGTGACTTGTCAGTTTCGTGAGGCTATCACAGACGGCAAGAATTACGTGGTTTTTGGACATTTTTAAATGAAAATGCCATCCTACCTGGTTCAGGAGCCACCCAAAAGAATTTGGGACAAAGAAGTGTTAGAATCCATTACGTGTTAGGTAGGTAGGTATCATGCATGCATTTCCAGCATTTGTTTTCCACCAACATCCCTCGAAATCGAGCTCTAGTCTTATACTATAGCATACTGCTCGACATTGCAATAGCCACTTTGTAGCCCACAGATTTTCATGGTAACTTTTACATTCGAACGTGTGGATTTTTCTATGCAGTTTCTTAGTTGCTGTATGGAGACTGACACTTGTAACTTGGAAATTGATGAATCAAAACTTGTCACTTCCTTGGAAGAGTTGAGATGGACAGACAAGTGGACCTGCATTGCAAAGTCAGAAACACAAGGGCTCATCCTCAATATGCCTCCAATGCTTAAATCAGCTACAAGAGAATAGATCGAGAAGCTTAAGAGAGTAATAGTAAGTGTACTTTGTTAGTGGAAGGTTTTTATAGTGGTAGAAGGAGGTGAAAGCCATGAAAAGGTATATAGTACTGACAACCTAGGCGGTATATGTTAGTTATGTCAGAATGTAGAGTTTGCGTGTTAAGTGTCAGTATTGTCATATTAACATATTTAATCCTCTGTCCTAATAGTTCGGAAGCTGTTTTATTGACTTGGTAAGGAAACAGCTCAATCTATAAGAAGTCAACATGTCATTTGATTCGAGCTAACGTGAAAGTCGGCAGATTTTGGTATCTACAGAAGTTGTACCTGATATATATGTATGTTTAAGATGACATTTGTTTTATCAAGATTGCATTTGGGAGGCGTTTTTGATGTTCAGGAAGCCCTCTTGTAGTCTTGCATTGCAATGCAACTAGCTTTTGTGACGGTTGGCCTTGTTTAGGGGTATTCAATTTTCCCTCAAAAGGCTCTTTAACACCATTTAGGCAAATCTGTCCAAACTCTTAAGGGTTGGAAGTTGGACCTGATACCTTCTCTTTGTATTAGGAAAAAAAAATGATTGTATTTACTTCATTGTTTTGTCCTGCTTTGAACATATAATTTCAATCTCTTCCAAGTGCAATCATGCATCTTACACATAGCTTGGATGGAGAGATTTGATCAGACTAAAGAAAAAGACAAACGATAAACTGGTGTCATGTTTGAAAATTTTCAGTGGAAATAAAAGTAGAGAAATGGATAAAAAATGAGAGGGTGAAAAGCAATGTAGAGAAAGTATGACTCAAAGCTAATTTCCAAAATGTTAATTTTGTCCATCAAAAGTCAAAGAATAAATTTGATAATCCAATTTGCTTACCTAAATTACCAAACAAAAGAAAGAGAAATTTTTCTACTTTTTTCTTATTTTCTAAAGAGAATTTATCTAATTTTTTCTTCTATTATTCTCTTTTTTAGATCCGAACACCCCCCCCCCCGGGGGAATCCCGCCCACAAAAAAAAAAAAAAAACAAAAACTCCCATGCTAGGTCTTAATGTTACCTTCCGTCAGCCGGAAAGAAAAGCAAATTTTGAAATTTTAAACTGAAGGAGAATATGACTTGTTACTATTATAAAACACTCCCACATATGGGTATTAGCATTTGAACCCAAAACAGTGTAGAACTCATCAATCAAGCGTCAGCATCATAATTGAGCAATTGCTTCTCGCACAAGTGATGATGGGAACATTAACATTAGTCAAGGGTGCAATGGCCCGGCAACATAACAATATGTTCTTTGGAAAACATCCTGAATTAAAACCAGTCAAATGGATAATTAATCCAGCTTATTGCAGCTTAATTGTTCTTATTTCTATTGCTTTTCGATGTTGGTGATTAACAGATTCTGAACATGTCAATAAATGTGCAAAACTGCTGTCAGTAAAATCATCAAATTTTTCCTTCATTTTCATGCCAGAATCTCAACAGCATGCCACGCAATTAGAAGCATGCAAGTTTACATTCTTTGATTCACATATAAAATTGAGACTCAGAACAGAATCGAATGTCTCCTATCTATATTCCTTAAGATGTTTTTCCCAAGTGCTAGAATGAGTTTGATATAAAACAGAAGGGAGATTTTCCCCCATTTGTGCTAAATGATTTCATCCAACAGCCATTGTAAAACTGAATCACTAATGAATTATCTCATTATTGTAGATCCTTGTATCTCAGAACCACAAATTGATATTACATTTGATCATGCAATTTATAGGAACCTTTTTTTTTAACCCTTTATGAAGATGAAGAAAAAGAGGCAGAAGCAGTTTCCATTAAATCCAACCTCGTTGGCCCTCCAAGACCTTGATTCTCATCCACATTCAAATCGTCGGTCATCCTAAACGCCCCATGCACCATCACTATCGCCATCCCAATCGAAACCCCCACCACCACGTTCACGGTGGCACGAGTTACCAACAAAACCACCGTAAATATAGACAAAATGGTCAAGACCACTCGTTCATCCACGGCATACCCACAGACGACAATGGGATCATCGCGAAGAAAATAAAGAAAGAGCCATGCAACCATCATGACAATGAAGACGATGAGAGAGACTGGGTGCCATAATAAGCTGAGGAAAAGCACAAAGAGAACGATCATGGCGTAATTCATGTGGAAATATGACAGATTTGTGTTGATACGTGAAAGTGAGTGTTTGAAGCCATCAGGTAATGAAAAAGAGGAAAGCATTTCTTTCCATGGGCGTCTTTTGCCAAGATCTGATCTGACTCTGTTGAATCGGTCTGCATGGAAGTCTGATGTGGGTATTGTGCCGTACATTGTCGTCATCTCCTTCAGAAGATTGGGATAGAATCTTTGGAAGGGAAGAGGAGAAAACGGGGTGACTAAAGTTGGCAATGGAAGAATCAGAGGTGCATGGCATTAATTTCAGGAGGAGAGAAATAAAAAGATAAGAAGTTGAGGGAATTGTTAGTTGCACCTTGTTTATGTCTTACACAAGCGAAGATTCTTATCGAACTTCATCAACCGCAGATTATGCACAAATAATTTGTACCACATGCACAAAAATGTATTACATCCAACATACAGTAATAGTACAAACTTTTATACGTAGTCTGTAACTTGTCAATTCTACGAACTTTTTTACTTGTGAAAACTGTAATTTATACTCATAAATTGTTTAATTGAGGAATTATCACTTGGGAAAACTGTAATTTATACTCATAAATTGTTTTCCAGAGGAATTATAATCTTGGGGAATTGTATATTTTATTTGCAAAGGGGAAAATGTCATTTTGAGGAAAGTTTAATGAAGCAGGAGAGTCTCTTATTGCTAGTGCACTCCCACTTTAAAAATTAGGAAAGTGATATTTTTTTTTGTTTTAGGTGAGCGAGAAAAGATATTATTGAGAAGGAAAAAGTGTCATGTGTCAACAAATTAACCCAGATGCCAGGATCAAAAACAGAAACTAATAAATTGTTGGTTGCGTTTTTAGGAGCGCTCATGATTTCATGATCAACAAATATTTCTCTACGCCTCTAGTTGTCAGAACAAGAACGAGAACATTCATCTTTTCACGTACTTATTGAACTAGCAGTGGCACTCTTTAACCAACTCGACTCGACCAGTTGGTTGAAATTTGAAACCAGAATATTGAGTTTCTCTTTCTGGTTTCAGCTGTTTCAGACTTTCTGAGCTAATGTTCTAATCAACAACTTGAAAATTATTCAACCAAAAAGAAAATCCATCATTCATAGTGGATAATAATATAATTGCACGGATCTCAAAACACATTTCTGTTAGGCTAAAAGGTAAAAATACGTTCTGTTCTTGTAAAAGCTTTTTGGGGTTTATTTTCTACAGTAGTAACAAGTTTGCTTTACTAATAACCCGATACATTTCTACTGAATTAAGCAATATTACTACATCGCGCCCAGAACTATAACGACAAGAAATGCAGCTTGAATACTGCAGTTTACTTGAGCCATATACAGAAATAATCAAATATACATTGACAAATATCGAACACTCAAAAGAAGGCAGTACTATGTTGAAGATCCTGCAAGTTTGTCCTTTGGTGTGGCAAGGCTTTCAAGATTAAGATCTCCTACACCTTTAGGAGGACCAATGCTGCAGCGAGCTGTGTTATGGAGTTCAATGGCATCCTTTATTTTCTGGAACTGCAAAGAGTATTAACAGTAATAGAATTACTTTCGGTTAAGTACACCACCTCCAACATTCTCATATGATGAACAAAGATAATAAACTAATTCAACCACGTAACAAGGTTTATCCACAACATGTAACAATTCAACAGCCTAATCCAAATTAGGGAACCAAGAAAGGAAATTCACTGTGGATCTTTACTCACTTTGGCAAGTGAACAAGAGAAGGATTCAAGCTGTCCATCAGCTCCACGATAGAAGTGGAAATAAGGAAGAACTTTAACATTCAAAGTCTTGCACATGGGCTTATTTTCATCAAAATTGACTTTGAGGAACAAAATGTCAGGATGTTCCGCGGCAGTCCTGCAGAGCTGATCACAAGTATAAATCGACCAAATGTATTAATTTGGAAAATTTATAGGGCAAAATGGAAACAAATTAATGAACAATAATTTCCTTCGAATTTCGTGTGAGTACACCAAACCACCAAGTAAACAAAACAAGGGTAGTACAATACCATACTACAAATGATTTTGTGAACTGATTACACATTGATTTGGCAAATTATAGCAGCTCATCTATTTTTCACCCAGATGAAACCAAAAACAAGATACATCACTTTAACATTTGCAGCTGTCACCCCAAGCAGTACACCCCTGGCTTCAAGCCTACCATGAGTACAGGAACTCTCATGGGGTAGTTAATACGCAGAAAATGTCGCAGCAGCAGTGCTAAGGAAAAGGGTAAAGCCCCACATCTGTGTAGGATAGATAAAAAGATATGGGTTGGGAACAAACAGTTTGTTTTTCACGTTTTGGTGCATGGGTGAATAGTAAGGGATTCACGACAGTGAAAAAGAAAATAGTTGAAAGTGAAAGAATGGTCATTTTCCACCATCAATTCTTCACTTGTTTGTCATCTGTGTTACATGGACTCGGGTATGGGAGTATGTAGACACGGGTATGATGAAGAGTTTGGCAAGGGTATGACAGGACAAAGTAAAGATTCTATTTAACATATGCCACACCCATATCCATATTCATATCATATCTCCATGACACGACACTGGTATGGTGAGGGTGAGAGAAGAATTCATGTAACAGAGTTCGTCATACTTTTTTGAGGATAATTTGGTATCCTGAAATTGGAATGAGTTTTTCTTCTTTCTTTTCTTTAGAAACCAAATATAAGAAAACCATTTTCCCGCATATTTTTTTCCTTTATGGTACAAAAATCCTAGACCAAAAGAGGGACTAAGATTTTGATCAATTCAACATTACAAAAAGAACAACCATGTTTAGGTAATCAGTAAACTGACGAAGCAGATGAAAGACGAACCAATTACTAGCATCTCTGAAGATAATGATATCATTGACTTGAACTATCAACAAATGACAACTTGACAAACCTTGGGAAATAGCGCTCGGCAGGAAGCACACCATGTTCCATAAAATTCAACAATGACTAGCCTATCTCCAGCCTGACTTAAAGCATTCAAGAACTCTTGTGTAGAATGAATATCTATCATATTTGGTCCTGCATTTTTTTCCCACCACTTTGGCGGCTCTGTTTCAGTAATAGTAGCCTCTACCTGAAGCAAAGCATTCAATAAATCTAGAGTTTAAGATAAGAAGTCACCAGCATATGCTCAAACATATTAGGGATGCAACACTTAAAATGCAGGATGATGTCAAGAAATTATGACATATTCTTCCAATGAGTTAACATTCCATTATGAGGTCAAATTAGTTAGCTGGGAAAGCAAACAAAATAGGAAACAACATGAAAATGATTCGTTTTTTTCAGTAACAGAAATGGAGTCCAAGAAGCAAGGCAGTCAAATATAATGCTCCTTTCCATTATTTTTTTTCGTGGTAATCTTCAATTCATATTATGCTTGGTAGGCTATTTCAAAATTTCAAATTAAAACACATAAAGCTAAATTAACTGCCTCGTTATACAGAAGCAAAATATGTATCAATCTACAAAGAGCAAGGAAAAAAAAAGACCCTTAATTACTCAGTTTATGTAAAAATCTGGTATTAGGTTATATCTTCTTTAAGCATTCCACATAAAAGAGAAGAACTTTAATGGAAAGCAGAATAGAAACTATACACCAGTCATCAGACTTGAATCTCCAGATCCAATAATCACTGCCTTTAAAGCCAATAACGAAATTGCAAATCTGGAAACCACTATGGAACTAATAATCTCTTCTGTTATCTCAATTCTGTAGCATAAGCCAAACAAATACCAGGAAGAGATAAACACACGGTATTCAATTCTCTGGGGAGGAAAAAAAAAGAAAACCGTGAAATGGAAAAAGAGCAGCCTTGGTATAGCTGTTGTTACCATTTGCGCTAAAAATCCAATAATCAACCCAATGCTACATATATCTCAGTTTTCCTAGAATACTGCAAATTTTCAACAAGTGATCAGTTCCCATAAAAGGATCCAGAAAACCCACTAAAAGATCTCATGGATTGAAACTGCAGCAAAAAAGTCAGAGGCAATCAAGAATTTAATCACCAATTCAACCATAAACCAGCACAACTAGGCCCCTCCGCCCTCCCCCCATCCCCCACCAAGAGCGGGGGGGGGGGGGGGGCGGGGGGAAGAAGAAGAAGCAGTAGTCTGCATCAATTCTGCCAGACATCAAGAACCAAAAGCAATTCGGGACAATTATATTCCATTCAAGTGTCCAAATTTACTTGGTT
The DNA here is from genome assembly GCA_024721245.1 of Mitragyna speciosa. Taxonomy (NCBI): domain Eukaryota; kingdom Viridiplantae; phylum Streptophyta; class Magnoliopsida; order Gentianales; family Rubiaceae; genus Mitragyna; species Mitragyna speciosa. Next base: position 23,322,970 of record CM045556.1, on the reverse strand, counting down.
TTCCCAGCCCAGAAAAAGGATAAATCTATCTTTCTAAAAACTAAATGCAGCCCATGTTAAAAATATAAATAATAAATAAAGTTTGTCTTTTTCACCTTAAAAGATGTCAATCGCCTCCTCCGAGGTATAAAGCCAATTGGCGAAACAAAGTCTTCGCCAAGTGGAGAAGACACTGAAAATGATAAGACCCTTTTGGAAAATCTCTGATGGGGTGGTCCAAGAATTGGCTGTGAACAACTCAAAGGCGAAGAAGAAAATGAGGTTAACAATGATGAAGAAGATAAACCCAATAAATTCCCAGACAATATAATCACATCAGCCATGGAAATTGTATTTTTCTTTTCTTATTTTGATGTGGGTTGTGTTCAAATTTTTCTGGGATGGTCTATTTATAGGTCTACTGTTGTGCTGGGGGTCACATCAATAAAAAAGTATGCAAAACGGAAGCCATTGGAAAAGAAGAGAGTCGTAGGACTTAGATTTTTATTTTGCAGTTTCTGGGTTGGAAAGTGTCAGAAGATTGTGTGCAGTAGGCCTTTGTGTGTGAACCAGAACGTACCATAAAAAGGCAAGTTAGTATGCTTTTCTTCTCTCTCCTGTTTGTTTAAGATTTTTTTTTTATTAGTTTCATCAGGGCAATTATTACTACTTTGCGGACAGCTGCATCCTAATTTTGTTGTGCTAATCTTACTCTGCTACTAAAACTCGGCATAAGTTAGTATGCTTTTCTTCATTCTCATGTTTGTTTAAGATTTTTTTTTTTTTTCAGTTTCATCTGGGCAATTATTACTACTCTGTGGACAGCTGCATCCTACTGTTGTTGTTCTAATCTAACTCTGCTAGCAAACTTGTTCCGTTTTCACTCTCAAATTCCCATTTTGGTTATTTACTTGTATTTTTTGGATTGAAAATTTCTGTGTCTCCCTTCTTCTGGGGAGAAAAGAAAATTTAGTTAATTTCTTATGCATTCTGAAAACGAAAAATGGATGTAATAATAAAAGTTTACACAGTAGTGGTCCAATATGGGCTATTCATTGAAGGGTGCCTTTTTTTTTGTTAAAATTTTTGTGAGAGGAACTTTCAAATAAGTTTCATTTAAGTAGTATAATGGTCCAACTAGGCAACTTCCATTGTTCGATTAGCGTGTCTTTAAAAATTGTCTTACGATATCACATTGGTTGAAACAGATGCAAAAAACAGATATTTTCATTGATGCTAATAGCAACATGATGACTAATGAATCAACAAATTAGATTTATGTTTGGGATCAACAGGATAAGTACTACCATAGGTTAGTCCCGTTAACTTTCATTGCTCTTGAGATTTAATGAATGAAGAATTAATTTATTTCGAACTTTTGTGCTTTTGAATTGATTTTAAAAGCTTATTTCCGTCAATTTGTTTGTGGTTACTCAAACTCAGTGAAGAAAACGATTATACTCGCAATACAAAAAAAATCTTTTTTCTGGAGTGGCCCGAAATAATAAGAATAATAATAATAATAATAATTGAAAAAAAAATTCTTATTCATAGAGTTAATTCCTTGCTATAACAGAAGTGCTCAAGTTTGTTTGTTCACTAATTGAAGCTGGAACTGGAGGCTAAGAGCCGCACGATTAGGAAGGAAAGTGGATGTTAAATGTTCAAAGCGCCAACCAAAATCCCCAGCATTTATGAGATTGGTTGCCCGTCAAATATCCCTTGTTTGTTGCATCTGCAAAATGGCAACTTGGACACCATATATCTGCCTACACCTCCACATTGCTAGATAGTGAATCTCTCTCTATCCATTTTCGTAACAAATTAAACAAGTAAATTAAGCATGATTTAGCCTGCAGATTCTTACTCGGCATGTTTGCAGTCAAAGGCTGAAACTCTTTATATTAGGACAAGTCCAGCACTTGATTCAGCACTTATCTTCCGGAATCATAGCCAAGAATATTAGCACGAAAAAGATGTAAATTAGGAGAAAAGTGGTTGCTGAAATAAACATGCACTGTAGACCTTGTGGTTTTGGCAATGGATAAAGCAGATATAATAAGTAACGATTGGCGTCATTAGCATCAACTTAGATTACTTGAATTGTCAACTTTTCCTTGAATAACCTTGTTGAGCAAACCATGTCAGTCAACAATTCTGTCATTATAGGATCCCATTTTTCCAAGGATAGGAGATCCACAATTCCTTTTACCAGAGAAACAGTCTGAGATATTCAAGCCAAGCATGAGACTGCAGTGGGAAAAAAGAATTTCTGCAGACAGTAAGATTAAATATATGTGTCTTTTTTATTTTTTGGGTTACAAATATTATATCTTTCAGTCACTTTTGCATTCTGAATATTACCACAAAGACAGAAGAAACAATTTGATCGTTCTCTTCACTTGGAATAAACAACTTTTGACAAGACCCTAACCCAAAGTCTACTTACTTCCATGGTTGCTCAAAAGCAAGTAGTTTGAAAACTAGCACCTTATACCTCAAAATTTGTGTTAACATACAAACATGTCATTCTTAAGAATAACATACAAAGCAGAGGATTCCAAATACAAGGTTTTAAGTACACCGACACAATCGGTTCATCAAGGATCCATTCTTTTCAGAAGCTTTGCTGATTTGGAACTTGGGAAGGATCATTTCTTTTGTGAGACCAGGCCCAGAAAAGGAAAAGGCTGTGTCTGAATTTCAGAAACACCACATCAAATCTGACTCCAATCTATATCCAAAATGTTATGCAAACACACCTTAGCACTTAGCCAGAGTTACTTTCTTATAAGCTCGTAATGGGCATGTTTCCGAGATGATCATTTTCCTATCCTCTGGTACATTTTACGGCTTCAAATCTTGACACGATTTGAGAAAAATCAGAGTAACAATTCTTGAATCCAATTGCAGTAGTTGTTCTTGCTTTGAATTTAAAGATCACAGACCAATGGACAGATCTAAATTTATTTCAGCAGATCTCTATAGCTGTTAAAACTCTTTCAAATCTACACTGTGATAAGAAAAATCTTTTGAGCAGTCAATTAATCCTTGTTTATTATAATTATGCAAAGTAATACTGCATTATGTCAGACATTATATAATTGCAATTGATACAAGGCTCAAGCTGTGAAACCAATTATTGGACAACTATAATCCACTGCCTAATTTATCTGCATATTAACTGCAAAGAAAACAACATATATTATTTTTTAACAAGATGCTAGGTCCATTCTTACATGTGCAACATCATACTTCATAAATTGGAAACCAACAGAAAGTGAGCCACAGACTGCCTACCAATGCATTACGAGTCCTCAAGGAGCCGTATCAACTTATGAATTTGAGCATCAACATAATTACCTCCTCAGGAAGGGCCTGCATCCAGCCATCTTAATGTACTAGCCATAATGTTGTGAGGAAATAAGATACCGCGTTAACAACGTCCAGCTCTGACATGATGCTTCGTGTTGCAGAGCCAACTAAACATATTTCAGTGGCTAGGTAAAAGAATTGTCTCTGGAAACGATGATGTCCCATTATTCGGAGCCCCTTGTATGTTGAGAATTTTTGTTACCAAGTTATAAATCTGAACATTCTCGAAAGAAGGAACTTTACGCCCCCTTGCAAACTGAGGTCCATGGGCAAAAAAAATAGTCCTCATTGAGAAAAATGCATTATCGTAACCGTGTGCTCCTCCACATTCTTGCTTACTCGATTTTGTCTGCTCCACCTTAAATCCTTCCTCAATTAGCCCAATAATAGGAGGAATCCGGTCACTTTCCCAATAATGCAGCCTCTCGGGCAATTCCTCCTTGAGATAAACTTTCAATCTATTCCCATTCCCAACCTTATCAGACTTCAATCCCTCATTCATCTTAGCTACAACGTCCTTAACAGAAATTCCCGAAGGTGGTCGAATTGCAAGCAATGGACTATATGACTGAACCCAGTCTTTTGGAATTTCAATCCATGGAGCCAAATCATCCAAAAATATCAACTTTTTGTCACAAGTACCAACCATACCATGATCACCCAACATAATAATACTAACATCCTCAAAAACACCTCTTTTGTCTAAACCATCAATCAACCTCCCAATCAACTTATCAATCCTAGCAACAGCTTCAGTAATATCAGGGTCATCAGGCCCAACCTTGTGACCCTGATGATCAGGGTCCTCAAAATACAATGTCATAAAAACAGGCATATCATCACTAGGCAAATCAAAGTACTTCAAAACAGTATCAACTCTATCTTCAAAAGGCACAGAACCATCATATTGCATACAATAATTAGCAGGACAATTCCAAGAACCTTTAATTACCTCAGAACCAGGCCAAAAATATGTTGCAGCTTTCAATCCATGATTGACCACGGTCTCCCATAAAGGCTCGCCAAGCCACCACTTGGGCTCGTGACTCTTCATACTGAAAACCTCACCAGTTTTAGGATCAGTAAAATAATTATTAATAATTCCATGATAAGCTGGGTACAAGCCAGTCACGATAGAATAATGATTGGGGAAAGTGAGAGTTGGAAAAACTGGGATCAGACCCAACTCAGCTTCGGTCCCATTATTTATCAATCTGTGAATATTTGGAGTATTGGTCTTGAATTGGTATCCAAACCTGAACCCATCTGAGGAAATCAAGAGAACAACTGGTCTTTTTAATTTGTTGAGCGGACGGGAGACTTCGAAGTCTGGAGGCGGCGGTGGTAACGATGATGAATGGGAGGATGAAAAGAAGAGGAAAGCAAAGGCTACAGCTGCAGAGAGAGCTATACAAGCTGTGAGAACGAGAGAGAAGAAGAGGACTGTTTTGGCTGAGGCTTTTGGGGCTTTGGGAGAAGAAGAATCTGCGCGGAAAGAAAGTAAAGCTGTGGTTGAGATTTGTTGGTCTTCTCCTACTTTTCCGGCTGCAATTTGGGTGGATATTTTGGCCGGAGGTAAAAGAGATAGAGATTCTGCATCCATGATTGATAATATATTGTGTTGATGGACCAGAGACAGACAAGATTTTGTGATCCAGGTATCTAATTTACTAAAGTAATGGGATTTTCAATGGATTCAAATATGCCAAAGATTAAATCTTTGTGGAAGGTTTTACGAGGGATTCGAAAGATTCTGACAAATTTTAGTTTGAAGCTTTGATACTCCTCTCCACCTCTCTGATTGGGTACTGTATGGGATGGGGATCGGGATGGGGTTTGGGAAGGGGTGTGGTGAAGGATAGAAGGCGAAGAGGGTCTGCGCCTGGACACTTGTTTTGGTGTTTTTTAAAAAATATTATTGTAATTATTTTAAATTTTTTTAGATAAATATATATGTAAAATATAAAAAAAATAAAATATATATATAATTTTTAAAAAATATATTTTTAAAAAATAATAACAAACAAACAAAGCTTAGAAGACTAGAGTCGAAATAAGGGAAGTAGTTGCTGGGATGGGTCGAGAGAGAGCTGTCGGAGGACGGATGAGATGCAAACAGGCGGTGGGTTTAAAATCTACGCATTTGTCAAGGAATGGTTTGGTAGACTGATGTTTTCCGAATCATGTGCTTAAAGCCTTGGAAGAATGCGATGTACAAGCAAAAACTATACAGCCTTTTGCGACCAAAAACTATTTGTTTGATATTATTTTTTAGAAGTATGTTTTTTAAAAATTTTGTACATATTTTTAATTAATCTTTTATTTTTTATATATATTTATCAAGAAAAATTTTTAAAATAATTATAATAATATTTTAAAAAATATATCTAAAAAACACTCATTCATCCATCCAGACGCACCACACAACTCCAAAAAGAAAGCATCAGGGTCTCAAGTTGGGCCCATTCTATTTTTCATAATTTAAAGGTGTAACCTTACTAAAATATTAGTATAATGGTTTGTCACTTCAAGATAACATTGGGTGTGTTTGGATGGCATTTGGTCAAATTATTTAGAATAATTATTTGGTCAATTTTTATTAACCAAGTAAGAAAATTTGAAAAGTGTTTGACTAGAGAAAATTTTTTGGATTTGTATTTGAATAGTGAATAATTTTTTTTGTTGACTTTTTTAAAAAGTTGAAAAATATTTGAATTGTGAAAAGTTTTTGGTTTATTTAAAAATTTTGTAACAACTTTAGAGACTTTTTACTCAATTATTCGCAAAAGCAATTACATTTATATTCAATATCTACTTTGAAAATTTGAAAAAATCACAAGTAACAAAATGAGATTTATTGTCAATAGGTTTTGTGATGAATTTTTTGAAACGAGTACTGATGTCGGATGCTTGTAAAATGACGAGTGCTCGGTAAATTTTTAACTTTCAGACAGTATCGAACGCTTGTAAAATTACTAGTGTCCGATATTAGTACTCAGTTTACAAAATCTACCATAAAACCCGTCGACAATGAATCTCATTTTGTTATTCATGATTTTTTTAATTTTTTAAAACAAAATTTAAACGCAAATGTGCTTGCTTTTGTGAATAATTGGGTAAAAATTTACTAAAATTGTTAAAAAATTTGAAAAACATTTGAAATTTAAAATGAAAATATTTGGTGGACAAATTTGAACCATTGTTTTTGAAAAAAGTGGGAAAAATTTTTGGTCAAAATTTTCTTGACTTATGGTCAAATAATTTTTCAACTATCCAAACACATTTTGAAAAAAAATTTCCAAAAAATTCCAAATAATGCTATCCAAACACACCCATTATTTCCTCATTTTTAATTTGACCTTATTGGTTCAATGTTGTTTGTTTATTTTTAACCCTTTAAATTTGAAACCATCAACTTGTGATAAATAAAACTGGTAAGGCCTCAAGAAACTCGTTTGACTTTGGTTTAGTAAAAGGTCGTTCCAACTTGGTTGATCAATTATTCAAATCAAATTTGAATTAGATTTAGTGTTTATTAGCTTTTTATACTCGACTGAAATTCAAATTAGAAATATAAAACTGAAAATTCACCTATAAAAAATTCAATTAACTCGATCACTTCGATCTCATATCAGTTCAATAAAAGTTCATGTGAGTTCAGTTTGAAAATAAACAAGTTAACATTGACGCAATTTAAATTCGTTAAAATTATCAAATAATATTAGATATTGGAGTGTTTGACTTATAGGCGAGAAACTATAGCTCATTGCTGTGATACACCAAAGAACCTAGCGTTCTTATATGCGACAGCACAAAACTGTAATCTAGAAACAAATCTAAAAGAAAACCATAATAATATCGCCAAAAACAAAAAATGCGAGAAGAAAGTATCGCATCTCCTATCCTAAGTGAACGATAAGTTTTTAAGAAAGGAATATCACGTCTTGTATTATGTGAAGCTCATTCAACTCCACCTATCAAATCTTTCCAAAAGCTGTCATGGTCTGTCTCTCTTCCTTAACTTATATAAAATTTACCATATACTAAATTGGTGCAACCTAATTTTGCATCATACATTCATTGTGTCTAGACAGAAAAGAAATAGAAAAGTGCAACCATCATTCCTACTCATATAGTATTTTCTTCCTATAAAAGCTTGTTTCTGTACTGATTGTTGGCATAAGATATTTGAAATTTCTCCTAAAATGGCTGAAGAACCAAATATTAATAAGCAACAACACTGAGAGTTTTAAAAAGCACATTTATATTGAATAGTGATTTAATTAATAGCCCTTATGAGTACAACATCGATTTGGTGAGTACTTGAAAGAAACTCTTCCATCTTGATTTTGGTTACTTCTTTAAAGGTTCATAACAATCCGTCATCCGTCTCAAAAAACACATTGGCAAAAGAAATCATACATAGCCACCAAGCCAACGGTTCGGTGGTCAAGGGAGCATTTCAAAAGCTCTCTGTTGCAAGTTGAGAGTTCTAGCCCCATCTACAACAGTTAGATGGTTTGGTTCAGTTGGACCATTTCTTAGAATAAATTAGTAGGTTAGAATGTTAAACACTTGGCAAAAAAAAAAAAAAAAAAAAAAAAGGAAAGCAATCATACATACTTGGCTGTGGATGTATTTTTTTTTTTTTCACAAACATGGGAATGGCAACATAACCATTCCAGGATACCAAACGCACCCTTAGCACCATCCAACGTTTACGCATCCATATGGCGAGTCAAAAGCGTTAACTGAAAAGGTGAAATTTCACGCCTTTGCTAAGAAACTAGTTCTTATTAATCTCAACACAGCCTAAGTAGACTTGCGCCGTCGTCACCCTCTCCAGCCACCGTCACCGGTGATTTCTCCTCCGAAGTTAACGCTTAGTTGCTCAAGAGAGAGAGAGAGAGAGAGAGCTGCGGAAGAAGAATTTAGTATTTAGAAGAATGGCGGCAGCATACATGAGCATGGGGGAAGCACACAGACGAATATTAGAATATCTAAATCGCTTCTCCGACGCCGTTTCGACGCAAGACGGAAAGTCCCTCAGCCGTCTCCTCTCTATCTCCTCCGACTCCCACCACCTCCTTTCCCTCGCCGACGCCCTCAACACTTTCCAGGTCCACTCTTTAAATTTCCTAATTTATGAACAGCTTTTCTTGTGAAATTAGGGTTTCATGTGGAACCCTTTTTTAATTTCTTCTTAATATGAAATCATCAAGAACTTGAGATTTTGGTCACACTACGGGGCTTGGAATTAGAATTTACGCACTGCGTAATGGAAAGATGAAGTTTTTAGGTTTCAGTTTGGTTGTATTGTAGATTAAAAATGGGGAGATGAAGTTTTTAGGTTTCAGTTTGGTTATTTTGTAGATTAAAAATGAAAAGATGAAGTTTTTAGGTTTCAATTTGGTTGTATTGTAGGTTACAAAGGGAAACTCTTTCAAATAGATTATAGTTAAAGTTTTTTAGCTTTTCAATTTGGTTGGAACATTTGTGGTTTGGTTTATGTTCCTATCCTCTAATTAGACATTGCTTAGAATCTTTCCCTTGGAAAAAAAAAACGTATATGTTGATATGGAAGAAGCAACTGCTGATTTTGTTGTTTGTATGACGCAGGATGGTAATAGATTGATTAGACAATCTGATGAATACTCTCAGTATGCTGACATAGTAGTTCCTGTATTTCGCACTTTGCAATGCTATCGACTCAGAAACTTAGTTGAGTCCTATCAAGCTATTGAAAAAGCTGCCAAGTATGTCGATTTTATTAACAGTTGTTATATGCTTAATGGGATTTGGATTAATGGTGGGATTGCAGTGCCTTCATTCAGGAATTTCGTAATTGGGATTCAGCATGGGCTTTGGAAGCACTTTATGTACTCGCATATGAGATCAGGGTTCTTGCTGAGAGGGTAAGAGCCATGTGCACGTATTGGTCATGTTTTTTCTTTTTACCATGTTCTATAAGTACGTAATGTTAGCTTAATATTTTGTACTTTGAAAGATTGATGTGGAGCAAGTTACTATTTTGCAAATGTAGGCTGATAGAGAGTTGGCTTCAAATGGGAAAACCCCGGAGAAATTGAAGGGGGCTGGTTCACTCCTTATGAAAGTTTTTAGTGCCCTTGCTGGAAAAGGTCCCAAGCGTGTTGGAGCTTTATATGTGACCTGCCAACTTTTCAAAATTTATTTCAAGCTTGGTACTGTCCATTTATGCCGTAGTGTCATAAGAAGCATTGAGACGGCTCGGATTTTTGACTTTGAAGAATTTCCTGCTCGGGATAAGGTGACCTACATGTATTACACAGGCCGTCTGGAGGTGTACAATGAAAACTTTCCTGCAGCTGATCATAAGTTATCATATGCTTTGACACATTGCGATGCTCGGAAGGAAGCAAATGTTAGGTCTGATTCTGAAACTTTCTTCTTTCCAGTGGAAAATTAGAGCACTCGTTATTTATTTTTATACATTGACATGATTCGTTAAATTTACCTGAGTATTATATTGCTGCCTGATTAACTGAAGCCTACATATCTTTATTCATGGCATAGTAATTTAATTTGACCAAGTGTATACTGTAGCTTCACCTTGGATGTAGTCAAATAGGTTAACAGTTGCACCGAATTTTATTGTACAGGTAAGGCTTTTGCCAAAATTAAGGTTTATATCCATGGAGAGTTATTGGACCGAAAAACTTAGGTCTTCCTGTCTTGTTCTGCTGAATTATTGTGCTTTTGATTCCATAGTCCTGGTTAATATGTCTGCTTCTAGGCTAAAGGTGCATTAGTATGGTTCCTGTAATATTTGACTACATGAAAATTAAAAAATATGTAAATCAATTCCAGATGTGATCTTGCATGATTTAGAGGTTTCCAGATTGTAAATGGTCCATCCTATCATTCTTTGTGTAAGTTGAAGAATCCATCCCACACATGATTGAAAATCCTTTTTTTAATGATTGATGGTAAATTGTTCATTGGGCATTTTTTTTTTTATATTCAATTTGATATTTTTGGTGGCTTGAGGGACTGCATGTCAAACTGGTTTAGTGCTAGTTTGCTTGTTTGGTGTTAGAACTTATTATGGTACAAAAATAAAAGAAAAATAACTGTTATTCTAATCAGTAGCTAAATATTTTTAGCACTTGATTTTTCTCATATGGTAACTTCATGGTGTTAATAATTTTCTTAATTGTGTTATAACAGGATGATTCTCAAATATCTGATACCTGTTAAGCTATCTATTGGAATTTTGCCGCAGTCTCAGCTTCTTGAGAATTATAATTTAAACGAGGTATATCCTGTATCTGAGTTGTAAATTTCCTTCCTGGGAAATCACTGAACCATGTCGACAAGGTTTCCCTGTTTTTCTGTTATCAACCTATTCTAGGATGTGATCTGTCATCCATAGAAATACTTTTCAAATCTAATTGTTAGAAATAAGTTTAAAACAAGAATTTTTCTGGTCTTAGCGATTATGTTCTTATTTCAGTCAGATAATTTTCCATTTTTTTTCTTTTGCAGTACAGTGACATTGTGCTTGCACTGAAAAGAGGTGATCTTCGACTCCTTCGACATGCCCTCCAGGAACACGAAGACCGGTATGTTCAATTTACTGTTATGTGACCAGTGACCGGGTGTTAACATGTTTAACAGAGTAATATAGTGAACAATCCATCTCTTCAGCTTTTTAAGGTCAGGTGTTTACCTCGTCTTAGAGAAGCTAGAGCTCCAAGTTTACCAAAGATTGTTGAAGAAGATGTAAGTTCGTGTATATACCTTTTCTCTATGTTTTATAGAGGTTGTGGAATAATTATTGTGCTTGTCCTTGTAAATGCAGTCACATCATCCAAAAGCAGAAGGATCCAAACAAGGCCCATCAGATAAAGTTAGAAGTTATTGTTAAAGCATTGAAATGGCTTGAGATGGATATGGACGTAGATGAGGTAAATTTTTCCCTGGTATGGTTGGTTTCATGTGCTTAATTACACTGGTCGGTTTCCTCCTTTATTCTCCTTTCTTCCATTTGAAATTGTGAAGATATTTACCTGTGGTAACCTGATTCTTTTGTTGCATTTCTTGCAGGTGGAATGCATAATGTCCATTCTAATATACAAAAATCTTGTTAAAGGGTACTTTGCTCACAAGAGCAAAGTGGTGGTTTTAAGCAAACAAGATCCTTTCCCAAAATTAAATGGCAAGCCAGTTAGTTCCTAGAAAATCCTACTGATCCTTGGTCAAACTAATGATGGTGCATTTCTTCAGCTGCCTGTCTTTTGATCTGACTGGTTTTGCGGATGATGCATGATGATGCTTCAGTGACAGTTGAGATTTGCCCCATCTCATTCTGCGACTGGGATTTGAGTAGTTTTGATTCCCAAGCTTCATGTTAATTGTATTTCACTCTTGTAACTATAAAATAAACGTGTTTTTTTTTTTTTTTTTTTGGGGGGGGGGGGGTGTTTGCAATTTTTAGACTTGTATTCTTCAAAGAAGCAGGTCGCTGATTACTTCTGCAGCAATATTCTACATCTTGAATGGTGGTTACACAGTGAATTTGCACTTTTCTTCTGCTACTTCGAAAATATTTTCTGTTGTTATACGCCAGCCGTCCCTGTGTCCCAGAAGTAGGCAGTTGTAGAAATCACGACAGATAAAATTCAATAAAGTATATGAATACTACTCAAAACTAGCACTAACAGGAAAATAAAATGAAGAGAGAGGATGCATACCTATGGTACCTCAAACTGGGCCATTGTGGAAGCCATGAAGAGAATTGTAAGCAGTAGGTAACACTCAAAATTCTTCCCTCCCTAGAACTTACTGCTTCGGGCTGCCACACTTGTACTGGTACCAATGACGCTGAATTTGATGACGACTCAATGAATCATTTTGTTCCTTGATTATGGAATCCATATCAACATTCAGCATTTAATTGATTTTATAACTGAATTAGCATGTATAAATAAAAGGGATCAAGGGATCGAGGAAAGACATTTTTTTTTTTTTGTGTTAAAGAAGGAATAGGGATTAGTCAAAGAATTGGACCTTGGTCTTAGGCTTGGCCTTTTCGGCTTCTTTGAAGCTTGGAACCAATTTTATGATCATAAGATGGTGAAAGAAAAACAGATATTTACTGATTTTGTTTGGGGTGAGGTCGGGAGAGAGAAGTAGGGGGATTTTAGAGGTTTAGAAGTAGAACACGGACAAAAAGTTAATGATGAATTTGCTCACAAATTTTAGTGATTTGCAGGATTTTATGTGCAGTAGATGTTAATTTGCACCTTTTTTCTGATTCAATGAAAGTTTACTTTCATAAAGTTTGTTTGGCTAAGATATTGATTTTTTTTACAGTACAATTGCAATTTTATTTTCCTAAAACAAATACTAAATTTCATATTTTATGACTTTTGGCATGACATTTATGTTCAATTGAACAAAGTTTTTTTTTTTTTTTTTTGGTGTAAGAACCTCTTTACTTTTGTGAAAATAAAAACTATTTTTAAATATTAATGCCAAAATCGCTTTCTTTGTCTAAGTAACATATAAATTTGATTTATATTTTATGCCACAATATTTGAGGGGAAATGCTGGGATAATGAGGAGTATACAAATTTTTTCTTGACAAAATGGTAACATTCGTTGTTAATTCACCATTACAATTTTTTTATTGCGTTAGTTCATTCCACGTCACCGTAGCACATCCACATTTAACATGGAAATATGGGTTAGGGACATAAAAAGTCATGCAGGAGTAAGAAATTTACCCGCCTAATAGTTCAACTACCCCTATATATATCGTAATGTGACTTCATAATTTGCACAAGACATGAAGAAATATCTTGAGCTATGAGTTCTTCTGCAGACCCAACTTCCTTTGTTTTTTGTCTGCAACTGGAGAGTCCAGTAAAGGCTATCAATGATACACCATTTAGGTACCTAGCCAATTTTACATTTCTCTTGTAAAAATATCTTTCGTCCGCTGCCACTCCACTTGTTCTGCAATAGTTGTTTTTCCATCCATGTAATCTGAAGTTGTGAAGAAAAGCTCATTTTTGTCTCTTTTGCTTTTTCTGGCAAAAATTGAAAATCATTTGGGTGGCAGATTAGATGGACAATATACAAGAAGCCCTGGAATTTGCCAAACTAAACATTTTAGTTTCAGAAAATTTTGCTGCATTCCTGATTCTGCAGCCCAAGCTAAGCAATTACACGTAATATATTTTCAACAAAGAAACTTTTCTAAAAATGGGATGATGCATACTTTTCTTTGATGGTTGTATATATCACAAGAATTGAAATAAAAAAATGTATCTTTATGTTTTATGTTCTGCCCAAGGAAATCTTTTTAAATAGTGCAGATCCACTTTCTCCTTGATTGGCATTTCATATCAACGATTTCGGAGATTCAAGGTTAAAACAACAAAAGAAAATGTGATTTCATCTCAAACAAAAGTTGCTAACAAACCTGGGCTCCCGTTGTCTAGCAAAGAAAACAAATGCTCCAAAACCCACGACGATTGCAATTTTTATCACCTGAGAATAAGGATGGTCATAAAAATTAGCGGCAGTCATCCTTTTTCTCTGCAAACGTATTGATGTCCGGCAATTAAGAAAAAATAGTAAAACCATGTTCTGGAGTGTCAGATCGAAATCCACAAATTTCTTAATTATTAGATTGATAATGAGCATTGGACCATCTAAAGGAATAGTTAAAAGAAAACCTTAATAAACGTAACCTCTACCAGAACTGTGAGTATGCTCACAAAAGAAGTTAGTCACAGGACAAACATTTTCCTACAAAATGAATCATATGGAATGCAGACAGAACCATGTTAGCAGGCTACATAAGGAAAGAATCATGTAAATTAACCTGTCCAACAAATCCACCTAAGGCATCATTTGAGGAGTTCTCCGACCTTGCTTTTCTAGGACTGTGAGATTCTTTCTGATGCTTTTTCATCTCATCGTCAGATCCATGCTGCGGAAAGTTGCGCAAGCTGCTAATTAGCTTCAAATGAGAATTCATATTTGATAGCGTAATCAAGCAGAACTGTACATATGGTCTCTGCAATCTGAGTTTGATCAGGATTTCTCTATAACATTGGAACAAGTTTATAAAGTTATTTGTTAAATTATTTACTGGGGCGAAAGAATTGCAATTGGTGACAGATTTTGCTGATTAACCAATAATAAATTCACCAGTGATCCTAAACTTGAGGTTATCGAGTAGCTATGAACTATTGGATTGTTAAACATCATATGTGCAATTCAAAGAACATTAATGCAACGTAGGAAAAACAAAAAAAATTCAGATACCTTCCTTGTATCTCCTGATGGAAAGGAACTCCTCTTCGTTTGATGGAATTTGGCTTCAGCAGGTCCATTTCCTAACAAATTCATTACTCTCTTACCTGCAGTAGTGACACACAAGTGTTTTGTGTCATTTGGGAATATCCACATGCCAGAATTTTCAGAATAAAAATTCTCCTCCTCACAAAATTCTAATGATTTTGATCTGTCAAAAGAAGCCACTAGAAAATCAATTTTAGTAGAATTGGTTCTTCCTCTTCCCTCTGCGTATGAAGTAGCACCAGAGTACTGTTTCTCAGCAGACAACCTAAATGAATAAGCTCTTTCAGACTGGGCAATATGGGTTCTACCAGATGTACTAGCTTTTTCAGTAGTTGAAGATATCTCCAACTGCACAGTTGGTTCCGTCCATTCACTTGTATCCAATTCTTTTTCTACTGGTCCATCGGCCGCCATTAGTGACTGCTCTGATGCCTTTGTCACCATACTTGACATGTTGCTGACAGAACTTTGTTCGATGGCTTCCTTTGGTTCACAGTCCTCCAGATGACCTCCCTTCCCAACTTTCATTGGTTCAGATCTAACATTAGATGTTTTCACATCCTGCTGGAATCCAGGTGGACGACATCTAAATTTTTCTATGAAGAACAAAACATATGCAACTTGAAAACCATATGCAGCAACACGCTAGTGCTAAACATATTTGAAGTACCTTAAATAGACTGCTTTCAAAAGCACTAACTAATTTCCTCACATTGCTAGGATTTTTCTCCTGTGGACCTTGTTGCTGAGATTTATCAACTCGGTCATCCTCCTGCCTAAGCGAAGCCAATCTGCTCTTCTCAGAAAAATTGAATCCCTTGTTTACGGAATCAGATAATTGTTTTTTTCCAGAAACCAGATTTATGTCAACCTTAGATGTTGATGGCTGAGTTTCAAGCTTCTCGTCATATTCAATCTGGTGAGCTTCAGTTCCATAAATCTTAGGAGCAGAGGATGTCCCTTCCTTTTTATCCGTAGCCTTCTAAAAGAGGCGGCTTGACTGTTAGGAAAGCTAACTGATTTAAAAGTACTTTTTCCAAAAACAACAAACATTATCAAGCAACAAATTTGATCCTTAACTGGGTTTCCTTGTTCAGGGTTACTTCCTTCTTCCCTTCCATTAGTAGATTGTGAACCAGCGGGGAAAATATCAGGAGTTGGTAATAGACTGTCTGGCATGTCAACATTATCAAGACTTGCAACTTTGAGAACAGTTCTTATTTGTGAATCTTGAGAAGACACAGTAGTCATAACATCAAGAAAAATCTCTTAAAAAAAAAAAAAATGGAAGCAGTAACATGTACAAGTGATGCTGTAAATGTTTCTTTTTATTTTTATTTTTTGCTGCCAAAAGTTTGTCTGTCGTATCATTTGTTCTTAGTTTTGGGTAAGAACTAACCCGAGACCTTCTGCTCAGCCTGTGGCGGCAAAGGGACAGAACTACCAGCTGAACTTGTAATTTCTAGATATGGTTGGCTAATATTGGGGATACTTTCTTGATTCTTTTTTACTGCTGCTTCTCTCTGCAAAGGAATCGTGACATGTACTTATTAACAATTTATCATCAGTGGCTGGAAGCAAGCACAATTTTGCATAATTTGAGCCACTGAGTTTTGAGGTATGCAGATGTAATTAAATCCTGCTAGTTCTTATCCTTTTTTGTTTTAACATACAGATAACATCAGACTCTTCTACAGACATGCCTTCTTTAAACCTTGAACATCCCAAAATGTAATGCAAATTTATCCAAAGGAAAGCTTCAGATAATAGCGTATCTACAAGAATTCTGTATTCAGTGACTAAGAAGGAAGGTCAAGAAAGGAGCTGTTACAGTCGAGGTGATCTGGAAAAGACCTGACGGGTTTTGTTGGAATTTTGTAAGCTGACTATTACAGAGGCCTTACGACCTTCATTTACTGATTGGAATAATGAACTGCTTAAGATCATCAATGTACAAAACCGAGTTTCAGATAAACAAAATAATAATAAGGCATACAAACATAAATTAAACGACATCACAAGTGGACATTACCTTTAAGCGAATGCGGTTTCGTTCATCTTCGTTGAGAATGAACTGTAACTTCAAGTGCACTTGCCCACCTCCTTGAAGAGGAAATATTTCATCCCAACAAACCTTTTCAACAATCGACATTGTCTGGATGCCTGCCATGAACCTTTATCAGGCTCCATGTAAGTAAAAGGAAATCAATTGGCCTTTCTTCAAGTAATTGGGGTACAAACATAGGGGTTAAACCTGTAAGAGCTATTTCATTTCCCTCCGCATCCAGAAGCCTGACAACTAAATTGTCACGAAGAGTTGTCAATGGGCTGCAAAATTTTAAATACATCAAGCGCCTATCTTTCCTAAATTTACGAATAAGAGGAAGAACAATACACTCTGAAAGGGTTCATTACAATGAGAAGTCCCCTGTATCTGAAGTTTGATACTCTCTTTTTCCCAGGGAAACTGCATTACAATACATAAAAACATCAAGTATATTCTCCAGTATAAGCAACGCTGCTGAGGTCGTGGATTGATAAACTTCCAAAAAGAATCAAAAGAATGCGAGGAGGATCTTAAATATTTACCCTTCAAAAATGTTGAAGACGTTGACGCTGAAGGAAGGCCCTTGAATTCCATAACTATGGTGCATCAATAGAAATAAGTATACCTGACAACAGTTCAACTTTTATCTAACATTAATGGGATGGAAATCTCAATACCTGAAACTTGGATAGTTCCTGGCATCAGAATCTGAAACGGAAACTGACAAAATGAGCTGAAATTCAAAGAAGAATCAGGGATATTGGTACAGTCAAAAGTTCCACTTTGAAATTTGGACGCGTACGTTTCAAGTGAATTGGGATCTATGTGAACTTCCGCATAATCTTTGGACACTTTGGATTTCCCGGGGAGAAATAGAATTTTGATTGGATGAAATCATGGAAGCTTGCGGATGTGGTTGGACTGGAGGAAAGGAAAAATTCATGCTGGGGTCCATCATTTTCCCAACTACTCATTATTCACCTCAAAATGCTGAAAGCCAAATATTTAGTTTTGCCTCTCCTAGACAACTCAGCCTTTTGCCTCTTTAGTAGAGTCGTCAAATGATGAGGTTAGAATACTAAAATAGTGGGTATAACATTGCAGTTGGTGCAAGAAATGGAGGAAACTGATTTCTGACTTTTCCGGCGCAATTCTGTTGGATATTGGGTTGCTAAAAACTTGAAGCGCAGATAATCATTCATGGGGAAATCCACGAAAGTAAGAGATTGTCAGGTAAACCGAATTTACGGCGCTACTTATGATTTAAAAAGGTAATACATAAGTTTAATGGTGAATATTGATATAAGAAGTTGATATAAAAATATTTATTTATTTATAATTTTAGATAAAAAAATTTAAAGATAAAATTTACGAATAAAATCATGTATCGGGTCCATTTAAAAATTTTGTTAGAAACCCCGTCAAAGAGTTCCACTGTTACAAATTTGTGGACGTCCTGCGGACTCTAATAAATGCAATAACTAGTACCAGTACAGAACATTATTTTCTTGAGGTTGGGATCCAGACGTCGCTAAAGAAATCACCGGGTACCTTTAACGAAGAATATTCTATTGAAGGTATTGAAATCCCGCGAGTTCAGCCCCCTGGACTGGACACTTATGCCAATTATTATCTATCTTTTATGTCCAGTCTACCAAAATCAGAAAATTATGACCGCTCCAGGAAATCATCAGGAAGGCCCAAACATTTGTCACCTAGAGACATGGACCTAATCTGTGCAGGCCCGTAAGAAAAATTATCATGGTAATGTCTGTGCTTTTAACATGGCGTAAGCTCACGAAGTTCTGGTTCTCAGGACATGTTGGTCGGCAAGCAAGCCTGATTGAATGACACCGTGTTGGTATGCATGCCTGGCTAGCTTACTAGATCATTGCTGACAAGGATGACATTACAGAATTCAGAAACAACGAGCAAATTTGCAGTTAAAGCATTCCGACAATAAAGCAAAACTTATCAAGTATTGAATCTACCAGTTTCAACTATTATGATTACCGTTCCAAGAGGAGCAATTACCTTGCTTTCCTTCCAAGTATTTCTCCTCTACAATAAAACTCAAGAACTTGGATATCAGTTGTCGATGTTAAAGTCACTTCCTTTACGTTAGAAGACTATCAAACTGGTAATTGACCGCAACAATGTACATGAAAGGTGAGTACTTTTGCTTCAATCAAGGATGAGCTAAATCAAATCCTTTCTGAGAATAGGTCCGTAAAAAATAAATCAATAGACTTCAGAAACTTGGGATGGACTCCTTCCGAATGAACTGCTTCAGAATAGTTTTCTCTTCATTGACACGCTGCTTCTCCTTACGATTCTGGGGTTTCACCTTTCTTTTCTCTTCAAGAATCCACTTGAACAGTTCACGTTGTTGGTCTTCAGGGACAGGCTCTTGCACCTTCAAGGCAGCTGCTGGGGAAGGAACAAAGATCGGTTCCTCATGCACTGTCGTAGTTGTGTCGACAGGAGGAGGGAATACCTCTTTACTAACTTTGCTGCTCTCTTCCTTGATTTCTTTCTTTTTTGGCATGGCAAATAGATAGGCTGCAAAAACACCTATTGAAGATTAATAATTTTCCGGCAATATCAGAGCTAAGTGGCTTTTTGAGCCACAGAAATAAGAGGTGATCCAATATGTTCTAACTGAAATTATCTGAATTGGGAAAGCTGAATACTACTCATGAACCAAAAAATATCACTTTGCACCAATAATACTTAATGTCAAAAACCTACATTCCGCAATACTAGAAAGCTGCAATTTCAAATTGTTGCCAACTTCTGAATTTATGTACTAAAGGTCTCAAGTTAACCAAATGTAACATTGTCTCCTGAACTATTAATGGCAGGGAGAAACATATTGCATAGAAAAAGTTTTAAGAAAAAATTTTATCAGGGCCTTTTGATCCTGCCACAAGCTGAGATGCAACTAGCAATGGGCAATACACCTGGACATTGCTCGTGCAGTTCTGCTCATAGCCTTTACAGACTCTAAAATATTCTGCAACCATTCTTGCATGTATGTTGACAAGCATTTACCCAAGTGTGGACAAACTTTCATACATGCTTCTGGTAAGCAGCAAAATTGTTGATTTTGCAATAATCATAGACAAGTCTCTGATTTTAAGGCTCTAAGATTGGTTTTAACCAGCATCCTCTTACCTATTCCCACTACTCACTGCAACAGCTAGACCACATAAAAACAGAAAAATTGAGAACTTCAATAAGAAACAAAACATATTGCTGCAAGAACTTAGTGGTTCACACTGAGAAAGATCTCATCCTTGTATTGAGTTAAACTGTTCTTGTACCAATGGTTTTTCATCAAGGCATCAGAGAAGTGTGATCTCAGCATAGATGGTAGGATTCTATATTCAAACAGCCCACATATGCATGTATATAAGCCAAACAGGCATGTTGAACGTAACAACTGATCCACTTGTGGTATATATTCTCCAACCTAAATACTTTCCTATCCGTTTACCTAAATGGATAAAGAATGGTAGCCTGTACATGTTATTCACTACAAATGCATAAGAGACCACAGAGGCATTGACAAATGACTAAGTCATTAGCCAATCAAAGCTACACCTCCTCAGTTTATAGTAAAAACTTCAGTTAGTAGGCCAAAAACCAAATATAAAATGATAGTGTTTAAGCCCATCCATATCCAAGGTTTGTCAACAGCAGGCAAAAGGATATAATGACTACAACATCGTGTCATGCTACATAGATCGAAATTAAACCTCCCATCTAATTTCCAGATTGCCAAGTTTTAAAGAAGCAAAGAGCAAACAATATAACAGAAAAACCCTACATTGCCCGATCACTCAACATTGGACTCTTAGCACAAATTGGCGTCCTATTTTTCAGTCGATCATTAAATCAAACAGACTATAGGCAACTCTTCCACCACCACCAGTATCCCCAGCCTCCACCCCATGGCGCGAAAAGGCAAATTGCTTAAAATCCCATTGACAAATGATCATCAGAAAACACACAGACCAGGATAATAAGTAAACACAAATACATAGACATTTGAGAAATGCAAAAATACTGTCAAGCAGGAAGAAGAAGGACGGAACCACCAAAACAGCAACTCAAGAATGCCGGAAAAGAAAGAAAAATCAAAACCCATGAAAAGGGCTTCAATTATTCCACACATAAAACTCCAGAATATCTATACAAAATTGCAGTAATCACCAATTCACAGAGCAAATTCAGCAGTTATTATGCACTCGAAATAAGTACTGTATTAGAGTACAAGGCATAAAAGATAGTAATGGGATTGACCTCCAAGAGCAAAGTTGCTAATTAAAGCAGTACGCCACATAAGTTTCATGCGTCCAATTTGCCGAGCAGTGGGAGGCTTAGGTGCTGACCACGGCGGACCTGTATTGGAGCCACCCTCCATCTCTTTTGATCCTTCTCCTCCTCGTAGTGATTGCTCTGATCAAATATGGTTTGGTCCCACAATCACTATATATTGTTTCAATGACTATTGACACGATCTGGGAAGGGGAACCGTCCTCGCAAATTGGCCCTTCCAATTTGTATTGAACTGTTTTGTTTTGTTTTTTGTTTTTTTTTCTTTTACTACAAATTTGGTCTTGCTAATTTAATCCCTGCCATTCACTCTCAACTCTTTAAATATGGACCCGTTGATCCAAAATAACACTTGGCTCATCTCGGAATGGATCTAACTCACGACCCAACTTACATGATTGCTACTAATATATTGTCACAAAATCTACAATTACAATTGTAAATTTCCTAAATTATTTATTATTTTTATAATTCACGAAAGCACACCACTCTTTTGTAAGTGACATTACTTTCCTTCCTTATTAATAACAACACAAAATCTAATTTGATTTATAGTTCACGATATTTTCTTGTTAGTGACGATTTGGTGTACAATTGGACAATATTATTGTGTATTTTCGTCAGTGATAAAATTAATAATTCAAAATAAAAAATTAATGATAAAACAAAACATTCGTTATACTCCGATTGTGCACGAAGTCCTG
Source organism: Mitragyna speciosa (assembly GCA_024721245.1). Lineage (NCBI taxonomy): Eukaryota > Viridiplantae > Streptophyta > Magnoliopsida > Gentianales > Rubiaceae > Mitragyna > Mitragyna speciosa. Next base: position 23,301,166 of record CM045556.1, on the reverse strand, counting down.
GACCAACCAAATATTCAATTTTGAGCCGATAGGCTGTTTTCTTCCCTACTTGTTTCCTTCTATTTCTTTTCCTTTTTTTTTCTTAAAAAAAAGGATTTGAAAACTTCCAATCAAATTTCTTAAAATGAATATTCGTTTATCATTTATGCTACATAATAAGAAGATATTGTGGCTAAATAAATTTTATTTCTCCCAAGACATCTTGATCAAATCCAAAAGGGTCTGTAGCCATGCCCTCTCTTCTATGGAGGGGGGATTATCTCTCCTTCCGCAGCGTGGTCCAGATGGACCTTTCCCGAATGTAGATCAATAATTACTCGTCCTATAAAAAAGACCAGTTATTATCTGCTACTTAGGAATAAGTAGGCGAATAACAAATTTGCTCACTTGTATGAACTTCGATCGAAGCACTGCTACGAATAATAACTATTTACTCTGATCTTTAAGAACAAGGACAACCACTCACATGCACGATAATGCATTAGAGGATTATTTTTTGCCATTTCAAAACATCATTTGTTTAACTTAATTAGTTTTCTACTGCAATTCAATGCCTATATGTTTAAGCCTAAATTGTTAAGGATGTTGATAAGAGTCTTTATTATAACATGAGCGACTTGGAACCAGTAGACATTGTGGAACTTGACAGCTAGGATTCTTGATGATCAGAAAACTACAATCCTCCTCTATTAGACTTCTCATGGCACCAAAAGCTGCTGCAGATTGTGAATCATCGTCATCAACCATATGGCTTCCCTCTCCTCAATTCAGCCCCACCCCGAAAAGGAAAATTTTTTTTTTTGGGAGGCTGTGAATAATCACAATCATGATTGAACCAGCCAGTCTAGGCCAGCCGTATAAGAACTAAAAAGTGAATGGTCTTTTCATTCTTTTTCTTTTTTCTTCTACGTCAACTTATGATCTGTTAGTCTGAAGCTTTCTTTTATTCAGCCCGATGATCACGGTCTACGTACCCTGCCTACTGCCATGACTTCTTTCTTTGGTTGCATGTTTTAATTAAAGTTTTTTAACTTGCTATGAAGTTGAGCTTTGTAAAAAATCTTCATCACTAACAGGGAATTGAAGAAGATTCCAACATATACATCTATTATTAAAGATGAGTAGAAGATATTGTTACATGTACGGTAGTATGTTGAAACGCAAGACTAAAGAATTATCAAAAATCTTGTGAACTTAAAGAAACTGAATTACGGGAGAAGAGGATAGAAAAATAAAAATGTAATTGTAAAAGCAAGCTTGGAAAAAAAAGAAAAGAAATTGAGTCCATTTCCGGATGATCCAAAATATATTTGAATGCTTCATTAAAATTGATAGCACACGTAGACAGATCAAGAACAAGGGATCCACATTTCGGTTATCAACCTGTTCAAATCTATCATAAGAGATTACAAAATTAAATCATCACACAAATTTATTTCGTCCTTAAAATTGATTATTAGTAGCTAGATATAATTTGGTAGTGTTAGCTAGCTAGGTTACTCGCATCTCATTCTCATTCACCTACTACTGATCTAATACTAATCACTATCACACGTTCATGGTTTCGATCCTATGGCATTGATCAAATCAAACAACAAACAATTAAACCTCGGTAATGATGGGGACTAAATCAAGAATTTATAGGACCACACCAAGGATCAACCTTCAGCTAGCTATGAACCAGGCCACAAGATAGAGCCATTAGGAGGATAGCAGCTTCTTTCTCATCTTGTGGAAACACGCGATAAAGGGATAGATTCTTGCTCAAATTTAATAAGAAGTCTTCGAAACCATTCTTCTTTTGTACTGCATGAACATTTTGAGATGATTCAGCAGTATTATTGAGTTTGCACCTCTTCCTGAACTGACCATTTTTCTTTAACTTGTCTCTGTTGTGCACCTTGAACTTCAGTGATGCTGTAGAGTCATATGCTTGGGGGCCTGTGCCGTTTGCGGCAGCTGCAGCTGCAGCCATGGCCCTTCTTGCCTTTCTCTGTCGGATCCCACATGCGTTGCAAAGCGACTGAAAAAAGGACCAAAATCTTATCAATTGTGTTCCATTATTTTTTACAAAAAAAAATAAAATTAGAAGCAATAGTTGAGACTAGACGAGGAATAAAGATGCTTAACAACACTGGAGTGTATCTGATCCTTGTCTCGTCTAATTATCATCATGTACTGAACAAGATCATGAGAACTTTAATGGACAAACAACATACCTTAGGGCCTTTTGGACCACTTCTCCAAAGTGGGGTCTTTGTTGTCTTACAATCAGCGCAAACCCTAATTGGAGTATTGCTGCTGAAATGATCAGTTTCAAGAGAAGAAGCTGATGTTGGTTGCTTCTGATGATCCTCAAATTTTATTGTGGTGGTGGTGGTGGTGGTGCTTGTTATTTCCTTGAGATTAGACTTCTTCATCTTCTGCATCAACTTCACCTTTGAAGACATCCACTTATTAACTGGATTGATCTCCTCATGATCAGCTTGATTTTCATCAGTATCATTCTTCCACAGAGATATCTTTAAGCCCTTGCAAGCCTTCTTCTCTGGATCATGTGATCCAGTGTATGGAGTTTTATTCTCCGCCTAAGTGATCAAGAAAATGAGTTTTGTTCTAGGTCAGAAAAACATAAAACCAAGATAACACGAGAGTGAAACGAGAGCCTGCGATCACATAAGAACCCTAATGAAAACAGAGAATTTATATTATTGCATGGATATTACCTCTTGTTGATCCTGCTGATGCATTTCAGTACGATAACATTCATTTTGATCCTGAGCTGAATTGAGGAAAACAGAATAAGAAACGGAAGATGATGAAGCTGTTTGATAAGTTGGGCAGAAGAGTTCATGTTGATCATGATCCTGGATGGGATCATGAACTGGAAAAGGAGAAGGTGATGCTGAGCTAAGGTAGTTTGGAATCATGGAGAAGATAGAAAGATAAACAAGTAGTACGAGTGTTCTTTGTTTCTTCTCTAAAGGAGGGTGAAAGAGAGATGTTTTGAGAAATGTGATCAGCCGAGACACTATAGCTAAAGAGATCAAACAAAAAGGGCCTCATGAGAAGAGTTGGAAAAGGGTTTTAAAGGGGGGAGACGGAAGAGGATGAATGAGATGCAAGCAAAGGCAATGGGTGGCCTAGACATTCACGTGACTTCATGGCAACCAAACAAACAAGTTAAAAAAAGACAAACTAAAAGGAGGAGAGCAGAATGCCACCACACGACCATTTGACAGAACCCTATCTTCAAAAGTTGCCATCGATCAGAATAATCTTAGTTGAGAATAATGATTACTAGTAATATATTATACTAGTGGAGAAGATAATATCATAGCCACATATACCACTTAGCATCACGCGTGTCCCTCACATCATCAACCAAATCATTTTCTTTAATTTTTCTTAATTCCTCAAATTTTAACTTGTTTTTCTTAACCTTTTCCTTTTCCATAGATAAGCGAGGGAAAGAATGCCGATGGAATCCATGTCATTGGATATGGTTGATAATAATGATCAACCATTCTAACCCTTGAATTTAAATCAAATTCTACTATTCTTTCCATGTTTAGTGTTACAAAGATGAACTCACATTCTTAGATGTGTCAGAGGGTTTTAGACTAATTAAAGAATGTATATAGCGCAAAGAATAACGACGTGGAAAACACTATGGTAAAAATTTTAAAAAATAGTAAGTTTTGGTAAAAAAAAAAAACTTTTATTGAAACTTACTATGTTTTTACGACAATTTATCATTTCTTTTAAGAGTTACAGTGACAAAGAATTAATGAATCATTGTCCGGATCCATTACCCTTTGCCTCAAATCAAAATCAACCTATTAAACTCTCAAGTACAAAGGGAGAAGGGAGAACCTCTCCTTTGCAGAGCTGTAGATGAATGAAAATATAAGTAACATATTCTCATGACCCAAATCTGAAGATGGTACCCACACTGTCAGAAAATAGAACTTCATCCTCTTCAGCATTACAATATACTTCTTCATATGGCAATTAATGGTTTTCGGATTTTTCACAGGAATATTAGGGCAGGTTGAAGATGATGGGTGGAAATGGGCTAAGATGTGCACGGCAACATATTCTCATCACCTCAGTATAGCCAAAACTCATTGAATGCAGTGCAGGTGAAGGACAGAAACAGCTCGCCACCTCTCCCCCACACCCATACTATCATCCTACTACTTTTTATGTCTTGTTATGGGTTCAAATTTCTTGTTCTTTTCTTTACTACTTGATCGATGCTATTTTTCTTCCGTTAAAATTTACCACAAAGTCCTTTTTTTCTTAAGCTTTTGTTTTGTTATTCAAATGCACAACAACTATTTTGACTAATTTTGGAAGATCCATCGACAAATTATGCAAAGTAGCACAATATCTTGAAAAGCGCGAGCAGTAAAATGTAAATTGTGACTGTCTACAATGCATCTAGAAACAACCGAAACTCTTTCGAAATGAGGCTCGCAAATATTTTATTATGAATCAAAAGAAACAAAATATTGATAGATTTGATCTCATTAAAGCCATAAAAATGGGATCTAGAGCCTTACAATTTCCTACCTTTTCATTTCCTGCAAGTTGAATAGAATATAACTGTATAGAATTATAGTGTAAATATTTTTCACACGAAGTTGACATCATTTTTGGCCTTACTGATTCAATCACGTCCGTCTATTATTAGCCATTTGAATCTGAGTTGTGAACTAGTTGCAAATGGAAATTGTCCGTAAAATGACCATATCTAAGTAAACTTTACTGCAAGCAAAAGATCCACCAAAAAAGGCAAGGTACTAAAGTTTTGGCTACTGAAAAAAATCTGAAAGCAACTTCTGGTCTGCTCTGCAAGTAGCTCACATGAAAGCCGTAATCATTTCTACAAAAACATTGCTGCAAGTAGCTCTGCGCGGTTGAACGGTGCATTTTGGATTAAAAAAGGAAAAAAAATGTGGAAGCAAATATTTTAGTAGGAAATAAAATTATTACAAGCCAAAGAGATTGTTTACCAAAATAAGACTTTGTTCTTGAAATAATGCTGCAGCATAATTTATTACCATTTTCATGATAAATATTTATCATTTATTTAATAAATTTTTATCACTTATAAAATTTATTATTAGTTTTCAAAATGCACGTTGGATGTAGCATTTTTCTATTTGGCACTAGCAGTAAATTTGATGGATCCGACCCTTCAAATCAAGTGGCTTCACAATGTGAATTGAAGGAATTGGCGGAATTATGTGCCATTATTTATTCTTTATAGCGCTTTTTTTTTTATTAAATTCTACGGCTAATTAATCGCTTAAGAAAAAAATGTATTCTGTCTTGGTTCTATTTTTAAAGTCAACGTATTTAGTGATTGAGATACTTAATTTGGTTTTAATTTGTTCTAGACCAATAAATTTATACAAAAGTATGCTCAATATGCGTGTATGTTTTTGTTTCAGTTAATTAATGCTAAAAAAATAAAAATCCTTTCAATATTTTGAAAATGCTTGTTTTTCTCTCGCAACTTTTTTAGTTTGTCATTTTAGTTTTTATTTTAGTTGTGTCCCACTCCCAAGTATACGACTATCCAATTTTGTATCGGGAGAACCTCTATACTAAATATAATACGTAGTGAATTTAATTTTAAGGACCCAAATAAACTTTTCCAATAATAAAGTTAAAAGACTTAAGCTGCAATTACCGATTATTCCCAAATGTGATAGGTAAAGTTGAAAGAAAATGATACGTATCTCCAAACTTTATGTATTTCATGTAATATATTCATCTCTATTAATAGGAATTCACCGGTTTTCTACAAACTTCTGCGGAGTTCTTCTTCAAAACTTTTATGCATTTTCTCGCGCAAAGAGTATAACATGCCAAGAAGCTTATTGCATTGTTTTTCTTCTAGTAATTGTTTTTTCGTTTTCAAGTGGCCAGAATAAATTGGATGCAAGAAAGATACCTTTTCTATACATCTTCTATACACATTAAACAGTCAAATTATTGCATTGAGTTTGGATGAAACAAAGCCGAAATGTATGTTTGCTTTTAATGTTTCCACAAGGATTTGCCATTGATTGTGCCCCGGTGAATTGATTAGGAATCTTTAATCTATTTAAGCTGTATTTATATGATGCTTCAATTTTCTTCTAAAGGTCAAATGGAGTTAATAGGAGATCTTGATAACAAGTATTTCATGCTAAGAGAACGGTCTAAAGAACTACTCTAACTTGGTTGGATTGTCCACCATAACGACTTCAAAGGCTAAATAGGGTGGGAGTTTAGGAATTCGAATATTACCTCTCATCAAAAATTTAAATAGATACATAATACACCCGTTTGGTGCTATGGTAGTTCAGTTCTCATCGGTTCCCCTTGAGTCCAATTAGATCATTCTCATAAGGTAGATTAGGAGTATATAAAATATTGTTGACGATTAACAAAAAAAAAAAAAATTAATAACAGTCTAAAATAAAGTTGTGTTTCGCTACCTACCAAAGTAATTTCTAAAAATTTTACTTGCACAGCTATCAATATTAGGTTGTACGAACAACATAATTCATTTACTAGGTCAACGTTTGCCCTTCCCGTACCAAAATGTAGTACATACCACACACTGAATTTTACAGTCCTACTATGTAGAAATATCTTACCTTATCCAAATCATATATTCTATACTGTAAATATTAATTTTCTGCACAATATTAAATTTCAAAAGTCATAATAATTATGAAGTTGAATGTGGAGCATATATATGTAACTGATTGAATGGACTGAAACGGCAAAAATATCAAACGTCCAGGGATTGAGATTTGAGAACAGACCCTTTTGTAGGGTGTACGAGAGAGTTGTTTTGAGCAATGAATAGCCAGAATGAAACATACATAAAACAAGAAGGCAAAATACATGAACTTTTTGTCTCCATTTAAGTACATCATGATATTATTATCTGATTGAGTAGGAGAAAAGAAAAGAAAAAGGAAAATACATAGGAAAAAACATTTAAGTTTTCTACGATCACAAGACAGGCTACGTGTGCAGTTTAGTAGTCACAGCTGCAAATTGTTAGAGCTGAAGACACCGATAGAGACGTGGTGTAAAAATTATCATGTTGGCTGTCAGTAATAGAGAGTAGATCCAAATGCAGGCAGTTTTCATATTGGTGCTTGAAAATCTGAGGGGCCATGGGTTTTAGCTACATGACACTTTGATCAATGTCAAAAGGTCCCATTTTTCACACAGTCTCCCTCTCTCGCACTCTCTAGCTACATCAGATTAAATAATTGTTGCTGCCAATTGATGGGCACCGATCGGTGTAGCAGAGAACAAAGATACATATGGGCTACTGCCCGTGGCGGTGCGTGAAAGTAAAATTTCTAAGGTCACTTACAGAGAAGAAAATCTTCACTTGATAGTGTACTTAAGTCTCTTGTTTTTTTGGTTACTTGGCATTATTTAACTAAAATATTTTCTGTGCTACTATTATCATAACGAGATAGTATAATCATTAAATAAAGAGATGCCATCATGTGTAAAATTAATCAGTGTGTCCAGATGCACATGTATGCACGCACATAATTGAATTTACGTGTGTTCTTTAGTTAAAACAAATTTTAATTGAATTTAATTTGTACTATAGTAACGTAATTAACCATTTATCTAGCCAACTAGTTACGAAATTGACAGCACACCTACTGATCAAGCATATCATTGCTTGTCACGTCAAAGTAAGCTTATTGCTGACAAAAAAAGAATAAAAGATCCCAAACACGAAAATGGAACTCAATCCATTAGAACTTAAAAAATTATGTCCACCATTTTCTAAATCTATATCTACACATATCTGATCATGATCGATCTTTGAAGCTGTAATAGTTGTTGGTCCAGATTGAAAGACTTGGGAGTTGGGATGGCCAAAATTTCAGTGCTGGACCAATCCTCAAAGAACTGTACCGATGCTTCTTGGTGGAGAGTCATTTCTTTTTCTCTTTTTTTTGTAAACTTTTTTATGATCATTAATACACTATGATCATGAGGGAAAAGTTTTATCAAATTCATTTCTAAGTACATCGAATTTCATTAATTTTAAGCTCTAGGTAAAACGAAAACATACTTTGAAATAACACCCCATCTGGCCATCCGTGATCAATTGTACATTTATGGGCACGTTGCTGCGAATTAATATTACTTTTACATTCTCTGTGATAAGTCATTTTCATATACCAACGGTAATTTGGTTTATAAAACAGAAAGAAGACGCAGGTCTGTGGGGGACAATATTGTTCTTTCTCTTTCAATCATCCTTGTATGTTCCAAGATTCCTACCGTATCTTCGTGGATGCATAAACTAATTACCCAAGGAAAATGAAGCTAAATTGACCACCTTCGCTTCGGCCAACCCAAATCATTACCACCGAGGTCCCTGTTATCGGGCACATACTTAATTTTTCTATAAAATGCCATTGTTGGAAAGCTTTTTTCTCTTTCTTTTTTTTTTTTTTTGAAAAAAAACGAATAAGATTCCAATATAATCATGTAACTTTTTATTTCACGTACACAAGTTTTGAAAATGTTATAATAATATTTTTTTAAAGCACCTTTCTTTTTCTTTTTCTTTTTTTTTGGAGGAAACAATGAATACAAACATACGTACCCATCTGCTTACTTCATTTGTATGACTTTTTTGTCTTTCCACTTCATGGTATAACTACACACACAGGTGATGTTCTAGGGTGCCCCTTGATTTAATCAGCTGCCGTATTGCTTTGTATGTATTACAGTGCACTTTTGGGTAGTACCAACCAGTTTATTACGTTTATTCGGTAAAACTCTACCCAATTGGTGTGATCGGGCCATCTGAATCTGGACATGGATCTTCTAGCTATTTCGGGCTCATAATAAGATGTGGACTATAGGTAATAAGATGCATGAATAGAAAAAGGGTTGAGCGATCGTTCTGGTCCAGGTAAGGCTGTCGTGATTTTCAGATGACTAGTATTCATTTTCTACTATTTTATGATAACCCACTTGTATGGACCATAGCCGAGTAACTTCCAATACCAGCCCAATTTTCATATGGGTTCAGAAAACATATATAGGCCGTGGTCCGTCCAGAAACAGCAGCCGAGATTGCTTGTAGCCCGGTAAATATATTTCAAATTGAACCATATTTATACGAAAAAGTATTAAATGCACCACATGGTAATAGTGGACCACACTTTGTATTATTTGGTGATGTATAATTGATTGTAGTGCACTATATGGCATAACAGGTGGCGCATGCAGTGCATGCAATACCTACTCTACAGAGGGGAGCAGCATGAATTAATGACACTTCATCACTAGTTATATTTAAATTGTAGCACAGCATGCATCTAAACTCATTTACGTAAAAAAAAATCTTTAAACTGTCAGTGCATAGAAATCTAATCTTGTTTATAACTCTTACAATCAATAATACTTCATTTCCTTGAGATTGTGACGATAAAATATTTCAAGTTTATTTTTTTTCCCCCGACTATATTCAAGTAACCGTTTGGGCATGCAAGACCAAAAATAAATAAAGAATAAAAAAAGAAAAGAAAAGGTAGGAAAACCGATTTTTTGGCTCATTGCTTTGTGAAAAAGACTTCTTTGGGTCCTTTTTTTGCCAACTTGCTAAGGGCTGACTGCTGCGAGGCCCGTAAGGTTACACACAAAGTGATATAGCAGATGACTCTTGAATGAATAGGCCTACTGTTCATAACATCGACCTCCAAATTTGGATAATCTTCATGTTCCCATCAATCAGAAAGGCCACGCAATCGTCATTACTCCTATTCTCTGCCTAATTAAGCTTATTTACTTCTGTCTAGGGGAACTCTTTTTAACAGTGTTTAAGAAAGGTAATTCAGGAAAATAAACCATTTTAAAATGAGTGAAAAGAAAGATTATATAGACAAATAATATGCCTACACTCAATTTTAATAAAAAAATTTACAATAAACTTATTATAAGTAAACATATCAAATCATCAAATCTTATGTATTTGTCAATCTTATTTTTAAGGATAAGGTGCCTCTTTTTGGTGACCTGGATTGATAAAATTTTAGTCCTTTTTTTCTTTCCGGAATCTTGGATCATTACAAAACCAATAAGAATGCAAGGGATTCTGATAGGAAAATCTCCCATAAATGCTGGTGGGGGCTGCAACTTGTTGGGCATGAAGAAAGCTCAGCAGCTCAACTGCGGCAATCCGATTTAGACGGATACATATACTAAGTGTAAACTGAATTATGTTGCATCATCATCCATGGCTGCCAAGAATGTTCATTGATCCAAACCAATTGTTTTAGATTGATATTGGGATAAAATCAAAGGCCAGTTTGCTTCCTATAATTCACATGATAATACTACGAATCGGTACTATATTTTATATGTCTGCATCAGGCAGCAGAAATTGTTGAAATTCCCACCATGAAATTCCTTCACAGCCCCAAAATCTGCCCTTTTAACAATTTATTAAAGCTGTTCTACTTTGACCCATGGGGTGATTGCAGCACTGTTGTTGGATCTCATCCTTGGTTCAGTATTAACAATTTATTTAGTCGTTAGCATTTTGTTTTGCCCATCCTAGGCTGTCATGTGACAAGTAGAAAATTGCTACTATTAATCTATCTTTCTTTTCTTTTCTTTTTTTTCTTCTACAAATGTTATTAGCATAAATCTTTACAGAATACGAAAAGTAAATATTATTTGATATATACTTTTATATAGTTTTCTCCAAGTTCAGTAGCAGACATTTATTACAGTATCTTATGCTTAACTCTCTTTTCTCAAATTCTACAAGGTTCTTGTAACATGTCCACTTATTTTTTTTATTAAATATCGACTAAATGTTCTAAACTCACTGATTTTATTTTGTTCTCTTTCTCCTTTATTTTCAACTCTTAACGGGACAAATATAACAACAAGCATAGCATATGATGATGCACAACCAAAATCAATTGCAATTTAGTCTCAGTTTAACTTCGAAAATTTATAGGTATTAATGGGCTTCCTATAACAAAGTCCAGCCTAGTTCAGAGCCCTAAATACCAGCTCTTGGTAAATGCCACAATACAAACTTTGCTGGCTGCAGCCAAATATCAGAGCAATAGCTTTTTAATTAATTGGCTTTGACTTGCATGCGACCAAAATAAATATAAGGTATATAATTTTTTTTTTCTTTTAAAATTGGGCAGAAAAATAATCTTTCTTTTCTTTCTTTTTTTGTAAGTAGAAAATAATTTTCCTGTTTCATCGACTTTTTAAGATTTGCTTCTAACGTCATTCAAAATGCAGTATATTTATTTTGGATGATATACTTGCAAGGGCCGAGTGATGATCCCGACGTATTTGTTGTCCTGTCAATTTCAAATTGACTGTTGTTCACCGAAAATTAAGACTACATACTACGACCTTTGCAAGTTTCGATGCACCACATGACACAGGGTGTAAGCCAATGGTAAGAATCAAACAACACAAAAAGTCATGCACTGATTAATGACAGTAATTAATAAGGTATTCAACTTCAACATATGGTTGTTCTGTTGGCTCTGTCTCCACAGATCAAGAAGGTGCTTGGCTTGCTTCATTGGTCCCAATTTTACCAAAAGAATTGCTTGTTATTTTGGGATTTGTTAACAGATTTGACCAACTTGCTCTTCTTCGAGAAAATCGACTACATTAGTTCAGATTTGAGGTAGTTAGTAGACTCCAACAAAATACAGTAATTATTGATAAAAGAAACATTTGAAAAAACCTCCCAAATTTTGGTGTGTAAACTTGTTGAAGAAATCAACATAGTTGGAGGTGGTTGAGCAGATTGATAATGCAACGGTTTCAACTTTCAATCCCAAGTAGTTATGCTCTTTGACACATACACGCCTAAATTCCATAACAAAATACTCTTGCTACTAAATTGTGTTGTTGAATTTTCGACATCAACAAGAAACTTAGGAATTGGTTAATATCATCACTGCTTGCGTACATTAATTAGGTGAACCTAATGTTAGTCTACTAGTTAAGTCAAATGATTATGTCATTCACTGGACTTGGATAAGAGGATGATCGTGATTAACGAACAGAAACTCTAATCTAATTTCTTAATCCTACAGCTGCTCCAAATCGCCTCAAAACTAAGCATTTTCTGTGATTAGATTCGAGTTGAAATTGGAGAATTGAAGATAAGAAAAGCCAGTGAGACCAGCTTAACTGCCGGAAAGGGACTTTGGGCTGCTGCCGTCGGCTTCGCGATTGTCATGATCAGTTTCAAAATCAAGATCCAAATCATCACGATAGCTTTGGATAAGTTCTAGCCTTCTAAATTTCTAGTTAGCTAGGATGTCATCCAAACTATAATTTGAAGAAATAATTTGTTTTGGACAGGAGAGGATGATACATTTGTTTAAAATCGATGAGAGTCGAACTCAAGCAATTTGTCCTCTTATTCGTAGGTTTTATTTTAAGGAATAATTAAATTTTTTTATATTTGTGCCGTGACAATGTCCAAGACTATTGAGATTAATTTTTTTTTTTTGGTCATATTTTTGGTGGGGTTGCTTGTGAATACAAGGTTCCATTTCTTTTGAAGCCGATTGTGACACTATAATATACTATCTAAAAATGAATGTGACATTTGCATTTTGCGAGTCACAAAATCTGAAACCAAGGGCCATAAAAATCGACTTTAAAGTGAAGAGTCATTGTGATCAACAATTTTTGCATAAAATAAAGAGATAATTACACATACTTCTCCTGAAGTTTATCGTAATTACATCTAGCTCCCCTTAGGTTTCAAAAATTACACTCACCTCCTTTATTTCAATAGTTTTGGTAACAAAAAATTCATTTTGCTGATGTTAGCAAAAAGACTAATTGAATATCCTAAAATGCCCTTAGAATTTTTTATTAAAATAAGAAAAGCAATTCTTGAAAAATAACAAACTAACTAATTCATTATAAAGTAAAAAATAGCCATAATATTGTCCTGTATTACTACCAATGCTCAACAATTATATAGCCCAATATATCTCTCCCACTTAGTGCTCAAATTTCTACGTCTTTATCATCTTTTTTATTATCCAAAATATACTATAAATAAACAAGATAACTATTAAAAAAATGAGATGATCATAACAATTTGAAAATTTTGTGCTATGTGAACCTACACTCTTAAGAGTAAATTAAAGTAAATGTTTGGCTTTTTTTTCCCTTTTTATTTTCCTTTTTCCCATCTTTTTTTCCTTTCTATTTTCCTATAATTTTTCCTGAGGTAATTATAGTGACATGCAAGGGAATTTTAGTAATCTCAAATGCCCAAGGGAGGTAAGTGTAATTTTTAAAACCTGAAGGGAGCTAGGTGTAACTATGATAAACCTTAGGGGAGGTATGTGTAATTATCCCTAAAATAAAATTATAGACCCTAAAGAGTCATGATGGTTGAAAATTGAGATCATGCGGTCTGCATGATACTGTTATTAAGGGTTAATTTAATTTGAAATCATGCAAAAAATCATATCCAAGCGGGGATCTTGATAATTAAGAGACTAGCTTTCCTAAAATACAAAGCAAAATATAGTACTTCAATAACGTCCGGTTAGCATGGAGTTGACCTACGTATTTATTACATTATCATCAAAACTCAAGCCTGAATATATCGAAGCACATCAACTAACATATAGTTTATTTGTTTTGAACGTTTCCAAGAATTTTTCTTCGTTATTTTAACCAAGTGTGTTACGCTTTATCAATTTTCTAGCTGACAGGAAGGTGCTAATTAGCAAATCTTGGTTTACCTTTGATTATTGCCTTTGAATTCAGTCATCGAAGTGGAGAAAATTGGTTGAAAAATTTATAATTCTACTAAATTATTGATGCAAGAGGATAATAGTTCATTTCACTAATTATTAGTAACAACGACCATTTTTCCCTTCTATTTTAAATTTGTGGCGGAAGAATGTTACATCAACTGCAATTTCGAGCTGCAAAAATCTATAACGAACACGGATTGCTTAATTATTAATGCATGAAAGCTTTCTTGGATGGAAATCAGTATTGTTTCCAAGTGATAAGATGTTAGATGGGGAGCCACCACCAACCACTAGTTCCTTGCTTGATGAGAACACTTCATCGTATCCTAGTCACATGCATGGAAGCGAAATAGTTTTTCCAAGTTTAGTATTCAACAATGACCACATATTGATATCATGATTAGAATAAAATATTGGATGGATCATTGTCAAAAAATATATATATGTATTGGATGGATCGCACAGCCTACATGTAGATCTAGTGATCTAAACAAGAATTACATGAGTATTTTTACGTCACTTTTTTATATCAACATGTAACACCTTATCTATGTAATCTTTATTTAAATTATGACATTTACATGTGAGATCACGAATCAGATCTATGTGAATATTTCTCAAGATTCAGGACCCAAATGACAGGGCTAGGAGTTAATTTTTTTCTTAATGCCAAATGATAAGGTGTTCCAGGACGACCGGATAATGGAACATTCAATGTACAACTCAGAGAGTAAGCTAAGTTATATTTAGATGCGACTGTTTAGACTATTCTTGAGAATAATCAATGTTCGTTAAATGTCAGTAATTTACTTTGTCCGACCATTTCTTTCGTCCGAAAGAGCTCCTATATAGTTTCTTCCGTAAAGAGGTTTTGTCCAATCTATCTAGCTTGTACGTGTGTTGTTTGCTTAATTAAATGGCATCTCCCATTCTAAGGGATTTTCCGAGTGCTTGTCCTTGGTTATATTTTTGCATTCCTTCACTCAACACGCAACCTTGGCTTGATAGGCTTAGCACCAACGTTGTTGCAAATAAATCCAGTTTGAATGAGAGGCAATTCATAACAAGTGGTGATCCAGGCCACAGAACTACGTAGTTGGATTTTCATAAAAATGAAGTAGTCAGTATCTACTAGCCTAATAAAAATGAGTATCAGAAATTTTTTTTTCCCGTGGTCTCTAGGCAAAATAGGCTAATCCAATTTGAAAATTTTCCTAGTCAGGATATGCTGCACCTAAAACTAATGGGAGCCTGATGCTTATTATGTGGCAATCTAATCCACACAACAAAATGATTTGTTTTTCTTTGAAAAAAGAAGAAGAAGAAGAAAAAGTTGAAAACCGGCCAATCTTCTTATCAACATAAAAAATGAATTTGTTTAAAGGTTACGTCCAATTAAAGAGTCTCTCTTTTGTTGATAGAATTGAAATTTGAAATGGGGTAACGTAGGTCCGGTCTGGCTACTAATAGCCAGACCGCCCAGACGTGGCATCTTCATCTTGGCCTTCGACTGCCGCATAAATCCACACCTTACAATAGTTGTTTTTGAACGTGAAATGGGTGATAAATATGGTTCAAAAAATTTTGGCTGCCGCAAATTGACGGGAGCAAAGATGGTTATTGTTATTATTGGAGGCAGCAATTTGGCCAATCATAAATAACATTGCTAATCGGCATACATCATTCAGTTACCATCATATCACTTCACTGACAATTTGACAAGAAAAATTGAAGGATCTTTCCTCCTAAAATCCAAGCAAGCTGATAAAAGCCTAATCCATTTATCAATTTCATTTCTCTTACATGCTGAGAACTTATATAAAGCTGAAAAAAAGTTTTTTTTTTTGGTGGTATTTTTTTTATGTGTGTTTTTTTTTGGGGGGGGGGGGGGGTGGGTGAATTTATAGCAATAACTTATAATATCACTAAACATTTTTGAGATCTTTTAACACATAGCATAAATTCAAAATTGCTCGTTTCGCTATAATTCTACTATAACTTATGTAGAAGATCTTAATCAATATTATAAATAGATATCCTTTTAAAAGAAATTTAATTATCATGTATGTGTCACTTTTGTATGCAAAAATTGGTTTTTAAATATCAATAGATGTATAATTAAGTTTCTCTTGAGCCCTAAAGCAACAGATGCAGTAATAATAGAGAAATTTTGCTCACACATGCAACCATGGAATTGAGTCTACAAAAAGTTTTGAATTATCAGAAATGCATTTCTTTCAGAAAACGAGAGAGATCACTAAACTTGAGTGGTCACGCAAGCTATATGTGAAGGAAGGGATTATTAATCAAGTGAAAAGCATAAGGTAAAAAGTTGATTTCAACTTTTGATTTGTTGGTGCAAGAATCAAGAATAAATAGTTTGTTGCAAATTAGTAGTCATGGCTTTACTTTGATTGTTTTGTTGTCAATTAGAAGGAACCAAAAATTCTATTCATCCACCTTTTGAATCCTTTTTTAGCTCATAAGAATTAAACAAAAAATGCAAATTTGGTCCATTAAAAACGAAAAGAAAAATCAAAACTTGAAATAACAGCCGTCGGAAATCAGTTTAAAAAATGTAAAATTAAATATACGTGCCCTCTATCTTTGACTCCAAAAAAAGGGTAAGATAACTATAAAGCTTGTAGTCCATTTTCTTCTTCGGCTTCTTTTTTGCCCTTTTCTTTTGGATTTCTAATTTTGTCACTTTGCTTTGCAGAAATCAGAAATGGTGGGTAGTCTATAACAGAATTGGATCCGTAGTAGACACGAATTTTAAATAAAAGTGGACAAGAGGTAACCCTTCGGGGACCCTTTACCTCTTTGCTCTCTTTCTTGTGGGAATCGTGTCTATTTCTCTCTTGTACGCTTTGTTTTCAAATTTAACCGAATGAGAACTACTACTGCTGTGTGTGGTGTATCATCTTTGTTGAATCTTTCTTTCCTACCAAGTATCATGACATAATTAATCAACAAGAATCTAACGAACAGATGTATTTGAAGATTCGAATGCAATCAAAAAGAAGAAAATATAGAAAGTAAGAATGAAAGTAGGTATGTCATGACATAATTTTGATAACTTCTTGGGCTGTTTTATCATATGAGAAGTCAATTATGTTGAAAGGACGTGAAATTTCATGTGAAGCTTTGCGTATAATGAACCTAGTTTTGGTTATTGTTGCAATGTTATGCTAATAAAAAAGGTAACATATAATATATGTAACGTGTATGACAATGATTTCTCATTTGAAGAGAGACACTTCGAAATAGAACTAAAACATACTGTTTCTTGATATCAATACACAAGCCAAGTAAAAGGAATTTAGTGTTTATTGAACTCCAAATCCTAAGAAAATATTGATTAAGAAGTTGATAATTTTGAAATTTAAGTTCTACACCTCAGAAAAAAAGGAAAAGTTTTTCAAGTTCTTGTTGGTAAGTATTTCAGAAGGGTACAGATTATCACGAGATAAGTTACTGATTAGTCCTACAGATTGACCAAATGCAATTTTAAATTGAGAGACCAACGTTCAAAGCTGATTATGATTTGATGACTTTTATGCACAAGAGATTGGAATGCCGCCCAACTTTCTAACGAAGATCAGTTTACTTGCCAAACATGAGTCATGAACTGTGTGTAACTCATGGAAAACAAGGACTAAAATTTTATAATTTTAGCCTTTGTTTCTGTGAGCCAGTTGAAAATTGAAGTTCAAGAACTACCAACGCATCTTCTTTTATTCCCCCCCCCCCCCCCCCCCAGTCGTCCTAGATTTTGTATTTATGCGTGGGTTTTTGAACTAATAACTAAAGCCGATCCATATCTAAGCTGACGTTTCAAATAAAAAATTAGCGTTCGTTTGTTTTAATTGTTATAATAACAGTGAAAACTTGTGTTCAGTTTGTAACAGGTGAGACAAAAGATTACTCTCTCATTTTCATCTAAGTGTGAGAAAATTGAAGCTAACACTTGTATCAAACAGATTAACAATAAGATTAATAATAAGATGAATAATTAATATTCTAATATTCTATCACGTTCACGTGTACATCCCATATAGGTTGCCTTTCACAAAAACTTGTTACCTTTCTATTTTCCATACCAATTTGTAAAGCATCAGAAACCATGATATTGATGATTTTCTTTTCTTTTCCTCGATGATAACCATACTAGTATAGGAGTACAAGTCTTTGGTCACTTCACCACAAGCAGAATATATAACTAACAAAACGACCAAGCCAGTATCCTTTTCTTTTTCTAAACCGAACATATTTTACCCCTTAGCAAGAATCGAAAGTTGTCTGAAATGACTCACAAATATCACTGTCGGTAGTGCTCCATGTTATCTTATCAAAATTGTGAGTACCATAATCAATATACTGAATTGGATTGGCGTGAATTTAGAAGCAGAAAAAAGAGGGATATGATATGACTCAAATTGTTACTGGTACTATCCTATCAAAATCCTTAGCACCATAATCCATTTATTATTGGGAGTAACGTGAATTTCGAAGCAGAAAAAGGGCGTATCCCACCTCACACCGCCCCACCAAAAACTCCCTAAATGTGTCCCACTTCCCTCCGATCTTGTTATAAATAGTCATTAGCAGGCCTCCAAATCTTCCGTGCTTACAAACCACTTTCGTACTTCTTCCTGCAAGGCAACAACAGGCTGCCACCCTTTGCACTGTGGATGCCATAAACATCTCCACAATATCCTAGTTCTACCACAAATATATACATATATATAATATACTATTCATCATCAAAAGAATATACATACATAGGCTCCTTGTTCTTCTTTTTCTATATTTTTTCTTGCAGCTTCTTCTGTTGTACATTTGTATTATACAGAGACAAAAAGGCAAAAATATAACAACAAAAGCAAATTACACAAGGTCAAAAAGGACCCCATTTTGGCTTTGAGATTGTAAAAAGATAGAAGAAGAATCACCATCATCATGGGTTCAATTTGGAAAATGTTGAGAACCGACATGTTGTTGTTGGTCATAGTTTTGGTATCATTGGCTAGTTGTACAGTTAGAGCCAGAGTTTCTTACGATGGCAGGTCATTTATCATCAATGGCCAGAGAAAGATTCTTATTTCTGGTTCTATTCATTATCCCAGAAGCACTCCTGAGGTACCATTGACAAAATTAATATCCATGCTTCCTTTCTTTTTCTTTCTTTTTTAATTTCTTGAGTATATTTTGATTATAAATTTGTCTCTAATGAGTTTTTTGTAATCTAATTTATCTGGCATGGAATAGATGTGGCCGGATCTTATACAGAAGGCTAAAGATGGAGGCTTGGATGTAATACAAACTTATGTGTTTTGGAATGTGCATGAGCCATCCCCTGGGAAGGTATTCTTGAATTTATGATACTACCATATTGTTTCTTGATCAGTTTTGGTCATTTCTTTTCGAAAAATAATATGTTAAATCTATAGAATACTATATTTTTATCTTTTCTTGTTTCAGTACAATTTCGAGGGCAGGGGAGATATCGTTAAATTCCTCAAATTAGTAAAAGCAGCTGGTCTTTACGTTCATCTTCGCATTGGTCCCTATGTTTGTGCTGAATGGAACCTCGGGTAATTAATTTACAACATTCATATCATCACATGCATCCTAAATTTCTTTTATCGTTGGATGTTATGATATTTATTATTCTTAAAAAGCACTAAAATAATACTACTACTGCCTCTGTTTCTTCTCTGTTTTAACGATGCAGGGGATTCCCTGTTTGGCTAAAATACGTGCCCGGTATTCAATTTAGAACAGATAACGGCCCTTTTAAGGTAATTTATTTTAGTTTAAGTACTGAAGAAGGGTTCATTTCAGCTGCACCAATTGAATTGTATTTATGGTTCAAGTTTTTAGTTTGACTTTGAAATTTCACTTTTTGACCTTGATGAAGGCGGCAATGCAAGGATTTGTGACAAAAATAGTCAACTTGATGAAGTCAGAAAATTTGTTTGAGCCTCAGGGAGGACCAATTATTATGTCACAGGTTGGAAAATGAAAATAGTTATGATATATTTTTTTTCCTATGTTACCATGCTTCTAGATATGGGTTCCCTTTTATTTGTGGTTTTTCATTTAGTACAAGGTCTGTTAAGTTTTATTTGTGGTTTTCATTTATTACAAGGTCTGTTAAGATTTGGCACTGTATTTCATGTTCTCAGATAGAGAATGAGTATGGCCCAGTTGAGTGGGAGATTGGAGCTCCTGGTAAAGCATATACAAAATGGGCGGCACAAATGGCTGTTGCTCAAAACACTGGTGTTCCATGGGTCATGTGCAAGCAAGAAGATGCCCCTGATCCTATTGTAAGCAATTCTTTCTCTTCTATTACCTGTTTTTTAGGCTTCCTTTGCTTCTTATAAGCTGTTAGTTGATTTAGGCAGATATGGTCTCACTCCCACAAGGTTGCTAAGTTTATCACCTGCAATTTGGTAAAGTTTAGGTTTTGGGGTTTATTGATATTTGATTCATTAGATTTGGCTGAACTAATTTGGGTTATCTCACTGATGGAAACGAATTAATGCGCAAAAGATATGTGGGACAAAATTAATGATCTGAAAGACAAATTTTGTGTTTGGCTATTGAACTTAACTTGTTTCTGCTCCAGACCAGCTCTTTTCTGGAAGCTGGATGAGAAGACGCCTTCCATTTTTATATTCTGAATCTCAACGTATTTTTTGTCATTAAATTACAGATAGACGCTTGCAATGGATTCTACTGTGAAGGTTATGTTCCAAACAAGCCCTACAAACCAAAAATGTTTACTGAAATCTGGACTGGCTGGTAAGCCATTTGAAGTTATTAATTTCTTATTATAGTTCTATTCTTCATTTGACTTAGGTCTATAGTTGAATTGGCTTTCCAGCTACTGCACAATAAGAAAATTTCTCAGCCAGAAGATCACTGATTTCCATCTTACTAAATCCTAGGTATACACAATATGGTGGGCCAACTCCTATTCGACCGGCAGAAGACTTGGCCTTTGCAGTTGCAAGGTTTATCCAGAAAAATGGCTCATTTTTTAACTACTATATGGTTAGTCAATTTCTATATTGGTCAACTGAAAAGAAATTCCAGGGTACTGCTTGTTATGATTTGGGATAATGAACTTATTTGTTTTGAAATGCCTTGTTTATACTTTGGTGGTTGCAGTATCATGGAGGAACAAATTTTGGCCATACTGCTGGTCTTTTTGTTGCAACTAGCTATGATTATGACGCTCCAATTGATGAATACGGTATGTTTCACTATCAGACTAATTACAAATCTTTGATATTTTGACAGTCGCACTTAAAATGGCATATGATGATCACCAAGGAAGGAAACATGATTCTTGCAACATCAGATGTCTCTCATCTGAATAAATCTATAATCTTTCGTATTTGTCATGATGGTCTAATTTATGATTTACTAGGACAACTGAATCAACCAAAATGGGGGCATTTGAGAGATCTGCATAAAGCTATCAAACAATGCGAACCAGCTTTGGTTTCAACATATCCCACAGTTATCTGGCTTGGGAAGAATCAAGAGGTATTTCCAGTTGCTTTTGGACATATTTAATGTACTTATATATTGCTGTTTCAATCTATTATTTACTGAATATAACTTTGGCTCCATAAACATCTTGTAGGCTCATGTCTTTAAATCAAAATCTGGAGCTTGTGCTGCATTCCTTGCTAACTATGACCCAAAATGGTCAGTGAGAGTGAGCTTCCAAAATCTGCCATATGACTTGCCACCCTGGTCTATCAGCATTCTTCCTGACTGCAAGACTGTAGTTTACAATACTGCAAAAGTAAGGGAAAGGCTCTATATTGTAGCCATCTTTTCTCCTCTTCCCTTGGTCATGAAGTAGATTTGCTATATGTGTATTCCTTTTTCGTCCTGCTGATATTTGCTTCATTAATGTATGGCTTTTTGCAGGTTAATGCCCCAGGCTCGTTGATAAAGTTTACACCTATAGGTGGTAAATTATCATGGCAGTCATATATTGATGAAATGCCCTCTGCTGACGGCAGTGACACGCTTGCAATGAATGGATTGTGGGAGCAAACAAAAATAACAAGAGATTCCTCAGATTATTTGTGGTACCTGACAGAGTGAGTACATATCATCTAACAGCTTATCTAATGCATGTTCTGTTTCCTGTATCCAAATCTTAAGAACAATTCGTCCTTCTTTTTTTAAATCCATCACTTTTTGCCTCTTTTGATTGCTTTTTCCAGCGTAAATATTGCATCCAATGAAGGATTCCTAAAGACTGGACAGGACCCTCTTCTCACTGTTATGTCAGCTGGCCATGCCATGCATGTTTTCATTAATGGTCAACTTTCAGGTAGTTAAACTTGCTTAGTAATTGCAAACTGGCCAAGTTCTGACCTAATATTCTGTATACGTCTACTTTGTATACTTTTTTATGTTCTTAAGCTGATACTTGTCTATTTATAGGAACGGAGTATGGGAGTTTGGATAATCCAAAACTCACATTCAGTAGTAACGTGAAACTGAGACCTGGGGTCAACAAGATTTCTTTACTAAGTGTTGCAGTGGGACTAGCGGTTAGTTGGAATTGATAATGTCCATATGCTCGCAAAATTTTATCACTATTTGGATTTAGTCAAGCTCTCTTAAAGCATACTAGTTACACATATGGTCACATTTCAGAATGTCGGAGTGCATTTTGAAACCTGGAATACGGGTGTTTTGGGTCCAGTAACCTTGAAAGGTCTAAATGAGGGGACAAGAGACCTGTCAAAGCAGAAATGGTCTTACAAGGTTCGTTAGTAATTGCTTTTGTTTTATTCTACTTTGACCCTTTGAACTGTGGCTTATCAAACCAGGAAGAAGAGTTGTAAACGCTAAAACTTTAATTTTGCAAGTGTTTGCTCTTGCAATTCTTTTGAATGGCTGTTTCTCTCATGAGATTGCCACGATGCACACTTATGGAGTAACACTTATTAGGCTGCCCATTATTAGGTTGGTTTAAAAGGTGAATCTCGGAGTCTCAATACCCTCAGTGGAAGTGCCTCAGTTGAATGGGCAGAAGGATCACTGTTGGCTCAAAAGCAGCCTCTGACATGGTACAAGGTAATATTTCTAGTTTTAGCTTTTGATGGTTGGAGTGGCACAAGTTAAATGTGTCCTGATGCTGCACCAGTCACCCCCTCAAAATCACAACCGAGAAATTTACCGCTACAATTTCATTTATTAAATCTGACATGTAAAACCTCTCATTCAGACTACTTTCAATGCACCCGAAGGAAACGATCCAATTGCTTTAGACATGCTTAGTATGGGGAAAGGCGAAGTGTGGGTAAATGGTCAAAGCATTGGAAGGCACTGGCCTGCATACACCGGAAAGGGAAACTGTGGTCAATGTAATTATGCCGGGACTTTCTCAGAGAAGAAATGCCAGCGCTATTGTGGAGAGCCTTCTCAGAGATGGTAATTAATAATTTCAGCAACTAGATTAATTTGTATAATCAATTTGATAACTTCTGACAAAAGCCCCATTTTAGGTACCATATTCCTCGTTCTTGGCTGAAACCAAGTGGAAATTTTTTGGTCGTGTTTGAAGAATGGGGTGGTGATCCGAGTTGGATAACTTTCGTTAGACGGACAAGATAAAGAATTGAATACTAGGAGATACAAAGGCCACAATTTGGTCTCAAGAGTGAAGAATTGTATAGTCATCATTCGCTGTGAATAATGCAGAGTCTCGAAGGAAGCTGCAAATAGGCTTCATGTATGCAAAGGACATACGCTCTGGAGTCAATTATACATATCTCATTAGCAAGTCTTACTGGCTTGTTACTGTAAAATGCAATATATGGTTATGCAAATGCTAGTCTGAGTGGCTTTTTTATCATGTTATTTTATCTTTTCTTTACATGTTGCCTCATGTATCTGAAAAGGTGCAACTCACCATAAATGCAATATAGCTATTATGCTTTAATGAGCCATGAATTCGCCAGAAAAATGTATGCTTTTGAGTTTCTTGGAAAACTCATTAACGCAATTAAAACCCGCTTGTAAAGTTAATACTAATCCGGAATACTACAAGGAGATGAGCACAAGGCACTAGTGCTATATTTACAATTTGTTTTGTGGGAATTTTAAAAAGTAGGGAATAGAAATTCAAGACATTAAAATAAAAAACTGGAATTAATTATTCTCGAAGCATTGTGTACTACTTCTGCTGCAACGACATTTGCTTATCAGA
Source organism: Mitragyna speciosa (assembly GCA_024721245.1). Lineage (NCBI taxonomy): Eukaryota > Viridiplantae > Streptophyta > Magnoliopsida > Gentianales > Rubiaceae > Mitragyna > Mitragyna speciosa. The sequence goes on along the minus strand of CM045556.1, from coordinate 23,277,073 downwards.
AATGACATGCTGCTGCTGAATCCTAGTGCTGATGGATTGATGCTCTGAAGGTGAAAGGTAACCGCCAAAAAAAAAAAAGGACTTAAAGGATGGCCATTTCTGTTGGGCTTGGGCTTGAGGTCCTACGATGTGGGCTTTTAAGAATTACAAGAGGAACACAAATAAGGATTAATTGTTTGAGATTTTTTTTCCCCCTTTTCATCCCTTGTTTTTTTTTTGGTAAGCCCACATAATAATGTTTGCACCTACGGAATGGATTAAATAGCATATATTAGTAAAGAAATTTAACTTCTAATGCCATAAAATTTGTGTCACGTTGTAGTATACCCACGGTATTTAAATGGTTTATTTCCTAATAACAACTAATGTCTAAGGGGGTGTTTGGTTAAGGGGAATCATGGAGAGGAATGGGTATCATAAGTAATGATACCCATTGTTAGTGTTTGTTAAACAACTATCACTATCATTCAATGGGAATGATAGTGATTAATTATGGTGTTAATGATTCCCCCCAAAATACTAGTCTATCAAACCCATTAACCCTTATGATTAAGGGCAAAAACACACCCACTAAAAAAATACATATTTTTTGAGTTACCCACTTCTAATATACTATTCATCTCTCTCTCTCTCTCTCTCTCTCTCTCTCTCTCTCTCTCTCTCTCTCTCTCTCTCTCTCGTTTGTCTTTTGATTTTAAATTTTTTTTATTAGTATTTTATATAATTTTTTTATAAAAATTCTTTTTAAAATTTTTTAATTTAATTTTTTTTATAAAAATTTGAACTGAAAATCAAAGATATATAGTACTCTTTGTTACTACAATAAAAATGACCTTTTTTTAAGGTTATTATTTGCATAAAACTCAAATTAGAGCATGGTTATATTTAAAATTAAAGAAATTTTTTAGAAATTTTATTTAAAAAATACAAAATAAAAAATCTAAAAATATGAACATCATAAATAAAAGATTTAAAAATTTTAAAATTTACTTGAGTCATTCTAGAAAACCAAACAAGTATTTTTATAATGATACCCATTCCATTATTAAACCAAACATGTTTGGGGGAATCATCAAAACCCATACTCATAGTAGGGTTAATGATACCTATAGTGATAGTGATTGAGAAATTTAAACCAAACGCACCCTAAATACTTCTTTTGAGTCATTAGTTTATATTTTCACAAAATTCATGGTCAATAGCCCCAAGGGCTTTCTAATTCTCCATGGTAGCCTGTATTTAAATTATTACCCTTCTCATCCAGATTTGATTGGTTTATTGTACAGGTAAGTGAAATGAAACTCGGAGATTTTTAGGTTCAGTTCCCATGATCAGGTGAGCTATGTCCATGTGAGGTATATAAGCACCAGTATTTGATTGGTTGATATCCAATCCATCATCACAAAGTAATACGCAGTACAATTGTCTTGTACATGTCCGGAAAAAACAACGCTGGTTCATTTTCTTTCACATCTCAGGTGGTTAATTAGTCTTCTTGATGATAAAATGGAAATGACATCTTCATGGTACACTAAAATTTTCGATATTGCCCTTTCCATTTCTGTCTAGAACTGCTACATTATTTTAACCAAATCGTGTAATTCTACATTACTAAGACTAAATTCAGATCTCGTGTCCCCCCCCCCCCCCCCCCTTCCCTTTCTCTCTCTTTCCTCCTCCTCCTGCTGCAAAGCTGACAAATCAATTTGCCCTTCTTTTTGTTGAACTTGCTTAATGAGGATTGGCATAAAAGAATATGGTGTAAGAGACTTCTCCTGGTATTTTATGACACAATATTTATTGCTCTTAAATTTACTATTATGTTAATATTTCTCTGAAATAAATTTTTGATTTATATTCATGAATTCCGGGGGTAAAATTTGAGTATTGATTAAAGCTATTAATTAGCCTTAGAGCCTTAGATCAACTTGCAAGACCACACCAAATAGCTCAAATAATTCTAAAAATGAGCTAAAAAGTGCGCATGATTTTCATAAGTTTAATATTATCAATTTACATTAAAACTTAAAACTGATTATCAAAAAAAATAAAAGCAAAAAGAAACAAGAGACAAATAGCCAGTGTCAGAAGAATACTGTTGAAAATGATCTGAGGAAACAGTAATAAATCAATATGATATCAAATCCCATATTTTGTTTCATTTCACGTCAGTTGATACAGAAGTACGACATGAATGGCTTGTGCTGCTGGTCCATGCAGCCAATAATTGGACACGTGAAGAAGACGATGAATTATTTTCAACTGTAACGAAGGACAGATTTGGAAGAAAAAAAAAAAGGGTATTAACTACTTGTGTTTAAATCACCATTAAATAATGGTTATCACTCTGGGATAGTTGATAAATTGAAGGGCCATGAGCCTGCAAAAGTAGTTTAGAAGAAAAAGAAAAGCTTCCAATATTAAAGCCCATATTCATTTCTTGTGCCCCATCAATCATTATACCTCTGAGATTCCTTCACATATTTTAGTCATATGCTAGTGTGTGATCTGTTAGCTAAAGGACTTGATACTAAGATGATAATGTTATTTATTAGAAGCATATCTTCTCTTTGTTGATAGGAATTAATTCGATGTCATTGGTCTTTCAGTCTTGGAAAAGTTTTTCTCTGGCTTTTGACGAATAAAGCTAAATGTACCCCTCATGTGTGCTAATTGCTAAGTCTAATCTAAGATTTGCAAATCAGAATCATGGCCCAAAAGCAAATTTTCTAAGAAATCCATAGAATTTAGAGGGCCAAAAGATTTGATTTTCCCTGATAAGATTTCCAAAAGCAATCTCAATTCTGCATCCGGACTCATAAAATTTCCGGATAGATACCTATGGTGTGTAATACTTAAAGAGGTGAAGTGTTCAAACCTAGATTTCTTAACATTTGGAAAATACCATATAAGTGTCGAATGTCACAATAAGATAACTATCAAATATTTCACAGTGTACTTAGATGAAATCTTTTGGAGAGGTTTTAGAAACATACTATTTTTGCATTTTTTGGATAAATGTGTTTTAAAGATAAAAGGATGATTAGAAAATGCGTATAAAAAAGGAAAATTTTCTTATAAAGGCAGTGGAAGTTTTGTAATTAATAAAGAGGATGAAACTTTTTCATAATTCTTATAAAGGGCATCACTAATACATACTTGAATATAAATTTTTTTTGATTAATATAAAAATAGAATGGTATTTAGAGGAATAGATTTTTTTTGAAATTTTACTTCAATGAATTTCAAAAAATCAATTTCATTTTGATTTCAACTAGAATTAATTATTAGAAAAAAGTTCCATCTTCATAAAATGACCACCTTTATAATTTTGTACCCAGACTTTTGAACTAAAATTAAGAAGAAATTGACTTTATAACTTTGACAAGACAAAGAAAAATGCCAATATATTTTTTATTTTTGATTAAAAACTCTAATATTTAGAATTTTTAAAAATTTGATTTCACTTTGATTTTGGTTGCAATTGGCCAAAAAAAAAGGTACATTTTTAAAAAATCATCTCATTTATAATTTTTGTCGGGACACTCTAAATTGAAATTTAGAAGAAATTAATTTTACTACTTAGATATGATGAATAAAAATACCAATATACATTTTTTATTTTTGATTAAAAACTCTAATATTTATAAATTTTCACAAAATTGATTTATTTTGATTTTACTTAAAACTGACAGCCAAAAAAGATCCACTTTCAAAAAAATCGCATGCTTAATAATTTTGTATTTGAACACTTTGAATCATAAATTTAGAAAAAAAAATGATTTTACTACTTTGGATGATAAAATTGTAATGGCGATTTTTTGATTAAAAATGCTAATATTTAGGTAAATAATCTAATTATATTATTTAAAAATAACATTATACTTTTGTACATGAAGTTGTATGTTTTTAATAATAACACCCTTTATAGGAATTATGTTAAAGTTTCACCCTCTTTATACATTATCAAACTTCCACTGCCCTTATAAGAAATTTTCCCTATAAAAAATAAAATTTTGCAAAAAAAAAAAAATCATTAACCAAATAAGCTTTAGTTTTTGCCACATTTTAACATGCAAAGCTTTATGACAAGAAAATAGCTCTTTCATTCAACAAAATAAAAAGCAAATCCTTATAAGGTTAAAACTTATTCTTTTAGAAAAGGCATCGTCACTTTCATTTTTAAAATGTTATTTTAATTAAATATTTATGAAAATCAAAGTAGGGAAAATGATGCTTGTTCACTTTGAGTTAACTGATTAACTACTTTCTTGGTCCAAATGTCGTTTTATTTTGACTCTTGGAATCAGGATTCAGTCAAAGCATATCCAAGAACTTTATTGACAAAGATGAAAGACTGGAGTTTATATATGTTTTATGTGCGCTCAATACAAACTTGTCTTGTGCCGAATGTTTGTTTGCAATTTGCGAGGTTCATTAGAGTATTGAAGAGATAAAGCACAATGCTTACTACCTAAGAACGAAGCCACTACGTGTTATCAAATCTTAGGTTACCTCAAATTGCAATCATTCTGAGATCTAAAACAGACAATTTTATATAATTTAACATTTGGCTAGGCTAATTATGGCGATCATTTTAAAAGGGCCCTCAAATTAATTAGATGGTCTACAGCATTACACAACATGGATTACATCCTCAGGTTGGTAGGGACCGGGGAGAATTTACCGAAGAAGCATTATTATTTATAAACATGTTAATAATGATGATCATCAAAAGAAAAGAGGATCGACATTTGTTATAAACATGTTTTAAAAATTACTAATCAGAAAGAGGTTGGGATAATAGGAGATTCTTCTCATTTGTTTGCTTATGCTATATGATAAAATTGGCGAATCAAAGCAAAAGTATGGGGTGACAAATTAGTCTGTGAAATGCAGCACAGTTATCAAAGAGTGATTGAAACCCATACGATATGAGGCGAAAATAGACATCAAGTGGGCCATTACAGTTTTTTGAGGGAGAGCCAAGGATGTCTTCCTCAACAATAATAGAGTCTCCGTGAACAGATCCATTGATTTGACTATTCAATCTGCACAAATACTAGTACAATGTATTCCCTGGAAAAAATAAAAAATCGCTCCAATTTTATGGAACATTCTTCTTACATGAACAGGTTCTATGGTACAGTGTAGATCGGAGCCACTAAGATTAGGTGGTACAAAAAATAAAAAATTTATCTAATTTTATGACGCATTTTTACATAGATTAAATTCATGGTACGGTGTAAATTAGAGCCACTAACACTCGGTAGAATTCACCAAACATTGCTAGCTCATTATACACATCGTGAATCTGGTCCATTCAAAAAAATCCCAGTTTTATTTTCACTAGCTACTTAAAGGGGAAAAAAATTACCCCAATATTTCTGTTATGTTTCACTTGGCGAATTTTTTATAAAAAGTAGACAATGTTACAGCATAATTTTGGCTCGGGAAGAGAAACAAGGATTCAACAGTAATTTGGCTTCTTTCCTTTTAAAATCAATAACTAAAGATGACACAATACTACAGGAAAACTAAATAAGGGATAATATGGTGAGATATTTCCTGAATGTTCGACAATGGACAGAACTATACTAATGACCTGGGCTGAGTAGAAAGAGTTTACTGACCCTTCAGTAAGGTTGCAAATTCGAATCTTGTAATGAAAAACACGCATTGAGAGAAGTTGAGTTCCAATGCTACTCGAGTTCGAATTAATCGAATCCAAAATAGTTACATAGAGCAGTTCAGCAACGGCTAGAGGTTGATTTAAGAGATTGTAACAGTCAAATGCTATTCCTGTCAAGTTATTATCTAATATCCGGACAATCCCAAAACAGTTTGCATGACATACTTTGATAGCCGTATGTTTTTGTCACACGTTAGGTATATAATATTTAAGTTATGAGTTAAACATTTTGAATTCATGGTTTACACTTAAAAGTTATTAGCTCAACTAAATCTAGGGTGTTACAATTGGTATCATAGTGAATCTCGCGTGGTTTTTGTACTGGTTGAGACTGGGTTAGTAGTATTGGACTGTGACTACGTCATGTAATCCGGAATTTCTACTTTGTTTTGTTGGACTTTGCAAGGATGCGAAGGCGTAAAAGAGAGACGAATGTAATGTCCCATTTGTCTCTATCCCACATCAAGTATGTAACGTCTTGAGTTTTGGACTATTAATAATTTAGTTTAAACATTTTGAATCGGTAGTTTACGCTAAAAAATTATTGAGTTAACCAGCCCAGGTGTTACACGTACAATTGTTAAGGAATTGGAAATTTGGAATAAAGGTGAACCTGCTAATATTTGTTGGTCCAGTCAAATTCTGTCTATAGCATTTTACAGTAGTGTATGCTTATAGAATTAACCCTGCTGTATTGAGAGAAATGGAGGACTAGTATAAAATAGGATACATGGTACCCATTGGCCAATGGTACCAAGTGCCAACAAATTACCAGATGCTTATTAAGGCTATCTGCGAGTGTCATCGTGTCTCCATTTGCATGGAATGGGACCTAATAATTGTAGTGTAATTCTTGGAGACCTCCTGCTCAAAAAATTACAAAATCATCAGAACCCATTGAGCATCTCTTCCGTCTCTACTTACTGTCTCTTTTTAAAGGACGTTTTGGAAAGAAGTCTGACTTAATTTTGTTTTGGGCCATATGAGGTGAGTTGTGATGGTCATGGTACAGGACATGGGGCCTCATGATTTTGTTTTAATTTATTTAGTTCTTCATGTGAATTGCTACTCCAACATTCATCCAGCTCAACAAATTCTCATTTGTCCTCAACTCGCCACTTGCTCAAGTAGCACAGGCATTGCATGAGAATTTTTCGTGGGATTAGGGCTGTCCTTAGCCAATCTTCTCACTGTTTAGAAGTCAAACAGAGTTATGTTACATCGAAAGTCTCCTAGTTTAATGATCGAATCTTTCTGCTAACATAAAAAGTCAAAGGGATTAAAATTCCAATGCCACTTTTCACTCTCTCAAAGAACACAAAAAAGGGTCGTGTTTTGTTCAGTACTTCAGTTGGAGTATGAGAACAAGAAAATCAATATTATATAGAAGAATGAGAGAGAAGGGGAAGGGGAAGAGGAGAAGAAGAGAAAAGGAGCGGGGGTTGAAGAAAATATCAAACCAAATGCACTGCATGAATAGCCGGGTCTCTCGGATCCTGTCCTGCGATGCAGTGACCAAACCAAAAGGAGCCCTATAAGATGGACCAAAAATGAGATCCAAAGTTTCTTTATCTTTTTTATTTATTTGTTTATTGCTTTAAAATATTCAAAGCCAAACCAATCAGGTAAAAGAAGGGCATTAATCAAGACTTCCTCATCAATCAGAATTTGGGGAAGAAGATCACTACTCGCAAACAATGAGAAAGCAATAGAAAATTTAAAAAAAGCTTCTTTAATTCATTCACTACATCTCATAATGTCCCCATCTCTCCCTTTCATTCTCCCCCTATCTCTAACATAATAAATAGGTCCATTTCCCATTCTCCAATGCCACTACAGATCATTTGGAGAAAAGAAGAGAAGAGAATTACAAAGACTTTCCAAATGAATATAAAAGAAAATAGTAAGTGGAAATAGGTATTCTCAAAAAAATTAAAAATAAAAATAAAAACCTGCCTAAATTCTAAAATTGCAAGAAACTTTCATATGTCACTACAGTTATAGTGTTGAAGAAGCCTATTGGCTTCTCTAAGACCACTAAAATATGCACCATGAGTAGTTGAATAATGGGTTCTATGCGTTGCTTCCCCTGCAAACAGAATTTGAAGTGGTGGAGAGGGAGAATTAGGGACTGATGAATTACTAGGATTTGGCAATGGCTCAGCCATAGTGTCCAAATCATCCCCACTTGATCCAACAGCGACATAACTATATGACCCCAAGAATAGTGGATCATTCCCCCATCTGCTCTTCAAAATTTTGGCAAATTTCAAGCATCTTGCACTTGAGTTTTGTGCAGAATTTGCATTGCCATTGCATAATTGGTTGGAATATGACATGACATGGCAATCAGTAGATTTCGATAAGAAATTTGAGATTGTTGTTGATACCCCATGAAGGATATCTTCATCGTTGAGAGATTCTAGCTCTAAAGCTTCTTCACCTGCAAACCAGGACAAAAGAACACTAGACTTGCTATAGATTGGACTAAGAGAAGCTGTCCTCCTCATCCACCAAGGGATGTTTGGATGCCTTAAAAATGTGTGGTCTGATGGATGGAAAACCAACTGCAGGTTCGGAAACTTGATGGAGTTCTTGCCTTCTTGATCGTGTATTGGGCTTAATTGCAAAAATAACTTGTTAACAACTCCATATCCAAGTTTCAAAATTGCTTCAGTCTTAAAACTAGGAAGTGGTGGATTGAACATACCAGCATCTTCGCCAATTCCATGTTTAAGAACCCCTAGTGAAACTGTAACAATGACATGATCTGCTGACATGGTCGATCCGTCCAGAAAATGTAGCTTCACTGGCCTAGTTGCATGACCATTTTCGATTGCTACTGGTGAATGGCTATCAGGCTGCCATTCAATTTTGGTGACCTTGCGGCCTAATTGAATCAAACCAGCAGGTAGTACAGAAGCCAAAGACTCAATTATGCTCAAGTAACCTTTAGCAATCGTTATCTCTTCACCAGGAAACATAATATATTCACTTTCAGCGTTAAAATCCAGGGTCTGCAAATCACCGGCTGAAGTATATGTCCTCTGCGTATTTTCGTGCATTGCAAAAATGGCCTCTTCGAGTGCTTTTTGGCTCCAATTGCCAAGCATTTTGACGTCCTCCCCCATTTGATTCATTGAACTCCAATAAGCATCCAGGCCTTTTCGAAGAAAAGAACCAATATTGATGTTTCCAGGGCCGCAAGATTTAGCCGCAAGCTTAAGAGAATTGACCCTAATTTCGTTGCCTGCAGCATCTTCAATAACTTTTCCCTGAGAAAAATCCATCAGTTTCTTGAAAAGGCTAGAAATAGGCTCAATAAGAGAGGGATTCAACTCGTATCCACCTTCAGCTATAGAAACTGGCTCGTCCGAAAAGCTATCCATACACTCCCAAGGCTGCTCGGACTCGAGTGAATTGATTTCTTGAGCAATTTTGTGAATTGGACTACCTTTAATACCATGGATCCATGTAGCACCCATCTCAATCCTGTCACCACCAAATTCTGAGGTGCTAATCCTCCCACCGATTCTTGTTCCCCCTTCCACAACAGAAAGCTCAAACAAATCCTTGGAGCCAGCAGATTTGTAGAGCTTGTTAGCAGCTGTTAAACCAGCCATCCCAGCTCCGATTATCACAATTCTTGGCTTCCTGGTTGGCATTGTTTTAGTATCTCTTGCTCTTTCTGTATCACACAAACAAAAATGCACAACAAAGACAGTAAAGAGTGAATTTGTGAGGTGAGAAATGTGTTGTAAAGTGGGAGTATACAAGGAGTTATATATATTGCCTCATAAGGGCACCCTTTTCCACCCTTCTTTCATTTCACTTTATTTTATTTTATTTTAATTTTCTCATACTTTTATTTCTCTCTAATAAAAACAGGGCTTTACTTTTCTTGAACCCCTCTAGCTAGCCTCTACCACCACTTATCACTGGGGCAATGGCACTTGATAAAACATCTTTTTAGTCTCCCACAATCTCGCTGGAATATATCCACCACCATTATGTACTTGGCATAAACACCGAGGACTTCATGTATGTACATAAAATATCAGGCTGTGTGTGTTACTTAGGGAGGTATGATATATTGATGCAAACACCAATAATAGGCTGATGATGCCTTTCACCAACCTCACATGTGAATCCGGTAACCGACGGCCCACCAATACAACACTTTCAATGGTGCTTATTAGTCCATCAGCTGCCACTCTCATAAAATCTTTCCGATTTTTCGACCAGCTAATTAGTCAGATAGCCAAACAATTTAACACATTACTCAAACTCTCAAAGGATGATCTATGATTTGTGACGTACAATGATCATGTAGTTTATGTTATCCCTCATTTCGTTTGACATATGTAACATACATTTGGTTAAGGTTTTCAACATCATGCTAAGACAGCAAAGGCCAACATGGATTTTGAACTATTTAGATTAGTGTCGTGTTTTTCTTAAAATTATCTTGAAAAACATGTTTTTTCAAAGTGCAACATCTGAATTTTTATTAATCCCTTTAGATTGCAATGTGTTCAAAAGCAGACGTTTTTGCGTGTGTAGCATGCCCCATATGTTTTTGGAGTCATATCAGCTCATCCTGAAAGCAAATATCATAGGAATTTTTATCTCTACTGAATCTTTTTTGGCAGCATAAAAACTAGATAATGTATTGATACCGATATTCTTATTCTAGGACCAAAAAAAGTCACTCAAAGATCACAAATGCTTTCCACCAAAGAATATCTTCCACGCTTAAAATCTTTTTCAGCCTCATTTAGCTTTTGCAAAGTAGAGAAACTTTAAAATTATGGTTAAAGAGCACTCTTTACAGCCGTTTTGCTTAACGAATAAGAATGTGCAAACAATATACTATTAGGACTTGCGGCCTCAACGATTGCGTACCATTCGATGCCTTTTTACCAGCTTTTTCTTTAGCAAAATTTTCATTGCGTTAGTAAATTAAGTGTACATTTTGCGAGAGAGTGTTTGTGGAGTTTAATTTTAATAGCTCAAGAATCTAATCTTAAAGGTGAAATGTTGAGGAAAATCAGAAATTTTACAACAGTTAATCATGGACGCACAAACTGTATTGATGGTGTTACCGTGCACTGTTACTCATAAAATTTGTATGCTAATCAAGAGTAGCAGGCTGTTTCCTTTCAATTGGAGTTGAGTGGGTTAAGTTTACTTTTTCCCTTCTCCCAATTGTCAAAAAAAAAAAAAGAATAGCAGTCTGTAAAATAGGGACTACAGCAGTCTATCAAGTTGGTCAGGGCTAGTCACAACTCTAGTCACCATCTCCTGCCTATGTTTTAATCTGTCAATTATCGGAGAGTATGATTTACTAGATTGCATTAAGAAAATCTCAATCCTTCGCGGAGATCTTCCTAAAATGTTGTGCAGATATGTAAGAATTGTGGGTTTGATTAACGGAGAAAGAAACAAAGGAAAAAAATAGCTTAAATAAGATTAGATGTTTTAAAGGTGATGTTTGAAAAGATTAATTATGACTATTTGTCTTTTTGTTCGGTCTATGGTTTTTCTCCGCAGCTCTAATTATCACTCATCATTTTCACTGATGGAAAAGGTTATTTTTTCTTTTCTAGACAGTGATTCCATTTGCAATTGTAACAGAGGTTTGAGTAAATCTTGTACGTCACGTTGCTGTCAAAACAAAATCTCTAGCTAGATTTTTTTATTAGTACTAGTATTTACTAGGACAACTTTTAATCAACTTTGGGGAACGTAATGCAAGTGCAAAGCAATCTAAATTTAAACTTAACTTTCAAGGTCTGCATTCGGAATTTAACTCAATTCTTCAGTGCAATGATTAAGTATTGTGAACCTTATGTCAAAAAAAAAAAAAAGTATTGTGAACCAAACCAACTTAGTTAGGTTGGTTACTATCGAGTTTTTAAAGGCTAAATGGAGTAAAAGGTTAAGAATTCGACTTTGACTTTTATAAAAAATTTAAATGAGTATCTAATGCACCCATTTGGTTTGATGGTGATTCAATTCCTATCAGTTCTACTAAACCCAGTTGGGCATCTCTATAAAATAAATTAGAAGTAAGATATGATACTCTTGATAATTGATAAAAAAAAATACTCTGCCTTCTCCAACACTATATGCAAAAGATACTATCAAAAAAAAATTTTTTTTTTGGCATTACTGAGATTACTTAGAATATTGCAACAAAAATTGGTGTTTAAGGCAATTAGCATCTGCCGCAAAATTACGAAAAGCAAAAAAAAAAAATATCGCTAAATCACCTCTATCAACCTTTCTACACAGTTGTATTGAAGTTTTCCATCACTACATCATTGTCCTTAAAAAAATGATTAATAATGATAGGGTAATCTAGTAGTTTGTCGGACTAAAATTGTCACATTTTTTGAAAAAAATGCATAATTTTATAGCTTAATTTCAAAATGCCACCTTGTAATATTGAATAACTAGCAAATTACACTTAATATTTAGGAAACACACAAATTGCCCTTACTTTAGTAAGAAATTACCCCCCTTATATACACTTCACTTTTTTGAGAACAAATTTTCCTTCATAATTTTTTAATATTGCTATTTTTGTTAATTTTTTATATAGAACACAAAAATAAGGTTGCTATTTTAGGTCAATATTGTTGTTACACTCTTACATAAAAAACCAAAATCATGACTCCAGAATTGCTAAAAATTTCATCACAAACTATTACTATTATTTGTATTCAAGATAAAGAAAAGTATTAAAAAAGACACGAGTAATTGTTTTTGACATAATATATAACGAGCAACTTGCAAGGTAAATATAAATTTGTAATTTCTGTCAAATATATTCAAAATAAAGTATCAGGAAGTGCTGGTAATGTCGTTTCTGTTAGTGACAATAATAAAAAATATAACAATTACAAACATGTGTTTCTACCCAAAACAACGTACGACTAACTTCATTTAATAACAAAAGTAGCAAAACTATTTATTTATTTTTTTAACAGTTTATGTGCTTGAGACTTCTCTTTTCATTTTGTTCTACCTGCTCATAGGTAGTATAAAATTTTAAGTTTTAGCATGAAAAAGAGAATATTATCAAAGCATTATATATAGAAGGATACAAATGTCTTTTTTTAATTTAAGGGAGTAATTTGTGTATTTTATAAATAAAAGGGCAATTTGCTACTAAAATAACATTACAAGGAGGCATTTTGTGATTTAGCCTAATTTTATTGAAGAAGTTATCACAAAAGACAAAGCATGTATCCGTACAAATCCCAACACGTTAATCTACTGTTGAAGTTGATAAAGCATTAATAACTTGATTACGAGGCAACAAAGAATACCCTAATAGGAGTACTTGTTTGCATTATTATATAGTTCTACTACTAGTTTAATTCCGAAAACGCATCATTAAATTGTGTGCTGCCAGATTGTGCATCATTTTCTTGGGCTAATATCAATGCCAAATGAAGAAGTCAAAAGAGTCCTTGAGTTCCAAATAATTCCCCACATCGCCTCTAGTGAGTGAGACTACCTCGTTCATGTATATTCTTCTTCTCGAGCACCAAAACAGCATTAAACCACATAGAAAAATTTCATTGAAGGTTGTGCTAAATGCATATCAGTGGGGTCACGTCGATTTCATAAGCAATCAAATAACCCAACTCTGCACGTTAATTTGGACGCCCTATAAACAATTCTAGGTATTTATCTCACCTTGTTACTTTGTTTCACTTTTCTTTAGCTTAAATCTGAAACTTGTCCCCAATCCTGAAAAATTATTACATGAATTCGGTTCACGATACTACCTTTAGATTTTGTGATTTAAAATAAAGTCTCATAAAATTTTTACATCACTTTTTTATATCAATTTAAATCATTGTACTTTTGTATACTCTTTTAAGCTACAAGATTTCTAGGTAAAATCACAGACTTGATCCACTTAAAAATTTTCCCTCAGTCGCCCTCCCCAACCCCAACCACCAAAAGAAAGAGAGAGGGGAGGGGAGTTCACTCTATTGTTTAAGGTGTGGGACAGTGGGAGTCCATTTTACTTTTGGTATGTCTGAATTATATTTTGGTGGAACTTCGACTTGAGATCTTTTATTCTCGGGATAAAAATCAACCTTACAACTTTGAAATTTATGACTGATCTGTCAATATTAAAAATAGGGTAAATATAGATAGGAGGAAGAAGAAAGTGAAGTTTGATTTTATTTCATTAATTTTTTGTTATCTGTTTTCAATTAAAGCAAGCTAAGGGAACCAGAGTTTGAAAATTCAAGAAATGATGCGAGTACATATAAAATCAATTTGACAGCAAAATGTCTTTGTTCTAGGCAGGATTTTTGCTAGTAGTCATTGGTGACGTCCACGTTACGTGTTTTTGTTTAATTAGGAGGGTGAATGCCTCCATCATTGCTCTTCCATGAACATATAAAGAAAAAAAACACACAAAGTGTTGTGGATTGTTGATGATGGTCGGTATCGATGAGACTGGCAAATTTTGGTTTTTTATGTTTGATTTGGAACCATAGAAATGAAAATGATGGGATTGGGATGGGAGGTGCTAAATCAGTGATATGATTGTCTTCTTTTCCATCTCTTCTTCGTTTCTTTCACTTTCACTAAATGGGTTTTGGGGCTACGCCTCCCACTCCTTTTTCTTCTCATATAATTTCGACAAGAAAAGAAAGCCATGCTATTCTGCGTCTGTGATCGATTTGGTCCTCAACGGCTATAAAATTACGGATTCAAAAGGATTAACTAAATTCATTCTACACAACGTGATATAAATTTTATATGAATTGGCGTAAAGGATAAATTTATTATTAGTGACATAAAATTTTTAAACTTTTATATAAATCATCAGTCAATGACGTGTCGTGAACTCCAACCTTTTGTATTATAACGATCGAGACACAGACTCTTGTCGATTATTATAAATTATTGTACACTTCATAATTGGACGATTCATTTGCTGTCCAATGTATAGTACTAGAATAACTTTTCATGTGCATGCCCTTAAATTATTAATGTGAATATTTTCCAAATTATTGAACAACTTTATTGCTAAGGTATCGTATCTGCGGATTGGCCTTGTAATTGCATCTGGACGAATGAATCTAGTTTATACCGTGCCCCACTACTTATGTGTGCTTGAGTAGGTATTGCATGCATCATGCGACACGTGTCATATCACGTGCTATACAAGAATTAGTCACATATTTCTAAATAATATAATATGTGATCCTACTATCGTCATATAATAATAAATTATTAATTACACATGATACATTTAATACTTTTTCATGTGTGCTTGAGTGGAATCGTAACCATTGAATTGGAAGGACCAATCTCCATCAAAATATCGGAAGCCTTTCTGGGTATGGACAGGTGCCAGCGCCCGGTGGGATGCCACGTTTCTCTCTGTAGTTTCAGAGCCCCATTTCCATGCAATCTGGGACGATATAAGGGAGGCCACACGTTAGATTCCTAACTACCATCGGACGATTTCTTGAACCATATGATTTAATGTCAATCCAAGTAGAACAAAGACGTCTCTGTTCATCTTAGATATTTTGAAACAACATCCCAAACCTACAGCTGCAAGGTGCACTCCCTTTTTCTTTTCTTTATTTGGTCTGGTAAATTTTAATTCAGCCTTGTTCTTTAGTTGGAAAGCAACACGAAGACATGGAAAAAGAAGCTCACTTTAAAAAAACGATGTTACACATCTTAACCATTTAGAAAAGATCGACACGCATCGGGCGGACAGCCAATTTACATCATGTCACCAAACACTTCGGACAAGCTTAGGAACAATAACATGAAGAACAGAAGTATCCAACTAAGTCGTAGCAAAGTTGGCCATGGAGTCTGCAAGACTGCAAACATTTTCGCTTCACGAATGTGAACATTTTGTGGATTGTTTAAATATTTATGTATATCTTGTATCAAAATTTGTTCGCATGTTAACACAAGCAGATTTGTCTTGCTTCACATTTTAATTTGCTATCATATGCTAAAAGTTTTGAAGGGGGAAGAGAGAAAATCTTATAGTGTATAATAAGCAAACAAATCTGCTAACCTAGTTTTTTTTCAAAATCTGCACACCCTGTAACTATTTTTTTTTTTGTTAGAGAAAGGATAACAACTTTACATAAATAGTATCCATCCAAATCTGATGGCTGTCTCTATTCACAAAAGTCATCAATGTATTTACAAGACACAATGAATCATCTTTTATCTCTTCTTAAATCTCCTATTGAATAATAGATAAATCCATTAATCACTTGAATGCTTTATGAGTTAATTTCGTTAGTGAAAATTGCAGTCAAACATTAGACTTCATTGTATTTTAGGGGTTAATCTGTGAAACACCAATTATGGTAGGGAAAATTTTAACCTTAAGCATTACAACATTTGGTATAAAAAACTACAATTAGAAAAAAAAAATTATATTTATCTCTCTTATTACAACATTTGAGATAAAAAAATTACAATTAGAAAAAAAAAATTAAAAACAAACAGAGCCTTATTATATATGGTAAAGGCATTATTTAATCTTGTCCCAACTTCCAATGCCATCCATACATTTAGGATTTTTAGCGATAAACCAAAAAATCACCTACCTAATAATAAATATCCATATAATAAAAGTTTTTTTAGTTTATTACTATAATCATGTATATTTAGTTTCAATTAAATATAAAGACTCCAAACCTTTAAAACTTGCCAATGGTGGGAACCTAGATAATTATTGCACGCATTATTGTAAAAAAATAAAAATAAAAAAGGAAAAACTAGTATACAGAAAATAAATAGGCAAATCTAGGAGATGTCTACGTGCCCAAAAATCTGTGGGCTATCAGACAACTGAAGAAGGGGCCTAGGTGGTTACACTTTATAAGGCTAGCCAACCCACACTTGCGGTTAACAATTTGGGCTATAAGTTTCTTAGAAAAGCCTGTCGGCAGAGTTTATGACCAATAGTAGAAGGTTTCTAATACGAATTGGCTTTGTTTGGATTGCTATTCTTTTTCGGAATAGAATTTTTTAGAATGTTATGTATATAATTAAAATATAATTTAAAATATAAAAAAAGTAATTGAAAAACATGTTTCAAATTCTTCTAAAAATTTTTGAAATTTTGTTGTGGACAAATGGAGCCATTATCTTTAGCAAATTGGTGGATAGTAATTTTTTTTTCTTTTTTTGGAAAAGGCAAGCTTTTTTTTTTTTTCCAATACCACACCCACCACCCAGAAAACCTGGTAGGCTAGGAGAGCATCGGGAGGGGCTTTTAAAGGCCCTCCCAGGCCAATGGGAGATCTTTCTAAATTTGTGATATTAGGGATTTTTTTTTTTCATTTTTGTGCTAAAGAAAGAAATGTAGGACAACGTGATTATATTTATTGGTAATTACATTATTAGAATGTGAAATTAGCAATCCTCACCTTCTCTTAACAACGGGATTGGATTACAAAACCTATATGTCATTCAAAGTTTGATTGTATTTTAACTAAATTAATCCCTTATACGTGGGAAAAAATAATCCCATTGGTGGTATTAGTCATCCTAAAATGACTCTTAGGGGATGGGATAGTAAAATTATTGACTGGTTTGCCCTTACCACCACCACGTGCCCCACCACTGTCACCACCACGACGATGTACCACTACTTCCACCACCATGTCTGACATCATCAAATTACACTACCATCGCTACCATGACCATCAATCATAACCACCACCATCAAATGCTAGACAATACCTGTGTTTTTAAACTCGGACCGGACCGGCCGGTCGAATCGGGAATCGGCCAAGTGTCCGGTCCGAGTTAGCATAAAAAACCGGTTTTAAAAAATCCGGTCAAACTCGGTCAAAAACCGGGTTTGACCGGGCAAAACCGGAAACCGCCTAGATTTTTTTTTTTTTTTTTTTTTTACAAATCTAACCACATTAATGCTCCACACTTCATTAGATATGGGCTATTATACATATTTGTAGGCTTCCATATTCATTGTCTGAAGAAAATAGATTCCAACAATTATTTGTTTTTGAGTTTTGACAATGACATGAGCCCATTGACATACATCCAACAAATGAACATCAATGCTAAATCAAAACATGATTTTTATTTGCTTGGCCCAGTTATCTGTCAAAAGGCAACCAACTTTTTTGACCAATTACAAAATATTAGTGGTGCCTCACTTCTATTTCTTTATACTAATTATATTAAAAAGTAAATAATTTAAGTCCATTATATTTATTGCTAATTTTTTCAATTCAATGCTTTTTGAACTATTAATAGCAAGATATTAAAATGGTTATTGAGGGTATTTTGGCTATAATTTTTTAGACTAACAACTAAAATTAAGAAAAAAATTAGTAAGTGTATATATGTGTTTTATATATATATATATATATATATAATATTTATGACGTCATCCGGTTCGACCCCGAATCGACCCCCGGTCGAACCCATTGACCCCTGACCCCTAAGCTCGGCCGGGTCGATACCCGGTCCGAGTCTGAAAACATAGGACAATACCATCATCACTACCACCACCATCTACTGCCATACACTACAACTATCGAGCACCACCGTTACTACGACTACCATGTAACACTATCTCCACCATCTATCACCGTACAACATGACCATCCACTACCATGCACCACTACTATTACCAAATAAAAATAATATTGTAAACTTTAGGTTTTTTAGTTAGCAAAAGCGAAATTTGATCCCCAACACAATGCACAAGGGTAACATTTCTTAAAAAATCCCAGCAAATCCAGTGTCAACCAAACATTTGATAATTGAGGCTATTAGTTTGAGGATCACTTCCATTCAATGTTACACAATCTCTTGTTTTATCTTATAAATTGTTATTAATGACTCATCCTACATAATTAGTGGGTGAGTCATTTCTTCTCATTGTCTGTAAACCAAACAAGGACATTCTATGCCAGTATGCTAGAATAACCCATCCAAATGAATGCTTTAACTACACAAGTTATTCCAAGCCTAACCCATTCTAAATGTTCAATAACACTGCAACTACACTAGAGGCAACCCTTCAACGGTACTACAAGAAATTTGTCGTCAACATTTAATATCGATGATAGACTCTACAAAAAGAAAAAGTATGAGAAGTATCGTCAATGTGATACTTCACTTTCTCATTTTAAAGTTTGGACTGAGACCAAAAAAATCTAGTTGACATGGCTTGCTTTCCATTGGTACTACTATTCTTAGTTTGCCACTAGTATTTGCTTCCATTGGACTAATCTAAATCTCTAGATGAGACAAGTCGCTCGTGTATTGCAAGTTTCTAGTGTTTGAATCATAATTAAGTATTGACCAATTTTAATAGTACGATATCGGAATAGACTATTGACTGTGACAGTGTTAATTTGATAGATGACAAATACCACATGCTTTTACGTTTGTTACTTTTTTATGCATACTTTTAACTTACATGATGGTACTAGAATAGTATTTACTTTCACATATTTAATACGTAGCTTGGAAATGTGTATAGTAATCCCAACCAGCATTAATAATCAGTGCAAGAAAGTTGGTATAAACATTTAAACTTACTAAGGACGGTTAGGTATCTTCAACAACACACAGCCACTCATTTCATCATATAATTCTATTTGACATTCGGATAATGAATAATGTTGTATGAACATTTGTTATCATAATTATAAAAAATGATATTTAACAAAAACTTTATTATTTTATATAAAATTCACCATTTTTTTTTTTAATAATTCTTCATCACCACAGCATTTTCATTCACGTTCTCCAATTTTCCACACAACCCTATGTATAGTACTACTCTCACGTTGACTCATATTTTTGTTTTGAGGAATTTAATTTTCTAATAATATTGTATTGATTGTTTAAATTTTTTTAAGAGCATCATTCATGCAAGCCGTAGATAACAAAAATCCCAAAAAAAAAAAAAAACACTGGTAAAAACAAAGCTTCAAATCAAAAGAGGATAATATCTGCTTCACAACTACTTTACTGCTTTTTAGTTCCTGTATTTAGGAAATGGCCAAACCACACCAATAAATTCCATGCCAAAACCCCACACTAGTTACATTTTTACCCTCCAAAATCAAATCTCTCCATTTTTTACCACCCCTATTTTTGCCTTTTACAGTAAAAAGCCAAAAACCTACCGCATACTATGCCTAAAATTTTCACAGTGCCACTACCTTTTACCATGCCCCACTGAACAAATCCGCATCGAGAAAATTCACCCAAATTTCACCGTTACCGTCACTGTCACCGTCACCGTTCCCGTTCTCATAGTTATACCCAAACGAAGGGTCAGGGGAAGGAGACCCAAACAAGTCACAGCAGCCGCTAAGTGACTTTACAAAAATACCCTCCACATAATTACTCCTCTCTATCCATCCACTCCCTTCCACCTCCTCACAAGCGTCTGAACTCCACGCCCCACCACCATCCATATTAAGCTCCCTGGACAACGCACCCCGGAAGCTTCCCGTGTCGACGCTGGCCATCACCGTAGATTCCGAGTCAGAAAACGACGACCCACACGACTCCTCGTTCCCGTTGATAGTGACGTACGCCGACGAGGACTGAAAAATCACCGGCGTCGTGTTGTACGGGTCCTCGATGAACTTCACCTTAAAGTCCAGCTGTTGGGCTGACGACGAGTCCAAAAGTTCCGAAAGCTCCGCAACAGTCTCATCGTCGTCGTGGAGAGTTAGCCACGCCATCATGTCTTGTTCATTTTTCTCGTCGACTACATCACTCTTTGCTGGAGTTCTGAGCTTTTTCTGGACGACGTCACAGTCACATTCAGTCGCTTGTCTCTTTCGGGTTCGTTCTTCTTCTCGTTGCTCCATTTTCTTAGTAAGAAGAACATTAAAATGGAGGATTTATTAAGGACGAAGAGGTTGCAGATTTCCACACATTGTGGGTGGAAGAGTGTGTGATTGCTGGGGATTTAGGGAACTGGGCTTGTTTAAATATATACGGGGAGGGGGGGGGCTGAGTAAAGGGATGGTTTTTTGCGTTGGCAGTGCCACGCGAAGGATGAGGGATTGGGTGGGAAATGGTGACGTGATAATATGGTGACGTGGCAGCAGAGGCCGGGCCCCCCTCCCACTCCTCTCCCTCTGTGGAAAAAAAAAAAAAAAATCCGTTTATTTCCACCTTTTTAGTTGGAATAGGGCAGCAGGAGTAGTAGGTGGTGGTAGTACCTGGTAGTAAAAATGGTGTATCAGTGCATCTCTGCCTGGTCAAAGCATGTTCTGATAATGGTTAGCTGAAAATGTGAACATTTGAATTTTAGCTTTTCTTCTTCTCTCCCCCCCCCCCCCCCCCCCCCTCTCCTCCTCCTCTCTTTTTCCTCATTTTGATGATTCTAGTCTGATGTTTAAGGTAATTTTACTATGCCTGCATACGTTGTATTTGGGTTTATTGACTATTGATGAATTAGAAGAACGATTGGTTTTATATTATTAATTTTGTTGTTTTTGCTTTTACCTTTTGTGTTAGTTGATGAAGTAAAAGGAATGTCATGAACGACCGAGAGATCAAGTTTATTATTTCTTATGTACATAATTATAGCAAAGACTAATAAATAACTATTCAATGATATTTCATTACCATAACCCTCAACAAAAGATGCTAAGTTTCATAAAAAAATTAGCAATTTTTTTCAAGAACTTTTTTTTTTGGATAGCTTTTTGTTACTATACATTTTTCAAAAATTAACAAGGACAACTTTAGCATATGTAAGATTCTTTGCTGAATTTTGTAGACGCATCAATTTGGCCAGCGAAGTTAATTTCTTTTTTTTTTCTTTTTTTTTTTTGACAATGAAGTTAATTTCGTTTTGAAACTACAAAAAAAAAGATTGGGAGTATAGGCACCAAGGGCAATAAATTTGCACGAGAAAGGGGAACACGGCTGGGGTGGGAATGGAGTAGACAGAAGTAGAGAAGAGTGAAGTCAGAAAAGAAATACAAAGTAGAACGTGAAATGTCAGTTAGAGGCGCTTTTGATTTCCCGGGAAAGCAGAACGTTCTTTAGGTCTGGTCTCTCGAGAGAGACGCCTACTTCAATTCAATTGTATTGTACTGTTGAATTGAATTCCGGATGTCAGCCTTTTTTTTTTTTTTCTTTTCACTGTTTTATGCTTTTGTACTTCTGCGCTCTGGAGTCTACTCTGGTACCACTGCTTGCTTCCACTGCAAGTTGTAGCAATAGTACCCACCTAAATTCTTGTGCTACCGCTTCCGCTGGAACTCCTATCAATAGTACTGCCTAAATTTCAAGAAATTTTGATGTGCACACAGGATAGGATCACATGCACTAACAATCTTTGGTAATACATTATTTCTCCAAAAAAAAAAAAATTTTTTTTGTACGTTAGGACAATGAGGATTTAATATTCTTTTTTCTATGTACAAGACAAAGCTTTCCATGACTAGGTTAAGTATTTACTTCAAATATAAATGATTTGTTCGAATCACCGTGAGCTTTCATTGTAGTTGATGACTTAACCTTACAATGTGTTAACCTTCTGTCCTCCTAAAATTTAATTTACAGGGAAAAAAAAAATCCTATTTTGACAATCCTATCCCAAAGATTTAACTCCCAAAACTGCATCTCCCAACCAATGCACCATCCAAGACAAGATTATTTGCGAATGTAGATACAACTAAAGATAACAATTAGTGAATCAAATCAAGCCATGACTCATGTGGTTCAAGTTTTGGCCACACTAATATTACCATTGTAATGAACAAAAAAATATTTTAAACTTAAAATCAGTTGACCAGAACAGAACCCCTCAATCTGAATCGCTATTAACATCTGCCATTGCCACTATGATTGCACTTACTATCACATCCCTAACTAAAAACCGCCAACTTCTACTAAATTGTTTTCACATCCGAGATCAAATTTCATACCAATATGATTTCATACCTGCATGATCCTTGGTATCTTCTTTCCCGGCATTGGTCTTTTATCAGTTTGATTAACGCAATGGGAAAGGATTCACAGCAATAGAACAACTCATGATGGAAATTACACCATTCGAAAATCATGTGGTAGAGACTGAATTGAAAACTCATTAATAAGATGCATATTTAGATATCATTTTAGTGTTTACATCCGTTGTTATAACGTGTACACTGGCTATTATAATATGTACACTAGTTTTTGCAACTTAATTGCCACCAACATTTAAAATTTATAATTGTTGACGTCAATTACTCAATTGTTATTGTCAGGCCAAAAATTCACATTATATGCTATTTTTCATTAAAAATGTGCAAAAGTATAGATCAACTAAAACTTCCCAATCAGCTGGGTGGCAGAGATGAAAACCAAAATACTAGTTACCTACCAAAAATCCCTCTCAAAGGCTGCAGGCCTTTTCTTTGTACCCGTAATTTAACAGCACTCAAGAATCAGGATTAACGGTAGTGAATGCTGAATCTAATTTTAAATATGCACAGTACAAAGTACTGTAAACTAGCAAAAAACAGTCAAACACAAATTCAAAGTTCTGCATGCCAGAGACTACAACCTACTAATTTCCAGTTATACCAAGTAAAATGAAAACAAATACCTCAAGTCATACACTACAACATATAGAACAGTTCTACCCAGTTCAGCTATTACAATGAACTATTGACTCTCAAGCCTTGGAAGTGCATTCAATTACGTGATCTTTGAAATGTTGGAGCTCAGCTAAAACCTCCTCCTCAGGCCTATATAATAAGTCAGTCATACGCCATATCTACAAAGACAACCACCCAGTTGCAAAATTAGATGAAAACCAACAACTGTCTCATAAATCGAGCCAATCACATGCCATATCTGCCAAGACAATCACCACCCACAGGAAGGCACAAAAAATCTCATACCTGTAACGTGCCCCCACCTCCGCTACTTTCACCATCATCAGACACACTTACAACTGTCCATGGATCAGAGGCATTCCAATGAAAATCGATGACTTTGTCCCTGGAGAACAAATGAAGAATCTTTACACCATCAGAAAATCTAAACAAAAGATCTAAAGCTCAACAACCATGCAAGAGAATCTTTTCCCCGTCATCATATTACCAGGATTACACAGAGTGAGCACGTAATTAACAAATCAAATACTTTTTGACAATTTTGATTTGATAGTTACAGAACAAGATTAAGCTTCATTATGGGAATTATGCACCACAGTCCACCCTTTTTAATCTAACATGCCTATTGTGATTTGACCAATCTACTTGCAGATGACAACACCACCAAATATATTCCTATCCAAAGTTGACATATATGACCTTGCATAAACAGAATATCTCAAGACTAAGCAGCCAGGAGTAAGATGATTTATACGAGTCCAAAGTATAATATAAGCGACATTTAAGACAACATAATGCTTTGCTAAACAAAATAAATAGATCTAATCCCTGCTAGGGAATCGAACATAAATTGAATAGACATGTCAGTCAGCAATGAATTATTGCGTAGTGCTAACCTGTGCCCAGCATGTTGGAAAAATAAACCGGGAGGATTACTTGGAGATCTCGTCCCAGTTTCTATCCTTCTACCAACCTACAGCACAAGCAAAGCAGATATCAGTTTCATAGTTATCAATAAGCATTTGGGATGCACGTATTGTCAGTTATTGTGTTAACGCGAGAGGCTGATTACAAGTTGACACATTCACATCCACATATGACAGCAGAACTGAAAATTTTCATGTTATAATCTATGATTTTGGTAAATTTTTCAACTGTAACTCTCCATAGAAGGGTTGTTAGCAAGCTCATAAATAACACAAGGAAGATTAGCAAGCCCATAAATAACAGTACACAGAGAGAGAGAGAGAGAGAGACTTCGACACCTTATCATAATCCCAGATGTTCAATAAACCATCTTCCGCGGAGCTCCCAAAGACAGTTGACTTGTTAGGAGACCACTGGATTGGAAAACACACCCTTGGTTATCAGAAGAATTCGATAAATTAAATGCATATTCCAAGATCCATAAAAAAAGTGATCACCTGAACACAAAGAACAGCAGCTGTATGACCTTCAAATTTATGCACTAGTGACTCAACGCCATCAGCTGTTAGTTTTCGGCGATCAAACAAGCGAACAGAATGGTCTGCAGATCTGAAATAGCAATATGATTCAACGGAAGTTTCTAAACTTTTTTTGTAAATCAACTTGCATAGATTTATAACACATCTTCGAGAATTGCACATAAAAAATTCCTCATAAATGAAATTGGCATTTGCACTCCAACATAATCCAGCGTTTAGCACTCCAATTCTACAATTTTCCTCAGTAAAATAACAACTCTAGCCCTTTTCATCCTGGTAAACCCCGTCTACCAAAACTCCAGATAAAACCCATAATTTATGTCTTCCTTTAATAAATTTTCTTTTGGGCGCTCAAGCTTTCATGAACTCTGTCCTATTTGCATAAATATACATATCCACATGGCGATATGAATAGGGAGTGTGAGAAGCTAAGATTGGAGCTTCAGTATCAGCAGCCATACCTTTAACCAGACCAAGATACTGAAAACAGTTTTATCTTTCAGAAAAAAAAGTCATGATGCTTTATAGTTAAGAGCATACCCCGTGAGAATCAAGTTTTGATCATGAGGATTCCAATCAACGCAGTGGACATCAGCATTATGTGCCTTTTCAACCTAATCAATGGGCCTTGTCATTTTCCAACAACAGAAGGTAAAAAAAGTTTTGTTGATTCATTAAGCAATGGCTCATACAATAGTAAATGTAAAAAGAGGCTAAATCTTTTATAGTTCGCAAGTTAAGCAGGGCAATGATATACACAGCAAAAACAGAGAGTGAGGTCCTAAGCATCAAGACATTAAGGAAAGAACAACTCACCTTCAAAATTGGATCATTTCCAACCCGTGCATCCCATAATATTAGGCAAGAATCATCCCCAACACTACAGAACTCCAGTGAACTGCATAAAATTTCCAGGATTAGTTTCTATTAGCCGCATAAATAACCTAATAAAAATAACATAATCAGGAAAAAAAATTGCACAAAGAATCACAGAAGACGGTATTCATGTTCCCCAGTTCATTTAATGAAATCATTTGTAGCAAAAGGTCCAGGAGATCAGGTCCAAAGATCAGTATTCCTAAAATCCAGAAGCATATTGCTAAAATTGGTCCATGCCCGTTCTAAGAAACTTTAAGCAATAACCCTGCTAGTAAAGGGTAAATAGGTGTGCACTAGTACACACCAGCTGAAATCAAATGGCCTTTCCCCTTTTCAAAAAGATTAGATATGCTTCCTAGATCTAGACTACAGATTTTTCCCTTCACATCCCTATATATCGAATCCTCATAATAGGTTGGACCAACATCAAAACAAGAGAGGACAATCTTTAGAAACACAGGTAAACCAAGAGAGCCTTGTCAATTTTCTTATCTATTCAAATCACCAAACAAATTTACTACACAAGAAATTGCAACCTTAATGGGCAAAACTGCACATCTTCGACTGTATCACCATGCCCCTGAAAAATACCACGTGGTCCAACAGGAGTATTATCAGCAGTTTTCACAATTGACCCAGCAGAATCAGTAGCGTTTGATGCATCTGTGGCTGATGTAGATATGTGGTCATGAATGCTCCAAAGGACCACAGATTTGTCCTTTCCTGTCGAAAGATCCACAGTTGTCAAATATTCTTGAAAACATGAAGCCACAAGCAATCCAATAAAGCATATCACTAAGAAAGAATAAGACTTCGAGTGAGCCCTTGGGCAGTTATACTACATTAATCAATTTGTTGAAAGAATATGTCTACAAAATATAATCAAAATAAGTAAACAAACATAGAAAACTTAATGCACTTGTAGAAAAAGGAAATATCTGGAACAGAATTAGTTTGAAGACTAAAACCATTTGACGGAAACTGGAGGACACTTAACTAACAAGAACTTATTGCCAATAATGACGGAAAAAGAGACAATAACATTATTCCAACCTCCAGATAGCACAAATGGCTCAGTTGGGCACATCGCAAGAGCAAATTCAGCATTTTCTTTGTGCCCTGCTAATACCTGCAAAAGGAAAAAAGGTTATCTTAGATTGTCCATTAAAAAACATGTTACTCCCTGCAGTTATTTACAAAAGAAGTCCCCGAAACATATTGAAGAATTTTGATGACAAACACAGAGAAATGAACAGTTATTGATCAAGTTTGTAGAAGGAACTTTCTGCACGGCAAATGGAACCAAAAAGGGAAGGACAAAGAAAAGAGGAAAGAAAGACAGAAGCATTTAACTTGGTGAACTCAAAGAAGCACATGTGCTCTGTAACATTGACCATATTTCTATCACTCTAGAAATTTTAAAATACTCTCACAGCAAAATTTTCTATTGCTTCATTGTAGACATCATAGTTCTGTAAGTTAAGTGTCTTCCAGTACCCATAACTTTTTTTTTTTTTTTTTGAGAAAAACAATTGCATCAACCAGAACATGAAAAAAGTCAACTAAATTACCCAAAATTCTTCCCTCCTCTCCCCCCCCCCCCCCCAAAAAAGAAAAAAAAAAACCCCCAAAAAACACCCCACAAAAAAAAAAAGAAAAGAAAAAATGAAACAGATTTGGAAGGGAAGAAAGCAAGAGATCAAAAGCATGAAGCAAGCACTTTTTACCAAATACCATGTGTGTAACTCAGAGTATCACCACAGACCACATAGTTAACAACAAATGACCTTTAGGTGTCATTTCTGGCCAGATGCTAAAAGATTTATCTTATGTACATTCTACTACAAAATATGAATTTTTGAGAAACTTAAGAATATTCAATGCAAGGTTCCGTTTTAGTATCGGTAAGTCTACAAGATAAATCCAATTCCAGTTACGAACCATAATTTGACATGGAACTCTGGTAGTGTTAAAGACGTGATTTTGTAAGTTATAAAATCAATGGGAAAAATAGAGCGCTTAACAACACATTGTCATAGATCAAGAAATACGCGGTCATCCCTTTCATTCTGTGGTGACAGAAGGATTGTATCATCTGCTTTTGTCAGAAGCCTAGAGATAGCTGCAATCAATAGAATTTCCCTAATCCTCCCTCCCAGAAAGGAAGAGCGTAAAATTCTTTTTCCTTTCCGTAAGGCCCGAGACTTAACAACTAATAACTAAAACTTCAGTTTTTTAGTGGCACACAACAAAAACAGAGCAAGTGATAATCTCTCTTTTTTTTTTAGTGATTTTATGTTGAGCACGATAGGAATGGTTATGTGCAGGACCAAGAAGTTTAAGGTCAAGTAAATAATAAAAGGGGAAAAAGAACATATGAAAAGAATAAACAATAATAGAAAACAAAACCAAATTATAACAGCTTGGTTAAAAAATCCTACCAGATCAGGACGGGACTCTGCAGCTCCTAGAACAGCATGCCTATTTGGTTGGGCTTCAATGTCCCAAATGAGGACCTAAATTCAATAATTATTAAGCCGTGTAAAAAAAAAATTGTATATTCTCCAAAAATAAGCATAATCTTGACGAGTCACTTACTTCAGGGCAATCAGTATGTGTTGCAACAATGTTTTTATTCTGAGGAAGTTCTCTGATTCTGTTCACCTGCAATAATTGTGCATTACCAAAATATGAGCAAGACATCTCCGGACCCTGATTCAGTGAATATAAGAAATCTTGAAGTCTATAACAAATATTTAGAGCAATCATATGGATAAGCAGCAAGAAGAATGAGACTAAAATGTAATCCACTCAAAATTAGGCAGAAATCAGATCAGCCAGCATTTCCCAATAGTGAGGCAGGAGTTAAAATTCAAGTTCCACCGATAGCAGCTTGACAAGTTTGGTTGCATGAACTTTTACTTCACCTCTTAGCACTTTTGATATCAAAGGCACCATCAACAACAAAATCATGAACATTACAGAAACTGTGTGCTAGCAGGTACTATGAGATGAGCACCATACACAGGTGAAAAGAACACAAACAATCTAATAAGAATAACAATTACAACAGAAGATATCACTCGCCAATACCTCTCCAGGATGTATGATAGTCTTGTACTTCTTAACAAATGGTGACCTTGCTTCTTCATTGAACTACCAATCAATAACAAAATCAGAACAAGTCTTTTAAGTCATCACTAAAATGAAAAATGAACATGATAACATAAAGTAGGATTACGTTTGCTATGTGATTTTCAGCAGCAACCCGAGGCTTGACAACATCACAGTTTGCTATAATCAATGTATTTGGTACTGTATGATCAGTCTGAACGGAAAAAGAAGCGACGGGTGAACATGAGAAAATATCAGCAGGAAACTAGTCGGATCACAAATTCCAAACCCACCAACAACCATTCTCTCTATGAGTCTGAGTGTGTGTGTCGAGACAGCAACCTAATAAGACTTAAAAGCAAGAAGCCAATAATAAAAGAAGTGATAACAAAAGCACTAAGCATCTCTGCCAACTGATAAAATTGTATTATACAGTGTATCTCGTCATTTGTACAAGATATGTGAAACCAAATATTCCAGGAGAAGTCCAACATTGAAGTTTGAAGGCCTATCATTCCTGCAGCCCATGTCTGGCTGCCCTAGCTTGGGCAATCTTTTTTTTCTCTTTTTTGGTTGGGGGGGGGGGGGGGGGGGGGGAAGGGGGGGAGGGTTGCAAACATTGAAATATTTCAATCCTACTTCTATCCAGCACCAAAATAAACCTATTAGCATAGAAAAAGCAATAAATAAAATAAAAATTCACCAGTACCATCTAATTTGATCTTATCTACACATCACACACACCCCCCCCCCCCCAAGCAAAACGTCACTAAAAAAATAAAAATAAAAACTTGCTCCAATTGTTCATGGCTTCTGAGACTCAAATCCACTGTGTTTATAAAGAGAACCATTATGAGATTAGCCAATATGAAAACCTAGTGATCACATTTGAAAGGGAAAAAGCAGTATACTTCAGGAAAAAAGTACATTGAATAGCATATAGCAAAAATAATGTAAAATAGACAGCAATAGTATACAGAGATGTAAAAGCTAAATAAGTAGAACTCGTCACTAAGAATATCTGGGGATTACCAATTAAACATAAACGTCATCCAATATCAAAATTGTAAAAGACCAGCATAGAACAATATATATAAACAGAAAGCAAAAAATGAAAAATGATTACAAATTATCCATAAGAAACAAAAAGGAACACCACAGTTGTTAACCTAAAGTCAGTGAAAGAACCCAGAATGAAATAAGAAAGAAAGAAAAGGGGGAAAAAAGAAAAGATGGCAATAGCTTTCTCCTAGAAGTTTGAAAAACTCGTGTTTTTTGGTGGGTGCAAAATACACTAACGACTGATCCATGCCGACCAAGAAATGATAATGAAAGTTGCTTCAAAAATTTTACATAAGTGTTATATAGATATATACTTGCTCAGAAAGGTAAAGACGCTGTCGATTCTTGAAGGTTCCTTGCTCAAGCAGTGGGCCCCACCTGGTCGCAAAGGAAAAATACATAATAATTTCAAGTGCATTATCAACAAACCAATTTACAAGGCATCATACGAATCAGGAAGTAATCAAAATTCAATGCAAAATGCATGTTGATCAAACCAAAAAATGCAACACGAATATATGCGTAATTAAACACGAAGAACCTCGATATAACAAGAACAATAACCAAACAAACAAACCATAATCCTGCTAGTCAGATGTAAGACAAACTATAATTCCCATCATCAAAATCAGTTTCACCCCATTCATAAGTATGGGAAGTCCATTCCCACGCCCATGCCAATTAGATAAATCTGCGAGAATAATCATAATCCGAGCACAAATACATATCCTTCATACACCTATAATTCAAGCACCTCCTGCTTCTTCTCCTGCTACTGTCTATAAACAACAAATAATTAGGCTAGATTTTCAAATTCATCTTTTTTCTGTGAACACAAAAATAACCCTACATTACACCCAAAAACACATTCTCTCTCTCTCTCTCTCTCTCTCTCTCTCTCTCTCTCTGAAAATATCGGCAGATAAAAAAAAAAAAAAAGGAAAACACATTTTTCTCCTTTACCACGAACAAATGTAAAAACCTAGGCGGCCTAGCGGACATTTCCCACAAAGAAGAAGAAAGCAAGGCCAAAATAGCGTTACCGACAAGAGAGAGAAGGCCAGACGAGGTTATGATTAGCCAACCAGTCGTAGAGGACGGGAACAAGAGATTTCCACTGAGAATACTTCTCGTCAGTAGGGGAATTCCGCTTGTCGGCGGCTCTCATCCTGGGGACTCCAGCGGCAGCTTCTCTTTCAGTGTCGGTTTTGGCTTTGGTTGAGCCCTTAGGTCGACCTCTCTTCTTCGGCTGGCTCGGCGGAGGAGAGGCCGTCTCCATTGGCGAGGTTTTGCAAGTCAAAACTCTACTAACAAATAAAAATGGAAAAAAATGAGAAAAGAAAAATGAAGCTTTTGAGAAAAGACGGTCTTTTTCTCAGTTAATCAGTGCGTTGAAGTGACGAAGACGTACCCACAACACACAGTAGAGGTGTAATCTCCCACCGAACACGCATCCTATGCAGCGACTGATCACTGATTGATGGTTCAGAGATTTAGAGCGTCGACTATGGAGTCAAATAGCAGAATTAACTTTGCCGTGTTGTTTCGTGCCACAACTTAAAATTGTACAGCGTCTTCTCTTCTCACTCAATATAACTCAGGTGGCAGAGAAATTATTCGGGTAATTCTTCAGCACCTCGTCTTATTTTTTTGACATGATGTTTCTCAAAAAAAGAAAATGAGCTACATAATACTTACTAATTATTATTCTTTATTCTTTTGTACTTTTAATTAAAATCCTTTGAGAATGGATTGGACTTTGGCTTTGTTAGGAGTTTGGGAGCAGGATGAAGATGGGTGAAGAGAAAAAAAATTAAAGAACACATTCTATTAATTATTTGAAGAGTTTTTAGAAAAAACAATTGATTTACAACATACATGACATTATATATTTAGGATACATCAATATACAATTCTAAAAGCTCGTGCTCTTCAAAAATTAGTTTATCTAAACAAAAGTGTGTTTGAACGGGGAAATCGGTTTAAATTTCCAATCTTGGACCCAAATGCACTCGGCCTTGACAGGGCTTTTTCGTATTCTAATTCTTGTAAAATTTGATTTTAAAGAATTCGAAAATCAGAAATCCAAAAGCGAGCATTTAGCAGTCGAGCATAGGTTATCTTTCGTTATTCCTTTAAGCCATGATTATAAAAACCATAGTTACAATGATTAATCTCTAAAAGTATTTTATCATACTCATTATAATTTATTTAATAATTTGTAATTCATTAGTTAATTACTGAAATTTTATGTATCATAAATTGGGATGACTATAATATTATACTATTTTAATAATCCACTGGTTAAACCACTCACTCATTGGTTAAAAAACTGACCACCTACTTCTGGGCCGGGTTTCTTAACTATGGTAACGGTTTGAGTTGAATGTATGGCAAAGGTAAGATTTGTCCTTCCATGAATCAATTCAGTTGTGATTCCAGCTGAATGACATCGCTCACAATTTTATGGGTAAGGATTTAATACATCACTATAACACATGCATGAATTTTGTTTCGCTTCCCATGTAAGTCCATATTTATGCCATTATGTGTCAAAAATCTAAATTGGCTTCCCACAAAATTTTTCAACACTGGCAACACATGGACACGTATTTTTTTTAGTACTATAGGATGTTGGAATTTCATCCACACTACTATTGGAATGACTGTGTCAAGCAAAACAAGAATAGTGAGATTAATTTAAACAAGGTTCTATGAATTGCCTCATAACCGATATAACCTCTAGCAATGTCAAAAACCATAATCGTCCAGGTATGCTCATTTATTTAACAAGGTATTAACCATAAGAAATCAAACATAAACCCCAGAAGCAAGTAACAAGAACAAGGATCCAAAACCCTGCAACATATGAAGAGAGTTTCATTAGAGATATATAGACGTGAACAGTTAAGGCACATAAAAAAAGTTTAAAAGTTGTTCATTGTACCAAGAAGATAGATGCCACTGCGCCAGTAGTAAGCTCCTTTGCAAGACTACGATTCTTCTTCGAAGAGGTAGCTTCATAACTGCATAGACATTCACTACAAGTTAGAAGTAAAAAAAAAAAGGCAGCAGCAGATTTTTGGTGCATGCAGACCTCAGAAAGACCTAACCCAAAAGGAGAGCAATTTAAAAAACAAACCTGATAAAAAGGTTTTGAAAAGGCCTGCTAAAGATGTCTGCAACATACAAGTATTGCAGCCAGCCTCTTTAGCTTTAATGATTTGACACAGCTTAATATCAGACAAGTGGCAAAACAAAAAGTGTCCCTCATTCACCATATTAAAGGACCAGTGAATTATCAAGAAAATTATCTCATAGTTGCCAACAAAGAACTCCTGTATTCAGTTATATATTCTTAATGAAACTGCTACCAGTAATACAGCTAGATTTCATCCTCAGCCACCCAACATAAATTTCAACTACAACTCATACAAAAGCAACCAGAGGGGTGCCAAAACTAGCTCATTTCTAGTGTAGATGGTTTTGTAGAACAAGTGAGAACTGAACCATTAAACTAAATTCTGATTCCAACCTTACACTGCAAGGCTACATAAATAAAACAAATTTCCGCCAACCTAAGGTAAGTATTGTTGCTTATGACTGTTGTCACTCATGACATCAAGATTATATTCTTAGCATATGACAAACAGAAACAGCAAACTCCTCTTCTAAGATAACAATTAGTAAGAGCACTAACTTACACTTGGGAGGAAAACATAAATTTGTCGCAACGATCCTAGATAACAATTAGTAAGAGGAAGCACTAACTTACGTAGGGCATTCTAGATTGAGTGAAAAAACATAAATTAGTTGCCGCAGAGGAAATGGCAAAAACAATGACAGAACACACTTCATATATCCATAAAACAACAATCACAGCAGTAACGGTCAGACAAAATTCAAGGCATCGCATCTCATTTTCAACAAGAAAGATCAAGATGTAGAATCACAATGGCAGCATTCATTTGCTACCAGCAGCTAAAATTCCAGTTCCCCATGGCAGATCATGAAGATATACAATTGACAATCCACGTGAATTATTCACAGATTGGAAGAAATTAACAAAACCCAAAAAAAAACAAAAAATAGCAGGACATTTCCACCAACAACAGAGTAACTCAGTTATATTCAGATTAGCAAAAAGACTTTAATCTCAGCCAAACAAAAAAAAGATTAAAAAGCGGAAAAAATGATAAATCAACCTGATAGATTACAGATAAAAGCAGATTAAAAACTAATCAGAGACGTACCAGAAAATTAACTTAAAATAGAACTAATTTAATTTAAATACAGCAAAGCATTTTAACAAAAAGTAGATTAAAAGTCTTACATGAAGAAGGAAGCCGTGACGATGAGGCCGACAGCGAGCATTAAGACGGCTAGGGTTGGGTACCACTGCTCTGGGACTGGGCTCGAGATCGGCTTCACTGATTGAGCCTTTTCTCCCCAAAATTATTATTTAAAAGAAAAAAAATCAGAAAACAATTTCCCAAAAACATAAAATATAAATAATTCTAATAAATGTGCGCGCGTGTGGGTGTGTTTGGTAGAAAAAGTAAACGGGGAAGAAAGAA
Organism: Mitragyna speciosa; assembly: GCA_024721245.1. Classification (NCBI taxonomy): domain Eukaryota; kingdom Viridiplantae; phylum Streptophyta; class Magnoliopsida; order Gentianales; family Rubiaceae; genus Mitragyna; species Mitragyna speciosa. The sequence goes on along the minus strand of CM045556.1, from coordinate 23,242,635 downwards.
TTTGATAGTACCATTGGTTTCTACTCGGAGGAAAGAGGCGATTGGGATCTTTCTGGTTGCCTCTTGGCTTCGAGTCTCCGATGAAGATTGTGACTAATGAGTAAGTGCGAAATAAGCTCTGGGTTTTGTCACTCTTGGGTCAAACGTGTGTTGGGCCGTTCGATTTAAAATATTTTGTTTGGGCTAGCGTTAGGATATGCCTCAAAGAATTCGAATTGATTTCTTTTTCAAACTTGATTAAGGTTTTTAATGAACCGAATTGTTCGCGAACACAAATTGATTCGACTCGTGAAAGCTCGAATTCAACTTGTTTGAATAGTTAAACTAGCCGAACTTGAATAAGATTTGAGCTCGTTTATTAAACGAACGAACTCGAATACTGTTCGCAAATGCTCATTTGTGTTTGCGAATATGGGTAATAGTGTCTTTTCACATTATTTTCAAAATAAAAACATTTGAGTTCAATCGAACTTTGTTCGATTGTGTAAAAATTGAGTTCGATCGAGCACTATTTGGTTGTGTTAAATGACCCGAGCTCATTCGAGTTTATTCGAGCTCGATTCGTTATGTTAAACGAGCCGAATTGAATTCGATCTCGAGTATATGTATTATTTGACGAGCCGAGCTCGAACACAAGTATTAACTTGTTTAATAATCGAGCAGAGCCGAGTTGATTCGTTTATTAAACAAATAGAATCTGAACAAGGAGTATTCGGCTCAATTCAGCTCGTTAAAAGCTCTAAACTTGATTCCCTAACTAATAAAGGTAAATATTAACAAAATTTATTATTTGTTAAGATTTTAAATTCGATTCAAATTTAACTCGATAATAAGCATAAAATTTGAACATTAAGTGTAAAAAATTGCTACTTAAGTTCGACACAAGTTTGGCTTTATAAGCTATTTTAAGTTTTGCTCGAGAAATAATCAAACCGAAATTTTAAATTAATTTCATGCTAAATAAAATAAAATAATTTCAAGCTTAATAAAATAAAGAAATAAGCTTGATCACTATAGTATACCTCGTTCAATTACTGTACTAGCTCTACCATGTCTTTTGTTTCATTTCTTCTTGGACAATCACAAACACTTTTTTGCTTATGAATTGACTACTGAAATTTATGGCGCAAACTTAACATTCAGCGTGCATTTCTAAATAATTTCATGTTTCAATTTTTCTACTATTTAATTTTACCAAATTCAACATTAGCCAAATTAGTCAATAGTTGTATGTTTTAATACAACTAAGATGTCATTGGTAACAAGTAGTTTTGTTGGTTGGTTAATTGGTCACATTTTATTTATGAAATGGCTTAAATTGGTATTAATCTAGATACGCCAAAGTCATTCTATTAGATCAAATAAGTACATTCGATCTAATAAGCACTTTGTGTCATTGATTCAGTTAGACTCTTACCTTCAGAAAATAAGGTTCTGAACAAGTTTATCAATGATTATGAGAATGCGATGCCAAGATCTATGAAAACTTGTCAAGGATGATTCTTTTGGGATTGACAGTAATGGATGATCCCGTACAGCCGCTGTCGATCGGGGTTGGGTTCTGTTTAGCTAATAGTACCATCTATTTTGCTCTAATCTGGCTATAAATTCATTGCCTCATTGTGCTTTTCTTGTTATTTAGCAGAAAATCGTTGACTTCATACAAAAATATGCAAGCAAAAAGGAATCTAGATGCATTTCGTAATACAGCATACAACATATCCTGTACATTTTATCAGCAATTTAACCTTTAATCACAGAACTGTCTTCTATTCACCAAAAATGGCCCAAATTTGGAGGCCGTTCTCTGTAAAATAGTTCATCATGAGATAACAATGCTCACTTTACCAGGAAAATTTTTCTGGCTGTTTCAGTGTTCTGTAAAATTTCATATAGATATCAGCACTCATTCCAATTGACATTCGCATTTGAATGATGCCCTAGAAGTTTCCACTCGAAGAGACAAAGTTCAACACGTAATCCTCCCTTCAATTTCCTTAGATTTGGCCGATCAATGACGTTATCCAAACAGTTCAATGCCCGGATCCTTACTCATCATCCTGTGTTGCAAATAATTATCTGATAATATCTTGTGCACAAACTTTTCAGGAAAGGCCTACGAAACCAATAATTATCAGCGAGATACATACCATGACCGGAACATCAAGCCATGCTCACTCACAGTACCTCCGGATAACCGTTTCATTTTTTGCCATAGCCGTCTCGCTTTTCCTATACTTGAAGGCCCTGAACCTGAGTGCCTCCTAAGCGACCAGGAATCTTGCATCATTGCGTATCTTGCTGATGAGCTCAATAAATCTGATACAGAAAGTCCCCTTTCAACATCTAGCTCATAATCATAATTAGAGATCGAGGATTGACCTTGTAAATGAACTCCCAATTGGTCTGAAGTGTTAGTAATCCCCGCATCCATGTCTAAAGACAGATCCTCCTGACTACAACTTCTGGACCCTATTTCTTTCGTTTCATCACATTCATTGCATATCAATTTCAATGCCTGAACAACTTCCCCCATGAAAGGTCTGTTTGACACCTCTGGTTGAACACACATTGAAGCAATTGCAGCTACCTTTGAGACACTATCAAAAGGAAAGTCAGGCCCCAGAGTTGGGTCTATCATGGATTCTAAAGCTTCTTTACTTGTAAGAAGTGGGCGGGCCCAAGAAACCAAATTCTCTTGACCAGGTGGTAGAGACATGTCTACCGGTTTTCTACCTGTTAAGAGCTCAAGAAGTACAACCCCATAGCTGTAAACATCACTCTTTACAAGAAGATGACCGGTCATTGCATATTCTGGAGCTACATATCTGGTACCATAAGTGAAACCAAAACTCAGAGTACGTAATAAAATGAACTTAGAACAGAAGCTTAAAACACCAAAGGGAAGAAAAGATAAAAAGGAAACTCGGAGTGGGTGACTGAGTTACTAACAGTGTTGCATGTATGTGACATTTTAGATAGCCACGAATCTGAGTTTTGGAAGTTTGTTTTGACTGAAATCAGTGGAATGACAGAAAATGGGCTAAAAACATTTTGGCACCATGAAATTTCACCACGGGACATTAAAAAAATATTAAACTGCCACAGGATTAATGAATCAATTCCCCTAAATTTGGTACCATTTTTCAGAGTTTGGAAACATTAATATCAAGAACAGAAACTAAAAGATAGCGGGAGGGATATAATACCACCAATGTGACCATAAAGTCACGATCCTTGTTTCAACTCTCTAAAGGTTCAGGTCAGTCAAGAGATAAGTTCATACCAGATCAGCTTAAAGAAAATTTGCTTAGGGGACTTTATTTAGCTACAGCAAGTCAAAAGCAGTGAATTATACCCAAAAGTCCCCATCACGCGTGTTGAAATATGTTTATTTTCCTCGTCCATTGCAGTTCGAGCCAAACCAAAATCAGAGACTTTAGGTGTAAAATCATGTTCCAACAAGATGTTGCTGGACTTGAAGTCCCTGTGTATGACTCGAGGACTGGAGTCTTCATGCAGATACGACAGACCGCGAGCAGCACCAAGAGCTATCTTAATTCGAGCACCCCAATCAAGAGGGGCAGATTCCTTGTGAACTCCTGAGAGCAAGTGAAATAACACATAATTATAGCCGGGAAATACAGTTGCAACTTATTTGAACAAACAGTAAACATTACCATGTAGATGAGATTCCACACTGCCATTTGGTATGAGTTCGTAGATTAAGCAGCGAGTTCGCTCCTCTGTACATATACCAATCAACTTGACCAAATTTCTGTGATGAAGGCGACTAAGCATCTCTACTTCTGCCAAGAATTCACGACTTCCCTGCTGGTCAACTCGCTTTAGTACTTTAACAGCAACTTGAGTCCCATCTTCAAGCACACCACTATAAACACGACCAAAACCCCCCTCACCAAGTATTCTTTCTTCACTGAAGTAATCTGTTGCTTTCTCTATATCACTTGAACTAAAAGATTTTGCAGAACCAGCAAATGCCACAATGCTAGAACCATAAGACAATGAAGCAGAACTTGGCCCACTTCCAACCATAGAGGCAGGAATTCCTATAGTAGACAACAAATTTTGAGTTTTAAGCTAGTTTACTGCTCCAAATGGTTAACTGTGCTGTGTTCTTGATACAACTTTTTGATAGTCTTAAGCCAGTTTTCTGCTCCATATGACCTTGGTATGTTGTAGTGACATGTTCATTTTACACAAACACGTTGTATCATGTATTGGCTAGGAGAATTGTGAAGACTCAACAACAATTTGTTATGCAATCAATTAGTCGGAATTTCTGGGAGATTTCATTTGTAAGCACAACGTTATAAAGAAAGAATCAGAATATATGCGCTAGAATTAGAAGAATCAATCAATCCTGATGCTCTACACCTGACCTATGTTACGTGGACTCGGGTACGAAAGAATGTGGACACAAATATGAATGAAGAGTCCGACATGGGTACAGCTAGAAAAAGTGAAAATTTCAGGTAATAAATGCCATATCCATATCGACATGGCACCAATACGCTTGGGGTGAGTGAAAAGTCCATTGAACATAGCACCTGACCACATTGACCAGCCAGCAGGTGATATTTTCTCAATTTCTCATCTTTCACATGGGGAATAGTGAAGTAGACTTCTTAAATAGCGTATCAACAGTTTTTATAGAAGATGCTTTCTTGAGATGCTAAAAATTCATATCAAGATGAATCCAACTTAGAGTGGATTGTATTCTCAAAAATGAAGATTTTGCAACAGCAATCAAGACAGTACCTGATGATTTTGCGAGAGAAGGCATAGTAGCCGGTGGAGTTGAGTCTGGTTGACCATGCTGCTCTCTATGTTTCAAGACTAAAACCCATGCAATAACGCAGCACAAAATTACAGCTGCAGAGGCAGACAAAACTATAACTGCTATTACACTTCCACTTAGCCCACCTCTGTGATGCTGTCTTCCCACATCAACCCCTAGTGGCTTTATGGCTGCTCCATTGTTGCTGTGACTAGAATATGGATCCGCATTTATAATGCCGATATCAGAAGAAGCTGAAGGTGGAGAGGGGGGAAGACCTACAATTTTGATATGTTACATTAATATTACGATCAAACCACAAACACATAGGCAAGAAATCTGGCATGGTTACCTGGATAACGCACATAAAGCACTTCATAATCTCCAAACAATGAAGATTGTATGACAACTTCCTTGAGCCAGAATCTTCGATACGTCAGATAAGCTGTGGTATTATCAAACGTTTTTCCCAAGGGTACCAAGTCAGTAAGGACAATTGTCTTTTCTGGATCCTGGCTGGCAGCATTTGCCCCCATGATACGAACTTGACTTAGCTTCAAAAATACTCCAGCAGCTATTTCTGCAGCAAACTCTGAAACCAAAGGGAAGAAATTGTACAATGCAACACTTAAGCGCAGTCCAACTTGCATGGGCAAGGCACAAACACATGGAGATCCAGGAAGACCATTTGTCAATGGCTCTGAGCACATCAATGATGTGCAATCTACAAAATGAAACTGAGTTTAGAAATTTCTAGTACCAACTTTATAGATAGAAGAGTAAAGCAGAGGAACAACATAGGGAATCAGGAGGGAAATGAAGAAGTACCTTCATTAGGAGGTGGAGGTGGCAGTGCAAGAATGGGTGGCTGTAGAGGCATCTTTGGCGTCCTTTGCGAAGATCCAGGAGATATTTTAGGGGAATGAATTGGCACTTGCAGTAGCAAAGACGATTATAATAAGCATACATAACTAATAAAGTTTAACATCAAACTTAACCCACATTCCTTCTACAACAATGAAAAAATGAGATAGCCTAAAACTTTGTCGAGATGGAGATGCAGGATGTGGTGATGGTGAAGGAAAAGGGAAAATAGATGGGGATTTTGAGGATCCTGTCCGCATGACGTTAGGCATCAGATGAAAATAAATTAAAGGAATAGATTTTGTAGCAAACAAGCTTATGTATCACCTGAATTTAGGGGTGGAGGAGCATGGAGCTTGAGGTCAGTCTTGGGTTCTGTGGTTGAATTATCTGGAGGAGCTAGATTTGCGAGCAAACATTAACAAACATTGGAATGAAAAACAATTAGAAGATGGTTGGAGATAAAAATCAGGACGAAAACATTTTGAGTCTTTTATGGAGTAAAATATGATACCTTCTACAGAGGAAGCAGGAGGAGGAGCCATATATTCTGATGGAGCAGGAGTGCTCTTGTAATTCCTTCTGCGATAATCCCTTTGAAACGAAGAAGAAGGTTGAGATGCAGGAGAGTGAGACCCTGAAGCCACAGGACCCTTGTGGGATGGATAAGGAGAAGGAGCATTATCAGAATTCCCAGTGGCTTCATGAACAGATGGAGCTAAGACAAAGTAAAATTATTTAATCAACATCCATAGCATTTCTGGCAACTTATTAGCAATTGTCATAAAGAAATCACAAGTTTGCTGTTTACCTTTTGCTGGTGAAGGGTTCACAGGTGACTGCAGGGTGCTTGTTCCATTTGGTGGTGCAGCAACTGGCACGCCAGCTCCTCTGCCTCTGATGCTTGACTGAGAAGATGGTGCAGAAGCTACATCAGGCTCTGCACATTGTGATGGACTGACTATTAAGGCATCAATTAGGTCACAGAGAACTACTTTCTATGTGCAATATAGCCATTTAAAATGTAAACCCTGATAAGCCAATTATATATTAAGCATATCTCTGTTATGGAAACAACTCTGTTTTAGCAATCCTGCTTGTTTTAAAAAATACGCAACCACTGTATAATGGAACGAACAATTTCTTACGTTAAAAATTAAGCTAAATTTTCAGTTCAAAGAAGACACCGTATGCCCTAAACAAGAGTTCTATCTCAATTAACTGCAGATGCCATTTTTCAACCCAATATCAACCACTGTCTAACGCAGCATCTGCATATTTAGTCATGAGCACCAACAATCAGAAGTATCCCATGAAAGACAACTGGAAGCAACTGGCAAACTTCCCTCAAGTTCCTCATAGCAACTTCTTTTTCAATCAGAGATGGTTCTCTGTTTTGCTTTCTTCTAGTTAGACTCTTGACGCATATATTGCATATGACACAAGTTTTATACAAGGAAATGGGGCATACTCCTTCAGAGAACTACAATAGAACATGGGCATTTCCACAAATTTGAAACACAAAGCTCTTATTTGAGGTTTTCCATTTTTCATCCTTGATAATATTTTTTATTTGAACAAACTGGTGATGCACTTACAGTAAAGGTTGAAAGTATTTTGAAAGATATTAGCATAAATTGCATTATTAACATCTTAGTCAAGTAAACAATAAGAGAGGCATATGCACCTGCAAAGCAAGAAGTAACAAGCATTTGTGTATTTTAAAAGGTTTAATATTCATTAACTCAAGTATAACCTGATGAGCTAGATGGAGGTTCTTTGGGTAATGCTGGTGGAATAGAAGGTGGATTCTCTAGTGACTTGCCTGGAGATGATCCAACTGGCACTGCAGCATTCACACAAATAATGATCTCCTAATATTCATATTGAAAAGAAGAATGCAGAAGAAGGAAAGTAGCTAGGAGTACCAGGAATAATGGATGGTGATATCTCGGGGAGTGGTGGATTTTGTGGCATTCTCTTAGGTGCAGGTGTGCTGGATACTTTTTTGGAAACAAAAACAGGAATAGGATTTAGAAAATAAATTCAACAAAAGTTATTGATGGCAAGGGCCAAAAAAAAAAACAAAAAAAAAACAAAAAAACAAAACTTTAACTATCGGCTACCTGGGGCAGTGGGCATAAAAGGGGCTTCTGGAGCCTTACTTTGATCAGGTTTTGGTGGAAGGGATGCTGGTACAGGTGCAGGACTAGTTGGCGGACTTTGTGGAGATATTCCTGATGGAGATGCAATAGGAACTGCATCTTTAACAGAAAAACCAATTACAATCAGGGTTATAATGATGTTACTGTATAGGCATAGTTAACAAATACCTGAGGTATCTGGACTTGGTGGCAAGGCAGGGACAGTGCCGTTAGGAAGTACCGGAAGTGGGATTGAACTATTTGGTGGGAAAACTAGAGTATTTGGTGGAAAAGATGGCCCATGATCTATCACATTTTGGGATGCTGGGGCTGAATTGAGAGGTGGCAATAAATGCGTAGCATTCACAAATGTTCCTGAATGGATACCAAAACATTAAGTAAATGAAGTTCAATGTCACAACTATTTCAATACCACAAGTCATTGCATCTTACCATTTGGGAGAGATGCTGAGATAGGTGGAGCAGCAGTTGCATTCCCATCAGGAGAAAATATGGGGAATGTAGATGGAGATGGGGATAAAGTGTGACCTGAAACTCAAGGTAGTGTAACCAGTCAATTCAAAAGAATTTTTCAAGACCACATATGTGATTATAACATTTACAGTTGCAAACTTGGAAAGAGCAGCTAAATAATGCTTGAAATCGTTAACTAACTAGCCACCTTTTAGATTATGAAAGAGAAATATAAGGTAAAATCTTGCGCTTTAGCTGAGAACAAACTGGGTACTGGGGAAATAGGATGGAGGTTGCGTCTGAGAATTCTGTGAAATGTTAGAATTCACAACGGAAGGATGTGGATAAATTTTCAAAATATTGTCATACAAAGGGGCAAGGAAACCAGTTCCACAGGGCCCATTAAATTATAGACGGCACAATGTTTAATCCTACAAACAAAAGGCCGAGAAGAAAGCAGAAGAAGACAACGTCTCCCAATATGGCACCATTATTATGCTTCAGGTGCAACTGAACATCTATGAGCCTACAGTCAGTGTAAAAAGAGAGAAGCTACCCTACAAACATGAGTCAAATTATAAACCACATAATCAAGATCTGTTGGAGCTACTTGTATAGACAAACACAAAGAACTAGCAACAAAATACGCTTTACCGTCATCAGATGAAGATGCATTAGAAAGGATTCTAAATTGAGAAGTGATGACCACAGAGTCCCGCAAAATAAAATACTAACGCGTTAAGCACAGTTTTAAGTAATGAAATTAGTGGAACTGATTCAAGTCCATTGGCTAAAAGAGTTGTGTTTTTCCAATTCAGGATCCCACAATCTCCTACATCTTTTTTTATCACAGTTACATCTCTAAATATTTTACATGCAGAGAATAGAATTATTCAAATTTAAAACTTTTGAAAGCAAATACTTAAGCACACCTAAAAAAATGGATCAATCAAATAAGTTTCCCAATAAGTTGCTGCAGAAAAATACGTCCAAATTCCATAGCTAGACAACACATTGCCAAGAATGATCGATTCTATAAAATCAAATACCAAATTTTTATCAACTTAATAAATAAGATCCTCAGGAGAAGAATGAAATTTATAAAAATTACCAGAAGATCCTTGAAACACCAAGAAAGCAGCCAAGGCAGTGACTTTCAGCACCAAGAACAAAACTTGCAGCACCACCACTCCCATCCCATACAAAATCAACCACAAAACCAGTTCTCCAATCCCACAAAAATGTTAGTACAATGTCCAGACATGAAACAGTATACTAATCAAATAATATGTAAAAGGCTTCTGATGACGACTCAAAGGGATTGAAAAACAAACGAGGGGAAGTTAGATGAAAGCAATAACTGGCAGTAGACCCACGAGGCCATATAGTGTGAAGAAAGCAAGCAGAGAGGAGACAGGGAGAGTTTCTTGAAAAGCCCAAAAATGGGATTTTTCGATAGGAAGCAAAGCAATCAGTTTGTGAGAGAGTGAGCCAAATGACCATGAAAAAAATTCAGGCTCTGAATTCTTGCAGAGTTTGGAGGTTGGCATGTTACTTACAACCGTTTCGACAGACATGTGAGCAATTAAAGAGTATTAAAGACAAACCGACCAGCTAATTAAGCTTAACTCTAAACTTGTGGTACTACAAAATAAGCACACCCTTTTAACACTGCAAGCAACCGGTCTCGTTGTCAGTGGGGTGTACTAAACAGTAATTTCATGTTCATTCTTTCTTTTCTTTTTCGTTTGGTTGAGAGCTGACAACTACGTTACAGAAGTCCTTCCCTTTTTTCTATTGAGCAAAAAGTGAACTTCTTTTTTGCCAAATGATTCATCTCTCATCTCTCTATCTCTCAACTCTCATCTCATCAGGGGAGGGGAGGCAAGAACGGCTGTCAAAGCCGTTCAACAGTTGTGAACGATCAAAAGATAAACTGTTTTGGAACACATTCAGTTACAAAAGATAAACTTCAATTTTTTATACTGCAAAAATCAAAAGAATATTTAAGATAGAACGGTAATTTCACAATCTAATTTCATCTGTCAACAGTTGTGAACGATCACATTTAGACATCGGCAGCTCTCGGGGTACTCTACTAGACCATGGATTGCTGACTAGTTCGCTTTAGTAAGTTCTTTTTTCACCTTAATTTGGCTGCTAAAAGTTCATGTATAACAGGATAGTTTGGTTCCTACATCCATAGACCATTAATCAATGCAACAAGTAGGTGTGCTTAGACTTGAGAGGGTGGCAGAAAGTTACTGCCACACTTTCTTTTCATCTTAACTAGGATGTCACAATTTTCTCTGTGGTGCCCGTGAAGATTCTTTGGTACAATAAATTCCAAAACTTTTTAATGGCTCGGGGTAGTAAAACGAGAAGTTAGAAGATTGTCCACAGGGGAAAAGTTAGGAGGGTTGTCAAGACAAAAGGGCTGTATAATATGAATCATTATTTATAAACCAACTTGGAGGCTTGTGGACTGTCCCTTGTGGAGGAGTGGAGGTCGCAAATTTTCGGTTGGTAATGTTTATTTTACCCCACGAGTCATTGACAGTTAGAGAAAGAAAGAGACTTATGTGTGCATAATTTTTGTTGTGATATAGGAAATGATGTGTGGGGGCATGTGTCAAATGGTTTTTGACACCTCACCTTCATGTCTTTAATCACCTTCGCGTACAAATCTTTAACCTAAACGCTTGGTTTTGGGACCATATTATCTCAAGGATCTAACATTGCAAAGATAACGAGTGTTGGCTTGAGCTTTGACTAGTTCGGTCTAGTGGCTAGGGAGCTAAGTTCGGAATTTGAACCCAATTTTGGTATTTAGAAAGAGAGAAAGGTGTAAAAAAAAAAAGTAGATTTAAATTTAGAAATCACACTCTAATTAAGTATCACAAAAAATATAAGAATTTCATCTCAGTATTAATTTAAAAACCTCACTCCAATTGTATAAGGTAAAAATATATTGGGTGAGGCAGAAATCCATTGTAACGAGAATAGTTGATAATCAAAAAATAGTTATTGTGCATAAAATCATTAATCAGTAAGTGATTGTGAAATTTTTAAGACAACTCATAATTGGTTGTGAAGAGAAATCTATATCGAATCAACAACTCCAACTGCTCATAGTCATGAAAACTGGTTTTTTACTGCCATCCCACATCTGGATTGTGAACTGCTAAACACGGATTATGGGAGCCTAATTGGCAATTCCTAAACACGGATTATGTTATTCAGCTGTTAATAATTCAGTTGTTACAACAAGTTAGCATTAATTATTTTGAATCAGCCCTTTAAACAATGAGTATTATTAATGGCCAACTCTAGATCAAGTGGACACATGACAGAAAAGATTTTAATTAATCTTGAGGTTTAGTCAAAGTTTGTAATTATGGAGGAGAGCAGCACGGGCGAACTCGTCAATGAATTAATGATGAATTGGGAATCGTGAGGTTCACAAAAAGACACCTCCATTAGGACATACATGTGGCCGTAATATGAAACTGCCCACCCCCCTATAACTTGAATGGTTAGTACAATAGCATGATAAATTACTCGTAAAGGCTGTCTCCTAGATGATTAATCTCTACAATATGATTAATTAGTCTTTAATCTAGAATGATTGCCATAATTTGGTGGGCAGAAAAGGAAGAAATAGTAATACTAATATATAAGCATCAAAATAGCGATTCCAGTTTCTGATTAATCCTTGATGACTAGTTAGTAATGTTGATCCCAAGATTTTTTTTTTTTTTTTTGTATTGTAATGAAAATATATTTTATGCAGTAAAAGTTTATTGCAATTACTTTTTTAATGCCCAAGTGCTTCGATTTTCTTCACTGATGCCTTGCTATATTTGTCAGAGTAAACGTGAAATTAATTTTGCTTGCATAGGGCTTGCATAAATTCAACTATATAAGGGTGAATTTTTCTTTAAAATTACTGTACCATAAAGGGTAAACATACTTGTTCGTGATAATAAAAAAAAAAGTTAATAAAAAACTTGTTTGAAAAATAGTTTTAAAATACTTCAAAAAATATAGTTTAAAAAAATTATATCAAAAATAGAAAAGCTTTATTTTTTGTTGTCCCAGTCACCATCTTCTGTAGATCTAAAAACCGTGAAAATTACTTTCCGGTGGCCACGTGTGCGAATCTTCGAATGAGACCTTTGGGATCTTGAAGTCTTATCTAAACAAGGAACCAATAATATTCGAACGTAGGCTGGCCAAATTATCTTTACTTATTTTCCTTCGAAAGAAAAAAATTATCTCACTTTCTATATAAACATATTGGACGAATTGATCAAAATTCTATGAGTATGTATTAATTCTATTTTGACTATTTAACATAGCAGAGACTTCAAACATTTTATCCTATTCTATCAAATCCCGTATGGTTTCGTTCCAATAAAATTCTGTTATCAAACAAAAAGTTTATTTCATTCATTTTATGCCCAGAACAAAGGAACATGTCATGATTTTGAACCAAAAATGAGATTTCAAGAAAATGGCAAATCTTTCGTCTAAAAAAAGGGATTGCAGATTCATTCGCTCTATCAATAATGGAGTTGAATCATACGAGTTGGATTATATGTATCATAAAGGATTTTTGGATTATATGTATGATAAAGGATTTGCCTTTTTACTAATTCCTATGGATTTATCATTTGCTCATTTTACAATGTTTATATAAATATATACAAGAAAAAAATGACGTAACAAGAAGTAAAAAAAGAGTATATACCAAAAAAAGAAAAAAAGAAAAAGAAGTAGAAGAAGAAAAGAAGAAGCATTAGTGTGACCACTAGTATCTTACTACTCACTCTTGTCCCCCTTAAAAAAGGGATGTGCCCTTTCTCTCAGCCTCAATCTTGTTTATGTCTTTCACTCCAATAATCCATAATTGAACCAAACTGACTTTGATAATGAATAGATCATCAATCATCATCCATTGTTGTTGTTGCAACGTGCAATTGTTCTTTGTGCAGCTGCGCCAAATAAGCATATACTGCTGCAAATTGACAACACGATCCATCTTTGGAAAGAAAAGGAATCGTTGTATTTTTCTGTTCAGCTAAAGGGGACAAAAAAATTACTGGTACTACAACTTAACAAAAGCTTCTAAATAATTTGTGATTGCCCTAACCACCATGTGCAGCTTCCATTCTTCATTTCTTTAGTTGATTAATGTTACCTTTACTCTCAATCTAATTCTGGTATCCTGTACTTGCCTTTTCTTAAGGCTGAAAAGAGGTGCTCTCTTTTTTAATAAAGAACATTCCTTACGCCAATGGAGGCTCCAAATCTAACCCCTCAAGGAAACTTTGCATCTTACGTGCATCAGTTGTAAGATGGAACGTTCACAACTCAGTAGTACGCTAAAACTATATAATTTCCGCTGGTCCCGGTCCAGGACCATAAAAAACGAAAAAGTCCAACTTGTAAAACAATGCCCTTCTTCTCTTTGATTTATAGGCTTTATTTACTAGTGGATCGCCTGATACTAATTTATGTAATTCCATATAGATTTAGATTTGTACCTTTATTTTTTTTTTAATTAAAGTGCAGCCAGTAGTCCCTGCATTTCCTGTCTGTGTCTGTGTCTGAGATGCTTAATGCTTTTCACCATGTAGGTACTCAATGCCACTAGATTTTGGATAGTATTGTTGTGGAGTTTAGCGCCCTGCTTATGCATCGCGAATAGGGATTTAACCTACCAATTCTAGTTGGTAGTAGGAGAAAATTGAGCCATAATAATTAGGTACATTATCAAGTTTTCTCCTCTATATTCTAAAGCCTACATCTATAATAGCCCACTGCAAATGTGTAGAAGACGATAAGCAATTGTACAAGGTGCACAGAAAAATGCATTGTCAATAATGTTCAATAGTCAATGCAGCTACTTGAGGCTAGAAACACGTTAAGATATGCTAAGCTACTCTCCTGTTTCAAGTTACTGTTTGATTAAAAAAAAAGGGAAGAAGAAGAAGAAGAAGAAGGCTATTATGTTTAAAATTCGTTTTTCAATGCTATTATTGCAGCTAATTTGCTGCAGAAAATCAGCATACACTAACATGAAAGAGCAACGATCACCTCTGCAGCAGGTTAGTACTAGCTTTTCCTCGGAAATGAGGAAGTGAATGCATGAATTTGAAAATTCGACAACTATTAATAATTTACGCCTTCATTACGGAGGAGCTAAAAATTACTCCCTCTTTTGGGAAGGAAAAATTAGTTTATCCCAATCACGTCTCTAAAGGCTATATATCTAGTACAGTTGGATCAAGTGGCTTCAAGGGCATGATTTGAAATAATAATAAAAACAGAAAGAGAGAAAATTCTGGTGTAATTCCCGTGTTCACTGACTTTTCCCAAGTCAACAATTTCAACAATTATGTTATAGTCTACACGAAGAACATATAGCTTAAGATACCCTTCATATTACGACCAATAAGCAACCATCCCACCTTTTCTATACACAGTACACACTCCACGCTAAAGGTGGATCAGGGTCTCACTTCTTTGACACCTGATTTTGACAACCCAAAGGAGGCACCTTGGTGGATTTTCATGGATTGTGAAAACTTGAGACCAGCCAATGTTGTTTCGCCTTCATCCCCCTTAACGATCAGACATATGCAGGCATTGTCATATGAGATTAAGATGAGAATGTTGAATGTGTTATTGCAATTCAAACATAGAGAGGACCTGCACGGTGAGTTGAAGCCTCAACCTTAAGTTGTAACACAAACAAAACCTTAAAAGTAAAGAATTCGATGACACTAAAGATAAGTGCACTTGCCATGGCACCAGGAATGGATGAAATTATAAGAAGAATCATCCTTTTAGATTCTGTACCATTTGTTGCAGGAATCACCGATTAGGGTCATATGCGTCAAATTGCTTCTTGAAAAGTTCTGCCATTTTCGTTTCTTCCTCCTTGCTGAGCTTGCAATTCTTCCAATCAGCTCTATCTGCTGTATTCAGCAAGCCAGCCAAGACCTACAAGAAGTTAGCACAATATTTAAGATCAATTGAAAAACAAAGGATGCTACTAATGTAATTAAAATATCTTGGCATAATGTCCAACTTGCAGAGAAAATAGTTAGTTTAATCTATTTCACGCAATAAAAATAGTAACATTTCACAGACTAAAAAGAAGCATCTCACCTCACGACCAAATTGACTTGGAAATCTCTCGTTTTCTTCGACAACATGAGTCAGAATTGCACCACCAGGAAGTTCAACATAGAATAAACTGCAACTTCTATCAAACTGTGTCCGCAACAATCTTCTTGCTTCTGAACGATTAGCACCTGCAACAAACAGGAAACATGGAAAGGTGGGGCACTCAAAAGTTGAAACTCCTTGAAAACAAAACTAACCAGCACCACCATCCTAACTGACAAACATTTGGGGAAAGTTACTCAAGTAGGAAATGATGGGGTGAGGAACCATGGAGCAGGAAATGTGACAGGTAGACACGAACCAACATATTTCAGGTCAACAGCATGGTGGGAATAAGCCTCACTTTTGATGTTTAATCAATTATCACAATGTTCTACACATTTCTATTGTACAGTATCCTTAAATCATTAAGAGAAAAAGAATAGCCAGAAGGTGAAGGACAACTGCATTTAAAAGAATTTTCTTCAATGTGGGAATATCCACACTATAATCAAAAAGCCCCCCCCCCCCCCCCCCCCCCAAAAAAAAGAAAAGAAAAGAAAACACTATCATCGAAGCGTGTACTGATGTGTGGATATCCAGATGGGTGTTCTATATATAAAGGATCTAATCTCTCTCATATTGCTGATATCAAAATCAAGTCCCATCTAACTAAAAAAAGAAGTTATGTTTGCCTTCTTGAAAAGAATTCGAACGGGAGGCAATGTATCATTAATTCTGATGGGAGTCTTTATAATTGGAAAACTAAATCAGTATTCATGCTTGCAACCAGACCCAAAATCTTTTTGTCATTGAAGCAGACTGTCGTATAACTTCTGTTAACAGCATCAAGTTTTAAAAGCTACTATCCATTCTCTCTCCTCCTCCTCCTTATCCTCCTCTTCTCTCTTCATCCCTCTCCCCACCTCTCCCTCTCCCTCCCCTCCCCCACCCCGCCTCTCTCTCTCTCTCTCTCTCTCTCTCTCTCTCTCTCTCTCTCTCTCCTCCCTGACCTGAAAGAAACTAACCTAAGTATCAAAGAGCAACTGATGGTAGATGACATTTAAACACAAAAAAACCCAACAGAAAAGAGAAACGGCCTATCAACAAAAGGAATTATGAATCAACATAAGCCAACATCATTTGGGAGAGGAAAATGTACAGTTGCAGCACATCAAATCCATGATTTGCCAGCCAGCTTTTTTACACATACAATTTATAGTTCAATCCCTACCCATATGGCCAAGAAAGCATCTAAAGGCAATGTACAAATTACACATTGAGCACAAATTTATGCAGTAATTACTGAGAATTGCTCACTTTCAATTGTCTTAAACTTAAACCCCAACTTTTTAGCAGCCAAATTGAAGATATCCTGAATGCCAGATGCCCTTGAAGATGGAACAGGAACAACCTGAAAAAATATAAATGGCATGAATATTCATAGACTTCTAAACAATAACAGTTTTTTACATCCAACAGAGATATTAAGATGTAATTCATACTCAAGTAAAGTGAAAAGGCACTAATTTACCAACATCGGATCCATGAGTGAAGCAAATTTTTTTTTTTTTTTGGTGTTTGTTTTGTGTGTTGTTTTTTTTTTTTTTTTTTTTGGGGGGGGGGGGGGGGGGGTTGTGTGTGTTTTGGGGGGGGGGGGGGGCAAGCCAGGCGATAAGGTTAATGGGATGTGTTGCCATAAGATTAGAGGGGGAACCTCATTTCATTAGGAACATATTTTGCATTTGAAGACAAAATTTGCCATATTCAAGAAGTTTATGCAAAATCTCACTATAGTAGACAAAATAAGCTTTAAATCATGTGACAGGGACAACAAAACAAATAGAGACTGCTACAGGTTTGCATTAGTATGATTTACTATTTACTTTTATGTCGCATGTTATGCATTACCATTTCAGAATTTTGTGCATGATAATTGTTTACTCATGTTATGCATTACCATTTCAGAATTTTGCGCATGCATAATTGCTTACTATGCGACCAGCACTAGAACATGGGTTGGCTCATTTAACAAATAGCCAATTGGGGACCCTGAGGGAGGGTAGGCTGGTTGACTTGGACTTCAAATTCATATCTCGCCAATTCTATCGTCCAAGAAATGATCTTGTTTTGGGATGTTGCACTGTCTTTCTTAAGTTGTTAAGGGCAAGAAATTACAAACCAGTTGTTTGAGAAATAGAAATAATAACAAAAGCAAAGAAAAATTTTATCAGTTCCCATCTGCCAAAAAGTGCAAAACTAGAAGCAATTTTCTACAATCATGAAAAATAAAGAAGGCGATACCTGAAGATTGGCATGAGTTCCTCGTCTAAAGACCCATTCAAAGAAAACCACTTTCTTTCCTTGGTTTTCAAAGTAAGCTTTTAGACTGTTCTGAACTCTATTCAACTCTGTTTCGCAATCTTCCGGCATAGAAAGGGTGTTAGGCAAGTGCTCAACAGGTATTATTAGCACATGATCTTCTACTAATGGTCCTTTAGCAAGTGCAGTGTAGTAATGTTCTCCTATGCTAATGCATAAGATGTGACTCCACATTGGGGCTTGACAAACAAAACCAGCACTCTTTGGACCTAATATAGAAAATTTGCCATAATATCCGTCAGTTCTTATCCATATCCAAATTTGCAGAATTTATCGGATTCAAATTGCCAGTAATTAAACTAGTTTAAGCCACAGCAACAACATCAATGAATGGACAAGTTAACGGATAACAATAACCTGTTAGGTTTGGGGGTCCCAAGAGATCTCCTACTAGGGGCACTGTCATTTTCATCCTGTAAAGTATGCTTAAAGTTGCAATCTGGACCTCTTTCACATTTTCCTTTATTAAGAAAGTCAAAACAGACACCCCTGATTGACTGTTGCCTTGCATCTTCATCATGCCGAAAGTGGCACTTCTCCCCATGAGGACAAGACCCAGAAGATGTAAATTTAAAGCACAGCTTTTCACTGTCACCGTCTCCTTGTTTCTGCCTTTTCTGGGAGACATCATACCGCCAATATTGTGAATCAGACCCACTTTCACCTTGTCTCTTTGCTTTAGCTTCGGTTGGCGTTGCTCTCTCCACCATTGTATAGGGAGATAAAGTCGTATTCGGTGGCTTTGCACAAATTTCGGCACTGGACATTGTTGATGCTGGAGTGGGAGAAATTGCGTGAATAAATTTCTGGAACAGGAGGAGACTGAGGTAAGTAAATGTCAAAAGTGCAAGATAGTCTAACAATTAACAAATCATTTTCCTAGAACCATTGACCAAGAGTATTCTGTAGCTAAATAGATCAGCGTAAATTTAATTGGATCTAATCTTCAGGTTCTATATGCAAGCATAGAGGCAAGACCAACAAAAAGGCAGCCCATGATTGCAGTACTATATATCAGATTGTTCCAAAAATGATTCTTCAATTGTTAGTAACACTAAACAAGATACCATGTTGCATTGGCAAAAATCAAGTAAGATCCTCATCAAGTCCAAGACGTGTTTTGCTTGGTGAACTTAGAGGGAAAAAAAAAATTCAAAGGCAAGAATTTTGAGCACCCAAAAACCGGAAAAGTAAATACAAATAGAGAAGGAACAAGACCTGTTTATCTTTGTTTCCCACAGGAGCTAAACCCAAAAAACGAGTTACATGCACAGCATCCACATTTGCATATGGTTCACGAGCATAGAACACGCCCACGGTTCCTGCAACATGGTATCTACCACAAAAAGAACTCTCAAGACGATGTTGTTCACATGAACACCCATACATGAAGATAGTAACTGTTGCAGTCACCAAATATGGACAGGATATGGATGTACCACCCCTATTAATGTGAATTGACTCTTTTACAACACTGGAAAAAATTGGCCTATTGTGATTCCTTTTTATGTATGCGACAGCATAAAAAACTTGCAAGAAATCTAATGGGTAAACATAGGTAAATACCAAGTGCAGTTGATACCAAATTCTGTGCAGAATCCTACACGAAACCTTGAAAATGCAAGGCCATTGGAAGATTCGTAAAACTATTGCACTCATATACAACGAGAAGTTGTTAATCAAACTAGAAGCTTTTCATCTCTTTGCATGGTTACCTATATTATCTAAAGCATACTAAACAGATTTCTTGCAAATATTTCCCAGTTGAAGCAACAGATTTAAAACTCCACTGAGATTAAAATGGTTGAAGAGGAGGGCATATCAGGATATGCCAAAAATGGAGCAAAGAATAATGCAAAACTGACCAATGAGCAACTTTTTGAAGTATCCCCATAAGAAATAGAGTGATCATAATTCTTTCTACCCATTCATGTTGTGGTAAAACTAAAAATGAATAGCAAAACTTGTTCTGCATTGCCATCTACGAGTTCTAAAGAGATCGAACAACATTTCTCAAAAAAGGACTTTTGTTATAGAACATGAGTCAGAAAAAATGACAACATGTTTAGAATTAAACTATCACTTACCGGGGCTTAATCTCTGCTACTAACTCTGTTACGGTGGGATCAGCACCAGCAGAATCAGAGACGCCTGAAGGAACATCAGAAGTAGCAGCTTTATTGGTAACTCCACTAGGCCATTCATTAGTGCAATCTAATTAAGGAAATTTTTTTTAACTTTTATAAATTCAAAAGAAAAGACACTAATAACTTCTTCAAAAAAAAAAAAGGAGGGGCAAAAGAGGAGATTATATCAAATAGTGGAAAGGATATGTCAAAAATATGTCTATAATCCCCGGCTCCTCAGCCAGCGCCCTCAACGCATCAACGTCATCTTCACTGTATGTGCCAAATTGCAGACCACTTGCAGACTGCCTACCAGATAGGTACACAACAGATAAACCTGGATACAAGTACCATGCATCAGCTATCATAGAGTAAAAGTGAATGATCAACATGTCTGCTGACATTAAAACATTAGTCGTATTTGAAAAACAGCATAGTCCTTGTCAAATTTGCTTGGCATATACCAGTAAATTTGGTGAAGATTCAAAGTAGTAAGACTTCCAGACAGATAATAGATGTACATGCGGCAAGAATTCCAGATGAGATTCAGGGAAGGTTAGCAAAAGAAATTACATCTATAAACTCACTGATTCTTCATCACTCGGGCACCCAACCTAGCATGTTTAAGTCAGCT
Organism: Mitragyna speciosa; assembly: GCA_024721245.1. Taxonomy (NCBI): domain Eukaryota; kingdom Viridiplantae; phylum Streptophyta; class Magnoliopsida; order Gentianales; family Rubiaceae; genus Mitragyna; species Mitragyna speciosa. Next base: position 23,222,034 of record CM045556.1, on the reverse strand, counting down.
AAAAACACACATCTTAGCACATCTAACATGACTAAATTGTAGGCAACTTTAAAACACACCGCCTCGCATGCACTTTGTGCATGGTGGACAGTAAGGGCAAAAAATCCTCAAAACTGAGATGCAGCGAATTACGAGAACTTTTTAACCACTAACCCTGTTAAGAAATTTCTTTGAATCAATTTACAAACTTCATCATAATGTTAAGAAATTTCTCTTTCTTGGTCACGATTCATCATAAACTTCAAACCACAGGCATTAAAACAAACCAAGTTAAGCAAAAGAATAGAAATATCATGAACTTCCAAATAGCATCAATTAGCAGTGAGATGCATTTAGGACTGCTACAAAGTTGTACACAACGCAAAACCCTTGACTCAACTTGTCAATAGTTTAACTCCAAACATAACTGAGTCATAAAGCCAGAACACGAAGCAAAACCATGTTGCTACTTGAATCTTATTTCTTGATCTATAGTATCACTATTTGAATTTCGAAGATGACAGCATTAACACCTAAAATAAACAAACAAGGTAATTCATCAACTAAATTAACTTGACTTAAATGGGGGCAAAAAAAAAAAAGCGGAGAAGAAAAAGAAAGATTTTCTTGAATCATTTACCATGAAGAGTAAACTTTCCACTGCCTTTCAACCAGTAAAGATTTCCACAAACCTTAAGGCCGTCCATCTTGAACCCCTGGTTTCCAGCTTCCTTGGAAGCCGCCGATAGGATCTTCGGGGCGCCGACACCATAGTCGCCGATGAAGTAAATCGGAATGGTGAACTTGGACCGGCCTTCGATATAGTCATTGAACTCGTCCAGACCCTCCGGCGAGTCCGGAAAGAACTGGCCCACGCAAAGAAGCGCGTCAAATGGACCCGCCGACTTATTTACCTGAAATGCCAATTTGTAGGTAGTAATTCGCCATTATAAAACCCTAGACAAGTAGAGAGAGAGTGTGTGTGTCTGTGAGAGAGAGAGAGAGAGAGAGATAGAGAGATAGAGAGACAGAGAGGGAGAGGGGAGAAGTGAGGCAGAGGAGATACAGAGGAGACGCGTTTGCAAAGCTGGTTGAGGCGGCCGAGGACGTCGCCGCAGAGGAGGATTCGAGGAGGCTTAGCCATGCGTTTGGGCGTGTGAGAGAGAAAAAGCGGTGGCGCTCTGAAGAAGAAGAAGCGGGAGAGAGAAGACGGACGGAGGAGTGCTAATGGGTTGTGGTGAGTTTGGCGGGCTGATAAGAGCCCACTGTCGGCTTAACTTATGCAGCGGCCGATCAGTACTTTTGGGCCTTTATGGTTAGTGAAAGCACTATGGCCCAACGAAAACATACTTGTTGAGAGGGCATTTTCTTGGATTTTTGGCAAGCCGGAAAAGCCCATGGCATGACTTTGCATTGCATCGTTCCCATCTAATGGTCACCCTGTACTGAGTAAGATACCCCGAAAAAATATAAGATGACATGATTAATAATGATAACAGTGCACTGCTATAGATAAAAGGAAAAATGCATTGCACAGTTATCTTCATAAAAATACAAGAAGTTACGTGAATTAGTTGAAAACTCCTTGATTTGGAAAGATTAGTCAGATATTTGCAAAAGTGGAGTGATCAAATAATCATTACCATGGGGAAGAGTCAAATGAAAGTCATTAAGCTCTAGTCTAATGGATTATGATGGTGTCTAACGGATTGTGATGGTGATATAGTCCTCCAATCTAGATTGTTCAATGGCTTAAATTTTGATGGTCACGTACAAAACTGTGACACTTATAATTTCAACACTTCTACAAATTCACTATTCGTTGCATTTAGTCCACGAGATAATATAAGATTATATTATTAATTTTACATTATCTAATATTTGGTTGCATTTTAAGTATGAAATTACATACTTTATTTAGCCTAATTAATCTCGTAGAATAAAATAATTCTATGGGGGTGGTATTAAAGATGACTTCTAGACAAGATAATAAAATTTTTGACTAACTTGGACTACTACTATCATATGTAGCGCCACTACTACCATTACTATTGCCATCTCGTACCACCGACATTACCAAATTGTGCTATCATCACCACCATCTACCATATCCCTGATGTATACGACCATTAATGTTAAGCAACACCACTACTAGCACCATTATTGTATAATATCACAATGTATTACCTTGCACCGATACCACCATCTACCTCTGCATAGTACAATTGCCACTATTGAGCACCACTATTATGATTGCCATACAACACAATCACCGCGATCATCACAATCATACAATACCATTATCTACACGATGCATTATTACCATCTATCACCGTGCATTACTACTACTACCCCTAACATATAACCTCACTATGACTATCTATTATTATGTACTACCACAGACGTCTACTACTTTGAAATACGACTATTATCAAATAAAAATAACATTTTAAATTTTATGATATTTTAGTCAATAAAATTGCAATTCAATCATCAAAAAATCACACGATGACATTTTCTTAAATATGCGTTTGAAACAATATCAACCAAACACCTAGTAAATAGGACTATTGATCCGAATCAGATTTATAGTCTGGAATTTTCCAATTTCATTTCGTCCATGAACCAAAAAGATCATTGAAAATTTAACGATATTTTGTTTCCCGCCTAAGCTTATTATTTTTCATATTTGCTTGTCGTGGCTTCAATGCAAAAATTACGGATCCATTGAACCAGGGAACCAAAAAAAAAAAAAAAAAAAAGGTACAATAACATCAGAAGTTGTAATTTAGCCAGTTCATCTCTGTCAGCGAGGGACTAAGTTCCGTTATCTGTTGTTGTTTGTATACTAGTACTAAATTGCAGCGTCTGATGTTACTGTACAGCTGCAATAACATTAGACAACGTAACTTGGTCCGTTCCAAGAGATTAACTGTGCCAACATTTTGCTGAAACTGACATAGCTTGGCTTAAAAAAAAAAAATACTAATACAGCTAGATTTGAAAACTTAATTTTAGACTAGTGGTATTACTCTCGCTTCAGAAAGACAAACAAATCACCACAAAATTATGACCGTGGGAAGATATTGTAAGCTTTCCTACACATTTTGGTTTTATTTTTACGACAATTTTTTAAAAATCTCAAGTTCATAAACGTTGCATAAATATAAAATTTTACGAATTTTGCTGGTTTTTCTTTTTCTTTTCTTCGTAAGATATCTCCCTGTAATCTCATTGTCGTTCTATATACATTTCCAATGTGGCTCGGAAGAAAATGTTGGCGTCTCTCTTTGGTTTTTATCCAATTCAAGTGACCTTTTTCAAGATTTTTCGCTGTGTCTGGTCAAAGAAAAGGATCCTATGCTCTCTGTCTGACATAGGAAAACAACCACTTGTAGTACGTTGGAACAACTACCTTGTCTTTGCTTCTTTTGGTCGAAAGCTTGTGAAAGAGCAACACACTGCACGATTTTCTAAAAGATAAGATTCGAATCATTCATGAAAATCCGGCTTTGTTTGCTTAGTAGTGTTTTTTATAAATTTTAAACATATTTTTTTATTATTTTTTTCTAATATAAATATTTATCAAAAAAAAATATTTCAAACCATTACAGTGACATTTAAATAAAAAGCATAAAAAAAAAATTCCATTCAGACGCAATTATGTAACCAAGTTTTTTCTTACCCCAATTGAAGTTGTGAATAGTAACAATAATAATCATACAATCAAAAACTATCCGCAATAAATAAATCAGTACTGTATTGCGCAGCACCACTGCCAAAATTGAGTACACCTGTCAATGGGTCAGGTCTACATCCGTACCCAACCCAAACTCATATTATTTTACGAGTTTGGATTGGAAAACAATTCCGTTTATCCGGTCCAGATTTGGACTCGAATTTTTCTGAAACAAAATAAGTCAGGGTATAAAATATTCTATTCCGACTAACCCAATTCAAATATGAACCTGAATCGTTTAAACAAATATAAAAATTATATATATATATATACTAGGTGGGGCTGGCTGTGCTATGCACAGCCATTGCCCACTGCCCACGACATAAAGTATGGCGTAGATTTGTAGTAAGCTTAAGGAAATACCGAGTCGTAAGATTTGATAGTAGAAAATTGTGCAGTTATATTGATGCAAGGTATTAGAATTGGAAGGCAATAAGCTAAACAGCAACAACTATATTTAATGAGACTAATATTCTTTGGCAAATCTACAGTATAAGTTACAATATTTCTTGCTCGAAAATTCAGTAGGTGTATTGTAGGCGTTAGCAAAACTTGAAGACAAGAAGGCAAATTTCGAACTGAAGTAAGAACACTACAATATTTCTACTCATATTTCACATCATTATTCAGTCATTTGAGAACTACGACTGGTTTATTCAGTTTTCGTGATTGCTGAAGAATGGAAGCAAGAAAAAGACAGCCAATAATCAAAAAGCAATCACATCCCCAAGAAAAGGAACAGTCACAATTACTAATACATTAATGAAAATAAAAAATCATTAAGAAAAACAAATGCAAGTGATCAAACTAATCAAAGCATGCATTTTTCCCAGCCATTGTTAAAAACTATATACCACTATCAATTCAACTATTAACAAAGCAAGTACTGCAACACAGAGTTGTCCATCATGTATTGGCAATTGTACCCTCAGAAAAACACAGAACAAACAGAACTGATGATGCAAGGGAAAAGTATTGCAGTCCAGTGTTGTACCTCGTTCCTGAACAGTTGTACCCTAATCTAACATTCCATACACACACAAAAACACATAAACATCCATCCATTCATCTACATCCCAAGATTCAAATTTCAAAACAAGATCCAGTGTGACTTGCCCTTTTGTCCTTTGGACAATTGCACAGCAGATGCAAATGAATAGAAAAATTAATTTGCTTCATTTGCTGATTAGCGCAATTATACCATTTGCACCAAAAGATGCAAACTGATTCTTGTACTATCTCGTATCTACTACCAAGTGAAAAGTTGGATCTAGAATAAAGAAACAAATTTAATAGTTATATGTCTAATTAAGAAGCCTCCACAAGTTGCAGGAATGGCTTCTAAACATTTATCACCTTGAAATGATACATTGTGTCCATAATAAAGGTTTGTTAAGCCAAGACAGCCCACTCCTTTATGTGATTTCTTGCTCTCTCAGCCTGCAATCCAAAAAAGAACAAAAGTATAATGGTTATTCATGGTAAAAAACTTGGTGAAATTCCGAACAGTGAAATTGAGGAGCAAAAGGTTTAGCAGTGTGATGAAAACTGAAAACTCCAGGTAGTTAATTTACCTGCTTTTTTCCAATCACATCTAATAGTCATTATGGCTAATATTACTGTCTGAAGTGCAATGCCTCCGAATATCATTCCAACCCAAAGAAAAGGGCTTCTTTTATAGTAGATAATGGCTCATTTAATGTTTTTCTAACTAAATGAGGTAGTGGCAAAATTTAAGCCAAAGAGGTAATTTTGTCTATAATACCTCTACATATATATTTTTTTCAACGAAGGGAAATAATGATTCAAATTTAACGATTATAAACCTCAACTTCCCTGATATATGAGAAAAGCCCCAGAGAAAAATGCTAAAAAATGAATGTGGGACTTGCTGAAGCTCTAACTTTTCTTAAGTTATCTGACTAACACTTAAACCTACAAACCTGCAACATCTTCATTCAGCCATCAGCTTCATTCTTCTTTCACAATATTTTTACAACCAAGAAAAAATTCAGTCGACAGGTACGAACTAAATTCAGAAAAAAAGAAGAAGCAATAGTTAGGAAGAAAACCTGCAAAACACCTATAGATCTAGAAATCAAAGTCCCCAAAAAAAATGAACTTTTTAAAAAAAATCCAGAACATATTTAGAGAACAAACCTGTAAAAAGCAAGAAAATTTAAAACTCGCCTAACCTGCAAAAAAACAAAATACAGAAGGTCACAAAGGTAAGAAAGAGATGATGAAGAAAGTGGATGCTCAGCAACGAAAAGAAAAGGGCAAAATAAGAAGGGAAAAAAAAAACAAAGGGAAAAAATAAGAGAACCCACCAAACAATCAAACACCAGTGCAGCAGTGAGACCAAAGTCTTTGTAGAGTAAAGCCAAGCATTTCAGGCCCGCACGAAGTGACTGGAAGATGCACAAATGACGATTTCCCAAGAGGCAATGCCTCTTTTGGCGCAATTAGAGGGTCAGAATGCAATGGACCCACAAAAGGGTATTGATCAAAGGGCTAGAAGCAAAGGGAGTAGAGAAGAAGAAGCTGCCCTAACCAGCTACAACCGAAAAATCTGGGAAGCAAGTAGAAAGGTGTCAGAGGAGTAGAATGGTGAGTGTGGAAGAAGGAATCGGACGATAGGGGGGCTAGAGCCGCAGGCCGTGACCCCCCTTAAATGACAAATCAATCCCTCAACAGTGCAACACTGTTAGCATAGCTAGTTGTTTCTGCAAGGGTGGAAGAGTGTTTTCAGTCAAAAAGTGAAAGATGGTAGGTGGTCCAAAACGAATTTACTAAAAAAAGCCTCCAACAGTGTCAAACTGTTCATCAGGGAAGTTTTGTTGTGAGGGGTGGAAATGTCTTTACAGCCTTTACTTCTCTCTAAAATATATCTACAACAAATCAAACGTCGACACGTGGTGAGCTCTGATGCCTGGGTAATACCTTTGTATATAATTGGTAGATATATCTACAACAAATCAAACGTCGACACGTGGTGAGCTCTGATGCCTTGGTAATACCTTTGTATATAATTGGTAGAGATATATATATATATATATATATATATATATATATATGTTTGACACAACTAAGACACAATAATCCTAGCCCTACCTAATTACCTTTACCCACCAACGCCGATTCTTCACTTTCTTTTACTTTGTCATTTCATCAATTTCTTTCACTCTTCCTCTTTAGATCTGTTTACTAACTCAATCCACCACTCATCGAACTCGACCTCTCTATGAGAGATGAAAAGATTTAGGCTTGCGATTTGGGATTCCAGGTACATCTCTCTCTTAGTGACAAAGAGAATTTGTTTTGCATATCTTCGCTATTTTGATTTTTTTCTATCATCTCTATATTCTTGACAAAAATATAATATTCATCCTAAAACTTGGTAGGAAAATGAACTTGTTTCCTGGATATTTCTGAAAACGAAGACAAAATATAAATAGATTCCATTTGTTAAAGTTTTAAAGCTACAAAAGAAAAAGAAGAAAAAAGCGGGTGTTGTAACAACCCCTTGGTTACTACTCTCTGAAGGGATGTCGTGGGTTGTTTATGAATTTGATTAATCATCCATTTACGATGGTATTTTGTAGGAGAAATTCATCTTCTTTTTCTGGATTTCTACGTCACCAGAAAGTCAAGGGCTGGCTGAGCAGTTGCTAGGCGTTGGTGGTGGATGCCTATTGCATGTTAATATGGGGCGGCCTTTTGAGGCTTCTAGAATGCTGCTCTATTCCCAAACGCCTTTTGAGAGATCGGATTCGAACTCGGATCCGGACTCGATCGACCAAGACCTGATCGGTTTCGGATTCGGAAAACTAAACGAAAGACCTGTCAGGTAACGAGTCTGGATCCAATACTATTTTATGCAAACGTGTTCGATTTCGGAATAGTTAATTTCGACTTGAACCCGACCCGTTGATAAGTTTAATATCAAGTATAAACATTATAACTACCACACAACACAAACACCACTACCGACACAATTGTACAACACAATTATCTACTACGATGCATTACTACCATCTACAATTATACATCACCACCATTGAACATTACCATTATCACTACTATGTAACATCATCGTCACTATCTGTTATTGTCCATCACACAACCATCTACCAAGGTGAATTCACTATTATCAAATAAAAGTAATATTTTAAATTTAAGATGTTTTAGTTAATAAAATTGTAATTCAACCATTAACAAATCACACAATGACATTTTCTTAAATATTCCACTAAAAACAATATCAATCAAACACTTAATAACTAGGACTATTGATCCACGGATGACTCGTTCTAAGATTCATACTACGGAGTCTTCCCATTTCATCTCGTCTATGAACCAGAAAAATCCTTAAAAATTTAAAAGATCCCAATTCATACTCGATTTTCTAAACGATTAGATTGGAATCATTCATGAAAACTACGTAACCAAGTTTTTTCTTACTCCAATTGAATTTGTGAATGGTAACAATAATAATCATGCAATCGAAAACTATCCGCAATAAATAAATCAGTACTGTATTGTCGGTTGATTACAAAGTCGGAAAATTTTACGAGGAGCTTCTGTTTGGCCCTTATCAGATATTCAAAGCAATTCTTGAAAAGCTGCAAGAGCAATATACTAATATATCAATTCGCGTGGGGGAAAAAAGAACTCACAGCAAAAATATATCAAATTCAAAGTTATCTGAACTTGGACGCGTCTCGGTCATGATCCCATTAATAAAATGCTACATTAGTTTTAATTTTATGGTTAGAAATTATTAATTATTCGAGATGCAAAAGAAACGAGTTTATTACGAATGAGAACACGCTTTGCATATTAAAAACTAAAGATTCTAAAGGCGACACCATCTTTTAATCAAAGTAAGTCAATGTAATTGTAAATAATATGTACATATTCTCACAAAACGTGCGGAGCCCCTGAGAGCGCAAGGCTTTATTAGTAACTCTATTTTGGAATCACTTGTAATTATCTCTATATTTCATTAACACGATAATTTTCAAAAAACGTTGAATAAATAACCGGAGCATAATATTTTAGTACAACAGTGATGCATAAGGCTAGCATGTATGACGACAATGTTGTGATGCTGTGTATTTGTCGTTGATATGAATCTCCATCACCATGCGTTAAGAGTCTTACTGAAAAGGCAAAACTTGAAAGTGATCGAGCTTGTTTGGTTCGAGCAACAAAGTGGGAAATTTTTTAGTGAAATGGGTTCACGGCCTACTTATAGACCTTGTGATGTGAAAGAATGCAACGTAAGTATAATGACGCATGTTAATGTAAGACAATTATGTAATAATATTTATATGACTTTAGTTTAGATTATGAGATTCACAAGTAAGGTCACGTGACAATGATACAAGCTGATGTAAGACAATTATGTAAGAATATTTATACGATTTTATTTTAGACTATGAGATTCACAAGTTAAATCATAAACATGATCATGTAAAATTTTTTTAAAAAAGTCATCAGTTCGTACCGCAGTTTTCTATTTCGTGACTAACGTTCAGACCAAATTAATGCTCTAGTCCCAACCGAAGCAACTCCTTCGTACCTGAGTAAATGTCTGCAATTAATTGGGACGATAATTGTGTTTTGCTCTTATAATTTTACTCAATTCGAAGATTGACCTCAAAGTTTCCAGTTCTATTATTCAACTGCCAAGATTTATTACTTGCTATATCAACTAGTCCCACGACAATCATCAAAATGCCAGCAGGAAGTTAACGCTTGAATTAGCTGAGAAAATTTGGACGGAAAAATTTTAACAGCCTTGGGATTTATTCATACGGTGCTCAAAATGTAAGTGATATTAAGCATTGTAGAAAGAGGTGGAAGATCAAGATCAAATATCAGGTTGGGTTATATATAGATGGAGAAATCGAATTCTCATTCTAAATTAAGGTACAAAAGACTAAATGTCTTATTTATTTATAAGGTTTAAGGTTTTCATTTATAAGGGCTATTCGATAATTTCTAATGCATTATCTATACCTGTAGAAGATAAACGAAATGCCTCGAGACAAAAAGATTTATGGCAATTATTCTTCTATTTAAATAGTTATTTTTGGAAGTATTTTTTAAAAACATTATCGTATTATTAGTTTCATAAATTATTTTTGATAAACACGCATATGAGACATGTTTTTGGGAAAAGATGCACCATTCAACTGAAATATATTCACCTTAAATGAGATCACGTGGTGAGTCTTTCAAATACAAAATTTCTCTTCCCATGTTTACCACGTGCTACCTTGGGCACATTCACACTTGCGAGAAACATTTAGGTGAATTGAATTTACGAGTGGAGGTGTGAATTTTGTGTTTCAAAATTGTCTACATCAATCATAACCCATGTTATTGATTTACTCTACAATCCACTTTGGAGCTATTCATTGCTGACGTAGGTAATTCTGAATCACGAGATTTACGACCCAACCTATAAGACTCGATCGCCTAAGTTTTTTCCACACTTGCACCATCAGTCCCTCACCACAGTTGGGGCTCAGTTTGATAGAATTGTACAAAAGGTTAGATTTCTTTTGTACATCTCATCTCTCCTCTTTCAACTTCTTCCTCTTCTCCCTATTAACTCTTGAGAAAAAAAAAAAAAAAAGGCAGCTGGAGAACTCAGTAGTCACAGTAGGTAATGATTGGTCACTATCAATACGCCACTTTAATTAATGATTTATACAACGATATTTGTAAAACTTTAGACTGCCTTTATATTTTAAAAATATTATCTGAAAAAATATTTCACAAAAAAAAATTCATAACTTAGTTTAGGTTAACATAAAATATTTCATGCCAACTGTTATACATCGACTAATCAAGAAATACTTAGATGAATCCGATCCACGAAATAGTTTCGTAGACCTTTTGGTCCAGAAAGTTGCCAGCACATCCATGCAGGTGGGCCATAAGTGACGTGGTAATTTTTGGATCAAGATATTCACGAAACTATTCCGTAGATCGGGTCCATCTAAATATTTACCTATACTAATCACTAATTTAGGAATAGTCAAGAACCAGGTCCCACCAGGCATCACAGCTCTCTATATATACACATAATAGTCCAACAACACTGTCCATCCCTCACTCACAAGTTTCTGCTGCTAAATACCAAATCTAGTCTCTCTCGTCTTACTGAAGAACAGCCACCGCCATGAATGCAGCTCAACCTATGGTTTTCATGACTAGCTTGTCTACACCTACCATTCTTTTCTGCATTATAAACCTCGTTATTGGCACCATCTTCATCACCTCACGTGTTAAATCCCACAAGAAACCAGACAAGGAGGACGTGAACTCGCCTCCCAACAATCAGCTAGTCCGAGTCCCCTCATTTCTCGACCGGGTCAAGTCCTTCAACTTCTCTTACTACCTCCCGAAACAGCCCGACCCATCTCATCCGCTTACCCAAAACACCAGTGCCTTAGGAGAACAAGAGCAAGAAATCGTTGAAGATAAACAAGCTTTGGTGGAGAGCCATAATGATGATCAGATGATGAGGAGGAGCAAGCCGGAGACGTCTGTGCAGTCCCCCGTCGAAGAGGATACTGAAGAAGTCAGCAAGTGAGAAGGCGGTGGCAGTGCAGCAGGAGGAGGAGGAGGAGGAGGTGGATCGGCGGCGGCTAGCGACTGTGAGGGAAAGAAAGGGGCGGTGGAGTGCAAGTGAAACGTCGACGTTTAGGGAGGATGAAGCTGTTGATGAGAAAGCGGACGAGTTCATCAATCGGTTTAGGCAGCAGTTGAAACTGCAAAGGTTGAATTCGATTTTAAGGTTCAAGGAAATGTTAAATAGAGGGGCTGGTGTGGGGAGCTGAGACATCGGATTAGAGTATTACTGCTATGAGATTAGACTGTATTTAACTACTTAATTTTCAATTATAAAGATAATATAGATCTTTCGGAGAGGTTATTATTATTCTATACTATATATTGTGACATTATCTTAAGTTATGTTCGGTGAGATTTGTCATGTTTATCCATGTCAGTAGCTTGATGAGATCTAATTGTAATTACATTAGATTGCTCGTTGACGATGCTTCTGCCACCGGAAACTGTTTTATGAGTGATGTTTATTAAGGTCTATAAATCCTGTAGCATGTGGGAGGAACTGCACGGCATGGAATTCTGATTTGTTAAAAATTACAAGTACTAGGTTTTGCGATTAATTGTTAGTAGAATGCAATTTGATCGGTTTGTAGATGTGATGAAAATTAAAGTCACAATTTTATCCTGAATAGGAAATATAGTAGTATTATTGTACTATCATAGTAGTAGTATACTATCATGTTCAAGAATTGGAACTTTGTTTCGACTCCAGATGAACTCCTGGACCGGTGAACAAGGTTCACATATTTTTCCTGGTTTTTGTTTTCCTGTTGATTGAATGCCCGGCCATGGCCAAAAGAAAAATCTCTCCAGAGGGCAAAATCCAAAAACAACACAACAGATAATTGAAAGAAATGCATTGTTGTCTTGCTTCAAGTGCATTTGTCCCAGAAGACCAAGACTTTAAGATGACATGCATGTGTCCACCTCTTGCGGCAGGAGATGTTTTGTCAATCCAATCTTGAAATGATGTTCACAACTGCCTCCAAATTACTTTATCAAAGCCAATTAGATGAAAGGACTAGTTGAATGGATTGCACCTGAACTTAAAATCAATTGTTAACAACCTTATCTGCAAGAAATGGGCTGATGGCTGTGGACTGTGACACTGCAGCTCATCCCCAACTGAACCTTAATTCAATCAAACGCGATTGTTTTAATTTACGTGATGTTGTATTTTGATTAAACTGTTTCACTTTTTAAAGTAAGATTCAACTTAAACATGAATATTATTTTTAGTAAATTATTAGGACTAGTATTTTCTCAGTGCAAGACGGAGACTAGTTTCTGAATTTCAGTTTTACAGTGGAATGCGAGCTGATGAATGAGTTGTGCCTCAAAAGCAAGAAATAGGTCCCAATCAATGCATATATCGATGCCAAATAAATGCATAAGTTCAGAATGATATTCAGATACTCTCAGAATTTGAGGCTTTAATCATTGAAATCTTACTAACTAAAAACGATACAAGTTTTTGAAACCATGACTCCCTCCAGACTGGGAGGAGGGGAAAATGATATTACTTCCCTGAATCTGCAACAGAGGGTTACAGCTAAACAAACACCAGTAACCTCTGGTTGGACAATACCAGTTGAAGGTGTTTCGAAGATAAATGTTGCTGGTGCATACTCTGAACATGGTGCAGGCATCGGTGAAATGGTAAGAAACCATCAAGGGCCAGCAGAAGCGCTAATGGCTGAAAGAATTGAAGGTGCTTTGAATGCGGAGCATGTTAAGTGTTTGGCCTTCCTTAAAGCAATTCAATTTGCAAATGACTATGGTATCTCATACTTCATTTTGGAAGGGGATGCACAAGGGATTTTTCGGGGAATCAACAACCAAAAGCAAGATCCGTCTATGTTGAGAAACCTAGTTAGCTGCTGTAAAAGCTTGCTGTCAACATTTGATTTTGTACAAGTCAAATATGTAAATGGGAAACACAATGAGCCTGCGCATTTAGTTGCGCATAAAGCTCTGTCACTACCAGGAAACCATATTTGGCTCGTTGACTTTCCTAAGGATATTGTATATGCTGCAAATGCTGACTTATGTTAATGAATTTCAATTTTCCTTCAAAAAAAAGAAAAATGATACTACATCCCTGATGAAGAAAACGAAAAAAGATCATGCAGCCATCTATAAAGAAACCTCACTAAAATTTTTCAACTATCATTTTTTTACTGCATAATAGTTTGCGGGCAACATATCCTTATTTTCATGCTTACCTCTTTACACTTTAATCTGGAATCTGGATAATGTAACGCTATTTATTGGGTTTTATTGGATGTAGTCCTGCAATATTAAATGGCTTTCACAATTTAGTGGAACTACAAAATTAGACAGTAGTGTTCGTCATCGATTAATGAATGACAAAAAATTGAATTGATCTTCAAGTCCGTTAAATGGATGTGAAAAATTAGAAACATATCGAGGTATTGTAGTTTCCAAGTAATCTGGCATCATTAAAGTCATGTCTGGCGATGGCGTTAGAATGCAAACGCCATTTTTAACCTGCCAGTAGCTATTGGAAAATTGCATTTGGAAGCATACATGTTGGATTCCGTATCTATAACATGCTCCAAACTAGCCCAAAGATTTTTTTTTTCAATTACCTGTCCATACACGGCTTAGGATCTTCTTCTTTACATGTTTTTTTTTTCCTTTGTTTTTTCTTTTTCTAAAAATATATATGTGATATTTTCATCATAAAAGACTCTCAGATTTTTTATTTGCAATGCTCGAACCTCGACTTTTTTGGGCGCTTCCATCAATATAAAAAATTACTAGCACACTTAAATATTGAAGTTCTTTGTATGATACAAAACTAGATTAGACCTTAAAAAAAATTCTTAAGCTTTGCCATAATGTTTGAAATTCATCATCAAGAAGAAAACCAGGAAATCTAGGGACATGTTTACCTAAACAGATGGATACGAGTCGCACGACACTAATCAATCACCAAGATTTTCCTCCAAAGCTGGATGTAGAAGTGACAATGGATGCTTATCCAATTGGGCCTCAAGCTGCTCCTTTTGTTTTTGGATTTCTGTTACTTTCTTCCAAAAAGTGATCTGACTTTGCACAAAATCAAGCTCTATTAAGCGAGCGTTAATTGCAGCCTCAAGTTGATCTTTCACAGCAAGACTACCATAAACTGGATTATCCCTCCTAAGTTTGGCCTCCAGTACAAGAGTCTTGGCAGTTTTATCTTTTTCATGATCACAAACCCTGTCCCAGATTTTGATCACATTGTTCGCTCCAAGAAGTCTGTGGACACACTTAAAATCTTCCATCTTATTCGAGGGGAAATACGGCGCTTGCAGGCAATTTGGAGGACATGTCTTTCTCTTGTGTTTACATGCTGCACAAGCTACATTAGCTATGTTAGATCTGTTGCCTTTGTGTTGCTGATACAATCACAGGAACTGTAGGAGAAGATGTATGAACAAGTTTTTGGAAATGACGGATTTATAGCAGAGTGTCCAGACAGAACTGCCCAGGTATGAAGAATTTGTAATTCAGGGTATGAATCTTTAAATTCAATGAGATTAGTTACCTTCCTTAAAAGTCTCGAGTTAACTTTTTTTAGGTACATACAAGGGAACTGATCACAAGGTCATAAAAGTTAAAACACGTGACCAATGAATGCTTTGTTGCTAAAGAAGTACTAACATAGGAACATCGCTATTTTTACCTATGAAACTATACATTGAACTAGAACACAACTAACAAGGAAATTGATCTAGTATATCATTTTTAGGGGGAAAAAATCTTTCGCTATCTAATATGTTAATAGACAAAGAGACAAATTGAACATTAGATTTTTCTTAGTTCATTATCATAGAGATTTTTGAGACATAAATAATTACGATCGTGACGCCTAGTGTGTGTGTGTGTGTATATATATATATATATTTTTTGGTATAGTTTAAACAATAAAGATAGGGCTTTATTTGTTATAGGAGATAATGTAAAAGAATATTCTTAAAACTAGATATAAGAGTACGTAAAGTACGTTGCAATTTTTTTTCTATACTTCTGTACACAAGAAACCATATCGAAACTAAAATATTATATATGAATTTAAAAAAAAAAATTGCTTTTGGTGGAAACTAGTTAAAATTCTCTAATTCATCACGCAATGTACCACAATCATATGAGCTAGATACATTTACTACCACCCAATGAAACAAATAATTGGGATTAACTATATATTAGACAAGTAAATAAAAAGGTATGGTGAAATCATTAAAAGTATATTTAAGAAAGCAGTGTAAATTAGGATAATAAAAATGTGTCTAATGATGCTTAAACTCAAAGAATATTCTAGATATGAAAAAAAAAATGGGTCAAATACAATGGTTATTTGTGTTCAATGTTTGGTTGAATAATGCAAACTCATCGTATAAAACATCAAAGACTAATGATTTTGAGATAAATATATAGTGTCTAAATAAAAAATGTCAAATTTAAGAAAATATGAAGATACAGAGATAGAGAGGGTAACGCAGGCTTCAAAACAAGTTAATCCACAATAATATAAAACACTGTTGGTCATTGTTTTGCATTAATTACAATATATGTGTGTGTATATAATATATATATATATATCTATATCAATTACCATTTTAAAATCATGCAACCGTAGTACTTTTTCAATATTGATCACGTGATAATAAATACATAATTAGGATGAGATTACAATTTTACAATCATAAATTAAGAGCAAGTATACCTTCACTTTTGTTGTATTACTGCGTATTACCTTAGAAGTTTTGAGTATTTTATTTCTTTATTTCTTGATTTCCCCATTTTGATATTTAAAAAGTAGAAGCTAAACACAGATTGTAATGATAATTATAACGAATATACTGATAGTATTTTTTTTTTAATTGACAACTCCTCATAAAAATGTTATTTGCCTTTATTTTTTTCTCTATTGACCATGACAGTTCTTTAAAGAATATGGTATAAATAATATTCTTGGCATTAAACTTTTTTTTCTTTCTATTATTATTTTTTTAAAATTTACTAATACTTTCTCAATCCAAAAAGGCTCTAAATAAAACTGTTGAAAACGACCTCGTTTCGGCAATTTTCTCTGATATAAATAGCAGAAGTTCAGAAGCTATCCCATAGACAAAGCGACGAGTCGAGTCGAGTTTGAAACTCGAACAGTCGAGCAAAGCAACTTTTATTTTTTCTGGTAATAATAAAAATGGCGGAGAAGCCACAACCGGTGCAGGTAGTTTACTGTGGAGTATGCGGGTTGCCCCCGGAGTACTGTGAATTCGGACCCGATTTTGAGAATTGCAAACCCTGGTTGCTCCAAAACGCCCCCGATCTCTATCCTGATCTCCTCAAAGGTTCCATTTCTTCAATTTAAACCCCCAATTCAGAAAATAAAAAAAACCCTAATTTGCTAAAACTTTTTAGGTATCTATTCCCGAATCTGTTTCCTTATGTTTTATTTTGTTTACTTGGTTAAATGTTTTGGTTTTCAGAGGCGGAGGCGAAGGAAGCTGATAAAGTCTCTGCTCAGCTTCAGTCCACGTCAATTTCTGATGGTATAATTATTTGTTGCAGTTTAAGAATTTTAGAATTTTTTTTTTTTTGCTTAGAATTTTGTGTAATTATGGTTAGATAGAACATCATCAATAATTGATCACGCATGCATATCTTTACTTCAATTGTATGTGTTTTATGCGGTTGTTTTTTGATTTGGAGGTTTTATGCGCTTTAAATTCGCCGTCTTAATTAACGTAGGAATTAAATATGAAATTAAGTGAAAGTACTTGGTAATGGTGTTAAAATGTGGCTTTTAGAATTGCTAAGTAAGTCGGGTATAAAGGTTAGTTACCTTACTTCAGATGATCTATGATTTTTTATTTTTATTTTTAAATGCCAGTCAATGTTGTATGCATACTAATATATTCAAGTACCCTTGTGACTTTAAGTATATTCAATTAGATGAGTCTTCATCATTTTACACTTCCCTATTTTGGCATGCCTTTTTAGGGTTTGGCATGTAAATAGTAGATTATAAATTGTGGTACATGCTTAGGCGTAGCGCATAGATAGGTGGTCACATGGTTGCTGCGGTTGTTTTGTATTACGCTACATATTCCAGTAAGATGGGATGGCATTGCCAAACTTGTGTTGCTTATTTAATGATTGGTGAGGATTGTCTGTCATTTCTAGATTTGGATTCTCAAATTAGTCAACAGTGTGGTCTTAAGCTGCATATCCTTGTTAAGTCTCGTTTTTTGGTATTGCACTGGTTTTGGTCTCATTTTAGGGTTCTTATAAGGCGTATTGGAGTTACCTTAAAAAATCTTCATTTTTCCAAAAGTATTCATCCGTTAATGTGAGCTTAAATTTGATTTATATTGATGGTTTTGGTGCTTATCCTGACTCTGGCCAACGCTTTTGAAGAGTGGTTTCCTGGACCGAAAATAAAAAATGGAGAAGAGCACATTGTTAGCATACATGGCATTTGGTTCAGATGTTATTGCAAAAATATCATAAATCCTCTAATCAGAATTAGTGGTGTAATTGTGACTATGAATATATCTGTATATTCTTTAGAATATGTTTCAGCTGCTAGAGTTTGACTATGCCATGCGTTTTCCATGAATTTTTATATCACTCCATAATTCTCATATTATTCTTCATCTAAATTGAAAATATTAGGCATCATATCATGCATTCATTTGTAACAGTCATCTGTTATCAAATTTAATAATTCAATCCACCCTCCATGTATATTGTGAATGATAAATTATCTTCATGGATCTGCAATATGATCTTTACTCTGAGAATCTTTATTCATTCCACTTATTTTTTCTAATACTTAAGATTTACACTTCTTTTAGCTAGCGTATTTAAAGACTATCTTGGCAGTATCTTATGCTCAGTCCTTAGTCTTGCATGTTTTCAAGATTAAATGTTTTTGTTTTGGCTGTTAAACTTAAAGAGAGCCACTAATAGTGTCTTCAGTTTCTGCAGTTGATCTAACATTCAAATAGTCATTTCATGTGCTTTAATTGGTTTTAGGGTTTTAATATTGAAGGCCTATCTAACGTGTTATTAGTGGTAGAACTTCAATTTAGGTAAATGCGTAAGCAAAACCAACTAGGTTTGCTACTGCCATGTCTGCAACTTATTCTGGGTTGTTATGAATCTCTTTTGATGATGCCATATATTTAGAATGTTTTTAATAACTTTCCTGATATAACAAACATTATTCTTTTTCCCTCTAATGCTTTAAATCAGTCCTGCAGGATTTGAACAACAGTTAGATTTTTAAGCAGTATATGTGCATTCTATGTAATCTCCTGTGTTTTTCTTGTTGACTCCAAAATTTGATTCCATTTTTATGGTCTAGTTATTTTGTGTTCTTCCTTCCTTTGTTGCCGCAGGTTCTTCAACCTCCAAGCCTGAAGAAGTAAAACGTCTTCCGGGTGGAAAAGTTAAAAAGAAAGTAAGGATATCTAAAGACTCTTTTTCCATTAATATGATACTAACCTGCTTGGAAATAATTAATTACATTGATTTAGGTTCTTAGAAATATCAATTTGAAACCTTAAACTTGGGAAATGTTCTTTTTTTTTTTCCAGGAGAAGCAGGAAATTATAATTGAAAAGGTAACGCGTAACAAGAGAAAATGTATCACCACTGTGAAGGGCCTGGAACTTTTTGGTAAGTGACAGTTGCATCTAATTCTGAGCTCTATTTGGTGCACTATTTTGCTTGGTATAATGGTAACTGGCTTTCATTACTGCATAACATTTGTAGGTGTTAAACTAAGTGACGCTTCAAAGAAGCTTGGTAAGAAGTTTGCTACTGGTGCTTCTGTGGTTAAGGTATGTCAAAGTGACTTTACAAAATTATTTAGATGCACATTTCGACAGTCTTATTAAAGGTTTTTAATGGAATTTGGTTAGGGCCCAACTGAGAAGGAGCAGATTGATGTTCAGGGTGACATAGCCTATGATATCGTGGACTTTATTACAGAGATCTGGCCTGATGTAATCTCTTTTTTTACACAGAAATTGCTTTTCATAGAGATAATGGCTTAGCCTCAAGTGTCGACTGATGTGGACGAAATATATATAGTTACTTTGGCTACTTGTTTACTTATATGAGTTGATTTTAAGTCCCTTTTTTCCTTTCCCCGTGTTTGGATTTCTCTTTGGAGGGGGTGGGATGGGGGAACGGGGATGGTAGCTTGTGGGGATGCGCATTTTTAGGGGTAGTGTTCTTTGGAATTGATAATGTTCTTCAAATACATCCTATTCGGTTAGTCCACAGTAAAATTTCTGAACTAATCCCCTCCCTCTTCATCTTGCTCGTTATATAATCTTCATTTTGGTTTTTGCTACTTTTTAATAGATGGTGGCTTATTTTATTGTGGGTAGTTAAAGTGGGAGTTGAAAGGAGAGACTAGGATAACAAATTTCTTGTTGTGGTATGGGGTCTTGCTATCACATGCATGTCCAAATGATATTACCTATCCTTGCCACTTGGTTGCTTTGTTGCTCATGAGGATGTGGACGTGCTGAAGAGATTGGGGCCAATGATGTGATAAAAGTTCTGGAGCCACATTGGTTATAAGAATTGTTCCTTTCTATACTTTAAACGATTGTCCTTATCCAATCTTATTTTCAGTATGGTTAGATTCATGTGAAATCTTTGAAATATACCCTAGTGTTCGTGCTTCTTTCATTTTACATTCATAATGAAGGCTTAATTTGATCATATTTACTGGGTCTGCACGTGGAATGACCTAATGACATTCAGGTTCCTGAAATTGTCCTTGTGCTGTCCTTTTTCAGTTGTAGATTAGATTCCTTTGAAGCCATTAATTGATTCAGCTAATTTCGGTCATGGAAATGTCTGAGAGTGACTTGTTTCTTGTGCTTACATTCACAATTAGACTTAAATCGATTTTTTTTATTGGTTTTGCACATTCAATGACTTCATGATTTTCAGGTTCCAGAAGCTGCAATTTTCTTCATTGAGGATGGGAAGAAGGTTCCAGCTGCTTGAACTTTATCGTGTGTTCTTCCTTTGCAAGATATCTCATGGCCAGAAAATGAAATTCTCAAGTCAAAAGGCTTCTTTAGTTTTGGTAGAGTCAATAGAGATATCCTCCCGTATTTTCATGGTATTTTGAGGAAAAATGTAGTATTATGCATTTGGAGTAAGAGCATGGCTACAAGAAGGTCCATATTTATGCAGTGACTATGATGCATCTTGCTTCTTTGTCTAAATATGCTGCCTGAAATAGAAAGTTTTTTCTGCATATTTCTGGAGTAATTTTGATTACTAAGGGCTAGTTTGGGAGTTTAGGATAAAAAAGAAAAGAAAAGAAAAGAAAAGAAATGAAATGGTGGGTGGGAAAAGAAAAGAAAGGATAAGAAAGGAAGAGAGAGGATGGAATTTTCTGTTTGGCATTATTTGGGAGTTTAGAAAGGAAAGAAAACAAACTAGGACTCATTATGAATTTGATTTTACCTTAAAAACTTTTTAGGGGCAAAAGTGTCATATTATAAAAGTTAATACAACATATTTTTCTTTCCTACCATTTTCACCCAATTCTGGATAGAAAACTTTTGGGATTTTAAAGACCAAAATTTGTCTTCCTAATCTCTTCAAATTCTTAGCTTTCTTTTCCATTGGAACTCCCAAACGTGAGAGACTTAAAATTTTTTATCCCATCTTTTATTTTCCTCCCATTTCTTTCCATCCAAACTAGCTATTAAGTGAAGGAAGTAACTACGTAGTCATTCGTCTTAGTGGCTGAGACTGGAATGAACAGTAACCGTGAGTTGGATGCTCGAACGAGACGGCAAAAATAATCTCTTAGATTACCTTTTCTTTGATTAATTTTTTTACGAGGAAGTTTGTTAAGAATTAATGTCGGTACCAATAAATACAGAGGATCAGTAATTTAACATAAACGGTTGAGGTAGAGAATGGAGAGAATATTTTATACGGGCCTGATTGGAATATGCTGCCGAGCAACAATGTTCCACAAGGGGATGGGCATTTACTCGTACAAAAAGAAATTTACGAACGTCTTCTAGAGAATTGATCAAATATTTCAGTGATACAATAATATGGATGACTGTAATGCAAATGTCATCAGAATAATAGTAAAGCCTAAACCTGGAGATCCACGAGAAGAGTACGAAATCAAGTGGTAGATTCAAAGTCTAGGCATCTCAAACATGAAGGTCTCAATTGCGTCCAATAATTCATAGGATTTTAATTAGTATTACAAACACCTTTACAAATCAAACGAGTTATGCAATTTGAAAGATTTGGAACTATTATGTGAAAACTAAAGCTCAATAATATCTCACATGTGAAATTTGGAAGTAATTGTGCTTCAAATTGTTTAAAGATCAATTCTTATATAAGAGAAAAGAAAATGAAAAATAAGAAAAGCAGCTCTCCAACAGAGAAAACCAATATCGCTGTCCTATTGGTGAGATCCACTAACAAGACAGTATTTGATTGTCCAGCTACGATTTGGTACATGTCCAGATTCGAAGCTTGGATTTAAGCAAGTTTCTGTATGAAATGACTGACTATCCTATATACGGCCCTCTCTTTCTTTGCTTACAATGTTGCCATTATCACTACCTACGAACAGCTAGCCTGGTCCAAGCTCCGGAAGCAAGCAGCCCCCACCATTTTCATTTCACGTGTTTAGAATATTCTTCCACTATAGTGCGAACCGACTTCGCCATTGTAGAGCTCATCACCATTAATGGGGAACAGATAGCTAGTTTTCATATCAGTTTTAAGGTATTTTGGCCCCAAAAAAGAGCTTGTCCTCAGCGGAAAGAGAAGGCCAAAAAGTGTGTCACTTTGTGCTTGATTATCTTGATTTAGACAAAGCTTACTCTATAAAGGTTTACCTTCGAGGAAACAAAGATTAATTTGCAATAATGATGATTTCTAAACCGCGCATGCGTGCATAGCAAAAGGTTGATGGGAACAAAATAATTCTGGCTAAGGTCGCGAAATTTCTCTAACCTATAACTTGGAAATTGATTAGGAGCATGATTACTGTAATCTAAACTTTTCTTAGAATCTTCAACAGGGGGTTGTCCAATGCTAATGCAAATGGAGTGGAATTATTAGCAAATTACAGCTAAGGCAATGGCATAGATGCTATAGAGCTTAAAGATCATGCAAGGACATTTCTTGGTCGTGGAAAGTGTGCTACAAGTTTGTTGTAGTATGTTATCAAACGTTTGCTTAGTCACATAACTAGCTAGGGAAGATCTTTATAGCTCCAACATTAATGAGTGGGATTTATGTAGACTGCACTTTTTTAAATACTCAGGCAACTGCATGAGTATTATATTAACCTACTTGTGAATTCCTTAATTATATAGCAATTGAAAGTTGTGTTGTTGAGCTGCAGTAATAACACAAATTTAATTTCCCTTCCTATATATCTTTCACTAATTTTGCTTCTGAACTATATGTATACAAGAATTTCATGCATATAACAGCACCGGCCGTGATTTTTATATTTGGGAAATTAAAGAATCAAAGTTAGAAATTATTTTGCATATTATTAAGAATTGAAATACTGTTTGCCTAGAATTATTTTAAACTAGGATTACGTAAAATTTAGAATAAATGTACACGAATGGAGAAACTGACATCTCAAATGGGAAAGCTAGTGGCCAGCGCGGTAATTCTTCAGACAAGATCATATTAAGATACACTGCAGTTCAGATTCAGTAATTAAAGAAAGACAGTACACTGTGATCTGGCAGAGAATTTGTCCAAGATTTTTGTACGTGTCAGTTGTCATATAAGAATTCTAAACAAACGAACTGACGAGACTGACAAAGTCACAGACCTGTTGTAATGTTTGACGAAGAGGGAGATGGCATGAGTGAGTATTGCGTGCACCACGCGCGCCACGTGGCGTGTCACGTGGTGCACTAGAACCAATCACACATCACCAAATAATACAAGATATGACCAACCATTGTCACATAGCGATAAATTATTAGTTCTAATATACCACATGGCAATGCACGTAGTGTATTGTATACTTTTCCGAGATGGCATTGGACACACTTAATATGATTGTATTAAAATTATTTATTTATTATTAAATATGATAATATGTGATTTATTATTATCATAAAGATAAATTATTGCTTTTTGTATGTCATTTTACTATACTTAAAGTGTATTTAGAATTTTTCCAAGGAGAGAGAAAGAGAGAGAGAGAGAACAAATTTCTTAGTACAGTAACACGAAAGATTGGACAAGGAAATGACGAAGAAAAGATCTAATCTGAAAATGAAGGAAGCTAGTTGAACTTTTTTGATAAATAGAAGCCAACATTTGTCTTTCAAAAGGTCACCATAATCATAGGACGTCCTTATGAACCGACCGATTTGATTGACTGATTGATCTTGCCAGATCTTTGCCCAAGTCTTTGATTACATTTTCAGATCTCCTTCCTGACAATTACAAACATGGGAAAGAGGAGGAAAAGAGATTACGAAAATTCTGAGAATTGAAGTTCAGAATTGTTGAATTGAGACTCAAGAGTGTACCTTAGCTGTAAATGACTGAGAAGTAGACTAGTACAGCTGGTTTGGAAACTAGGATTTGTGGAGAAAAGTAAGGGAAAAAAAAAAAATTTGATTGTTTGGGAATTAAGAAAAAAATAAAAGAAAAGAAATTTGAAAGAGCGATTGTGTTTCGGAGTTGGGGAGAAAGAAAGAAAATAAAGAAATTAAGGGGAAAATTCATTCCATTATTTCTTTAAAAAATTTTTGTTCAAAATTAAACACAAAGTAAAGGAAAACAAAGAGAAGGGAAGATCCCCTTCTCTCCTCTTCTCCTTCTTCTTTTCTTTTCATCTCTCATTCTTCCTTTTTATTTTTTTTCCTTTCTATTAAACACTCTTAAACTAAGCGGTAGTGTCGTGAGATTTTAAATTTCTACTTTTGTTTAGGTTGTTACCGTGTTGCCTTTTTATTTCCTTCTCACTTTCTATTTAGTATTATTCTCATTGTCATTTATTGAATGCTTTTGCTGGTGGTTCAAGTTCATGTAATTACAACAACAGAGGAAACATAAAACAAACCCACATGCTTTAAGAATCTTCACCATTTGTCTAACATAGAAGAAAAGAAAAATAAATGTGAAGATTATTAAAATGTAGAAACTCAAATCATGATTCCTATTGGATGCTTGATCAAGATAGCTATCCTTGAAATGTAGGCCAAAGTTGGAAATCAATGTAATCCACTTATCAATTTGTTTAAAGTCATATGTCAAAACCTCATTAATCTACCTCCTCGACTCTTAATTCTATACTTCGACAAACAGATCAATCTTCGATGGCCAATTTGAGAACACAGAGATATCAATCTATCTTGGTCATTTTGGCATGACAAATTCTTCAAGACGATAATATGACACACTACTATATTTTAGCAGAATATTAGGAAGCAAGACTTCAACATAGTTAAGTGCATGTAAAATTGTTTGACTACTCACTAATCAATAATAAAATGCTTGATCAATAATGGAGCGTAGATTACAAGCTATACGTTCTGAAAAATGTGGGCATGAGACTGTAAATTTGTAAAGGAATCCTAAATAAATATCCTGAGTAATGTATCTTTGTCGTATGCAAAGCACTTTCTTTATCGTACCCACCGTATCTACTTCCCAAATTGGGAGTTGTTTCTTAGTGATGTGAAAGCTGCTAGTTGCACAAGCTGTAGTAGTTTTGTTAAAAACTGGTTTACTCAACTCTGATAATCTCACTACAATCAGGACTGGTACACCCCATATAATAAACTCCCAAGGGCTATTTAATAACATTTGTTGCATGTAAGATGAAATGGTAGTGTAAAAACTCCATGAACTAAGGAGGCGTTTGGTTCAAATTACTCAATCACTATCACTATGGGTATTATTAACCCTATTATGAGTATGGGTTTTGATGATTCCCCCTAACATGTTTGGTTTAATAATGGAATGGGTATCATTATAAGAATATTTGTTTGGTATACTGAAATGACTTTCAAGTAAATTTTAAAATTTTTATTTATGATATACATATTTTTTAGATTTCTTATTTTGTATATTTGAAAAAAATTTAAAAAGATTTCTTCAATTTTAAATATAGTCATGCTCTAATTTGCGTTTTATGGAAATGATAATCTTAAAAAAAAGTCATTTTTATTATATTAACAAAGAGTATTATATATCTTTGATTTTCAATACAATTTTTTATAAAATTATTGAATGTAAAAAAAATTATTAAAAAGAATTTTTATAAAAAAAATTATTAAAAAGAATTTTTGTAAAAAAAATTTATAAAGTACTAATAAAAAATATTCAAAATCAAAAGAAGAGAGAGAGAGAGAGAGAGAGAGAGAGAGAGAGAGAGAGAGAGAGAGAGAGAGTATTGAGACTGGGTAACTCAAAAGATATATATTTTTCAATGGGTGTGTTTTTGCTCTTAATAATAAGGGTTAATAGGTTTAATAGACTAGTATTTTGGGGGGAATTATTAACACCCCAATTAATCACTATCATTCCCATTGAATGATAGTGATAGTTGTTTAACAAACATCAATAATGGGTATCATTACTTGTGATACCCATTTCTCTCCTTGATTCCCCTAAACCAAACACCCCTAAATTGCTTCATCTTAAACGAAAATGTAATAGTGTAAAAACTTATAGAGGGACCACTTCAACAATTTATCTCACTATATATTTTTCCCGAGGTGTCCTCTTAATTCTGATGGAATTGTACTTTTACCTTCCTTCTCGTGGACATATATGCACAGCCAGGATTGCGGTAGATAACAAGTAAGGAGGTGGTGGGGCTGTTTAGATGGACTATTGTGTCTTGTGGGCTTTATCTGATCTCTATGAAGATCTCCAGTATCTTATAACAGTGTCTACACGAGGGCTTGACCCTTGTACTCTTTGTAACATCCCCAGGCCCGCTCATGCTTATGCAAAATGCCAAAATCCCAACTGAAATTCTCATGTCCTTCTTCAGCAAAATTAAGAAAAATATTATGGTGGCGAGAAGTTTTAAATGAAATAGTAAATTTTGGAACAAAAGCGGTAAGTTTTATTGAAAGTTACTAGAAATAAATTTATGTTTTACTAGCTATAATAATGGTAACGTAAAGTTATGTCTCAAAATTAAATTCAAGAATTGACTATGCTTCAAGGTATGTATGATGGAGTATAGAATAGATATAAATTCTTAAATTCAAATTCTCACAAATTGTACAAAGGGCATCTGTAAGACAACATTAAAGGTCAACCTGAAAACTTCTGTGAAATTTCTTTGCAAAATTACATTTGGAAGGTATCCATTCGCGGTTCGTTGAAATTTACAATCTCCTAATTTACCAAAAATGAAAAAGCCAAATCAACATGATTCCCCAGTTTTTAATCATGATTAATCTTTTTGTACTTTTTTCTAAATGGTTAGGTTTCCCAAAAACTAGAAGGATCAAGGCTGAAAACAGATAATTTCTTCTTCTTATAACATTTTCATTTTTTAGAAAGAGTTTTCTTTACTGAAAAATTGGCATACACCTTTTTAAGGTCTTGACTTTGAAAATTACAACTTATTATTCAAAAAAATGAAAACTATTTCTCTAAAATGGGCATGAATCAATATTTGTTTTGAACACATATTTAATCGAGATGCACTATCAAGACCAATATTTGGCAGCATCGTTTCACTCTCTCTTTTTTTGGTAACTGGTTTCACTCTCTCTTTTGTTTGGTAAAGAAACCATAGAAAGTTTAGTTGTTTTCACGAAGTTTCCTGAGTTAAAGGTCAATACATTTATTTTCAAAGGAATTAAGTAGACACATGACCATATTTCATTGCAGTATTTTACACTCTTCAAATGCCTTAGAAGGCAGGTAATTGCATTTGCATGGAGACTTCACGCAGGATATGTACATAGGTTGTAGGAGCTAGCCCACCATATATTCCCTACCTGTTTCTGGTGTGATCTTCGAGTCAAATCGTCAAAGATCTTGAGTTGAATGTCGTTTTATTTGGAAAAAAATTCTAATCCAAATCTTTGGCTTGGCACATCAGAAGACTGACTAAAACACTAAGTTGACTTGGCTCCTGACATTTTAACAACCATGAGAACTTGTTAAGAAATTGTCCATCCATTAATGCTCATGCATGCCCGACATGCCGAACGTGGTTAGTGCTGGTTTGATGCATGCAATGCATAAGCTGGACGATCGAAATTTTTTGGTGATAAATTATTACATGGAGTGAGTTCACGAGTTTATGTATGTGAGCTTTATAATTTAATAACAATTACATGAATATAGTGATACATGATGACATTATATATAAATATACTTATGTCAATGTTGTTCAGACCACAAGTTATACAGTAAAATCGTATCTCGAGTTTATATGAGAATTTTATGTTTTGGTCGATCATGGTCATATTTAGTTACCCTTTATTCTTTATTTAGTCTTGTATAAATTTTAAATTATATATGTTAGGTAAGTAGAGTTTAAATAGTTTTCCTTTGTAATCTGATTGAGAAAAAGAGTTTCACATACAGCCATAGAACCAAAATAATGGTTAACTACTCCCTTTGTTTTTCCTTCTCCACTTTTTCCCCTGAATCTTCAATGGTAGCTCGATTGCATTATAGAAAAAAATCAAGGAATCAGACCAATTTTAAAAGGATAACATGGGATCATCAATTATGGTTAAATTTTGACTTTTCAAGTTATTATGTTGCCTCAAACACCTACATACAAGATATTGCAATGAAGAGAGCAATCTTTTTGATGTTTCCTTTTCCCCACCTCTCCAAGAGTATGATTCTTGAATGTTAACCCAAAGCACTGCCTTCATACATGAAAATTCAATCGAATCTTAATGATCATTTTCCTAGATTCTGTTGAAGCAAACCTAATAATGACTGTCAGTTCATACCATAATCAGAAAACAGACAAACCTTATCCCTCTCACTTTAAACCTTATCCCTCTCACTTTTGCCTAAACTTTTAACTGTACAAGGTTATTCACGGTTGAAGTCACTCAATATTTTGATTCAAATCATGGTTGCTCAGTAAATTGTATACATCTAATGCTTAAGTGTATTTTTTTTTCCTTGGCTTAGCACTATAGTTTGATTCTTATATTGGTATCCTTCTGGGGGCTTATATTTTTCCTTTCTATTCCGCTCTAAAATTATGATTTCAGAGCATGTGAGACTAATTAATCAGAGGGTGTGTTACTCAAAATTAAGACAATGGTCCCAAACATGTTCGCCATTGTACATTTTTGTGCGGGGAGGCCTAAACCTATGTTTTAATGAATTGGATTATGAATATGAAGACTTGTACTAGGTGTGAATTTAGGATAAAGGCGTGTAGATTTAGCTTCTTTCTTTTGTGTCTTATGCAAGTTTAGAAATAAAGTAAACATTAGTTTGAGATGGATAAAATAGTATGTTTATGTATTTAATTACATTTTTTAACAAATACTATTTATAATTTTTTTAGTTATTTTTGGTGTTCGTGTCCTAGTGAAATTACATCCACTATATATGCATCATTCAACTGTTACCCAACATTTTTTCGAATAATATGTAAGAAAGGACAAAAAAATGTTACGTATTACGGTCATATATTGCTATGTGTACCTGTGCTTGGAAACATCAATAAACATGATAGCCAAACATTGTTTAATACCTCTTGCACTCAATTTGTTATTCTTTCAAAGTCTATAAGCCATCTTATTTACTCTTTTCTCCTATTGTTTGCTTGGTCCCTCACTCAAAAAGGGTCCACAAGAACTAGGAAAAACCGTGGGTGCTCCTGAATCTATGGTAATTATAGATATAGAGATAGTTGCAAGTTATCAACACATTCTTATTTGGTCTTTAGTGAAATTATACTTGAGAGATCAGAAAATTGATAAATTAATATTTTGTACTAATTTTACAAAAAAAAAATTTACAAATCATCTATAACCCCGCGTTATCACAGTATCTCTTATGAAAACAAACACAAACACAAAAAACGTGAAAAAAAAAAATGGAACAAAAAGTTAAAATTTTCATTATATGGCATGAGGAAGTCATGACGCTAGGAACAAAAGGTGAAAGTATCACTGTGTCTTGTCGCATCGGATCTTTGAAAATTAAAAGCCACCATTTTGTCAAGATTTCTATCTGCTACAGAAAGATTTGCATTGCATATGTATACTCGTATTCATGCATATTATACAGTATTTTCCCTCTATAAATAGCCTCCTTATTTGTCTCATGACACTCGTGCCAATACCTTACTTAGCTTGCCAAATTTCTACTCAAATTCTCTCTCTCCTTCTCCCAAAAGATATGGCAAAGCCCTCTTCAGATATGCCTACATGTTTCATAGTTGTGTTGTTCATCATAAGCCGTTGGATTTCTAAAATAGGAAAATTAAGGCGATGGACAAATTCTCTCCCCTATGAAGTTCTTTCTCTTGATATTGCCACTAGGCTCCGTATTGATCCTGATGCTATAAGAACAGCCTCTTCTGACTTTGGAAAACTTGTTCAAGAAGTCCCATCTGCAGTTCTTTATCCTTCTTCCATTGATGATATTATTCATGTAATTAACTTGTCGTATAATTCTTCGGTCCCGTTTGGGATTGCGGCCCGCGGGCACGGCCATTCTGTGAGAGGGCAGGCCATGGCCCGTGATGGAATTGTGGTGGAGATGAGTTCTTTGCGCGATTATAGCAGTAATGAAACTAAGATTAAGGTGTCATGGAGCCCGTCACTGGGGTATTATGCCGATGTTGGGGGTGAGCAGCTTTGGATCGATGTGTTGCGAGCCACACTCGATCATGGGCTTGCCCCTGTTTCATGGACAGATTATTTGTACTTAACAGTTGGTGGAGCTCTCTCCAATGCTGGAATTAGCGGCCAGACGTTCCGGCATGGCCCTCAGATCAGCAATGTTCATGAACTTGATGTGATTACTGGTAAATTTGCTTTCTTGATAATTTTAATTTGTCTCGTATATTTTGTTTTGGTTCCAAGCATTGGACTCGAGCCAGGTTCTTAGTCAGGAGTAAAACTTGGGTTCCAAGCTTTGGACCCGAGCCAGGCTTTTTAATTAGGAGCAAAACTTTTGTACAGTAAATGCTTAATGGTACAACATAGCTGAAAATAATTACGTGGACCGGATCTATAAGTGCCTTGGTTCTGTAGTTTAAAAGCATTTATTTCTTTTATGGCCTATACTGTGGTCTACTCGTAACCTACTTAATTGATTGACAAGGTAACTACTTCTGATCCACAAAATCCACGTGTCGATATAAGTATTTTCCACATAGCCAACCAACATCCTTGTACTTAACTATACTGTCTTAGTCTATGAAGTACGTCTGTAATAATACTACAAAACAGCCAACTAAGTAACTCACCCCATCATGCCTAAAATGTTTATAGTCCAGTGATAATGCTCCCTTTGTATATAATTTGAAGCTCATTAGAGCATTTTCCCCCTCATTCACCTCCTTAACCCCTTCTCCCTATTTTGTCATAAACAAAACTCAATGGATAAAATACCATATCCAAAAAGACAAACTAATTTTTTGTCCTTAGATTCGCTTGTTTGTTGATATACCAAGGCAAAACGTTGATTAAGTACTGTCATTTTGTTAACTTTTTTGCTTTTTTCATTTTCTTGAGGAGAATTTATAATAAGGTCAGCTACATTTTTTCTTTTTTTGAGAAGTTATAACAAAGTCAGCTAGGTAGTATGAGAAGTAATATAATTTGGCGAATTGTTCTTGATATATTCAAGAATGTAACATGTCTTACATCAGTAGCGATTTTATACAGGAGCCGTTTTCCTCCTTGTCCCTGATAAGATCTTCTAGGTGGGATTCCTTTATACACTAATATAGAGAGGGGAAGAACAAAAAGAATAGTTGCACGTGTTTGGTTAGTCCCTAATCAAAGGCCCTCGCTCACTAACTAACGTTGTTGTCTTTTCTTGTGGACAAGAGAATCTTTAAACATTATTCACGAAGTGGTACATACTTTTGCATGGGATTGAGTTGGCTACTTGGCTTGCTCACTGTTTTTCTTCACCTGATGACATCAAAAATTTGTTTGATTCAGGAAAAGGGGAATACATCACTTGCTCCAACCACATGAACTCCGATCTGTTTTATGCAGTTTTAGGAGGCCTTGGTCAATTTGGAATCATAACCAGGGCAAGGATCGTATTGGACAAAGCACCAACAAGGGTATGTATAGTATTTTACAATCAAGCGTTTACAACTAGCATATTATAGCCAAGAAAAAATAAATAAATACAAGAGAGAACGAAAAATCCTGCACGTACATAAAAACATTTAAAAGGGCAGTTCCTCACCTATAAGTCCAAGCAGCTAATTCCACACATTTCAGCATCAACCATAGCTAACCGCAGATAAAACAATATATAGACCAAGGCCACGAATTTAAGACTACGTTACTCATGTCTAACTGTTAGTATCTAAAGCAGTGTTGGATCTCATCTACTGCTCTGAAAAGCTAAAACTGCTGACCTGAGATACTTAAAAAATTCATATTAAGTAACCATCAACAATATTAATCCGACATTAATTTTGACTACATATGTTGTCTTGATGAATGTGACTAATTTAAGGAATCAAGCATTTATTCTTTCACGGTTTGAGGCCGCTTTTAATTTTCTCTAAGCAAGAATAATTTGGCCATGTGACAGACAAGTGGCAGATATATGTTACGAATTTCTCTTGTTTTGCAGGTCAAATGGGTTAGAATGATGTACGATGATTTTTCCAGCTTTACAAGAGACCAGGAATATCTAATCTCAATTGATGGCCTAGACTATGTAGAGGGTTCACTTATAATGCAACAAAGCCCTCCCAATAACTGGAGATCATCATTTTTCTCCGCTTCCCATCAGTCCAAAATATCTTCCTTGTTAACTGAACGAGGTATTCTCTACTGCTTGGAAGTTGTCAAGTATTACGACGATCATACAGCTGATACTGTTGAACAGGTATTTTACATTTATTTAATTTCGTGGATTTATGCTAAGGTTATATATTTGATGCTCTACTAGATGTATGTATAATCTAACAAGTATTAAGTATTATTTGTTGTAATTATTGTAGGAACTGGAATTACTGCTGGAGGGGCTGCACTACGTTCCTGAATTCATGTTCAAAAAAGATGATTCCTTTGTGGATTTTCTCAATAGAGTTAGAAGTGGAGAGCTGAAACTTCAGTCCAAGGGATTGTGGGATGTTCCTCATCCATGGCTCAATCTATTCGTACCAAAGTCTCGTATCATGGACTTCAATGCTGGTGTTTTTGTCGACATCCTACTTAAACAAAATAAGGCTACAGGACCCATTCTTGTCTACCCAACAAGCAAGAAAAAGTAATCATCAAATTCTCAATATTACGTATATTATAATTCTTACTTAATAAATATATTATTCAATCGTGGCTGTATTGATAATTATATATAGTATTAGAACAACATTATTGTTCGCGAACATGTTTGTGTTGGTTTCGAGTTAAACGTTATAGTTAGTAGTCCATGTTATTTAAGTACTTAAATGTTTGTTTTTAACTTGTAACAGGTGGGATGAGAGAATGTCTGCTGTCACACCAGATGAAGATACATTTTACTGCGTGGGGCTATTGCATTCTGGTACAATTGATGACTGGAAGGCCTTGGATGCCCAGAATAACGAAATAATAGAGTTCTGTGACAAAAATGGCATCAAAATCAAGCAGTATCTTCCGCACTACAAAACCAGACAAGAGTGGATGAACCATTTTGGGTCGAAATGGAACACATTTCAAGAAAGAAAAGCTCGGTTTGATCCGAAAATGATTTTATCTCCCGGACAAAGAATCTTCAATTTTGTTTAGAGTGAGGCACACAGATTGAATTGAGTTTGATAGGAAGTAGATTAAAAGTCTCCTTCATTAGTTAAGTTTGTGGAGTAGTTGCATTTCTCCATTACTAAATTTTGTGTAAATAAATGCAGTACGTAGGCATGCAATGCATCAGATTTAACGAGTTTAATCAGAAAATAAAATAAGTTAATGAGACTTTTCTTACCTTTATTTTAAGGCTGCTCTCTCTCTCTCTCTCTCTCTCTCTCTCTCTCTCTCTCTCACACACACACACACACATTTTTCATTGATTTTACCTTTTTGGCTAAAAAGTGAGGATATGTTTTCTGACGGAATTACAATGAAAGTTAATATGATTTCCATGAACTGTAGAGCAATTATTTCATACTCGTTCACACGGGGAAGTGGAGACAATTAAGCCGCAATATACTTTCTAGCCTTTAGCTTTTGAGGTTCCTTTGGATTTCAACCAGGGCCTGCTGTAGCCTCCCTAAAAGTGCAGCATTGTCATTGTGATTAATTCATGAAAGCTTGAGCAGCAAAGATTAAACAATAGTAGTATAATTAACGTTAATGATTATGTCTACATTATGCTTGGCATCATGCGGTCTGTGGCTGCTGATGACGCCGCCCATCCTCCATTAGGCCAAGCAATTGTTTGGATCTGTGGGCTCTAGCTTCAAATATGTGACTTCCAGTGATGCAACATTCTCTTTTGAATACATAATTATATAATATGAAATTATGTGTTTAAGGTTAAATAAATTTGTATCACCTTCTAGAATAAACACTTTTACGGGTTTTTCTTATTCTTTCCAACAATTAATTTTTTTTTAATAAAGGTTCAAAATTACTCAAGCAAATCTCTTGTTCCATCTTGTTTAATCTTAAATAGCATTTTCATTGGTGAGGAATTTAGCAGATAGTGTCAATACTTGAGATTAGACACCACAAATTTTGGTACTTGCACAACTATCTGTTGTATTCATTTGGTGATTATTAGTGTTGTGAAGTGATTTGTTTGCATTTGGGTCGTATGGTTCACATGTTGTACCTTAACACTTATTACAGTACGATTCTGAAACATACGAGGATACATACACAAATTGTATTCTGCAACTCCAAGAGTCCGGATGTGGCTATGGTACAAAGTTGAGTCAGCTTTATACCATACAAAGAGCCAATGATTGAATGAGAAGCCAATGATTGAATGAGAATAAAGAGAGTAGATCCACATGAGTTGTTAATTTAATCTGCAAATAAACGGGTCTACATAAGTTGTGAAAATTCTACATTTGTTTTGTACACCATAAAAGTGTCTTCCAAAGTCCCCGTGTAGTAGTACCACATTAATGCTGCCTTTCATTTTTGTGCAGTGAATTTAGAAATTTATAGCCAACAATATATAAGAAGAAAGCTATACTGCTACTACAGCTAATTACTGCCTACAAAAATATTGTACACTATTTCATTAGCACGGTATGTACGGAGGCATTAGCAACATCAAGAGAGAAAATGTCTAACTAAAACTCGTTCAAAATATAGTTGTTGCCTTTTCTTTTTTGTTTTCTTGATCTCATTGCAGAAAAGTGCAAAACATTTGATTAAATGAAGCCACATGTTAAAACTTTGAACGACGCCCATACAACATCAATCCAGAAAATTTTCAAATAAACATTTTGAATTTTTTTTCTCCATTGTGTTTTTTTGTAGAAAGCTTGTGAAGCCAATTCAAAGTAGAATGACTCAAACCTTTGAGGCCCAAATAGGCTGAATAATTAATCAAAAAGTATTGACTTCATAGCCCATAAGTGCAAAATTACTTCTCGTGCGCTATTTTTTAGGTGAAGGTTTAAGTACTTTGAACCATTTCATATAATCTATTTTAGCACTAGTAATGTTAATTTGGTTTGAGAACGTTGCTAGTAGTTTGGATTCTTATGCCATTTTTTCAGTGTCGAATTGCTATCTTATATTCACACTCAATGTTGAAATAAATAATCATGCTTGTTAAATTGGAAGAAATTCGGCGGGGCAAAGTTAAATCCTAGATGAGAGATGGGCCTCCATTCATCTAGGATTTATTTTTGGGAAGCAAAACTGTCACAAACTTTGTTGCGATACGGGCCCAAACCTGGCAAATCTTATCTATTGGGCAGTTTTAATGTTGTCATCCAAGAAGCCCAATACATTCTCCTAAAATACCATGGCAAAATCTAGCCATTATCAAAAAAAAAAAAAAAAAAAATGGCAGCATCACAATTGCCATTGAAATTTCTGGCCCCTGTTCCCTTGACATGCCCTTTTTCTTCTTCTTCTTCTTCATCACAATTTCTCTTACTTATGCCACAAACAGAAACCCATTGTTATTTAAATAGCTTTAGCACTCTCAAATTAAGAATTTGTTGTACTCTTCAGACTATTGAAACTGGCGCTCAGCCAAATATCCCCACTAGGAAGAAGAGAAAGCCCAGGCCAAGCTTTCTTGAGCAAATTCAAGATAAATGGTCTCGGAAACCCACTATCTTGATAGACAAACTTCCATGGGAAGAAGAAGGAGAAGAAGAAGAAGAAGAGTGCGAAACAATTGCAGAAGCTGAAGAGCAAAATGTTGGTTGCCCAAATGGGATTGTTTCTGAGACAGCATGTGAAGAGTACTCGGCAGTTAGTCAGCCAGTGAGTTCTGGTTTGCCAGAAAAGGTAATTTTGCCTCCTTGGGAACATGGAAACAAGCCTAGGAAGAAATCCCAGTTTGATAATGGAGCTAGAAACTCAAACAAGACTAGTAGTTATATTGCAGAAAACCTCAATGACCTTAATGAGATTTCTGAAAATTTTGTTACCAACAGTAGTGTAGTTCAAGAATTAACGAAGCTTGGGGAAAAAATCGACCATGATGAAGAAAGTAGAGAAAAGGGTGTTAAGGATGATGATACCCCAGTTGAAAACCTCAATGGCATTAACGAGCACTGTGAAAATTACAGTGTTAACAGCAGTAGTTTAGTTGAAGATATAAAGAAATTGGAGGAAAAAGTTAATCTTGATGAGGGAATTGGAGAAAAGGGCGGCAAAAATGATGATACCCGAATCGGACTATCACAGCTAGGTGAGATTATGTTTAATGAGGTTAATAAGGGTTCAAAGGATTCTATTTGTGAGTCAACGAGGTTACCATGGGAGTGTGATAGTGATAAGCAATGTGGGGAAGGGAAAAGACTAACAAAATTTAACACTGAGGTTGCAGAGAAAGTGATTCCGGAGCCCGAATTGAAGAGACTTAGGAATGTGTCTCTGAGGATGGTGGAGAGAATAAAGGTTGGGGCAGCCGGTATAACGCAGGAACTGGTGGCCTCTATCCATAAGAAGTGGAAGGAAGATGAGGTGGTAAAACTGAAATTTGAGGGCCCTACAGCAATGAATATGAGATGGACACACCAAATTCTAGAGGTTAGTGTTTCTTCATTGTCTGTTCAGCTTTAGTTGAAAATCTTATATACCAATATTCATTGATTTGGTTATTTCCTTGTGTCGATTTTTTTCTTTCATGCTGGTTGAAATTTGCTTCTCATAATGCTATACTAGAGTCATAAAATTTTCGTTGGCTATAAGTTCATAAACTTGGTCTACCATTGCAATTTGTTCAAAGGGATTTTATTTCTAAGTTGTATGGAAAGACTCTTGGATGCTCATAGAGATTTTACTAATGCCTTATGACAGAGTAGAACTGGAGGTTTGGTTATTTGGAGATCAGGCAGTACGATAGTGTTATACAGAGGATTGGGATACAAGCTGGATTGTGTACAGTCATTTACTAAACAAAAGCAAGTCAAGACAAAAGAACTTGAGTCTTCAGGAGCTCAGGTGAATAATTTTACTAGTTGCATTGGTACTGCCTCTACTGGAGTTGCTGAGGCATCCAGAAATGACTCTTTGATGTATTTGAACAACCTGTCCAACAAAGAACTGGAGGATTTGAGGGAGCTCAACCTGATGCTTGATGAACTAGGTCCACGGTTTAAAGATTGGTCAGGGCGTGAACCACTGCCTGTTGATGCAGACTTGCTTCCCGCTGTTGTTCCTGGATATAAAACCCCATTTAGACTTCTACCTCATGGGATAAGACAGGGTTTACGTGACAAGGAAATGACATATTTGCGTAGAACTGCTAGAGAATTGCCTCCACATTTTGCCCTTGGTATGTGGAAACGGATATTTGTGATGTGTGTGTGTGTGTTTGTGTTTATTATATTTTGGTTTCGTATGTTCAGAACAGTGCTTATTTCTGGTTTTTTTTATCAAACTACGTAGGAAGAAACAGAGAACTGCAAGGTCTGGCATTGGCTATGGTAAAGTTATGGGAAAAGAGTGCTATTGCGAAGATAGCTATCAAACGTGGGGTGCAGAATACTTGCAATGAAAGAATGGCAGAAGAACTCAAGGTTAAATATATGAATCCCTATGTTCATGTGTACATAAACTGGAGAATTTTTCGTGTGTGATTATATTGAAGTTTTTGGATGATTGCTTGCTCGCACTTCTAATTATAAATATCATTCATTTTTGTTGATCTCCATCCCCACATCTGAAGCATATAAAATTGTTGCACCTGAAAAACAGGTGAAAACACCACCAACTGTTTTGCGGCTTTCTCTTATTTGTGCTTGCATTTCAGGTGTTTAACCATCAACTTCTGAGCAAGTCTTTTTCACTTGATACCCTTAATGGAATCTATTCTAGTTGTGCAATGATTTCAAGAATGTTAATTTTCTTTCTTTTCCCCCCTGGATGAATGCAACATTCTCAGTTTAAAGAATATATTTCATACTAACAACATTCTGATATGATTTACTCAGGTTTTAACAGGAGGAACACTATTGTCAAGAAACAAGGAATATATTGTATTTTACAGGGGAAATGACTTTTTGCCATCTGGTGTTACGCAAGCATTGGTGGAAAAAGAGAGACAAACTGTTCTTCAACAAGATGAGGAAGAAAGAGCACGTCAGAGAGCTGCGGCCCTTATTGAGTCAAATGCCAAAATTGCTAAATGGCCTTTAGTTGCAGGAACACTTTCTGAGACAAAGGCAGCCACCTCACGCTGGGCAAACCAGTCAAGCAGTGAAGATGCAGAGAAGATGATGAGAGATTCAGCTGTAGCAAGACATGCTTCTCTGGTTAAATTTCTTGAAAAGAAGCTCGCTATTGTAAGTTGCACTTTTTAAAATAACTTATTCGAAAATGCAGACACTACTTCTAGCCCTTATGATTGTTGTCTCCATTTGATCTTGCTGGTATTTGCAGGCAAAAGGGAAGATAACGAAGGCTGAGAAGGCTGTACAGAAAGTGCACGAAAATCTGAAACCTTCTGAACTACCTACTGATTTGGAAACCTTGAATGACGAGGAAAGGTTTTTACTTCGAAAGATGGGTCTGAGTATGAAACCATATTTGCTTCTAGGTAACATTTGCTTCTTCTTGAGCCATAATGGTTGAGGAGGAAAATGATCCTCTTAGAAACAGACAAATTAGTTATACAGACTGATAAAGGAAATCCATTTGCCCTTGTTGCGTGGTGGGACTGCATAGTCTAAATCAATGAACCTTTCCTTTCCATGTTCCTTCTGTCAAGCTATTAATGTTTAATTCTTTTGTTTAGTCGGTTAATTTATCATTTTTGGTTTTTAGGGAGGAGAGGTATCTTTGATGGTACCATAGAAAATATGCACCTGCACTGGAAGTATAGGGAGCTGGTGAAGATAATTGTGGAACGAAAAAGTTTTCCACAGGTCAAACACATTGCAATTTCTCTTGAGGCAGAGAGCGGTGGGGCGTTGGTATCAGTTGACAAAACTACCAAAGGATATGCCATTATTGTTTATCGTGGAAAGAATTATCAACGGCCTGATGCATTTCGGCCTAAAAATCTACTGACAAGAAGGCAGGCATTAGCTCGTGCTATTGAGCTTCAGAGACGAGAGGTAACATCATGCCTAGTGATTTTCATCGACCTGTATTCTTTTTCTTATTTAATGTCAAGATTGAAATTATCCCTGATCATGGATCTCTATTGAAACATTTCCAGGCATTAAAGCATCATGTTTCAGACTTGAGAGAAGAAATTGAGAAGCTGAAATCTGAGCTTGTATGCTTTTTCTTGGCTAATGATACTTACTCTGAAATATTAGTAGGGGAGTAATTTCTTCTGTAATTTTTACTTCTTGATGTGCAGGAAGATATGAAGACTGTTGAGGAGATTGATGAGGAGACCTTATGTTCAAGGGTGGATAATGCATCCGATGATGATGAGGAATTTGAAGAAGCAAGCAATAATTTAAGCTTCTGACATCACTTGACTGGTGTTCCTTTCTTTTTTGTCATGGCAGTGGATGGGATAAACACATTTTTGAGATTTCAGCCTGACCCTGGAATTTGCTGCAACTATACTTACTGAACGTTCTAAATTAACTTTGCCTGTTATTATGGCTGATTACCTGTAGCTCTCTTTGCTGAGGCAATTTCTATGCACAAAAAATGTCGCATTCAGTTTGCTTAGTGCTTTCCACAAGCTTTTCTTCATGGACAGCTCCTGCACTATTTTTGGCCCTTCAATTTTTCTATAGCCTGTTTAATCTTCAAAATGTCTCTATAAGAAAATATGACATTATAATCGTATACATTTTTCTGGGAATGGTTATGCCAACATTTGTCAATGTGCATTGCTTAACTTCATGATTGGCTGCATTTGTATCTTTTATCAAGGATGACGGTGAAGAAGCATATCTTGAGACATATGACAGCTGTGGGGCGGAAGGAATTTGTTGAATCTGGAAGGGCCAACCTGAATATAGGCACCATAACTTTTGAGCTTTCAGACAGCTACTATATGGCGAGCAGAAGCTTGATTTTTCCAGTTGACCTTTCAGATGGAGGAGGCAAGATAACAATCTGCAAACTTTACTTAATTGGATTTGACCATGGAAAGGCCTTGTGTCAGCTAGAGTTGGGACTATAGG
Source organism: Mitragyna speciosa (assembly GCA_024721245.1). NCBI lineage: Eukaryota > Viridiplantae > Streptophyta > Magnoliopsida > Gentianales > Rubiaceae > Mitragyna > Mitragyna speciosa. Next base: position 23,181,664 of record CM045556.1, on the reverse strand, counting down.
TCAGTGTCTTGATACCAGTTCCATTTATGTCCAAAAGTGAGAAAATTAGTATTTATGTATATATAAGCTAGTAGAGTTTCAAAATTGAAAGTCGCACGGATGTATTATCGTTTTATCAAGGAACCTTTCAGGTGAATACTAGCCTTATAGAGAATATATATGTATATGCAAGCTAGAATAGAATCAAAATTCAGAGTACATATCAGCTGCTATTGATGCTCGACTTCTTAAGCAGCAATTTGGTTTGATGCTCGACTTGTAAGGCTATACATTAGAATGTGTGGATAGATAGTTATCCATCATTCCTCCTGTCAGTGTTAATAGTTTCAGATGCTTTTCATTAATGTCCATTGATTGTGACCTTTACATTCGTGTGGCAGTTTGATCTATACTAAGGTATCGATAATGCTGCTTTTTTGTTTATTTGTTTGCTGATTGGCATTAATTAAATGTATTTACTTGTCTGCTGCGAAGATTCACAAGCGTACACTTCGGATGTAAAATTACTGAAGTTCTGGATTTGTAGTTTTGCTTTTTGTTCATATCCCCACAAAATAAAAAAAAAAAAAAAATTTTTTTTGGGGGGTTGGGGGGAGGTGTGTGTGTGGGGGGGGGGGGGGGGGGGTGGGTGGGTGTGTGGTTAGTTAGTGTGATGAGTAAGGAGTAGGAAAGGATAAGGGGAGGGAGGAGAGACAAGGGCTAACAGAAGAGTTATTGCCTAGCCAAACTAGTTTTACAAAAATAATAAATAAGAGATGGCAAATAAAAGCAAAAAGTAAGAAATATAAATATAACTATTGCCGATCAAACGACTGCAAAAGTACACATGAACATGTTATTTTCTGTGCAATGCCTCTGGAATAGCTATCTTCTGCATACTCTACTCATATCTAAATAACATTATAACTAACTAGTCAAGACTAATTCGATGAGGAGTATGCCTTATTTACACCAAGCATCGTATCTGCCCTTATGTCAAAGTCCTGGCTCAAATGACCATCCTGCACTTGTATAGAATTCTTCTGCTTAGAGGACACTGAGGGATGTTCGATGAAGTATGCACATAGTAGTACCATTTGACATGTAACTGGCAAGTTCAATCAGGCACCTGTCATAGACGAGTGGATGGAAATTAGAAAGGTAAGAGCAATAAGTCAATTGTTAACACGTATATCATGTTCTTGAAACTCCCAGAGCTATGTAAATGGCAAAATTACATTTGTGTGTCAAAGTACCTGCTGCAAGCATTCTCTAATGAAAGACAAAACAGCCGAAATTAGTTCATCCCTATGCGCAGTGAAACAATGGTTGGCTGCTTTTATAATGTGTAGTTTATGGTTTGTTATGGCTCTATCAAATTGGAAAGCATCTTCCATTGGTGTAATTTCATCGTCTGATCCATGGATCGTCAGCACCCTGCGATTAACATGCATCAAGAAGGAACAAAATATCAACAATAGTCAGGTAAAAAGGTACAAATTTTGGGCATTAGTGTTAAGGTGCAATCATTTCATCTGTGATTATTATTATGTAGTTACCTGCAGTTATTGTCAATCACAGGACATGACCGACCCATATTTATGCTTAGTCGCTCCTCCACACTCTGCTTGGTTACACGATACTAAACTTTACCTACAGAGAAGGGGCAGGTTTGAGACTGTCAACCAGATGATAAATGCCGATCTAAAGATTGTAAATATTAGTACAATAGCACTAAGAATAGAGACAGAGTTCAGTTACCAGATTCATTCTTAACATCAATATAGCCGTCCCTCTCAATTCTTTCCGAATAGCCACTTCCCAGGCGGTCTTCAATTCCTTCATACAGATTAAAACGGGCTGCCAGGTTGACTATGTTTCGAACATCATGATGCTTAGATGCATACAGGAGCACAACATTTGCTCCTGCATAATTTTTACAATATTTGATTTTTCAGTAAATGATCATACTACAATAAAAGGAAACAAGTGAAAAAAATATATATATAAAATCCAATATATACTCAAAAGTTCAAGAAGATCAAGTATCAATTTAACATGCACCAAAGTTCACGATAATTCAGCAGCACAAGAAAAGGTCATGTTGAGAGACTGGTCCGAGTGTATTGAAAGACAGAGTGACCACACTTAAATTTTATTTGTTAACAAGTTGTGCACCTTTACTGTGCCCAAGAATTGCAACTATCTTGCGGTTTCTCTAGGCAAAATACTCTACCACAGCACGCAGGTCTTCCACCTCTATCCAGTAGTTAGCATACTCAAATGTTCCATCGCTTTCCCTGGAAAGTTAATTTTCATTACTCAGAATGAGCAAGATCAATAACGGTGACCCGTTGTAGGTAAAAATAAGCAACAACGGGTTCACTTGGTTTGTAACAATTGAATAAAAAAACATAAAGTTTCACCATGATAAGCAAGGGACACACTATAGAAGGTCAACTCCAATAGATTAAAGTGTGGCACAAATTATTGACCAAAAAAATTTATTGCACAAAGCTAAAGGTTCACCCGTTCCCGGAGAAATCAAATCGAAATGCTGAGATTTTTCCTTTTTCAATAGCATTAGCGAGCTTCACTATGGTGGGGCTGGCCTGCACACAAATTGCCATGCTTAAACCCAGTACTCGTTACAAGTTACTTATTTTAGGCAAAGCTAACGAGAAATTTTAGGGATATATATAGTGCAATCTTCTACTGCTTATCCAATACATTAAGATCAAGAAAAAAGCAATTTCTCAATCACTTTTGGTTGGCAATTAAATTCATTCCCACCCCAAATCATAAAACAGACCATTTTTTTTTCCTCACAAGGTAATGAAAAGAATATCCGAAATTTTCACCCACTCGAACTATCAAACATATACAGCATGCAATGCAAGCGTGCAACTCTGCAAATAAGACTTTGCCTTCAGATCTTAAATTGCACAAAATCCCGACAACTTTCAAAATTTTCCAATTTCGTAAGATTTTTACAAAAGAAAAGGCTTTAAAAAGAAATTCTGAAAATTTGAAAAGTTTGAGGATAAACATGGACAAGCCAAAAGAAAACTACTAAAACAGTCCAAACCTTGGAAGATCCGAAACCGTGGCACAGGACGACGACCTCTGGTGATCATGGTTCAATGTCGCGGTCGCGGTCGTGGCTCGTACCGTTCCACCTCGGACTCGGCATATCGGTCGCGGTCTCGGCGAGACACAAATTTTGAATCAATTTCTATTCCAAAAACTATAAATAATCATTCAAAATATAAAGAAAAGTATACTAAACAAAAATAGCAAAAAAAAAGTAAATAAAATCTCTAAAATGTACCATTTTTGTCGATATAAAAAATCAATCTATATCTTAAAAAAGGAATCATATTAGACAAAATGCAAAGACTTGGAAAAAGGTCTAATATTATTTTGAATGTTTATACCTCTCAATACCAAGTAGAATGACGATGCGGTTCAAAATCACTTTCATTTTCCCCGATGGATGGTAAAACAAACGTGGATTTGGGACATGACCTTGAGTAGGTAACATATAAGAGCCATCTTGTGCATTTGTTGATTGTGAGGATTGACTTGGTATTCCATGATCATGATATGTGGGAAGTGATTGATTGCCAGTAAATTCCGGAGCATAATGATAATAGCTGAATCATCGATAATCAGTATTACCACTAGTACGATCATAGCCAAAGCTATTAGAGTCAAAAGAGGAACTGTCATAATGTCTATCAATTGCTTGTTCATGATATCTGCCATCATGACTGGATAATTGAAAGATAAATTATGTGTATTGGGCCAATTGCTTAAGTGGATAATATAAAAGCATAGTTACGGTAATTATGTATTCACAAAATAATATATTATTATTTATTTTATAAACTCCAGAAATTAACAATGAAAAGTATCAGAGAATATGTCTAAAATAATATATGTGTGTGTGTGTATCTTAGCATAAGTAATTAATTATTTGTCTTAGTAATAAACTAGTAAAATATGTATTCTTAATGCATTTGGAATTTAGTCTTAGCTTGTTAATCACTCAAACTAAATTTATTTTCCAAAAAACAATAACATACCATAACAAAATAAAACAATATATCACTTAATATACAAACATAAATTTATTTTCAAAAAAATAACATACCACAACAAAATAAAACCACATATCACTTAATATACAAACACAAATTTATTTTTAAAAAAACAATAATATACGACAACAAAATAAAACGACATATCGCTTAATATATAAATATAAATTTATTTTCAAAAAAATAATAACATACCACAACAAAATAAAATCACATATCACTTAATATACAAACACAAATTAATTTTCAAAAAAATAATAACATACCACAACAAAATAAAACCACGTATCACTTTATATACAAACATAAATTTATTTTCAAAAAAATAATAACATACCACAACAAAATAAAACCACATATCACTTAATATACAAACACAAATTTATTTAAAAAAAAACAATAATATACGACAACAAAATAAAACAACATATCGCTTAATATATAAATATAAATTTATTTTCAAAAAAATAATAACATACCACAACAAAATAAAATCACATATCACTTAATATACAAACACAAATTAATTTTCAAAAAAATAATAACATACCACAACAAAATAAAATCACATATCACTTAATATACAAACACAAATTAATTTTCAAAAAAATAATAACATACCACAACAAAATAAAACCACGTATCACTTTATATACAAACATAAATTTATTTTCAAAAAAATAATAACATACCAAAACAAAATAAAACCACATATCACTTAATGTACAAACATAAATTTATTTTCAAAAAAAAAAAAATATACGACAACAAAATAAAACAACATATCGCTTAATATATAAATATAAATTTATTTTCAAAAAAATAATAACATACCACAACAAAATAAAATCACATATCACTTAATATACAAACACAAATTAATTTTCAAAAAAATAATAACATACCACAACAAAATAAAACCACGTATCACTTAATATACAAACACAAATTTATTTTCAAAAAAATAATAACATACCACAACAAAATAAAACCACGTATCACTTTATATACAAACATAAATTTATTTTAAAAAAAAACAATAACATACCACAACAAAATAAAACAATATATCACTTAATATACAAACATAAAAGAATCATAAATTACATTTTAAATAAATCATTAAGTTTAGGGAATAATAGCTATTATGATAAACAAAAAAAAAAAAGAAGAACAAACTTACCCAAAAAATATTGTCGCAGATGAATTGAAGAAGACGAACAAACAAAGAAGATGAACAAGCAATTTGATATCTGACAATGAGAAAACTGACTAAAGAAAGAAAACGAAAAGATTGTGTGTGAGAATATGATAAAGAATGAATACATTATATACGGCTTTCTTCACAACTTTTGCCAAAATTTACGCTTTTTGTTGAATCCATTATTGCATGTGCGTTCATTTCATGTCAGTGCATTATTGCACTGATTCCCTTTTTTTTTTTTGCACTCCAGTCCCTTATTGCACTGATTCCCTTTTTTTTTTTTTTTTTTGCACTCCAGTCCTTAGGGACTGGAGTGCAATTTTGAAAACGCTACCAATTAAAACTTGCGTTGAAAAAAAAAAAAAAAAAGCAACCGCAGATTGTCAAATTAAAAACAAAAAACCTCTGCACGCATTGCGCGCAGTGGTTTCAATTAAAAAAAATTTTTTTGCGTCGTCTCCTTCCTCCTCACCCCACGACCGAAGCTGCCGGCCAATTTGCTGGACAAATCCACACCACAACAACTCACCACCGCCATAGCCGGCTTCAACATCACCACCACATCATCTCACCTCACCCTCAACCACCACCCCATCAGCCAAATGGTAGCCATAAAAATCGAAATCACAGCCCCCAAACTCAGCCATAAACCACCCAAAAATACCACAAAAGTCACACCTAAACGGCCGGAAAATTGCTCCAAACGATTGCAAAATAGCTGGACCAAGACCACTGGTAAGATCTCCAATTTATTCCATCCGAATCGATCCGGGCGATTCATTCCAAAATCGGCCGATTCGGACCGATTCGGATCCAAATCGGTCTGAGTTGGCCGAGATCGGCCGATCTCCCGGCGAGGTCGCTAACTCCTATTGAAATCGGAGCGGTATCGGAGCGCCAAGTTCCGATCCCGTTTCGACTCGGGCGAGTCGTCTCCGACTCGGCCGAGTCTTTGAACCCTGCTGGTGATCCGGTGTCGTGCAAAAGACCCACAAGTTTCTCACCGTTTCTTTTTTCCAGTATTATTCTGGGAAGCCTACTGTCTGCAACATGGCCAACCACGGAGTCATTAACAAACCAGATGGGAAGGAAAACTAGCTAATTAGACTACTTAGTGAGAAGAACAAGATTAGAAAACAACTTTTGATGAAGTTTTTCTCACCTTTTCTTGGTGCCATAAAGATGAGGGCTCTTCTAAAAGCAACTGAAATTATACTAGTTGGATATTTTTGGAGAAAATTAAGCAATCCAATGCCAGGAGCTGATTCCACGTCTGTGTGTGTGTATATAGATGCGAAGTTTGAAAAACGCGGCAGACGTCGTTTAATTACAGCAGCTTAGTGGGAAGAACCAGTAGTTATCCGAAATGAATCTAGTATGGAATATTCTTAATCTTCATGCGGTTTCTTGATCCGCAAGGATTGTATTAGCCAGGCGCATGTTTGACATTTGCAACGCTGTCATTGCAGAATGCTGAAATCTAGCCATGGCCGGCCTCCTCGGAAACAAATAGTATTGGTGGTACGGAACCGCAATCTAACTGCTACTACTACTACTAGTACAATCATATCCAAATTAAGGGGATGACTGATGAGTGTCCAACTCTAGTTCTACAAGCAAACCAATTTCACATTTCTCTATAGAAAGTCAAGATCAATAACAGCTGTTGAGCATGCTTCAGTTGATCACAAACAACTCCCATTTCCAATTCCATTATCATTTGGATAAGATTTTGGTCTAATTGTCAAAGATTGACGCCATCATTTTTTTTTTATGGACCAAAGCATTGGATAAGAATTAACGTGGCTCGCCATCTTGCATGGTAATAGTTGGAGTAATACTTCTATCCGATTCCTACAGTAAAGGGCCTGTTTTCAATAGATTTTTTAACTAACTTTTAGATTATCGATTAACAATAATCTGTATTAATAGTGCTACCAATTAAATCTCAAATTAAATTTTAGATTTTTTGTACAACTAAATAATCTCAAATTAGTTGTACAAAAAATCTAAAATCTAATTTGAGATTTAATTGATAGCACTATTAATACATATTATTGTTAATCTATAATCTAAAATCAAATTAGTTGTACAAAAAATCTAAAATCTAATTTGGAATTTAATTGATAGCACTATTAATACAGATTATTGTTAATCTATAATGTAAAAGCTAGGTTAAAAAATCTATTGAGAACAGGCTGAAAGTCTCATGAGAGTGCATTCTTAGAAATTAGTATGTAGTAGTGTCTAGTGTTATTTTTTTTTATTTTTGGAAACTGGATGACGATGCTCTTGACTTCTTCCTTCGCCTATATATCACGGACTTTTTTTTTTTTACTCCCTTGTTGGAATTGCAGGAGAATGATTTTATCCATATCCTCTCCAAGATGTCATCACCTCCCGTTTTGGGTTTTTTTTTTTCCTTTTTTTTTTAGCACAACACATCTTGGATTCTTAATTCTGTAATACGTATGAAGAAGTGGAGAACAGGACATTGTGCCTGGAATTATGAGTTCAATAAGTAGCTGATCAAGGTCGCCTTCCCCATCAATATCTATTTTTAGTGCAACATATTTGACTAGGTCATGAAACTGAATCAACTGATTATTGGCCCATACCTTGCTCTCCGATCAATCTCCCACAGGGCAATGTTTTTAAGCTCGTTCATGAAGTTGTTGATTCCAAAGACAGGAAAAGAATAAAACTTTACACAAAGAAGAAACTTAGGAGCCCTGTTTGACCTTCGAAGTTCTATCTGACTCCTTCGTTCTTGATGCCATATGACAAATCAAAAATTTAAATCTCATAAAATTTGGACACTATGCGTGTTGAGTCTGTTGACTCGTAGACTAACCTTCAACTGAATCCACCAACAGTTTGAACACTCGAGCGGGGGGAGCCGTGGAGGATCCTAGGTATCGTACAGCAGTGGCTTAATTGCACAGTAAAATTAATTTCCTACCTAGTCTATTTTTGAACTTAAAACGTGTTGTTTGATCCAGCACATGGTTGCATTGAGAAATGAACCTACGATAACAAATTTGCTCAAAATAAATAACTGTAAGATACGTGTAGTGATATTAACACTCAATGACACTGCATCTCCTAAATAAATTTTACAACAAAATATACGAAGCAAATAGAATGTCAACAACGTAAAGTGAAGTGCCAATATCGCTACCTTTAAAATATTGGCCAAGAATACAAGCTACAAACAAATACGTTGTACTGAAAATGTGTCATGCTGCGGGATAATTATTCCTGGAGGGTCCTGCTTTTTAGTTGGCAACCTTGTTTTGGTATTAAAACTTTTTGTATGTTGTGGATTTCGATACAAGGCCTTCTTTAATGAAACGCAAAACAGCAGAAATTAATACAGCTTGACGTGAAGTATAACAGTGGTCGGCTCCTTCAAAAATGTGAAATTTGTGATTCGGTATGTCCTCCGCAAAATGGGAGACATCTTCCACGGGGATAATTTCGTCAGCAGAGCCATGGCAAGTTAATACCCTGTACAAACAAGATATTGACAACTCAACCTACTATGACCATATATATACTGAATGACTGACTATTAAGTCAAAAGCTGAAATGATTACTAGAGAAGTATCATCAACCTTGCTACAGGAAATTCCTTGTTTAGCAACATAAGCCCACAAAAGCACTGTCGCATGCAATTTATATTCAACAAATTGAAAAACCATTTCTATTTTTTTTTTTTTTTTTTTTTTGACAGAAGGTTTTCTTGAGAGAGACAGTTCTGAATTTTGCCCACACTTCACATGTGAAATCTCAATGCTGCACTTATCTCTCTGGGCATTCCATTCCCAAGTGTTCCATTTCTCTGTCCGGCTTTGAGAAGGGGGTTTCATCCACAAATCAAAGCGGACAAACACAAGGATTGGAAAGTTGTGTTTCTTCTATTTTCTCTTGCATTAAGCGAAAAAAAGATTGCTTTGGTGATGCTTGCTTTTGTCCACAATGTTAAAAGATTTTTATGAATTAGATCTCTAACAAACACAAGTACAGAACCCCTCTAGTGTTTTTCTTCCCAAGTTAATGTAGAAATCTTGGTACTGTCAAAAGAAATAGTATCACTTTACCCACGGATGATTCATGAAAGAAAATCTTCAATCCTACAATGCCATTAACTGTGTATGATAATTCATGAAGGCTGAAAACAAGGTCTAAATATGCTAAGGCAGAATAGAAACAACAGGGTCTAATTATGCTATGCTAACTTGCATTCTTTGTCAATTAAAAGGCATGCCTCATGCATATTTGTATTCGGTCGATCCATCAAGCTTTCCACTGTGACACGATATTGAACATCACCTGCAAAATGAAGAACTCCATCAGCTCCACTATGAGCAGGCCTCAATAAACCATACCATATGTACTACTAAATAGAACCATGCTTCCAAAGCACTCGTAGATCAGGCATATGAGTATTGTTTAACTGCTAATCAAGACATCCAAGGTCCCATTAAAGATGCTGTGTAATTTTAAACGTCTGTCTATATCTGAAGAAAGATGAAAAATTTGTGATGGGCCTATCAGCTTGCTTTAATTCATATTGCACAAAAGAATGTTCACCTACAGAAACGTTACACTTTTGACAAACAAAAGTTATGTGACCCAAGCAAAGTCTTTTGACAAACAAAATCATGTGATCTTGTTTCTTCTTCTTATTCTTCTCTTCCTCCTCCTCCTTCTCTTCTCTTCTTTGTTTGGGTCCAGCTAAAATAAGTTCTTATAAATATTACCAAATTACTAACTGTCATTTCATAAGATTTTCTGTGGCAAGTGGTTCAAATAATTTTTCTGTGGATTCTTATGACCTACTCTCCCAAGCTTACCTTCGGGAGGATCAGTTGTGCCGGAAATAAGATAGTCTTTCCTAGCCAGAGGTCATATTTGGGAACAAAAAGAGGAAAAAAATTAAATGGTAAAACTAGACCAAAAGTTAAATCCCGAAGAATAAATCAGGCAGCTATGGTATCTGGTATCTGCTCTCTGAGGGGAGGGGGAAGGAATAGAGGGAGAAAGAGGCGGTGGGGGGGGGGGGGGGGGGGACAAGCCAGAAATGCTGCTTGACAAGCATTTTGTTAAATGTCTTAGGCCACTTGGAACAAGTCAATTGCTTGCACACGGAAGAAAGAAGAAGCAAGATAACCAAGAGAAGGAAGAAAAAATAAAGAAAGGTGGTGCTTTTTCTTCTGTATATTTGGAACTCCAACTGTTGGCAAAACCATCCAAAGCATCTGAAATTGGTTGGCATACGGAAATGTTTATGAAAATTTTTCTACATGATTTCCAAATCATAGGGAAAATAACTTCACTCTCTCTCTCTCTCACAGGCATTCAGTGGACGTGTCCCACTTGGTTTTTGACACTGGAGAACCAGTTATACATTGAACTGCTTCAGAAAAGCATCAAAACAAAAAAATGAAATTACAAAAGGAAAATTTTATTAATGGAAGTGGAACATGATACTGCATGTAAAATTTTACTCATGTAAGACAAGTAAAGCATGTAAAAATGCAAAATATAATTGTCAGCAATAAGTATGTTCATATTCTTTTCCCTGAATTTAGAGGCATAAAGAATTGGGTTGGGAACAGTCAGATGCTAGATATTAATTAAAGTGCATAATTACCACTTACCAGCTCTATTTTTCACATCAATATAACCATCTCTCTTGATTCTTTCCAAGTAGTTTCTACCCAACTTCTCTTCAATGCCTCTATCCAATTGGTAACGGCCAGATACATTGATCACCGCGCAAATATCATGATATTTAGATGCATATAGTGGCACAACATTGCCTCCTGTGATTTAAACCATAATTGTTGTATCATCTTATCAAGCTCGCATTTAAGACCAAATTATAAAATTAAGCATAAAATATGCATGTCTCAACTCGACAAATTCAGTATCACAGACATGAGGTCCAGACTTACTAATGATTGTAACAGGCCAATACTATTTTTTTCTTCACATATTTGTCATTACTGTTATTCTGCAAATCCTAGCCAGGGGGAACAAACTGAATCCTACACGCTAAGCAGAAGTGATTCAAACTTTGAAAATATGAAAGAGATTATACTGTCTTGATTTGTATTGTTTTGAGTGGCAGATTTCATATTTGAAAGAGGAGATAATAACACCAAATTTGTTTTTCGCTGTTCTTAAATCATTTGGAACAAGCAGTCAAACAGAAATAGGTTTAATGTTGAAGCACCTTAAAGTGTGGGTTTCAATTGTGAGCAATTGTTACTGAAGTATTACCAAATATGTTTCACATGATAAAGTAAACTTGTTAAGAAGTTGCACACTTTTACAATGCCCAAGAATTGCAGTAATCCTACGTTTGGCTCCAATGAAATACTCGACCACAGAACGCAAGTCCTCGACCTCTCTCCGTTAGTTACCAAACTCAAACGAACATTCACTTTCTCTGAAAGCAATCATAGTGATACTGATTAGTAGAACTGTTGCAGATATAGTATATTATCAATTAGTGATAGTCTATCAATTAGCATTAATATTACAGATATGGTATATTATCTATTAGAGACAGTATATCAATTAGCATTAATTACAAGATTGTAAATATCTCAATTAGCCTAATTAGAATCATTAGAATTAGTTACCTTGTATGATTATTGTCTAGATTCATTAATGCTATAGTGTCTAGGTTCATTTTGTACAACATATAAATATAGACCCTTTGTACTCATTTAGATGGAAGAATACAATATACAATTTTCTTCTCCTTCTTAGTTTACATGGTATTATAGCCATAACACCAAGATTAGGATTTGAATTTGGGTCACTCGTCTAAAGTGACTGTTTGTCAACACTAGTCTAGCCAGGAGCACCACCAACCGATCGATCGGCGTTTCCTCAAAGTTCGGTGCTTTGTTTTGTCAAAACCAAATCTGGTGTTGGCTTCTCTGCGAGACAGGTTCTGTTATTCTCTACTCTTGTTTCAAGAGTTTGGATCTATCCTTTTGGTTCTGGAGTTTTATTTTTTGAAATAATGGCTGAAAAAAAGTCTGTTTTGATCTCTGCAAAAGAATTTGCTAAATTCTCTCAGTACCAAGAATCTTTAAAGTCTTCATCTACTCCTATAACTACCATTGCCGAGTCAGGTAAACCAAACACATGTCTTGTATTCTCATCCTCCAAATGGGTAATTGATTCTGGTGCCACAGATCATATGACAGGTAATTCTAGTCTATTTTCTACCTTTCAATCATACCCATCTACATCCACTGTTACCCTAGCTGATGGGTCAACATTCCATGTTCTTGGATCGGGCACAATTAATCCTACTCTATTGATATCATTATCATCTGTCTTAAGTTTGTCTGAGTTGTCTTTCAATTTAATGTCTGTGAGTAAACTTACTCGCACTCTTAATTGTTGTGTCTCATTCTTTCCTGACCATTACTTATTTCAGGATCTTATGACGAAACAGATTATTGGTAAACGGGCATGAATCTGGAGGTCTCTACATTCTTGACACACAGATGCCAAAGCCTATAGCTTATTCTGGAATCATAACCCAATTTGAAGCACATTGTAGACTCGGTCATCATTCTCTCCCTTTGTTAAAGAAACTTTGTCCTCAATTTCAGAGTTTGTCTTCATTAGATTGTGAGTCTTGTCAATTTGCCAAACATCATCGTGTTAGTTTGAGTCCTAGAGTCAATAATCGGGCGAATGCTCCTTTTGAATTAGTCCATTCAGATGTTTGGGGTCCATGTCAAGTTATGTCTAAAATTGGATTAAAGTATTTTGTTACTTTTGTTGATGATTACTCTCATATGACTTGGTTATATTTTATGAAAAATCGTTCTGAATTATTTTCTCATTTTTGTGCCTTTTGTGCTAAGATTAAAACTCAATTTAACGTTTTTATACAAATATTACGAAGTGACAATGCCAAAGAATATTTTTCAGAAACATTTCAGTCTTATATGGTGAAAAATAGGATTATTCATCAAAATTTTTGTGTTGATACACCATCTCAAAATGGGGTAGCTGAGCAAAAGAATAGACATTTGCTTGAAACTGCAAGAGCTTTATTATTTCAAATGCATGTTCCTAAACATTTTTGGACTGATGCAGTGTCTACAGCTTGTTTTTTAATTAACCGTATGCCTTCATCTGTTCTTAATGGTAAGACTCCTTATCATAGTCTTTTTCCAACTAAACCTTTGTTTTCATTGAGTCTAAAATATTTGGTTGTACTTGTTTTACTCGTGATGTTCGTCCTCAGGTCACAAAATTAGATCCCAAATCATTGAAATACATTTTTCTTGGTTATTCTTGTGTTCAAAAGGGGTATAGATGTTATTGTCCTAAACTTGACAGGTACATTGTGTCAGCTGATGTTACTTTTCTTGAAAACACACCTTTCACCCCATCTTCAGCTCATTCAAGTCAGGGGGAGGATGATGATTTGTTAATCTACACTGTCACATCCTCAGTTTCTCCTCTTGCTAAACCTCCAATCCTTCAGGTGTATTCTCGACGACAAAATCTTCCAGATGCATGTCCTGAACCAGCTCCTTCGTCATCAGATCCCGTCTCAAGTGATGATCTTCCTATTGCTCTTCGCAAAGGTAAACGTCAGTGTACTTATCCTGTGTCTTCATTTGTGTCTTATAATCACTTATTGGCCTCTTCTTGTTCCTTTATTGCATCCCTTGACTCCATTTCTCTTCTTAAAACTGTTCATGAAGCCATATCCCATCCTGGATGGCGTAATGCTATGATAGAGGAGATGAATGCTTTAGACGGTAATGATACTTGGAACTTGATAAATTTACCTGCAGGGAAGAAGGCTATTGGGTGTAAATGAGTTTTTGCAGTTAAATTAAATCTTGATGGGTCAGTTGCTCGGTTGAAAACATGTCTTGTTGTAAAAGGATATGTTCAAATTTATGGAGTGGATTATTCTGACATTTTTTCTCCTGTTGCTAAGTTAACATTTGTCAGGTTATTCATTTCAATGGCAGCTACTCATAATTGGCCTTTGCATCAACTAGATATCAAGAATGCTTTTCTTCATGGGGATCTTCAGGAGAAAGTTTATATGGAGCAACCTCCGGGGTTTGTTGCTCAGGGGGAGTTTGGAAAAGTCTGCCATCTTCAAAAGTCTTTGTACGGGTTGAAACAAAGCCCTCGTGCTTGATTTGGAAAATTTAGTCAAGTAATTGAAAGATTCGAAATGTAGAAAAGCAAATCTGATCACTCTGTTTTCTACAGATAATCTAAAGCTGGTATTCTTTAGTTAGTAGTATATGTGGACGATATTATTATCACTGGGAATGATACTACAGAGATTTCATCTCTCAAAATCTTTCTCCACAGTCAGTTTCAGACAAAAGATTTGAGAATGTTAAACTATTTTTTTGGTATAGAAGTAGCAAGGAGGAAAAAGGGGATATTCCTCTCTCAGAGAAAATATATTCTTGACTTGTTGTCTGAGACAGGAAAATTAGGAGTTAAACCATCCAGTACTCCAATGGTTCCTAATTTGCAACTCACAAAGGAAGGTGAATTGTTTGAAAATCCTGAGAGGTATAGAAAATTAGTTGAAAAATTGAATTATTTTTCAGTAACTCATCCAGATATTGCATATTCTGTTAGAATTGTTAGTCAATATATGTCAGCTCTAACTATTCATCATTGGGCAGCTGTTGAACAAATTTTGTATTATTTAAAAGGAGCTCTCGGACGTGATATTTTGTATAAAAATCATGATCATGCTAGGATTGAGTGCTTCTCAGATGCTGATTGGGAAGAATTTAAGGAAGATCGAAAATCCACTTCAAGATACTGTGTCTTTGTTGGGGAAATCTAGTCTTATAGAAAAGTAAGAAGCAGAATGTTGCCTCACGATCGAGTGCAGAGTCAAAATCTAGATCTGTGGCACAATCAGCATTTGAAATAATGTGGATATATCAGCTCCTAACTGAAGTAGGTTTCAAAATTTCAATACTCGCAAAATTGTGGTATGATAACCAAGCTGCTCTTCATATTGCATCTAATCCCGTATTCCATGAATGAACGAAGCACATTGAAATAAATTATCATTTTGTTTGTGAAAAAATACAGCAAGGCTTAATTTCTACAGGATTTGTGAAAACTAGAGAACAGTTGGGAGATCTCTTTACAAAGACTCTAAATAGAGTTCGAGTTGATTATTTATGTAATAAGTTGGGCATGAGTAATATCTATGCTCCAACTTGAGGGGGAGTATTGCAGATATGGTATATTATCAATTAGTGATAGTTTATCAATTAGCATTAATGTTACAGATATGGTATATTATCTATTAGAGATAGTATATCAATTAGCATTAATTACAAGTTTGTAAATATCTCAATTAGCCTAATTAGAATAATTAGGATTAATTACCTTGTATGATTATTGTCTAGATTTATTAATGTATAGTGTCTAGATTCATTTTGTACAACATATAAATATAGGCCCTTTGTACTCATTCAAATGGAAGAATACAATATACAATTTTCTTCTCCTTCTTAGTTTACAAGAACTAACTATACATTGTCTAAGGACAAACTAATGATGACTTAAGTAAATCTCACGTGTTCCTAAGAAAGAGGAGATTCACCAAAATAAAAAATGCGCTAAATAATGCTGTGCTTATTGCATTCAATTGCTAGAAGCACAAAGAGTTTCGGGCAAAAAAAAAGGATTAAAATTTTAAATTGGATTGCATCAACCAATAAAGTATAGAACTAGATTAGTCAAACTCTTTATATTAACCATAAAATAAGCTCTAACCAGATAACTAAGTAAACCAAACCAATTAATTAATAATTTGCTAGGGTTGGTTACAACCCATGAAAACCCTTAACTTTATAGTTAAAGCCTAACATTTTCAATTCAACATAACATGATTTTGGCACAGCATTTGGCAGAAGTAGGAAAAGCATACTGAAGCCGAGGGAGCACAATAACAGCAACTCACTAACCTCTAGAAATAATGCATTGAAAACCACAATATTATCCAATGAAAAGTAGGGATGTTCGAGAGCTATTGATGGAATCCCAAAGTAACAAGTGCAGCCATCATTTTGACAGAAATTAATAATAAAAATGAACATGCTTTAAGTATAATATTGAAAAACCTGTAGAACAGTAATTTGAAAAATCAAAGCACTAACGGCTTACCCATTTCCAGCAAAATCAAATCAAAGTGCACTAATTCCTTCATTTTCTAGAGCACTAGAAAAGTTCATCATAATCTCAACCTCCTGAGGATACAAACGAGCATTAGAAATTGGCAGTCTACATTTTAGCATATCACACACCATATGCTCCACATATGAAGGCACAAAGAAGATATTTTAATAAAGTATTTAGTAAATTGCACAAAACAAGAAGAATTTTACATAATCTAATCAATGGCCATTGAGATTCCCAAACAAACCAAGATGTGCTTGTTATCACTATTGTCAGGAAACTCAAAATATTTAGTAAATTTATGACCATGGTCAACCTTAAAATGTAATACTATCTTCTTTAAAAAGGAGTGTCTTTCCACCTTTTCTTTAAACTTAACAACAAACTTCCCTATTACCTTAACAAAACTACAAAATAATCTAACCAATAAAATCCTTTCCTCCAAAGTTAGGAAACAAATCAGAATTAACAACAAAATCTGGCGTAGATAGAGGTGAGAAGAGTTCTGCGTGACACAGAATTAAAGTACACTCATCTAGCTTGCAATCCACACAGAATCAAGAAGGCAACACAATTCAGTGAAATTCCTGCTTATTATCTTAGATCCAAAGGAAACAAAAAGATAAAGACATTTGGTTTTGGAGCATTCAAGATATTGTAACTAAAAGCTGGACATTTCGCCAGTCCAAGCAGTCATCATAAGCAGAATATAAGAGCTACCAACCCTTGAGGCTCGAAACCCATGACACAAGACTACAACGTCTGCAGATCCAATATCATGCAACACCCCGACAAGCTTTTCACTATGTTTGTTTTGCAGAGTGATTTCTGCTGCCTAATTAATGCAATGTCATAAGTATGGATTAATTCTTATATATGTATTAGCCTGAGGACTTAAGGGTGAAAAATGCAGCAAAAAATTCTTCCATTCTAGATACATCTTTTCATTATAGCCTACATGTCTTAACAAAACAGATTATCATGCAATTCCACGGCACCTGTTTTTCACTGGCTAAATCCAATCAAACGGTACACAAACTAAACCTCCTACTCTGATTAACTTCCAAAACAGACTTATCAAATGCCGACAATATTCCTCCCACTAAAGAAGCTTACAGCACAAATAAACTCTTCAAACAGAGCCAGCATAAAAGGAACAATGTAAGAAAAAGAATCAGTTAATCTGATTTAACAATAGATTATTCCTAGTTTACTGGTTCTATATCTAGCAAAACCACCCATATATTAATTTTCATAACAAAGCTTCAGCCAGAAGTTCTATTGGTACTAGTTTCCGTTAATCATTTTCAGTAAGGAAGTTGGAATGAAACACATATTTCATCACTTAATATAGACAATTATCTATATGCTTACATATCTCTTCTCAAAAAGCCATAGGGTCAATCCCTTAACCCCATCCCCAGAAAGGAATAAAATTAACTTAACTATGTTTAATTTGTTAAATTCATTAATCACGCAACATAAAGCCCATAATTTGTTTTGGTGTAATAACAGTAAAATGATGCATCACATGCAAATGGGCCGTAAGAAGTCAGCATTTTTATCCATTGTCCAATCATTCATTCTCTTTTTCTTTCTTTCTAAAAATTGAAGTAGAAACAGCATAACCTACAAGCAGAGTAAAAAGGAGTAGCCTCAAAGTAAAGGCTATTTTTTCATGAAAAAGAAAAAAATACTGGAACAAGAGATTTCAAGAATTATCTCACCTGGGTTTTCTGCCATGCTGATTGCTATTTTAGCTTTGGAACTGTGATTAAGTGAAGGAATGAATCCTACCCGTACCTGATGATTATGAGAGAGTTTTGATAAATGAGACTTTTTTGGAAACGAAAGAATTTGGGAGGACTAGACTGAAATTATTGGGAGTGATTGTTCTTTTTCCTATATATCTGTCACTAATAAAACAAAGAATGATTGATCCCTTTCCTATATATCTGTCACTAATGAAACAAGAGTGATTGATCCCTTCTAAAAAGCAGGGAATCTTAAGCTGGGTCGGGGTTTGATCTGACGTCAGCTAGCGCAACCCCCTCGTTGTTTGAATGGGTTTTTTTTTTGGATGTATGTAATATAAACGTTATTATCTTTTGAATGGTTAATTTTTTTTTGGATGTATGAAATATAAACGTTTTTTTTATGTATGAAATATAAACGTTAACATTGAATGAATTTTATGTTCTAATTGTTAGTAAAATTTTGCCAAAGCAATTTACAAAGGATGTATTGCAAAAATCCTTATCCTTACTAATAGAAAAGTGTCTAACGCATGCATTAGGTGTATTTTCATCCCACATCCTTTTTTAGTATTATTGTTGTTTTTTTGTCCATTTTCATCATTTTGCATCCTGTCGTTGTTTTGGTTTTTCTACCTCACCGCCTTCGTGCCTTCCACTCTCACCGCAGCATCATCTTTTAAACATTCTCCTCTTTTCTTTCCCGGTGTCATTGTTGTCTCTTCTTTATCTTTCTCGCATCATCAACTCAAAGTGTGCTCCGCCACCACCGCATCCTTAGAGGGTATCACTAAAGGTGGTGTGGCGCTTAAGGACTCAAAGATCTTGTTACAGCCCTAGCCTCCGTGGGCAACCGAAAGGGCTGGTGGAGAAGAGGTTAGATTACAACATTAACATTACAAAAATAAATAAATAAATACCACTGCATAAGATAGGGAGTAACCATAAGTTGCAAGATCATAATTTATTTGATAGGATATTTTGTTTATGGGATTTTTTTTTAAAATTTGGATTGAGTTTTAGATATCATGATGTTGTTTGATTAGATAGTTAAGTTTTCTTTTTATGAAATTAATATTTTATGTTTCCTCTCACTTCCATCCCAGCCCTCCTTCCTCTCTGTTTGAATCCCTTTCAATTCTACCCCTTCTGTTACTTATCTCTAAGATAATGGCAACCAATTTGATCTCCTTCAATTCCAACACCAGATGTAGAAGTTTTAGTACTTTAAAGAAGGTACTATCAAATTCACCGATATGAAAAGGTACCAACTCTTTTTTTTTTTAAATTGAAGCAGAAAATCTATTATTATTTTGATTTTTTTTCCTAATTCTGAAACATTTTTTAGTAATTGTGTTTGCAGAATAGAAATTATTTTTACGTTCGGTAATGGACCGAATAGAATGGAATAAACTTGATTATGTTTAGTGTTATGTGTTTGGCTTTTAACATTTATTTTTCATATTTTTTGGGAACTTGACACTCTTTATCTAGTGCTTGTTTAACTTCATTAAAGATGTTTCAATTTTGAATTTTGAAATTTCTTAAATAATGAATGGTATCAACAATTCTCAATGATTGCAGAATAGAAATTATTCGCTAATGCAAGATGGATATTAATCTCACAAACACTTCATGATTATACAAAAAGAAAGGCTGTTAGGGAACTGCAAACTTTCTCACTAGCAAGTTTCTTAAGATTAGGAATATTGCATAAACGTTTTATTTGAATTAGGGGGTTTTTTGGGGTGACATTTTTGTTTCAAGGCCTTATTTGCATTGAATAAATTGTGAGTACAGATCATTGCTATAAGAGATGTGATTGCCTCCACTTTTGAGAAGGGAATTTTATGATGTCTACATTGCCACAAACTTCATGGACACTGATCTTCATTAAATTATTCGATCCAATCAATCTTCATCATAGGTGCATTGTCAGGTCATACCATTTTCCCCAATTTAATTCTTTTTCGCTCCAACACTTTTTGGCTTACAAAGTTCAAAGCTTATACTTCTCTTATATGTAACTCACATTTACTTGAAATTGGTCTATTTGCATTTTTGCATTACTTTTTATGTCAGATTCTTTGAGGATTGAAATGCATACATTTTGTGAATGTCATTCATAGGGATCTTAAACCAAGCAATCATCTGCTAAATGCAATGATATTAAAATCTCTGATTTTGGTCTTGCCCAGCCAAACGCTAAAAATGAGTTCACGACCGAGTATGTTGTGACTAGATTGTACAGGGCCTCTAAGTTGCTATTAAATTCATTAGATTATATTGATGCAATCAATATTTGGTCTGTGGGTTGCATCTACATGGAGTTTATGAATAGAAAACCTCTGTTTCTAGGAAAATATCGTGTCAATCAGATGCGCTTACTCACTTAGATGCCAAAAATTTGAAAATAGTAAAAAAGAAAACTTTTTGATTTTTAGGAGTCTAAGCCTGCGAATTGTCAATTAAGACAAATCATTGTATCCAAGATTCCGTTGTTAGTAGGTAGACTATGACTCACTAGCATTGTTTTCTTCAAATTATTTCTGCCCTATGACTGCTTATTTGATTGATCTTTTATGTTTTTCGACCATACTCATAGCTTGCACACCCACTGAAGCTGATATTGGTTGTGTGTGAAATGAAAGGCAAAAAGATACATCAGACAACCACTGCAATTTCCTCGTCAATGACTATCCGAAGTTTTCCACCATATAATTTGGCCATCATCTTATCGAGAAAATGTTAACATTTGATCTCTCTAAAAGAATTACAAGTGACATTCTTTTTCATACAAGTAATTTGCATGTCCTACTTGTCAAATTGAGTTAAAATATGTTGTGTTAAATCATTTCTTGGTGTGTTGAACTCTTTAAGTAGGGCCAGTTTGCTTTAGTCAAAGCAAAAGCACAGTTTGGACCTCCATTAAGATTCAATTTTTGATTTGAGCATCTGTTTTCCATTCCTCTCTTCCATGATAAGTCTTAAGCACTCCATTTCCAAGTTCACATTCCTATTACAATCTTAATGCCTCACAAACGTGGTATAGAGATCACAGAAAATCTTTAGTTCCACAGAGATATTAAACACTGTAGAACAGTTTTAGCTACATGCAACCCTTACTGGGTTTTGCTTCTGAATTATGTAGGTTATGTCAAGGAATTATGGGAGCTAAATTTCTATTGTTTCAGACATAGTACCTTAGAATTTTTGCTTGTTAAATTTTGTTAACAAAAATAATGTGAAATAAAGATATACATCGATTGCGTAGGTATATGTTCTGAACTCTTACTTGAAGTGCTTTAGCAGTGGATATAAAGTATAGAGCACCTATCATTTCTTGGAAAATGATTATTATCTAGATTGTTCAACGTCTCCGTATGGTCTGCTCATGCTGAAGTCATAAACAGGCATTTGTGTGCGATCTAATCATTGATATATGCAATAAAAGGATGTTTTGAATTTTTCATATAAATAAACTTATCAAATCAAAACTACTAAGAATTAAGGTGTTTTACTTGGCTTTTTCTTATATTGTTAACTTGTATTCTATCCAGAGATGTTAAGTTTCTCTTTATTTTTTTTAGCAGCTTAAGAAGCACTTGCCCAGCTCTACATTCGCAAGATTATATAGACATAGCTGACAAACCACTATGTTGGAAGCCATTTTCTTTTGATTTCAAGCAACAAGCCATTGGAAATGAGCAGATAACTGGATATGATATACAAGGAAGCTTTGTCATTAAATGCAGAATGTGCTTAATGATAGGAGTAACATCTTAGGATCTTTGCAAATAAATACACATGATCAATTTCGGCAGTGATCTTTGCTCATTCACTAATAATAATTATTTAAACAAACAACTTTTTGCTTCTTTTCAAACTTGTGCTTGCACAATTTTATGCACATATTTCATAAATATCAACCCTTCATTGGGTGTGTGAGGTGAAACCACTAGTTATATATTAAAGTAGCAAGATAGACTTTGTCTTTGTACTTATTTCTTTACTTTCCTTGGATTTTTCTCAAATAGACCGGATCCATGTGAATCCAATGGTTCAGATTTGAGCCACCAACTCAGATCTGGACCATTGGATCCACGAGTCCATGATAGAATCCCCCACTTTCCCTCTAAGTAGTTGCTAATAAACCCTGAGGACAAGTCGTAATTTTTTAACCAAAAAAAATGTAATTTACAAATTTTCTTTTGTGAATGGAACTACTTGACATAAGAACCGTTTTCAAAACACTCGTGGAGGATGTGTCATCTGCTCATCCAACTGCATTGCAAATGAATAATAATTTTTATCCAATGATTGAGAAGCATTATAATTATCCAATATAGCCTAATCTAAACCAATCTAGACCACTCTTTTTATTTATGCCCATACAATATTTCCAACTGTAGTGCTCTTCTCATTTTTAAGTTAGAGCCAAGATGTAAAAACACAAAAATCAACCCAAACATAGCTCAATAGAATAAAAAAAAAAAGTTACAGTTTTGATATAAAATGTTTGGGACGTTAATAATACACTAATCGAGTGGTAAACAATTGTTGATGGGGCTCTGCTTAAGAAGGTTGGAAATGCTAAGAACCTTAAGATTTGGAATGATAGGTGGATTTCATATTATAAAAATGGTAAGCTAAAGCTAGAATTGGTAGGAAGAGACAGAGCAAAACCAAATGAAATTAATGATGAGTGGGTCATGCATTGGCACAAAATGGACATTTTGTAATAAATTTGATGAAAAATGGACTCTAGTTAGAAAGGCAAAATTTGTGGCACAAGATAGCAATGAGACCAAAAGTAGAGCTTAGGGCACCATAACGTCTTCTCTCCAATTGCCTCCTTGTGAAGCCTGACTTTCATAACCGATAAGTTGCGGTGGGTCGTACTAGGCCCAAAAATTAAACGTCCAGTGATCCAATATATTTACAGTCCGTAAAGAAGTCCGGCAACCCCTCTGTAATCGACACTACAAGCCTAAAAGCCAGAGATGACCTCATTTTTTAAGCCCATTTTTTAGTATTTTACTTTTTAAAAAGACAAACCCCATCCTCAAAGATCTTTTAAAAATAACTGCTAATAAACAAAGTAACTACACATTATAACCTTTCAAAATAAAAAAAATCTGTATTATAAATTTATATTTTAAATAAGTATAATTTATTTGGTTACAATTTTAATACAAACTTTGTATTTTTATCTGCACAAGCATCGAGTGTACCTAAATCACTAGTTATTTTTGAGCAACCAAGGGCTTGTGTAACGAGTAGCGTGGATGTCAATTGTTAATTGGGTCTCAAGTGTTAATTATTTTTTAGCAGAAGTATAAGATTAATTTAAGCAAGTGATTAATTGTAAGGAGGAACAAATGTAAATGTTTGCATTTTGATCATAAATACAATAACTCCACGTGTATCTTGGGACACATGTCAGAAAAAATCCAAAGAAAATCACCTTTTAGTTTAATTTACGAGTTTGTCGGGCACTCGTAGGTGTTATATCTTTGATAATGTGAAGTTAAATTTAAAAAGTGATTAAATACGGAAAAGGACAATAAATGTGAGTGTATACATTTGGAGGGTAAGTTTAACAAGCGTCTCAGAGAACTCGTTAGGAAAATCCTAATTATATATTCTCAAGTTATTAAAATATCCAGACGCATGTTGTTGGGATTCATACACAGGACGAACACAACCATTTGAGATATATAGAATCAATAATATAATGGAAAATTATATGTAACATGAAATATGAGTGTTAAATATTTAACGTGGTTTGACTTAATTGCTAAACCTATATTCATGTAGTGAAATCCCTCTTTATTATGCAATACATTATATATATATATATATATGTATGTATGTACGTATGTATAAAAAAAAGTATATGTATATCTACGTATATACAATAATACAACTTGAATCTCAACACATCCATCCTGATCCATACAAAAATTTTTACTCTAGGATATAAATAATCTAGTGGTGTATAAAGCACCATCTATTAAAAAAAATTAAAAATGTTAGAAATTTTCGTACAGAAAGGTAGAATTTAAGGATAAAGAATTAAAGATGCAGTTGTGGAAGTAAAATAATGAAACACAATCATTGTATGTGTACGATCGAAGAGAGTTAAAATGAAAAGACATTAAATGCATTATGTGCATCCTTACGTGATGCAATAGAATTAATAATTTATTACAAGTTGATGATAATGAGTCACACTTTATATTATTTGGTAATGTATGATTGTTTCTAATGTATCACGTAGAGCGAGTAGTGCACACGAGTCTAAAATTCACTTCTTTGCCATACTGGTCATGATTATCAAAACTAGATCCAACTGAAATTGGCCCAGAGGAAGAAGTGAGCAAATATAGCGTGCACCATGCGCGTCACGTGATGCATTAGAACCAATCACACATCGCTAAATAATAAAAGATATGACCCGCCATCAGCACATAGCGATAAATTATTGACTAATGATGCATTTTATACTTTTTCCGGAGAAGCATCCCAATAATGGTAGTAATTGAAGCCTGAATAATTAAGGAGTTTTTCTTTTCTTTTCTTTTCTTTTTTCCTGTGAGTATTCTGTTTGGCATTAATTAGTTGGAACGTTCCGGGCAAAGAAACAAACTTTTAGAAGAGAATATGAATCGCATTTTATTCGTTCCCAGATGAGAATCCGTTCCGCGTGAAATTGACCGTCTCTGTTCTTAGTCGTTACAATTCAGGAGTACAAATTAAAAACGTATCAGAATTCTTGCGTAATTACTAATCAGTTCGAGATGCGGCTGCAAAAGGTTCTGTAACAATCCTGCCTCCGAAAACTGAGGAAAAGTCCCTTTTTTTGTTTTTAAGATTTTCTTTGTCGGTTGGGAAATTACGTGGAAAACCTCCTAAAAAGATCAGATATTTAATCTAATACAGACAGTGTTTCTCAACAAGATTGAGGTTTCAATCGTGTTTGAATTGGATGTTTTTCCAAAGATATGAAGAACTTTGAAAAAAAAAAATAGCTCTAGCATTTTTAATTTACCTGTATGTGAAATCAAAAAATTAGTTAAAAAATGTATTTGCATCTTGAAAAAAAAATGTCTAACATAAGATTGGAGAGACGATATGTCCATTTTTTATTTGTCCCATAACTTTAAGTAAAGAAGTGAGGAGATAGAGTGAGATTAAATACTACTTGCAAAAGAAAAAGAAACAGAATATATTATCCTCAAGGCTCATATTTTCAAGTACGGAATATAAAGAGGAAAGGAAACAAATAATAATAATAATAATAACAATAATGGTTTCAAATTGTAGAAAGTCTGCCCTTTATTTCACTTTTTCCCTTTCTTTTGCCTTAGCGATCACGAGAAACTTTCATGCTTAGTATTACTATTTATGCTAGTATTAAGAAGAGTACAATCCTGAGTGTGTATTGCCTCCTTTAAATAGGAAAAATCTGTGAAATTGAACATTGCAAACTCATTCTACTTTTATTCTAATTTTGTTATTAACTCAATTACCTGCTAATATTATTACTCCATCTAAATAAGTACTTTTGTGTAATGTTACATAGTCATTAAAATTGTGAAGAACTCCCTCTATCCCTCAACGCTTTCTACGACTTATTTTGTAATTAATATCATACAACCATTTAGTTTTGAAAAATTCTTGAATACTCATATTGCATTATAAAACAACGTCAAATTTTGAAAAATAAAAAGTTAAATATTAAATAAAAATAAAATTCAAGAAGTGAAAGAAAATTATTGTTTGAGGAAAGTAGCATCAAAATAAACCATTGGCATTTACAGTTTTCCACCAAGACTAAGTTATAAGAACAATATCCATAATAATGAGAAAAAATTTACAATACCTTAGTAAAAGTAATTACTTTTTGCATTGCGACATACACTATTTGTTTTCCCTAAAAATAAATTATGCAAACAACGTTTCCTTCTTTTTCTGCCGTGAACTTCAAATCCAGGCAGCAGAATTCTTCTTCTCTTCTTTCTTTTTTCCTCTAATGTTTACCATATTCGCTTTCCTTTACGTTTGTGATCAAATTGAAGACCTTTTTTTTTTTTTTTTTCCCCATTCGTTATCTTCTTCTATTAATGCTGATCAGACTGTAGATGTTACAAATAGGGTTGATTTTCGACTATTATAATTTATCTGTCATTACAGCTCGTGATTCCGGAAAGATACTAAATCAAGACATACATATACATATACATATACATATACATATATGTATATTTATATGTGTATATATATATATATATATATATATATATATATATATATATAATCTTTGTTCCATTTTTCTCGTAAGAGTCACTTCCGTTTGGCATCCCCTCATTATATGAACGTGAATGCAAATTAGCAGGCACATCTCAAAAGTAAAAGGTCAGAAGGAAAAGGTCCTCAGGGCCGCCAATCAGAAAGCTCATAGGCTTCGCTGAATCAATTATTATGGGTAGATGTTGAAGAGTATATGCTGTTGGACACCATTGACATGGTAGTTATCAAACAATCATCTTTATATAATTGTTGAATAATATAAAAAAAGAACAAAGAAAACGATAATTTGTAACTATTGAATATGTCATTCAGCAAATGATTGAAAGACAATAAAAAGGGAAAAAATATATATATCTATCTTCTCCTTTTTCCTTTGTCCCGTAATTAACTAAAATTTATTTTGATAAGTTGATAGAAGTTTTTTTTTTTAATCATAAATTCTTGTTACAATGTATTTGCCTTAAAAAATTGGGATAAGGCTTGTAAATTTGTGTTGATGTATGATTTCTAAACTGTTTGTTACACATAATTTAAAGTATGACTCCCAATATACTTACTTAACTTTCTCTTTCTTTTCCCTCCTATTTTCTTAATTGAGAAGATCGAAGTTTGAGGTTTGAACCTTCGATCTTCGTGCAGGGAGGCCTAGAAGTCCATTTTTTTTTTTTTTTTTTTGAGTTAAGAAGTCCATGTTAAACCTTTCACAATCTTAATTTGGTTTCGTGCAAAATAGAGAAGTTATTAATACTTTGTTTCGAAGTTCTAATCTCTGACCTGGGAAAAAAAGAAATAAATCGAGTACCATGCAAAGGGGAACATAACATTTCAACATCGACATTAACTTGTCCATATTTAGAGGAAAAAAAAAAAAAGAACATGGCGTCTTCTAATTAAAGAGTGATTTTGAGCATTAAGCTTTGTCACTGCTGAAAATCAAGAAAATTCTCAAATTTGGTATGCCTTTGGACAAAACATTACCCCACACGCATTGAATCTGTTTCCTTCCATTTTCGTTGAGAAAGAGAAAGTAAATCGTTTTCCTTTTTTTTTTCCCTCGCATATCCATAAGCAATCTTGTAGCCACACAAATTGTGGACCCTGATATGCATGATAACATAAGCAGTCGAACGCTCATCATATGTTTTGCTAAATTTCAAAGTCAGATGACAAAAGTGATGGGCCATAGACATAAAGCACGAGTTTGATGGACTAGACTTTTCTACTGGATTTCTCTTAATATTGTTTTCCTGTTTGTACAGTCCGAGTAATGCATCTCCATTCTATGTTACCGAGTCTAAGAGCGTGGTGAAGAGAATATTCTGAGAACTTTCTACAAATGAATATCACAAGTAAATGCACTGATTTAATGCCACAAAATGTACGGTTGAAATATGTGTCAACTAAATCAAATTTGAATTAAAAAAATATAAAAAAACAAGGTGATTTTTGAAGAAAAGTTGTTACACCACAATCTTGAACAGTTATACCAAAATGCTTATTATTTTTATAGCCATTATAAATTTTTATAGGAAAGTATTAAGTTTTAATAAAAACTTATTATTTTCATCCAAAAATATAATTTTTTTTTTATAATTTTTCATAATCATAGTATTTTTATTTCCTTAATCCATATCCGAGAAAGGTTCTTGGAAGTCCGTATGTTCCCAATTAGGCAGGCCAATAAATTTTTTCAAATACCGTAGTCGAGATTCGTCCGCGTATACATTTAGTACATGTAACACTCGTGGTGAAAGTAGTCAAGCACTAGTGGTGGGAGAACCCGAAAAATAAAAAATAAAAAATTGTACTTCTCTTTCAAATTGTCTTTCTGTTAGAAACAATTCTTCCTAAAAAAAAAAAAGATCCAATTTTTTTTTTAAATCGTGATGATATATCATTGCCTTATCTCATTGCAATATCAAGTCTGATGCGTTATGACATTTTCAATTTCTTAAACTAGTGTTATAAGAAAAGTAAGTAGTAAAGTAATAACTGGTAAAGTCGATAAAAATTACTCTTACCATTTCTAGACACATTTATTCAATCTTCATTCGCACTTCTTTTAATTCAATAGCTCGGGGAATGTTTTATTAATTTATAATCACCACGACAAATTTCTAAAATATCAAAATCAATTCGAAAATAGCAAGGAAGGATAATAAAAGTAAAACTGCCGTAAATGGAGTATACAATGTAACCTAAAGAGAGGGGAAATAAGGCTGCTGTAAATGGTGGCTATAACTAGATCTCTTTAAGTTCAAAAAACCAGCATTTTGATTGTAAACGCATGTCAATCTAAGGAACCAAATATAGGTGGTTATAATTTGTATCTGTACACACACAAAATGGGTGATTACATCTGTCTTAGAGCCTGTTTAGAACACCTACTAGTATGAAATAAATAGAAGAGGTAAGTTAATAGAGCAGAAGAACAGGAGAAACTCAAGGGGTATAGTTATTGTCAGGTGGAGAAACTCGAGGCGTATCGTTATTCTCACGTAGTTGTTAAAATGAGTCCATCTGTTCATATTGTCCCAATTTTGTGATCCAGTGTCTTGAAGTCCAAAAAAGTGGTGAACGGTGAGAGGATTTTCGAAATGTAAAACACATCCAAAGTTTTTGCACAGAGTGATGTTAACATCGCATGGTTCACAATTGTGACTCGTATACTCCATGCATCAAATGCCATTCCTCATTTGGTTTTTGGGAAATTAACAAATGTTAGTCTACAAAAGAGAAGTGTCTCGTTATCTTGCATTTGAAGCTGTTTAAATTTGTTTTTAAAGAATTTGGCCAGAGGAGAAATGCCTAGCAACAAATTAATAAGAGAACATAAAAACCACAATAAAAAATGACATGAACTCCACAGTAACTGGCTGCTTTTACAGTCTAAATGTAAGCTATTAAGGAAGGCTGCAATCAAATCTTCCAGGTTGCAGAATCTCTTATTTGACGACTTCAAAATTTGGTCTTCTTATGTCATTGGAGATTCAATCAAGTCTAAGGAATTAAAAAAAAAAAAAAATTCAACTGAGCCAGCAAAAAGGATCTCGTTTTCCACTTTCTAAAATTAGTGATCTACTTTCTAAAATTAGTAATCAGAGAGGAAATTTAAAATCAATGTAGAAGTATTTGCTTAACGAATTCTTCGTTTGCTTAAAAATATATATATATATTTACAGTCATAGGTAGAGAAAGGTTCAATTCTCAAATAAAAATGAGCCAAATCGATTATAAAAGGTGATTGAGTCAATTAAATTTTTTGGTTCTAAAGTTTCAGGTGTTGGAGTTTCTTAGACCGTTGGATTCTTTCTTATCTGAAAAGGGAACTATTCTAGTATCAATATAGAACTTCTAGTATGGTAAAACCCAGTACTTGTTTTACAACTCTTTAGTATTTTTTTTTTTTTAAATTTTGATGTAGCAAAGAATTTGTAAGACTATAATATCAATTACATTTGTAGTTTTCTCTACAAATGCGAAAATGCTGAAGTCAACTATATATATTTCGATATAAAAATTAGACTACTGAATTACGAGTAATGAATCGCAAGTTAAACAATCTATTATATACTAACATTTATCTCCAGTAATTATCCATCCTAAGGCTTTTTTGGGAAAAAAAATACTATCAATTACTGGGTGTATAAAAGTGAATCTTGCAAACACGGCCCTTTTTCTTTTAGTTAAAAGATTTAAGGCCCTCAATTTATAGAATGATTAATTACAAGGTCAAGTCCTACAATCATGAGCTCAAAGCTTTGGTACCCCACAGATTTGAAGTTCAATCAGTTTCTGCTGGTCAATTCATTTGCCTCTCTGTCAGCAAGAGCAATACAATAGTCCAACTTCCCCACACACACACACACAGACACACACACGCAAAACCCAAAAAGGGGGACGAGATTGGGTGGTTGGCCTCATTTCAAAGTCATGAAAATCAGTAATTTACCCAGGGAAATATAGTAAATCCAAAGTTATGCATTTGATGCAATTCAATTAATCTTAGCCGAAAGATGGCTGCAGCAGAAATAGAGGTCATAAATTGAAGAGTCAGACATTAGAAAAGCAAATTAATTATCGTTGATCAACTTTAAATGAATCTACTCCAAAATCCACTTCCCTAATTTGGAAAGCCCAATAAAAATCTTTATGTTTCTTCAATTATGAATAAAAAGATTAACACTAGTGTAAAAAACCACCAAAGTGAATAGAAAGAATTTCTCTATGCTAGGAATTAGACAAGTACTTTGCCCCCTAAAGACCAAAACCACATGGCTTCCGCCCTCGACTGAATTCAAAACTTTCTTGCGTTGGACTTTGACAATTTGACGAGTACTTTTCTAACCTGCTTAGCCTCTTGGCTGGCTGCTTAAATATTTTGGGCGTCTTCCTCTCTATCTAATTCTTTAATGGCTTTTTTTACCTGTTTTTATATTTTTCTTTCTGACTAAAAGTTCTTTGCATCATCTTTCGTCCCTTTCAAAATGAATCATTATTATGAATAAAATCGTCCCCCACTTTGAGGCGGAGTTTCTCTTATTTTTCCGTTGTATATATTGAAGGATTACAGAAGCTGATGCAAGCATACACGTGGGCTTTTCCTCATCAATTTTGTTACTTTTCAAGTCTTCTCTTCCTTCATCTTCATGAGGTCCTATAAGTTTCTAATTTTCTGGCAACAGTTCAGATTGTAGCTTTCAAAATTCAAGAATGCCCCCCACCCAAAACAAACAAACACCCCACCCCGCCACCCAGAAAAAATTAAAAATCTTAGAGACTAAAACAGAGGGTTTAAATATGTCTCCACTATGAAGCAGTTCTTATGTTTAGCATTGACAGGAAGTTGATAAGTTCTCCTATAAATTAAGGTATCATCATCATGCAGTAACATTCACAGCTTTTGGACACTTGATGGATTCTATCTTCTTCCTTGGTGAAGGAGACTGTGCCAACTTTATCCAACATATGATGCAGTCTTTTGGTTGCATTTACATTTGCCTCTGGTCATATTATCCTCATCCATCCAAGTAAGAACTAAAACCTCCACAGTTTTTAAGTAGTATCTCATCTCATGTATTGTATGTCATGCATCCTTATAATTTCAGGACAGTTATCATTTATATGCACTGATCAATATTTTGGTTTCTCAGTTGCTTAAGATACAAGGACGGACTCTACCGCGAAAGAATTAACCAACAACCGAGCTCATCATCTGGAAGTCTTGCTCAGATACTGTTCATTGAGTACGGGCATTCCATAATCATTGCAGACCGCAGGTATACATATCAAATTAGGAAGGACTTAAAGTACTAGCAGAACATTGTGCATATGCAATATCAAGTTTCAAAATGTTCTTTTTTGTTTTCTTCATTTTCAGCCACATCCCAGGACTGGCTTTTCTGAACAATCCTCATTACATGGAGCTTAAGTCAGTCGATCTTCTCAGGATGGCTTCCACTGAAACACAACGACAATTTTATCAGGTATGATACTTATATATGGTACATCTTGAACATTTTCTTTTTTTTTTTTTTTTTAAAGATTTGTTGCCGAACTAATTGGGTTTCCATTTTTCATATTGCAGGAAGCTGGGATCAAGGTTGGTTAACTTTGCACTTATACTACTTTATTCTTCTTAATTCTGTAGTGCTAGCTCTTCTTGATCAGTCTTCAACCTTGATATTATTCTGCATCACAATATCTCATGATTGATTCTGAAGCACTGTGCCCTCTTTGAAATGTGAATATTCTAGACTGCCATATTTATAGGATGCAACACTGGAGAAATTGAGCTTGGATTTTCTGACTGCTCTCAGGTAAAAAAATAGGCCACATCGCAAAATTAGAAAATAGTACCAGTAATAGTAGGCATATTATAAGAACTAGTCCCAAGTGCCAGCTACCTACCTTGGTTTCTGGGGGTCATCTATAATAAATTATTCATTGCTTTGCAACTATATAAAGAAAGAGCACTTCATTTTTTCAGGTCAACATGGAAATGGAGATGAGGAACTGGTTCTCTGATGATTTCTCTCGACCATTAATATTAGCTCCAACAACCACCACCATAGATCAACGTCCTCAGCAGCCAAGTATTGATCAGAACTGGCCTGCCTCATCTTCTCCATCCTTAAGGTCTTTATCGTACGATAGTTCCGAGTACTCCCCCGTCCTGTTTGATATACCAGCCACCTCTTACATCGTCCCGGAACCACAACAAGAAGCAACGGTTCAGCAGGCTTTAGGATCAGCTCATCCACCAGT
Source organism: Mitragyna speciosa (assembly GCA_024721245.1). Lineage (NCBI taxonomy): Eukaryota > Viridiplantae > Streptophyta > Magnoliopsida > Gentianales > Rubiaceae > Mitragyna > Mitragyna speciosa. The sequence continues at coordinate 23,148,812 of CM045556.1, read as the reverse complement.
GTTGTCACCAACAGCAGGTACTTCACACCAGCAAGCTATCAGGGCCTTGAGTCAAATCAGGAACAGTCATCTACCAACAATTGAGAGCGAAGATGCTGCAATGACACAAGCCATTCTTGCTGTTTTATCTTCTCCTGCTACTTCACCATCACTTCAACAATCACAACAAAATTTAACTCCTGGTTACCCGGTAACGGGATCAAAGGCTAGTGCATTCAGATGGTACAGGTCAGCTTTAGTCCCCAGACCGTCAATTTCAACCAGAATCCGAAGGGAGAGTATGCTAAAACGGTCTTTTGCGTTTCTCAGAACCTTGAACACAATGCGATCCCAAGAACAAATGCAAGCAGGCCGGACATCAATCACTCAGTTGCATCATATGATATCCGAGAGAAGAAGACGAGAAAAGCTCAACGAAAGCTTTCAAGCATTGAGATCACTGCTTCCTCCTGGAACCAAGGTACTATGGTAAAGATATTAATTATAGTCCCAAAATTTTAATCCAATCATTGAATTATTTCTTGCGAAACAAATGCCTCAAATGAGGGCTTAAATTTGAATTTGCAGAAGGACAAAGCATCAGTGCTTGCGAGTACAACGGAGTACATGAGATCTTTGAAATCTGAAGTTGCTGAACTTAGTAAAAAGAATCAAATATTAGAGGCACATCTTTTGCCCAACAAATCTGCTGCTGCTGATGAAACAAATAATGACTCGTCCAGTGAGAGGACTGAGGTTAAGATCACAAACGTTGGTGCATCAACATCATCATCATCAAGAATTATTGACTTGCAAGTGATAATGAGGGGAGAAGTTAGCATGGTAGATTTGGTGGTTAGATTGCTGGAGTTCTTGAAAACCGATCAGAATGTGGGTTTAATGTCTGTAGAAGCGAACACCACAATGGCAGAATCAACTTCATTAAAAAACGTAGTTTTGATGAGGCTGAGAATTGAGGTAATTACTCCCTCATCTCTCTAATCATCAATAATTGCAAAAGCATTACATTTTTTAGCAGTACAAGTTTAATAATTTAAATTGTTTTTGTTTTTTTCCCCATTTTATAACAATCTTTTGCTAAAACCATCCTTTATTATAGATATATATGATCTTGACACCGTTAGTTATAAACATTAAGCTGAAGATTAATCTTGAAGGAAAGAATTTGAATGGTGAAGTTGAGGCTGATGATCACTTGCTTCTTGCGCCAGTGTATTTTTTTAAGTTTAAAATTGGAATTTGAAATCTTGACTTGAGGATATACATATTTAATTGGTTCCCACGGGACTTAAATTAAATATTGAATATTATAAGCTCATCTAGTGTGAACAAATAACATATTATGAATCAAATTTTTGTTTGAATAATAGTAGCTAAAAACCTAAGATAATCCCCAATGACCCACTTGGCATACTTTTGCCAAAATTGATCAAATAGAATCTTTTTTTTTTTTCAAAATAAATAAATAGAATCATTTTTTTTTTCAAAATAAATAAATAGAATCTTCTTTGCTTGCATGCTAAAGTCTAGAAGGAAACATACTTGAAAGAGTATCACCAATGTGAACACCAACATATAGAAGTTGAGAAGGAAGTTTCGATGACTTCAGGGTTTTGCATTTTCCAACTCGCTTTTGTACTAATCAGATTATTCAATACCCTCTTCCAAAAGAAAAAGGAAAAATATTGCGTCTAATTTTACTTTCTCAATTCTCCATGTAGGATGGTGAATGGGACGAGTCTGCCTTCCAAGAAGCTATTAGGAGGGTTGTTAATGACTTGGCGCAGTGACAAATCCCAATCATCCATGTGCTGACACTTGTGCTAAATACTTATACTAGCAAATAAAAAATTTCTCCATGATTTAGATTGGCGGCGGCCTCAGAACTCAGCTGGAGTTTGTGGCGGTTGGCCATTTTTTCCTGCTAACAATTCGAGTACCACACTCCTACGTATAAGTAACTGAAAGAAAGTTTATAGTCCATGTACAACTAGTCACGATTTTAGTTGTCAACAAATTTTTGATATGAATTCATGAGCAAAGCTTCCTTTTTTGGCTGAATCAATTACTAGATGTTCGACACTTTCGTGTAAAAATTTACGCCGTGTATTGATATCTTTCTTGTAACTTCTACGAATGAAAATACATACGCCCTGTACTTTTGAATCGATTGAAATATCTACCGTAGTAACTGTACGATGAGTTATTCACCCGTCTAGTTAATTTTAATGTGGTCTCCTATTTCTTTATTTAAAGGTTGTCGTCTTACAGATTATTTTGGCTTTTCAAAACTTTAGCTTTTATGTATGACAATTCAAAGGATAAGTCAGCGAAGAACCCATTTAGGATAAGTGTTTAAACATGACAAAGCCAGCCAACTTGTGGAAGTTAAGGTTAAATATAAGCCACAAACGAGTAACACCTCATAAACTAACTATTTATTTGACAAAAAGAAAAAAGAAAGAAAAGATAAACCATTTCTAAAGCTATGAAAACCGAGTGCCTGGAGGTGTCCCGAGGCCTCAAGCATCAGAAACGAAAGCGGATGAATGAGCATCACTCATTTTGCATATAAATCCAAATAAATTGAAGTGGTGATGAGCCTATAAGAATTTGATGGTGTCGCCGTTCTTGACTGTATGAAATATATTGAAGAGCACCTTAGTCCATGAGATGATTGAAGAAAACAAATATATCAACAAAAAAAAAAAAAAAATGCACCTAGGAAGCATCCGACAAATTCTGATGTATGAATTCAAAGAATGGTCTAACGTCAAAACCAATTACTTTTATTCACTTACCTAATATTTTATATGTTTCGCTTTCATGCCCTTCAACTTCAAATGCTCACAACCGCTAATGCGATAGTAAAAAAAAAGCTTCTGTTTATGTCTAACACATTTCACCACGCAATCTCATTAATAATCTTTCCTAAAAAGCATTCATTTATTCTTTTCTTTTGATTTGTATATAATAATTACGAATTGGGGGGAAGGGGAGGAGGGGTAATTGCTTAAATCTTCACTCTTTCTCGCTTGATAGATTTAATTCAAGAAAATATAGCTTTTGAGTCGACGCTTTTGACCAAAATTGTTTTGGCTAGACTTTGCCTGTCACATTCAAGACTGTGACATGTATGCAGGAATATTTGGTTAACCATATTGTTAATAATCAAATGCAATTTAAATATTTGAGCCCTTTTATAGTATTTGTTTCCTTCAATTTTTAATTACAGAGTTGCAATGTGAAAAACTATTTTGATATTCTTTATTCAGTAATTTTTTCTGACAAAAGATGGTACTGTTCCTTGCATTCTACGGGTTGAATGAGACCATTGAAGTTGTCTGTTTTATTCTCTAGGGACCATACAAGTGTCTAATAACATAGAGAAAATTATGATCGCCTAGCTGTGAATACTATCAAAATACAAGTGTTTAATAACCTAGAGATTGACTTTTTGAAAAATTCAATGGGTTTGAAGGAGGTCAAAGTTTCCAGAAATCCAATGGATTTCTAAACTACTCGATCTGATGAACTTTCTAAGTCTGTATCAGATGCAAGTTGGTACCTGGTAGTGTCATAAATGGTCATAACAATTAGGAATTATGGTCAAATCTTCTGGGGTGGAACCATACAAATGAACCTTGCTTGTAATAGTTATGTATATAGAAGGCATTTGCAATCGTATTTTGACATAAATTAATACCCAGAAATGAATGGATTCGAAAAAATTAATGCCCCAATGCCCTTTTATTGGGTTTCTCACTTCTTGAACAATACTCACTTATTAAGTATTTAAACGATATACGTAAAGAGTATAGAATAAAAGTACGTAAAAATTCTATTGCATGATTTCGTACATGCATCGTCGACTACGCTAGGATTCTTTCAAGTGTTGTCCGATCCATATCGTATAAGAATAAACCAAATGTAGTTCTTTCATTCATTTAGTCGAAACCTAAAATGACCAATCAGGATTTAGCTGCCTATTAAAGCGACGTGGTTTTGGAAAATGTCAATCTTGATGTCTGCCAGACTGTTTGCATGTTGGATAGTGTTAAAGAAACAACAGGACCAGCAGAAAAGAAACAGAAAAATTGATTGTGACAAAAGTTGCAAAGTTTAAACCAAACATGTAAGAGATCAGCACAGGAATTTTAGTCATGTTAGGATAATAAACCCTGAAATATAACACCATTAATTGCACATCAAAAATCTTTCCTTGACAAGTGAGCATAACAAACAAAACTTCACCTTTGAAATTGTTGAGAAGTTTACAAACTCAACGTCAAGAAAATTATTTTGCATCATTTTTGGGGTTAATTATTAGAGTGAAATAGTAACATTCAATGCAAATATCAACATCAACAAAGTATCTAAATTAATGGAAATGTTTTTGTTCTCCCTGCTTCTTTAGTTTTTTAAAGGGCAGTCGTGGATGTGGATCCCACTTATGGAAGATGATGATCTCTTTCATTTTCGGAAAAATCATCCCTGCTCCTTCTGGGAAATTTATACAGAATAATTCAGCATATCTATTTCAGATCACAAATCCAAGTGAAGAAGAAAAGTACTCTAATCCTAGGATGTTTCCATGAAGGAGAAGAGGCACAGAAAGTATTACCAACTCCACTGATTGCTCAGCCAGGAGGAAGCAATCAAGTTGGTGAAAAAGTATAGAAAATTTTTCTTATTATCACGTGGTAGCTAGAATTAATATCCTTTTCACATTTCTCATCAAATTTTGAGATATATGATGTTAACAGAAGCTTGAACAATTGTCTGAATGATACGAAGTTGGAAAAGATCAATAGGACTTTAGAAATCGCTGATGTGATGAATCTCAGAGGCAGCGGCAATCTGGGAATTGGACCAACTGACCAAGAATCAGGTGCATGATAAATTTTAAAAGCAAGCTATAGACTAAAGAATAGCAATGTCAAATTTTATGCTCCACCAACCAAGGCATTAAAAGGAGAAATAATACAATCTTTATACAATCATGGAAATTCCAAAAAATCGATTCATTGACTGATTTAGAATTGGTTTTGAAAATTTGATATCGCTAATTTGATAAATTAGTTAGTAAATTGGTATATACAAAATTGAAAAGGTCGAATTCGAACTGTATCCAAAAAGAGTGATTTTAAAATTGGTATTAGTGATTTTCAATTCAATTCGAAAAAATAAAAATTTGATAATTCAATTATCACTATTGTTAGTGAACATAAATTTTTATTTTTTAACATTTATTTCTATACACACATACATACATACATATATACATATTTTCAGTTTTTTAGTATAAATTTAAGAGTTATATATATTAGACAACTCATGTAAAAAATTTTTCAGATGTTGCTGCAAAAGTTAGTTTAAGGGATCACTTTGTTACCAAATCTTTTGGATGAAATTCGACCATTCTTGTTTGTAAATTTCGTCGCATGGCTTATTGTTGTGTTAATTTATATTTAGCAAGGATTTTGTGCCTCCTTCTTTAAAAAAAAAAAAAAAAACTATAAGTCATTAATGTTGCAAGTTGAAATTAATGTTAATATCTTGGTTTGTAAACGGAGCATTATTTTACATAGTTTTCAATCAATTTCTTTTTGTACTTTTAATCACTTTTTTATTTTACAGACAGACATTATATTTCAAAAAAAAATTTATTACTAGCTTCTAATAATATTATAAAAAATACAATCAATTCTATTTATTTTTTTAATTTTAATAAAACCCACAAATAAAAAATAAAAACCCTTCCTTCCGTGGTTTAGCCGTTAGGGCTGAGCTTAAACCCTCTGCAAGTCCTGCTTCCACGGCCACAACTGCAATCAAGCAGCCACTGAAACCGCCCATAAAGGTGATTTCCACTTCTCAATAATGAACACTTAATTAATTTAACAGAAGATACATATCACTTTGTTTTGTTGCCCTCCAACCGTTTTATGTGTTCTTCTTTTCTCCTTCCAGAATAGTATTAAGATGGGGAAGCTGGGGAAGAAGAAAGCGAGGAAGTTTGCGAAGAAGAATCTTCAGTCGATCCTTCGTCAGAGAAGAAAACACAAGGCTCTCTTGTCCAAGAAGAAATCCTCCTTTTCCAGTAACCTTACTATTTTTTTATTTTCTCTCTCCATATAACATATTAGTTTATCTGTGTGTGAGTAAATTCGAATAATCGTTCTAATTTTTTTTTTTTGACTTAATTTTTTAAGCTCATTAGTAAATAAAAGATTTTTTTTTTGGGTAGTTTTTTTTTTTTTTTTTTTTGGGTCAGAACTCGAATAAATTCTCGAATTGTATATCTGGTAATTTATACATATAAATTTAACACAAGTACTTAACAAACCCGAATGTCGTTCCACAGCAGATTAACACCAAATATGGATGGACAACTGCGTCTTCTTAGCTGCAAAGTAGAAGACATAGCCAGATGATGATAAGATGGGATATTTGGGTTCGAATCCTCGACCAATTGTCGGTAGAACAGCACAAGCCGGTTGGCTATAAAGATTCCACAACTTAAATTTTGTATGGATGAGATTAGATCGATGTGGAAGTACTATTAAAAGAATTGGTACTACTCACAAATCAACATTTTCGCTATGTGTATATGTTGTGAAGTATTTACATTCACCTTTTTAGTGTGTACATTGCATCAAGCAATTAAGCAAGTATTTATTGAAACCAATATGTGTATTTAATATAGGGTTGGCGTTATTGCCAAAATAAGAATTTTTTTACCAGAGCAATTTTTGCTCAAATGTCAAGCTTATCAGGTCTCCTAGTATTTTATTACATTAATGACTCCTCCCCTCAGTTAATTGTTTCTTCATTATCTTCATCTAATTCTCTCTCTCTCTCTTTTACTCTCTCTCTCTCTCTCTCTCTCTCATTCATTTATGTATTTCCTTTTAATTCTATCAACATGGTTATGTTCATTAAATTTTTTTATTCTAATTCTTTTGTTTTAATATATTATTCTATTTTTATTTGAAAAACTATTTTTAATAATAAAACCTATTTATCTCAATAAAAAAAATGAAAAGATGCAATATATATATATATATATATTGTACCTTTTATTTTATATATAACACTAAATAAATTGTTCAATTTTGAGAAATAATTTGGCCATAATCCTAACCTCCAGTTGTGAAAAAATAGCAAATCAATGTAATCTTATGCAAAAATAAATAAATAAATATGTTTTCATTTAACTATATTTTACTTGCAAAATTTAAAGGATGATTAAAAAATGTAAAGGCTTTGTGCTTGTTCAATATGTACTTAAATTTGTTTAAAAGGGTGAAAAAAAATATGAATTTGGTGAATTCCAAGAATCTTGTCAAAGAAAGGCACATCACAGGTTGTCACATTTTTTAACAAATTCTACATTCACTTTTTTTTTTTTTCAGCAAAGGACTACTCTAGGACTTGACTATATAATCCCAAAAAGTCTACCACTAATTTTTTGGATAAATGAAAAAATAAAAACAAGCAAAAAAGTTACCAAAGATAGAGATGACTATATAATCCCAAAAAGTCTGCCACTAATTTTTTGGATAAATAAAAAAATAAAAACAAGCAAAAAAGTTACCAAAAAGAGAGATGTAGGTGGAAATGATAAGTCGTGTGTAATCTATGATATGATAGAAGTGTTAAAGAAATAACATCAAAAGAGAAAAATTAGGGAAAGATAGGAAGTGAGAAAAATTAGGGAGAGATGAGGGGAGGGAGTGAGAGAGAGATAAGGGAGTGATTAATGCAATTAAAACTCTAAAGAGTTGATGAAAATATATAGTGTTTGACTTGTCAAAAGTAACCTTGATATTTAAGCAAAAATTGCTTTGGCAGAAAAATTCATATTTTGGCCATATCGCCAGGCTTTAAATTTTGAATAATAAGACACTTAAAATAGACCATAATTCCACATTTTGAATAATAACATTAGAGAGCAATTCTTTTCCCTTATTTTATTTTTTAAGATTTAACGAGTAAGATGAGAGTAATACGGTACTTTTCTAGTTTCAAAGCAAGGCATTAGAAAGTTGGAACCCAAAAAGAAAGGAAACATAAGTGGACAAAGGAAAATGATCTACAAAGAGTTATATTTAAGAAATGTAAGTTTTTGAATAAAAGCAAAAAAATTTTGTTAAAACTTATTAATTTTTTGATAAAACTTGCTATTTTTTGCAAGAGTTGTATTAATGAGAAGTCACTGGATCATCTTCGGGTGAACGAATAAAAGTCCATATTCTATAGTGTAACTTCATGGAAAGGCCCTTAAACGTCCACTTTTCTGTCTCTATTTATCCTTTTTCGCCTTAGCTCTTACCCCGGGCTAATTTCTGAAAATATAGCTGAAAATAAAATTTATCCGCAAAATAGGTAGGTTTGGGGTGGGGTTCTGAGTTAAGGGTTGCCGCCAACAATATTGGCGGCGACGGAACCATTTTTCTTTTTTTTTTTTTAAGTTACAGTGTCGCCGCCAACATTGTTGGCGGCAACACGAAAAAATTTTCAATTATTTGCACTCCAGTCCTTCAAGGACTAGAGTGCAATTTAACATCAATAGAAAAAATTTAAAAAAATAAAAAAATGTTGAATAGTGTTGCCGCCAACTTAGTTGGCGGCAACAACTAAAATATCAAAATTGCACTCCAAGTCCAAGGACTGGAGTGCAATTTTGTATCAATAGGAAAATTAAAAAATATAAAGAAATGGTGTTGCCATATCAGGATGGTGGGGCCCAATGTTGAATTTAGTTTCTCATTTTTTGATTTTAATTATTTATAATTCATTTTTCATTTCTTTTTCCAATCACCAAAATTCATTGTTAATTATAATGCTATTTTGAAACAACTCAAAATTTGATTGACTTCAAACTATAGGATTGTGCAATATATAATAAAAATTGTAAAACATTGTAGTATTATTTATTTACAAAAGAAACATACTCAAAAAGCATTTCCATAGGAAAGTAAAAAAAAATAGAAATAGTAAGGAAAGTAAAAAAAAAAAAAGAAATAGTATGTTTATTTTTTAAATACGAAAAAGTAAAATAAAATAGAAATAGTATGTTTCTTTTTGAAATACGAAATACTATTTCTAATTTTTTTTTACTTTCCTTACTATTTCTTTTTTTTTTTTACTTTCCTTACTATTTCTATTTTTTTTTACTTTCCTTTTTTTTTTACTTTCCTTTTTTTTTTACTTTCCTATGGAAATGTTTTTGAGTATGTTTCTTTTGTAAATAAATAATACTACAATGTTTTACAATTTTTATTATATATTGCACAATCCTCTAGTTTGAAGTCAATCAAATTTTGAGTTGTTTCAAAATAGCATTATAATTAACAATGAATTTTGGTGATTGGTAAAAAGAAATGAAAAATGAATTACAAATAATTAAAATAAAAAAAATGAGAAACTAAATTCAACATTGGGTCCCACCATCCTGATATGGTAACACCATTTCTTTATATTTTTTAATTTTCCTATTGATACAAAATTGCACTCCAGTCCTTGGACTTGGAGTGCAATTTTGATATTTTAGTTGTTGCCGCCAACTAAGTTGGCGGCAACACTATTCAACATTTTTTTATTTTTTTTTAATTTTTCTATTGATGTTAAATTGCACTCTAGTCCCTGAAGGACTGGAGTGCAAATAATTAAAAATTTTTTGTGTTGCCGCCAACAATGTTGGCGGCGACACTGTAACTTAAAAAAAAAAAAAGAAAAATGGTTCCGTCGCCGCCAATATTGTTGGCGGCAACCCTTAACTCAGAACCCCACCCCAAACCTACCCATTTTGCGGATAAATTTTATTTTCAGCTATATTTTTAGAAATTAGCCCTTACCCCGTGTAGCGGGTTAGCGTGCCAAATTGAGGAAATATAGATAGTCATCAACCAAACCACTACTATGAAAAGAAACGCAAGTTATCATCTGAAACTTCTTTGCTTTTGACCATAGTTAATTGAATCAATCAAGTTGGAGAGTCTGAGTACATGTACAACTGGTAACCCTTCTTGTGACTTTTTGATATGTAGTAGTAGTGACGTGTAAGGAGAGATAGCTTAAAATTAGTTGAGTTAGTTAAAAGTTAGTTAGGCTGAATTGTGAATGGGGATTCCCACCAATAAGCAATTGCAGGCAGTTAGTAAAGCTAGCCTATATGTAAGGAGACAATTGTACAATGTGGAGGTTATGAAAATTCACTAATGAAATTTTGAATATCAATTCTCTCTCTACACTACTTTCTCTCTTTTCTTCTGTTCCTTTCTTCTCGTTGTCTTCAACTCTCAACTCAAGACAGATAGACCATTGAAGTCTATTGCAGGATATCACGTAACACTGGTATCAGAGCATAGACCCTGGCAATGGCTAATAACAGCAAGAAGCAAGACCTTAGGGATCTTCAAAGTCTCATCAGAGAGACGGATGAGAAACATACCAAGGCGATTGAAGAAATCAAGGAACAAAGCAGCAAGGCCATAGAAGAGATCAAAACGATGATTGCAGGGATTGCCTTCCAGAACACTGAAGTAGCTTCTCAATCACAATTGCAGCAACAACAGGTGACTGGGAGCAGCAATGGAATCTTGGGAAATGGCGGAGGCTTGGGAGGGCACAACCACTATACCAAATTGGAATTCCCAAGATTTGATGGTGAGGGTCTTAATAAATGGATATTCAAGGCTGAACAATTTTTTGAAGTGGATCACACACTGGAAGTGACCAAGGTGAGGATAGCAACAATTCATTTGGATGGCAAGGCTCTTAACTGGTACAAGTCATTCAGGAAAACTAGAGAGAAAGGCCCAATAGTGCCATGGGCAGAGTTTGTAGAATGTCTGTCTTCAAGATTTGGGGAACAAGTGTTTGTGGATCCTGTTGCAGAGATCAAGAAACTAAAACAAGAGGGGTCTCTACAGTAGTATCTGAAGGAATTCAATACGAAGTTGAGCAAGGCAGAGCTGACAGAATCACAAGCAATCAGCCATTTTTTGGGGGGGTTAAGAGAGGAAATTGAGATGTCAGTAAGGTTGTTTAACCCCACTTCCCAGCAATCAGCCTATGCACTAGCCAAAGTTCAAGAAATGCTATGGTCAAAGAAGGCTTCTATGAATTCAGGAGGCAGATGTATTGAAGGGGGCTCAATTGGCAAGAGTCTTTCAGGGAATGGCCTGAGGAGTACTGGGGGTCCAAGTGCACAGAAAGTAAACATGACAACCTTTACTGGGTCAGACAAGAGGATAGTTTCTGCAACCACAAATGCAAAACAAACTAGAAACATGACCAGTAAGGAAATGGATGAAAGAAGACAAAAGGGGCTTTGTTTTTGGTGTGATGAGAAATTCACACCTGGCCATAGATGCAAGAAGAGGCAATTGTTTATTCTGACAGTTGACGTTGATGATTTGGAAGAAACATGCGAGATTAGTGAAGAAGAAGAAGGTGATAGAATGATGGAGTTAGGAGATAAACCCCAACTGTCCATACACAGTCTTAATGGGACTTGTAGTTATCAGACAATGAGGATTAAGGGATGTGTGGGGACAAGAACTCTGTTCCTTCTTATTGATTCTGGCAGCACTCACAATTTCATGGACACCAAGGTAGCTAAGCAGATAGGCTGTCCCTTAGAATCCATTAATGAAATCAAGGTGACCACTGCGAATGGCAATAGATTGGTATGCAAGAAAAGCTGCAAAGGCTTCCAATGGAGTATGCAAGGACACCAGTTCCAGGCAGATTTCCTTATTTTTCTATTGGATAATTATGACGTGATCCTAAGAATTCAATGGTTGACAGAGTTGAGAGACATTATCTGGAATTTTGGGCAATTGAAGATGAAATTCTAGATAAAAGGAAAGAAGTATGAGTTGAAAGAAGAAGCTGATGACCACATTCAGCTTATAACCAATAAGAGGATGAAGAACCTATTGAGTAAAGAATCCCAATTGGCACTAGCACAATGCTATGCCATTTCTTTACAAACAGAAGATCTTAAAATGCCCCTCCAGCCAGCAGCCGAGGATGTCAAGAAGGTAGCAGCAGATCTGTTTGGAGAAATTGTTGAAATATTGGTCAGGTTTCAAAAGGTGTTCCTAGAGCTTGAAGGCTTACCATCTCCAAGGAAACAGGATCATAGAATATCACTCATAGAAGGAGCTCAACCAACCTGCATCCGACCATACAAATATGGCCCTATGCAAAAGGATGTGATCAAGAAAATGACCTAAGAATTGTTGGACATTGGTGTTATTCAAGCCAGTAACTCACCCTTCTCGTCTCCTGTGATTTTAGCCAAGAAGAAGGACAATTCCTGGAGAATGTGCATCGATTACAGAGGCTTAAATAAGATGACCATAAAAGATAAGTTTTCTATTCCTATTATTGAAGAATTACTAGAAGAACTATGTGGTGTTGCTGTGTTTTCTAAGCTGGATTTAAGAGCTGGGTACCACAAGATCCAAATGTGCCCTAAGGATATCTGCAAAACTGCATTTAGAACCCATAGTGGCCACTACGAGTTCTTAGTAATGCCTTTCAACCTTACTAATGCCCCCTTCACGTTTCAAAGCTTGATGAATGATATTTTTAAACTTTACTTGAGAAAGTTTGTATTAGTATTTTTAGATGATATTTTAGTTTACAACACTGAATTAGAGAGTCATGCTGAGCATCTTAATAAGATGTTCCAACTGTTGGTATAACACTCGCTACATGTGAAGTTGGGAGTGTAAGTTTGCTGCTGAAAATATGAAATACTTGGGTCATTACATATCTTATCAAGGGGTGGCTACTGATCCTAGGAAGATAGAAGCTGTCCAACAATGGCCAACTCCTACCTCCGTCAAACAGTTAAGAGGTTTTTTGGGACTAGCAGGGTATTACAGAGGTTCATAAGAAATTATGCTCACAAATCGTAGCCTCTAAATCTGCTACTGAAGAACAATACACCCTTCCAGTGGGATGGAAAAACTCAAGGGGCCTTTGAAGCACTCAAACGAGCACTCATATCAGCACCAGTATTAGCACTACCTAATTTTCAACAAGACTTCATTCAGGAAACTAATGTTTCCAACTCAGGGATTGGGGTTGTACTCATACAGAATGGCCACCCCATAACCTACATCAACAAAATATTATCCCCACGTCACCAGGTGTTTCTAGCATGTGACCGGAGATGTTTGCAATCCTATTTGCAGTCAAGAAATGGGACCAATATTTCATGGGAAGGCATTTTATAATAAGAACGGATCATCAGCCATTAAGGTTCCTTTTTTAGCAGAAACTTACAACCCCAAGCCAATACACTTGGCTAGCCAAACAAATGGTGTATGACTTTGAAATCCAATACAAACCAGGGAAATCAAATGCAACAGCAGATGCACTCTTCAGGATCAATGCAGCAGATATTGGCCTACATACTATAACAGGTGTGTCAACAGAGCTGGTAGATGAATCAAGAAATCGTAGCAAGAAGACCCCCAAATACGGGTCATTATACAACAGTTGCAACAAGGCAGAAGTTTTTCAAAATATGCCTAGATACATGACATGTTGAGATGGAAAGGAAGGTTAGTGGTAGGTAACAATCAGGAGCTCAAGAAAAAACTGCTACACTACTTCCATGGAAGTGTATTACGAGGACATTCAAGGATACATGCCACTTACCACCGAGTAGCAACAATAGTGTATTGGAAAGGTATGTGGAAAACAGTTAGGGAGTTTATCAGGCAATATGAAGTATGTCAACGTTACAAACTAGAGAATGTGGCTTCACTTGGCTTATTACAGCCCCTACCCATCCCTAAATCTGTGTTCACGGATATAACCACGGACTTTATAGAAGGCCTTCCCAAGTCCAGAGGCAAGAATGTCAATTTGGTAGTTGTGGACAGGTTAACAAAATATGCCCACTTCGTTCCACTCTCCCATCCTTACAATGCAACCACTGTAGCTCAACTCTTCATGGACCATGTTTACAAGTTACATGGGTTCCCTACCACTATAGTTAGTGATCGAGATCCCACCTTCATGAGCAGATTTTGGCAGGAATTTTTCAGAATCCAAGGAGTCGAATTGAAACACTCTCCATCTTACCATCCTCATACAGATGGCCAATCTAAGGTGGTGAATAGATGTTTGGAATCGTATCTCAGATGCATGGCTGGAGATATACCAAAAAGATGGAGCAATTGGCTATCACTAGCAGAATTTTGATATAACACTTCATACCACACAATAATGCAATGAACTCCATTCCAAGCATTATATGGAGTAGCTCCACCACTGCACCTTTCCTATTTTTCAAGAGACTCACCTGTGGAAGCTGTAGATATATTATTACAGGACAGAGAAGCGGCAATCCAACTACTGAAGCACCATTTAGCTAAGGCGCAGCAATGCATGTCAACACAAGCCAACAAGCACCGCACGGAGAGGAACTTCAATATTGGGAATATGGTTTATCTTAAACTTCAACCTTACCGTCAAAGCTCAGTAGTTGCCAGGGAGGTTCCAAAATTAACTGCCAAGTATTTTGGTCCCTATAAAATACTAGACAAGATTGGCTCCACAGCTTACAAATTGGACTTGCCTCCATCATCCAACATACACCCTGTATTCCACATCTCACAGTTGAAGATTGCGCTGAACAATACACAAACAGCCTCGATTTTACCATCAGCTACCCTTCCCACAGCAATCCTTAAACCAATGGCCATACTAAACAGGAGAACAGTTAAGAAGGGGAATGTAGTAGCCACCCAATGGTTAATCCATTGGTCCAATTCATCACCAGCTGAAGCTACTTGGGAGTTTGCACAAGAAGTTCAGCTCAGGTTCCTAGAGTTCAAGGTTAGCCCTTGAGGACAAGGGTACTCAATGGGGGGGAGTGATGATGTGTAGCAGTAGTGAAGTGTAAGGAGAGAGAGCTCAAAATTAGTTGAGTTAGTTAAAAGTTAATTAGGCTAAATTGTGACGGGGGATTCCCGCCAATAAGTAGTTACAGGCAATTAGTAAAGCTAACCTGTATATAAGGAGACAATTGTACAATGTGGAGGTTATGAAAATTCACTAATGAAATTCTGAGTATCAATTCTCTCTCTACACTACTTCCCCTCTTCTTTTCTCTTCCTTTCTTCTCGTTGTCTTCAACTCTCAACTCAAGACAGATGGACCATTGAAGTCTATTGCAAGATATCACGTAACACTTTTCAAGGACATCGGATAGGAAAAACTATTTCGACAAATGGAGGGAGAGAGGGAGGGAGGGAGGGAGGGAGGGAGAGAAAGATTAAATAGGCAAAAAGAATCAAAGAAAAACTTGAAAAGAAATGGAATCTTCATATAAAATGCTACCGAACAAACGATAATCGGCACCTGGACATCGGATTCCAGGAAATTCACAAGGGCCTTGCTTCTGGGAGCATTGATTCTGAACCAACAAAATTTTGATCAATAAGATGACCAAGTTAATATGTATAATTGACAGATACAAGGCCATTACTGGAAACATTAAAATATTGTTACAAATGGCATGTAAATACAAGACTGCTCCAACACTAGCTTAGCTATCAACTCAATCCACTGCACTAGATGCAGCATCTATTAAGAAGAATGCAAAATAGCATTTACAACTCGAGAACATCTACACTTTTATGCCTCAACTGCAGTTATAACTTCTTCATCAGTAGTAGTATCGGATGAAATGATCTCCCCAAAAGTGTCTCCATCTAAAACTTCAGCATCAGTATCCTTGATTGCTTCAGCACCAACGAGCTTCTCCCTAAGTTTTGTCATAAGTTCTTCTCGTGCCATCTCACTTGTAGCCAGATATATTTTCAAGGCTTCCTTGCCGCGTACTGTTTCACCGTTCACATAGTAAAATCCACCGCTCTTTCTGATGAAATTGTGTTTTACTCCTAACTCTATGATTTCTGATTCACGACAAATCCCCTTCCCGAATTCAAGCTCAAACTCTGCTGTTCTAAATGGAGGGGCATGCTTGTTCTTTACAATCTTCACTAGAATTTGGCTGCCTATGGTCTGTAAGTATTCGGATGGAGAAGACAGCAAAGACACACATATCGATTAGGACTCCAAAAAAGTCAAATTTAGGCCATGTAAAGCGAAGTTGTGAGATTGTGACAATTGATTGCAGTCAACTTGCAGTCATGGTATCATGTAAATCAATCGACCGCTTTAATTCTCATCTTGCAAAAACGAATGATTGCAGTCCATTTCATCCAGGTATCCGTGTAAAGCAAAGTAGGTAAGATTCTGACAAGGGTAAGATCTACAGGCCTATCATCTTCATTAGGTCAGTATGAAGGAACAAAAATGCTAGTGTTTTTATCTCCTTTACAAAAGTCCATCAGTGTTGGTGATCAGAGGCACTAAACAAAACATCAACAACACAGAAGAAAAAGTTCAAGCAATTAATTGCAATTTTACATATGCCAATGATGTTCATGCGGTAATATATACCAAGTCATTTCAGTCAGAGTAACTTTTACGACATAAAGAATAATCATGTTTAAAAAACTTGATCACTTTCCCAAAGCACAAATAAGGTCAAATATAATTGTGGTTTTGCCATTTAAAATCTTCAACCACCCAATTTGTATTTCGACAATTGAAACACAGAGTAGATTAATCCAGTCTTTAGGGTCTTCAAGGTTAAACATTTCGCATTGAAAGCATGAAACTTCATCAAGACAAACATAGTCCTAAAAGAGATATCTTTAAGAGACGTAATACACAATTTTTTTTTGGTTTTTTTTTTTTTTTTTTTTTTTTTTGGGGGGGGTTCATAATTGACGCTGAAACTAAAACAGGAAAAAAAGCTCTAAATGCAATCTATTCTAAAACATTAAACCGTGAAACAGAGAGGTTTCGAAGCAAATGAAACGGTAACAAAACCACAAAATTAGTGATATTTTAGCTAACAAAAGAAATCATGTCGGAAAAAAATGATCCAGCATGGTTGTTGGAGAGGGGGAAAAAAGATTCCTTAACTTCGAAAAAATCACAATCTAATACTGAAAATTATTAATACCACAATGCAAAGTGATTTTGAGCTTCAAATTCCAATTCCAAGTCTTTCAATTTCAGTAAAAGATCCTTTAGGCAGCCTCTTAATATTGAGAACCACATGTTAAAATCGATTCAAGCAACTAACAGGCTATTAGATATGCATGATTTTAAAAAGTTACCTCATCACCCCTCTTGACAAGACCTATTCTCTTGATGTTTAGACGCATTGAAGCATAAAACTTCAAGGCATTACCACCACAGGTGACTTCACTGGGACCACCAAATCCAACAACAGATAGTTTTGCTCTCACCTGAATAATTCCAGGAAGTTAGGTAACTGTAACATTAGCAAGTTCAGTTGAAAGTAAAGACAATATATTGCACATAAACTACAAAAAACTTCACTCTTCAGTTTCTGAAAAAAATGAAGCGGTTCCCAAGTGAATTGTTAAATTTATATCTTACATGAAATGTACAGAAAAAAACTACCAGCTCTTATATCACTTTAATAGTAACATTGAATCTCCCATTCTCAAGAACACCAAGGTAACCAGGAAGTGTTGAGACAGGTAACAAAAGAAATTCTTTGAACAATTTTGTCATCACATCTTAGACAAAGATGATCAAAAAAATCTTAGAGAAGGAAAGGTGTATACTGAATTACTAAGACCCAGGCCCCAAAATTTATCTCAAGGGGGTAAGTGAATATGCCAATTTATGAGATAATAGCATTTCTTCCTCTGGTGATGTCATATCAGAACAATCTAGTGCAAGGACTTCAACATATGCAACATAACATGTCATGTGAATAAGGTAGATAATACTTTAGCAAGTATACACACATCAAGCAAACACATCATGGATATGATCAATAACCAAATTAGGTTTACAATGTTCAAAAGAAAATCTGGATCCAGATGGTGAAATCATAAGCCAGCAAAAGGCAAATATAAAACCCACATAATTAAGTATATCCACCAAAATCTTCTCCCATGTATTTGGAGATGGTTTAAAGAAAAAAAAAAAAAAAAGGGCCTACTGGGAAAGCTGAAAACCAATTGATGTGGATCCGATTAAGTTGTTATCTCTTTTCTGCAATAGTAATCACCCAGACTGGAGAACTGACTAGTTCCAGGTCAAACTTGCTTGGGCCGCCAGGTTCCATCTTAACTGGACGCAGTTATGCACGTCCAATCATAATAAGTAAAATTTCAGAGTTAAGTAATCAGACAGACAGGGATGTTTCCTGATTTAATAATAGTGAATTTGCGCATGTGCACCCACATCAGACGCAGAAAAATAGAAAGGATGTGCAAAACATACATGAACTGTTTAGGGGATTTTTGAAACTCATTAGCAGCACCTGATTAATAAAGATTAAGATAGTCTGTGATAAAGACAAAGAATGGCTCAATTTGCGAAGAGCCTGGCTCATTAATCTAGCTTGCATTGCCATGTGAGCGTCACCCATTTCACCATCAAGTTCACCTTTAGGGACTAATGCAGCAACCTGAAAGCCAATAAATCATTCAAACTTGACATATAATCAGATGATGTGAAATATGTCCCAAGATTCAACAGCAATCTCAACTTTTGAAGATTAATAATCTAACTTACACTGTCCACCACCACAACATCAACTGAACCGCTCCTGATAAGGGTATCCACAAGACTAAGAGCCTGCTCACCGCAATCTGGTTGTGAAAGAAGTAAATTCTCAGTGTTGACTCCAATAGCCCGTGCTAGGGCTGGATCAAGAGCATGCTCAGCATCAACAAAAACACAGTAACCTACAAATAGAAAACAATGAGAAGACATGGTTATGGTTGAAATTGCTGTTATCTGTGAACTCATGATGAAAATAATTGTAGATTTAAAAATAATAATAATAAGTGTACAAACCTTGGGTACAAGAATTTATTAGTGAACCAAACCAAATTTGTGTGTGCTGTTAAAATTACATGGTTAATAAAGTAACATGCTTATAGACTAGCTTTTACTCTTGAGCAACTGAAAACATTTATGGCCACAAAATGGAACTGTAAAATGAAAACAAAAAACCCAAAAAAAAAAAAAACACTAATAAGAGCATATCGCCATAAAGCACTTAAATGCTGCAGCTACAAAGATTTATCCGTGTTGGTAGGCTATGTTACCAAGCATGTTGGACCAAAATATTCAAATGGAGTTTGAATGCATTGGGAGGAGATGATTCACAATAAACATGTCATCCCAAGCCCTAGTATGAACTTATATAATCCTCTCCATTACATGGTGACAGGCATGCCTAACAAATGAGTTGGAGGATAAAGCTTCACACACAAATCTTACCATGCATTCCACTTTTAAAGACAAATAAGTACAATTTCTAAATTAAGTTCGTTCTCAAAATGCATGTTGACCTCAAGAATTCATTGCCAACAGACACTGTGCACATCTATCAATGGGACCACACCTCTTCGATTAACTGGTTAAAGATTGGTCTATAGCTGTCTGGTTGTTTTCCTCAAGACAGTCAATTAGATAACATCTGTTTTTTGACAACTGTTTATGAAATTTTCTCCATAATCTTTAATTTCAATTGTGTTATCATATTTTTCTACACAAACACTCATTTTCAAACAACACCAGAACAAAAAAAGGTAATGTCTTCTAGATACTCTTAGCAGAAAGATATGGAAGTCTAATTTTTGTGGTCCATTCTGGGAATCCTCAGAAATAGGTAATCCAACAAGAAAAAGAGCGACAGCATAAACTAATTGGAGTCACCTCCTTGTTTTTGCGCCTCTGCAATTATGTGTAAAGCAAGAGTTGTTTTTCCAGAAGCCTCTGGACCATATATCTCCACAACACGTCCCTGCACGGAGTGAACAATAAGGTCAAAAGAAATTAATAGTGATACAAAGTAAAACAGAAGCTAAATGTTTCAAGAGCAAAACAAAATCTTTTCTTTTGCTGACCCATTCAGACATCGTGAAAAACAATTATTCAGAATGAACAGGCACAATCTATAATAGTTATAGCTGCTCTTAGTTGATGTCCCAATTCTATTGACAAAAATCCTTTCTGCAGAGTAATATTGTAGACGTTGAGTCCACTTAAAACAATAATTTTAAACGGTTATCTGGCTCTGCAGAATAAGAAACAAACAAAATTTTGAACCTTTGGAATTCCTCCAATCCCAAGTGCGATGTCCAACGCAAAAGATCCTGTAGACACCACAGGGACTTGTTTGACAGGGGCAGTGCGACCAAGCCACATGATAGAACCTTTTCCAAATGATACAGTGATCTGATCCATTGCCTGCTTGAGAGCTAAATCTTTCTTCGACAAATTCTCCTCGCCCGAGTCAATTCCATCTGACTTGGATTTCCTTCTACCTTCCATATTAACAAATGACTCATGTTCAATAATGAACTAATGAATCAACAAACAGTTTTCAACTGCATTTTCAGCGAAAAATAAATCCTCTCAAGCAGGGCAACACAAGCTCCACGGAAAATTTAAAACAAAAACAAAGAATAAAATAAAACCAGAATCTGACTAATTATCTGAAAGAACTATAATTCAAGACCTCATTCGAATGGAAGGATTGCAAAGGAGAAAAGCATCAAGTGACTGTCAAATTAAGGATGAATAAATTCAATCGCGATATGTAAGGATATGCTAAGTGGAAGGCTAAGATGGGCAGAAAACTTGCATGGTCCGAGTGCTACACAACGCAATTTACTCTAAAAATAGTGGCAAAAGTGCAGCTGCCACATCGCTAAAATGATATCCAAAAAGAGTAGTAGTCAGGTTTTGGTTTCAAGTGGTGCTGATAACGCGCTAAATCCTACAAAAAAAATAATAATAAATAAAAACTTTACATTCCAAACATAGTTTTTCTTGTTCATCAAAATGATCAGCAGGCAAAAGAAAGATACATAACCTAAATGCAGGCCAAAATAACAGGTAAAGCAAACGTTGTATACAAACAAAAATCATTCAAGAACACGAACAGGTGGCACCTTTAGAAGAAAAGTAAGAGAGCTGAATGGAGGATGCCCCCAATAAGCCCTTCCTAAAACTCTGCAAAACAAAACAAACAACAAAACTCCATGTAACATGAGCCCAGAGAAACAAAAGACTACTAGAAAGAATTAAGTAATTCAGAAAAACAATGTCAGAACTAGTATGTATGTGTATGTGCGTGTGTTGATTACCTGAGTGGGAGGTTGCAGAAACAGAGAACGTCTGAGAGTAGAAGCATTCCGGAGAAGCCTCGCCATCAAAAATTGAAACCCGAAAAAAATAAAAATAAATAAAAAAAAAACTTTTCACAGCGGGGCCCCTCACTTCACAGTGACCCTCAGAAAAGAATGAGGAAAAAGGGAAAGCTGCTAAATCATTTTTCTGAGGAATCAAAAATTTTAAAGTTGTTATTACCAAAAAAAAAAAAAAAAAATTTTAAAGTTGTTAGTATTCATGTGTACAAATATGAGAAGAAGAAGAAGAAGTAGTAATAATAGTATGAACGAAAGTTTATGTTTTAGGGTTTTAAGGAAAGGAAATCTCCCTCCTTTTTCAACTCTTTAATTCTTCGTTCGCCGCAGCGGAGCCGGCACTACCTCGGAGTCCGGGACGATGAAGAAAATGGAAATGAAAAATTTTGGCGATTACTAATTTCTTTCTTTTTTAGTTAGTACAATTAAATTAATTAATTGAACTTGAACGCTGTTTATCAGCGCAGCTCAACATCGGGCCAAGTTTCTACTTCGAGTCCAATGGGTTCAGCGAGTGGACTTCTTTCCAGTAAACCTGAATCTGGTCCAGCCTACATTTAGGATTTGCAGTGTTTTATAACCAAACATCTTCGGCCCAAAACCTAGATATCTCAGCTTAAGCATGGGCGGGGTGGGAGGATTTGATCTGGATCACCTGTGAGTCTAAATTTTTCATGGAGCATTGCCGTGTTTGATTTCTTTAGTTGTAAATAATTTCGCGCCACCTGACATTTTATATATTTATGCACATGAAATTAAAAATAGACAATAGATTGGAGATTATATATCACTAAGGAATTTTTTATTGTGTTTGCAATTTTTCTTTAACATTTACCTAGACCCACCATAAAGAACCCAAAAAACAAAGGTATAACTGAATTGCACCAAACAACTTTGAGAGAGAAATTAAACAAACAAGCGGGAACCAGTAAAAGGTTAAACAATTAAAACTCTATAACTTCACTTTAAAAGTCAGAGATTCGAATCCTATTCACACCAATTCCTCACCTCTATTATAGTGTAAGATTTATCCAAAAAAAAAAAGGAATATTTTTCATAATATCAGGGAATAGCTCATCTAAATTTCGTTATATCATTGACAAATACCGGCTACCGGCCGCAACATTTATCTTATAACTTGCTTGCAGCCATAGGAAACCTCCCCAACCCCGGAAAATAAAAAAATAAAAAAATAAAAAAACCCAAAAGCTGGAAAGGCCAAAAATCTCCGGTGCAATTACTCACATCCTAGTCAAAATGATAGCAGTCATTACTAGGCGCCAATCTGTGGGACACGGCAGTGAAATACACAAGGTTAATGATTTAAATTATCATAAGTTCACTGAAGCTAGTATTTGTTACCTCTTAGTTTTCTTTCTCAACATTTAGATTTACCAGTAATGAAGCACGTGCGTTGCACGTGAA
Organism: Mitragyna speciosa; assembly: GCA_024721245.1. Lineage (NCBI taxonomy): Eukaryota > Viridiplantae > Streptophyta > Magnoliopsida > Gentianales > Rubiaceae > Mitragyna > Mitragyna speciosa. Next base: position 23,126,067 of record CM045556.1, on the reverse strand, counting down.
TATGATGCCCTCTTTCTTTAAAAAAAATTGTGGTTATGAGAAATTTAATTATTTTATAAAGAAATATATTAGAAACAAAGTGAATGAATTGAAAAATATTAGATTAACTTCTACATTCTTTTCAAAATCCTTGATATGTGTTTTGACAGTGTGATATTATTATAAAATATTTTTAATAATGTAATAATACGTTAGATGAATCATAAGTGTATGGGAATTTTATTTTTATTTTGAAGAGTATGCCCAAAAAAATTTTGAAAAATTTATAGTCCAAAAAAGAATAAAATGTTTAATCAATCAATTCAAAATTGTACCACTTAGAGAAAAATTAGGAAGTATTTTGCAAAAAATTCAAGAACAATTCTTAAATTATATACAATGATCATATGAATACTTCATTTTTAAGTAGTTTTAAAAGGCTTTTTCAATAGCGTATATACATGCCTCTCGATACATTAAGAGAACTTCATAATATTTCTAAATTAAAGAATTCCCATTCTCTTGGACCACCAAAAAAATGAATTATGCCTTCTTTTAAAACAGTAAACATTTCACTTCCTAAAACAATTTAAAATATGTGAGATGATGCTATTTGAATGTGTTTGGGTGCACAAAGTAAGTTACTTCTCAAAATTTAGGAAATAATATGTTTGACTGAACTCAATATTCTTCCTCTTATATTAAATAAGTCACATCTTTGTTCTACTGAATTTATTTTATTAATAATAAAAAAGGATAAATTTCAAAAACTACACAAAAGATACACTTTAGGAGAGTTTACTTAATAAAATTCGTAACTCTTGATCATCATAGGTACATTGGACAGAGTCACATTCTTTTTTCGATTTAAATTTTATTGCACGAATAGTCTAAAAAATAAAAGATAAAAAGAACTTAAGTAAGAGATAATATCTAATTGACAACTCTTTCTCTAACATTGCATGAAGTCGCATTTTTTATTTAATTAATTTGTATATAGTAAAAAAAAAGGATAAATCTTCTTTTTTCTAAACATGTTAATGGTTATTTAAACGCGCATACATAGCCGTTTGGAAGGTGCAAGTTTTAAACTGAGATAATTTACATGTAATTTTATTTTAAAATATAATACTTCTTGGATACTAAAACTTTATATAATTTTTGAATACCATGCTAAATTGATTATCTATTATTCTTTTCTTAAAATAATTGTTGTTGAAATTTATGGTTTGAATTTGAAGTCATAACCTTAAAACTTTTAAATTTTTTATTTAAAGCTTTGCAGATAATATATAGCTGGCATTATGATAAATCAAATCTATTTTATGTTCAAGTATCATTATACTTAAAAATTTATATTAAAAGTTTTTTATTTACAAAATGATGTTGTTAAAAATATTTTGAAGTTCTTTCTCTACAAATATTAATGATTAAACTTAAAACCTATTTACTTTATAATGTATTATCAATATATCAACTCAAATGGATACTTGAAATCCCATACATCTTAATAGTAATTATTAATTTGGTGAAAAAAACTTTGTTTAATATGTGTAATATTAGATTCTAAAAATAATTATTTATTTAACTATATAGTTATAAATAAGATACATATTTTTTCCATTTAGAATTCAGGTTCTTTATTCAATTAGTGTGTTTAGAATGGTGAATTTTCAATTATAGTCATTTGCGTGTTAGACATTTAACATGGCTGTAAAAAAACTTAAAAAGAATTTGACAAAATTAACTTAGGTGCCGTTTGGTAAAACTAAAATCTGAAATCTGAAGTCTGAAATTTAAGTGCTGAAATTATTAAGTTGCCGAATTGAAAAAGTTTTACCTGTTTGATAATTAACTGAATATATGCACTGAATTTAAATGTTTCCCTCATAAATATAATTATTTTATCTTTAAAATTTAAAATAATTTATTAATAATGTATATGAGAATAAAAGATATTGTTTGTTTGTGAGATAAGGATAAGTGTATTTATGTATGAGAATGTGTGTGTGAGAGAGAAATTATGTGCATATATGTAAAAATGTATGTAAATATGTAAGAGGAGAAAAATTAAAATATGTGTACTGTGCACATGAGAGATAGAAAATGTATATGTGAAAGTACGTGTATGTGTGTGTAAAAGTGTATGTGCAAGAAAGTATGTAGAAGTGTGCAAGAGAAATTATGTGTGGGAAGAGAGAGAAAGAATGGAAGAGAATGAATGTATGTGTATGTGTGTGTGAGAGAGGAGGAGGAAATATGTGTATTTGTGTGAAAGTGTTTGTGAGAGAGAGTGTGTGTGAAAGAGAGAGAGATCGCACATGTGAGAAAGAGTATGTATATGTGTGTACATAGGTGAGTGTGTGAGAGTGAGCGTGTGTACGTGTGTGTGTGTGTGTGTGTGTGTATAATAGAGGGATGGGAAGAGTATCAAAATTCAGCAAATTAAGTGACAAATTTTCACTTAAAATTTTGTACACAAATTAAATAAGTGCTTAATGTATTAAGTAATAAATGAATTTTGTTATCAAACGCACTGAATTCAAAAAGCTCTTAATCCATTAAATTTCAGCATTAAGTTGTTTTATCAAACACCTCCTTAGTTGCCTTCTAAATGATGCAAACAATCATTTTTTTTTATGTGAAAAAAGATCCATTGCAATCAAGTAAAATTGTTTTCTTTCACTGATATGGAAAACTCCATTTTTGTACAAGTATATCATTTAGTATCTTATTGTATTCATTTATGAAATCGACTTTACAAATGTTTGTTGCGTATTTTTATATTTTTTAAATCCTTGTCTAATTGAAGAAGTTTTGTTCAAAAAATGAAATAAAAGGGGTTCTTTCACAAATAAAATTATGAGTCAACGTTAATAGTACTCTTTGAATTATTTCTCATTTTCATTTTGTAAAATCATACATCTTGTACTATTTTTTTGTTATAAGTGCTCTATCTATTTTAAATTTTACATTAAAAACATGTACCTAAAATTTTTTCATCCTTCATAGATTGTTAAAGTCAATAGTTATGAACCATTTAGATAAGTATGTAATTTGTTGTTTGAACTTTGAACAATGTATACAATTTTTTGAATTATTTCATCAATAACCAAACTTTAGCTTGGCATGGATAAAATAAAATAAAATAAACTTGCTAGCGGAGTGCTTATTTATAACCCAAATTTTAATATATTATTTTTGAATTATTTCATCAATCACCAAAACTTTAGCTTGACATAGATGTATTAAAAAAAAAAGACAAAAAAGAACTTGCTAGTAGGGTGCTTATTCATAGCCCAAATTTCAATATATTATTTTTGGAAACAACTTATCTGTTAAACATAATACTGTAATCATTTAATAAAATTTAAAGCTATGTTATATTTTATTAACGTAATTTATTACAATTTAGTACTTTGCTTGTTTTCTTAGAATCTATAGTGACATTTTTACGAATCATCATCCTTTGGTTTTTAAAAAGTCAAAACTAACTTATGAACAAATGTTAAAGTTTATTGGTATTATTGGTGTTTTGAGGATTGAATTGAAGGGGAGGTAAATGGTTTTTGTATGGGAAATTATTTTATTTTAATTAACAACAAAAATTAAATTCAATGAAATTCACAAAGGAATGTAAAGAGTTTATGACTCTACTACAATTAGAACACAATTAATATGATAAAATAGCACATGAGGGTATTTTAGGCATATTTGAAAACTAACACTGTAAAGTGCAAAGACTCCAAGACTCACCATACTTTTAAAGAGAGAATAGATAATATTTGGAAGAATTTAGCATTAGCCACCATAATAAGAAACCATCCCTGATAACTGCTCAGTCCACAAATTCCAAACAAGCATGCTCAACTATAACCTTGCATAAATCTGCATTCCTGATCCGGGGACATGAATAAAACATAATTACGTATAGGATCTAACTCTTGTTCACTTGATACAAGCACCATTCCAGGATTAGAAAATCGCTATGTCGGCTTTCTCAAAACAAACTCCTGGAGAGAAAGATGCAGTAATGACTACTCTAATATGGCTACATAGCTATACTTCAATGTCTCGCTCAGCATCAGAATCCGACAATTTCCATGAACATCCCTAACTTAACTATCTGACCATGACATCCCAACGCCAGAAACAACAAAGAATACAAACCAAGAAAACAGAAAAATGAAGAAAATGGATTCTAATACTGTTCATATGATAGCATATGATGATCCAAGCAGAACACACAAAATTGACACCACAACTCCTCTTAATTTGCAATAACAATTGGTGCACACCTCCAGCCAATCCAGAATCCCAAAGCAAACAATGAAACATTACTGCTGCTTACATTCTGGAGGTCTCTCACCCTGCTGACCATCGCCAATTGGTGCTCTTCCACTCTTCTACAATTTACCGCAACACACAAATCATCAACACTAAACATTTATACAAAAAAACCACAAGGGTAACAAAGAGACTCCAAGGAAAATAGACACTAAAATCACACCTCTAGTAATGCTGACAAGAGAAAAAATTGAAATGCAAGTTATATACAGTACAGACATGTGACAAGAAAATCATCACAACTAAACAATTATCATTGTGCTAAACCAATTTATCACTTCAGTTAGATTCAGCAGAAGTTCTAATTTAGGTACCTTCTTCCTGTTCTTGGGTTGATCATCATCCTCATCGTCATCTTCATCGTCATCGTCTTCCTCCTCGTCTTCGTCATCTTCCTCATCATCTTCATCAATTTCTTCATCTTCATCATCTTCCATTCCAGCAAACTCATCCTGGGCAGCTTCCCCAGTGTACCATGAGACAGCATGAGGGATGATTTTATCTCGAATAGTAGAACTGCAGCAACAAGAATGATAAGCATCTAGCTTCGTTGAAATGATAAAACATGAACCACGTGCAAAGAAAATTAAATCTTTGGTACCAGTTACAGGTTCAAAAATTAAAAAGAACCATATATATACAAAGTTTCAAGTTCTTAAGAAAGGTATATGACTTCATAACTCACCCAATCTCATAATCTTGTTCCATCAAGTTCTGCAGCTCCTCAGCCTGCTCAAAATCATAAGAATACAAGTTAGAGGATGAGAAGAGGTTCTCCTTTCAAGCATACAAGTTAGTTGGCTTACAGCATCTTCATCAATGTCATCATCATCCTCTGGGACTTGTGGTGGACTAAAGAAGTTAAAGAAACTTTCGCACTGCTCAGTTTTAGTTATTGGCTTGGCATTCTTTGAACCCTTCTTAGGCTTCTTCTTAAGGATTTTCTGAGTCAAGCACTTTCCTGGGTACCAATCTATTTCCGTCCTAGAGGTAAGACCCAAAAACAGAAGTTAAATATGAGACAAGAATGTTGTAATAACACTGAAATTGAAAACCATTTACAAGGTAAATTCCGACTTACCCTATTGCTTTCTCTAGAATAGGCTCATCTTCATCAATCATGTGATATGTTTTAGTCAGAACAGAATTCTTGAAGTAGGAATTGGTGTCAAAAAAGAACTCAAGCTTAAAACCCTTTGGATTATCAATCCTTGTCCACTTTATATCTTTGAGAACCTTGAGAGCTGCTTCATCACGTTCAGAAATCTGGCCCAGATTTTGTCATAACTAATAGTTTAACATAACAGGACAGAAAAGGAGAACAGAGAAAGAATAGGATGCTTGAATGACTAACCTCGTCAGCAAGAACCTCATTATTCTTCATTGCAGTTAGCCAGAAACTGGGAACACCTTTCTCTACATAAAAAGCAATGTCAAACTACATAATGGACAACCAAGCAACAAACTTCAAGCTAGCAACACAATTTACCTTCTGCAGACTTTTCATCCTCTTTTGCATCCTCAGCTGTTTCAGCTGTAGCCCCTTCAGCTTCAACAACTCCGTTCACAATATCATATCTCTGCACATAATAAAAATTTCAGATAACAAGGAAATTTGACTTTAAGCCTGAAATTATATGGAACTGGCATCCAAAGATACCATGCTAACATATAGCCCACCTTAGCGTAAAGTGGTTGATATAGCTTCTGATACTTGGCTTCAAGTGCTGCCCTCTCCTCAAAAAATTTTGCCTCCAATTGATCATGTTCACTCTGTTGAATTTAAGTACACAGTATTTTAATACAAGGGCCAAACGTTTCAAATCCACAAATCCAACCAAATCATTTCAACACCAAGAAAGGAAGTAGCATAAAAATCAATATACTAAAACCACATGTGATTTCACAACACAACAGACACCAGGCAACTAATACAGTTTAGACATCAATTGTAACAGATAGATAAACTAAGACCAACTTTTTGATGATTACAGACCCCAACTAGATTTGTTTATTTAATTCCAAACTCTTAGGAAGGACTTGGTTCTTTATAAAATGGCTAGGAAATAAAAGAAAAGTTTAAACAACTATGGATATGCAAAACTTATACCTACAAGCAGACCAAGCTTTGAAAGGCAAAAGATTGTTGGGATATGCATCCGATTTGGAAACTTCACACTTTTAAGTGAGAAGAGGAAAATCATCTTTTCTCAAAGAGGTTGTGAATCGTGAGTCATAATAAATCATCAGCGGAATCATTTTTTTTTTTACCAGAAATATCATTTATAGAAGAGCAAATTCAAAATTTTCCAATGTCCCCACAGTTCACAATATATAAGCTAAAAAACACATATGAATACTTTACATACTCAGATATACATTTTCTGTATTTGTTTTATACAAAAGGCAAAAAAAAACCAAGGATAAATTAGGTATTCTAATATGCAACTAGCTATCAAGCATTATATGGCTGGAATAAGGCATTTTATGACCCAAAGGGGCAACAGAATGATCATTTAACATTCTGGCTGGAATAAAATATTTTATGACCCATATGGGCAACAAATTGATCGTATAAACAATGAGTTAAATTCAGCTCTCCCCCCAATAAACCTAGACCCAAATTAATCATTGACTGGAACACAAGACAACTCATCACATACCAGAAGCTGATATCGCATCATAAAAGCCACAAAAAACTACAGGACACATTTGCACGCACAACCAAAAATCATAAGCACCCACTGCGCTATGCTGGTTTACATTCATATATATTCATATTCAGCAGCAATCGAGATAAAATCACATGCCTGAATCTCCCTAAGAACCTCAACACGTTTCCTGACTACCGGGGACAAGTTTTCGAGCACGTCCGAATGCTTCCCAGTAAGATCCTGAAGCTTATTCTGCATAAGAAAAAAGTATAATCAAGTATTGCACACCATCACCTCAACCAACCCAAGAAACCCAAGAAAAATCAATCACAATCAAATCCAATCTAATAATTACTCAGGGACCTTAATAAAAGGTATATTCGAAAAACCCAAAAAAAAAAAAAAAGAAATTAACTTACTTTGAGAGCATTAACAAGGTCTGCTCTATCCTCAGCGTTCAAGCTAAAAAAGGCAAAGAAAAAAAAAAGTTAAAATAAACAACAATCAGAACCAAGAAAAGAAAACCCATCAATAAAATAACCAGCTAATGTTACTAATAGTTACTAGGATGAAGGAGGGTTTAAGAGAGAGAAGAGGAAAAAGGGTTCTAGGTAATACCTGAGGTGAGATCGGAAACGTTAAAGTTGTCTTTGCTGTTGCTCATTTTTGCAGAAGATGGCCGACTCTAGACAGGGAGAGGAGAAACCTAAAACCCTAGGAGAAGATTAGATGAGAAGTTGAGAAGAGAGGGAGGCTAAAAAGGGATAGAGGGAAGATATATATGGATGGATGAATGATGATGAGCTCAGCAAAAGCTAAAGCTAAAGGGGCCTCTTTAATGCACACTCACTCCTTATTTATTTATTAAATGTTGGATTTTTATCACTTCACGCCTTTAAATTGTATCCAAACTATTAATTTAATATCTAAAGTTAATTTTTAATCACTTAAATCTATTAGTTGGGTCAAAGTATATAATTAACCATTTTATGACAAAAATATCATTTTTTTCATGTTTAAGTATAAAACAACGGTTAAAAGTCTCTTCTCTCTTATATTTTTTTAAATTATTTATAAATTTCTTGTTTCAATATCTTGCTCAAAACATCGCAAATATGATGAGATAAAAGTGTGAAATTTTATTTTTAGTTTACATGTTGCAAAGATAATTTTAAAAATAAAATTTTATACCTACTCTATTACAATATATATTTTTCTCAAATTTTTTTGTTAGTAAAGTTTTTTTCTTCGATAATCCTTTTGTTTTTGTAAAATTTTAAACTATGAGAACGCACATGTTTTTTTCGATTGATTAATACTAAAATTTATGATAAAAGAAAAGCTAATAAAAAAATAGTACTATCAAGAAAAGTGACTATATCGTTCGATTTTTTTTTCCTTTTTTGTATTGTTTCTTACTTATTTTTATCTCTCCAATTTATAAAGGGCATTTTTAAAAGTAAAATTTATTTTTTTAGAATTTTATGGGTATTTAATGAAATTTATTTTTTCGAGTTTCATGAGCATATTTGTCCCTTCATAATTAAATTAAATCTAAATATATTTTTTTATATGATCGTTAGTTTGACTGTCAATCTAAGGAGTTAAGTGACTAAAAGTTAACATTAAAGATTAAATTAATAGTTGGTGTATATTTTAAATGAGTAGAGTGATAAAACTTTCATAGTTAAATTGGACCAAAATATGTCTTTTCACATGACCTTTAATTTAACTGTTAGTTTAACTGTTAGTCCAGGGAGTTAAGTGACTAAAAAAGTTAACGTTAAGGACTAACATAATAATCAAGGTATAGTTTAAGGCGGTAATGTGATAAAAACCCTTAAATGTTTTTAATTGTACATATCACCAATTTTAATATTCTACCATTTTCAAATCGAATGTTTTTATTTGATCTAAAATGATCCCAGTTTTGATATTTTATTTTACAAGTTAAGAGATGCTTTAGTTTGATTCGGTATCACTGCATTTTTAATATTTTTCCTTTTTACATTAAATATTTTATTTTGATCTAAAATAATCGTTTCTTCTTCAACATTTTATTTTAAAAATTAAATATTTTATTTTGACCTTACACGACTATTAAAAGGGATATAAGTTGATTTTGATAGTTCAAATAAGTAAATAACTTGTGGGATTATATCTTATGAGTTAAATAACATGTGGATCTACTCATATTTAATAGTACAAAAAATGTTTTAAAATGGATCAGATTTGTCTTTAACATTTGATATTATTTGATACGGATTACAAAGTCAAAATGTCAGGTAAGATTTAACTCGGAACAATGGGTTGCTTTGTAACTTGCTTTGGGCCTCATTTCTTCGACCCTTTATTTTCTGTCCGCCCCAAAAACCTGGCCAGCATACACCTGAGCTGGGCTCCATTTATGTTGGTAGGTGTATTAGACAGTATTAATTTGGCAGTGTTCTATCCCTTTCTCGATTTATTTCGCTTTTCCTTTCTGGATTTGTTATTTTATCCGTACTTAATCTCAGTCCTTTTCTTTTTTAATTTCTGTTTTGGCTGGTGGGTAAAGGGTGACAAATTATTCCAGTTTCAAGGAAACTCTCCAACGTAAATTAGACGATAAATCGGATATTTAAGGTATTCAGCTGTCTGAGAAATAAAACTTTGTGATAATGCTGGCGGTTCTAGAAGGAAACAAGTTGAAAAACACCGGATTTTACAAGAAATAAGGTTAGGACGGCATCAATAACATACGTTTTTTGTCAACTAACTTGATAAATTGATAAGATACCACCAAATTTATAGACTTGAAGATGTGATCATAAGCTGCTAGTACTATTATTTTCCAGTTCTATGCTGTATATTAATAACATCTTCATGGAAAAATGATACTACAATAAACTGGCTAGTCAGCTCAAAGAACTTCTCCAATTTCTGAAGTAATATCTTATTGTTTCTTGAAGATAATTGCAATTTGCAGAGAGGATCAATTACCACCAGTCAAACGTGATGAGGAGTATTCCAAGGCTTTTTTTCTTAACTGTGCTAAAAGTTGAATTGTGTGAGGTTTAATTTGTTAATAAAACTAGAATTGGCTGGCTGTGCTACGCCCAGCCACTGCCCACCAGCTGTCTTCATTTTTTTTTTTTTTTTGAGAACACAGATGTCTCCAGTTTTTTTTTTTTTTTTTTCACTATAAAATCTCTACAAATCTGAAACCAAAGTTGTAAGCATATTCATTACTCATCGACCTATCCATATGCTTCTTGCATCTCCAACATACCAGAGGTATTGTTTGTGCCCATGATCCAAGAATAATGGTTGCCGCAGCAGTGGCTCATTTTTTATTTACAAATGCATCAAGTTTCACCAAGTAACAAATTTGCATCCGCAAAACAGATTAACTAGAGGACAAATGACTTTAAAATTCACATCCACTCCAAGCTGAAAATTTGAGGAACCTGGATGAGGATGACAGATTATGCGGCACCACCATCAATAACAGTAACTGAATTGAGCTCATTGTTTTCCTTCTGCTCATTTGAACACACTTCAGAGAAAAAAAATATAATAGCAGCTAGAATGGCAAAGTATGCCATAGATCTTAAAGATTGTGTATTGCAGGAAAATAGTTTCCCAGTGTGGATCAAAAAGATCTCACAAGCTTGAGACATGTGTATTACTGCTTTCAGATTAATATAATGTTGACATTTTTTGACAAAAAAAATAAAGAATAAAAAGAAAATAATTCAAGCACTTGCAATACAGCATCTAATTCTTGCTTAGCAGCAATATTCACCTGCAATACTCAAATTTCATTATACCAACGATAGAATTTCTCAACAAACTTCACCAAAAAAAAAAAAAAACCACATCTAAAAAAATGCGATTAAAAATAAAAATTAAATTAAATTAATCCCGAAAAATTGATAATTTGTCCATGAAAATTGGCAATTCATTTTATCTCGTAAACCAGGCGGGTAAAAAATCGAAGAATTGAAGACTTTCGACAAATTGTCAACTTCATGCAAGGAGAGAAAAAGCAGAGAGAGCAAGGTAAAGAGAGAGGAAGGAAAGAGGGTCTTATCAATCTCAATAAATACAAAACTAAGTTAAAACAAGCATATACTAAATGATTTTTCAGTCATAAAGACAAGTACGTAACTAACAAGAGCTAAGAAATCAATATCTCTCAATCTTTTCTTTAACTTTCACGTGTTAAGGCAAGTTTGTGGGCAAATAACATAATGAAAGAGCAAAGAGAAGATTAATGATACAAAAAATAGAGAAAGTTACACAAATTGACAGCCAAAGGTCCTAAGCAACAAGCTAGATAAAATTAATTACAGTTGCAAGCCCCTGAGATATCTATGACTGATACAAAAAGATATTGTCACACATGCTATAACAAAGTCACACATGCTATACAACATTTTGTGAGAATCAATAATAAGTTTCAAGATGTTGTAGTCAAGAGATCCAGTATATAGGTTCTATTACTGCTTCCTTAGGTGACACTAAAAGAAGAATAACCACAGGAAAAATAGAAAACCCTGCAAAAAGCACATCATGAAGACAAACCTAAATAAAAAAAATTCCAAAACACTAAGGATGAAGCAATAATTAGAGGGGGAAAAAAACTAGATCATATATAGATTGAGAAATAAACCCCAGAAAACTAAAAAAGTAAAATAAAAAAATTCAAAACACATCAAGAAGACAAACCTAAATAAGATTCTGATAAGCAAGCAGAAATTGCACCTTGAAAACTCTAATCTTGAAATATAAAAACAGTATTTCATCCAAGAAATAGTACTTAAATCCAAGAAACCAAAAGACCATGCAATAATTGGACCAAAAAAGAAGAAGATGAAACCTCAGATCATGCAGAGATATTAAGCGAACAAACCTGCAAAAACCAAGAAAGGCAAAAATGCTAGGAAACCTGCAAGATAACAAAAAGCAAAGGGAGGCCACAACAGTCAGAGGAGGAGGAAACTTAGCAAGGTAAAAAAATTAAAAAAAGAAGGAAAAGAGGGGAAAAATAGAGAGGGCTCAAGCAAAAGCAGGAGGTGCTTTTGGTAAAGGCCTTTCTCTACCAAAGCTTTTTTGTGGCGTCCAAGGAAGTTATGGAACCCATTCAAAGGATTAAAATTTGGTCAAAAAGGCTTGGTGATTTTTGGGAGAAAACCAAAGTCTGAAGTAAGTACAATTTTTGATGAAAAGAATAAAGGCAAGAATAGGTGAGTCAGAAATCTGCTGAAATCAAGCTAAAAATCCGAAACAAGATTTGGGCATGAGGGTGAGAGGTCGTGGGTGGTGATTGTACAGGGTGTAGGACAACGGCAATCTACAGTGGGGAAAAGGATGACACAAGCAAGTTGCAAACAGGAGGATGAAAAGACGAGCAAAGCCTTCAAACAGTGATAAACTGTTCATTAAGCGAGTTCAATTGAGAAGGCAATCCGGTAAAATCACGCGAAAAAAGTTGTACAATTACGAAAAAGGATGGAAAGGTGGATTTTTGGTGGAGTACTGGAACCTGAAAAGAAGGGCAAAAAATTCATTTCGGAAGTACGACTCTCAATTTTCTCTCTAGGATGTTGCCACGTGGCTCTCTCCATGAGCCTGTCTACTACCTTTTTATATAATAGGTAGAAATTGTAACTAGCTAGCAATATACCCTTTTTATTAGGTTTGTCTTTTGGGTGCGATAGCAAAACCGTACAGCATGCAGGAGGAAGCTTTTTTTTAGTTTTTTTACACAGAAAGGTGGTAGCAGATGGGAAATGGAGCCAATGGCTGCTTGTCCATCTAATTAGTCCGTCTTTGGATTCTCACATATATAGGCATTCCAATGATAGAATTTTTGTAGGCAAAGATGAGGAAGGGGCGTCGATTTAATGCAGCACAGGGAATTATATTTGAAACCAGAGAAAGCATCTGCATCTGAGGGATTTCTCAACATTCAGAAATGCATTCTGTATAGCCCTCAACTTAAATAATAAGTAATTGAATCAACTACAAAGTTTTGCATCTTACCACAAGCAAAGATTTGTACCTAAAACAGACCCATATAGCCAAGTTCTGTTCTCATGCAGCAAAGCTCAACTTGGCTTCCAATTATACAAATAATACAAAGAGAGGAATAACCCATATAGCCAACCTCACAAGATGGATATATAGGGCAGGATATTCCGTAAAGCTTGGTGTATTATCAACAAAAATGGTGATATAACTTTCATTTCTTTTTTATCAACTATTTGATAACACTTTATGTTGCCTCATACAAGTGGGGTGAAACTCCTAATAGTTTGCTGGAATTATCGATTATACATAATTAGGGATGTGGTTCACCGATTCTAATTCTATGTGTGGCTCTTTGATCTTAAATCTACTATTAATTTTTCCTCACACACAATTTGGGTTGTTAGATCCTAAATTTACATTTGATTTTTCCCATCTCCACCTAAATCTTAAGCCGAGGTTGGTATCCCCAACTTTGGCACCAAATGGCTTTATAAATTTCATTTAGAACAATAAATCAAACCAAAAAGCATTATAATCAGCAGAATCATCAATGGAAAAAAAAATAGAATGTAGCTTTTTTTTTTTTTTTGGGTGAGAAAATTAAGACCCAGCCGTTTGCCGCCACACTGGGCTAATTACTAGAAATATTGTGAAAACTAAAATTTATCTAAAAAATGTGTCGATTGAGGTTGGGGTTCCGGATTAAGGGTTGCCGCCAACAACGTTTGGTGGCGACCCAAGCATTTTTCCTTTTTTTTTTATTTAATAGTGTTGCCGCCAACACAAAAAATATTTTCCACTCCAGTCCTCCAAGGACTGGAGTGCAATTTTCCATATTTGTAATATAAAGGCAAAAAAAAAAAAAGAGCAAATAGTGTTGCCGCCAACATGGTTGGCGGCAACAAAACATTTCCAAATTGCACTCCGGTCTCCAAGGGACTGGAGTGCAATTTGGTTAATTTGTAACAAAAAAAAAAATATTATGAAAACAGTGTTGCCGCCAACAAGGTTGGCGGCAACCTGAAAAAAAAAAAAGAATAGTAGTTGCCGCCAACAAGGTTGGCGGCAACTTGAAAAAAAAAAATTCTCATTACCGGCAATAATGTCATTCACTATTCAAAAAATCTGATCGTCCTTATGCATAACTTTCATTTGTCCTTATGCAATGCACGCCTGAAAGGCTGCAAAACCTACATAAAAAAAGCAATGCCTATGAATAGCAATGCCTATGAATTTTATCTTTACGTAAAACTTCACAAATTTCAGTCGAATTGTCAAATCAAATAATTTTACACTGCAATGAATGAGTTTTCTCAGACTTTGAATTTGGATTTTAGCTAGCATACTTTGAATTGAGCAACCGGTTATATTATTTCATTCTATGTTCATTTTATTCATTCAGTTTTCTTCTTGTTTTCGTTTCTTCGTTGCTTCTGTTTTTTCATTCTACAAGTGTTCCTCATTGAAATTTTCACACAATTCTCTCTGAGTTGTTTGTTCATCTTCTTCAATTTCATCTCCATAATCCAGGTTAATTCTTTTTTTTATTCTCATAATATTTTTATGTTTAACGAATGCAGAGCGTGTGAATTAAATGTGATTTCTGATTTTATTTTTGTAATTGTTTTGCAGTTGTCTTGGTTCTTTTGTTCAACTTCAACTTCAACCGCATCAAAATTCCAAGTTAGTTTCTTTTATTCTATTAATAGTTTTTTTTTAATGCTATGCTAGATTTTGTAAGTGTGATTTATTATTGTTTTATGTTTGTAATGTTTGGTAATTTGCTTGAATATGAAATTATAATGTGAAATGTTATTATTATACATCATTGTTGTGGATAAGTGAGCACCCAACTTTGTTGCCATCAAACTGCTAAAGAAACAGACATGTAATAATTCAAATAATCAACATTTAGAAGTTAGATATTAGATTTAATCATGTTTATATGTATATTTAAGGGTTAATTTCAGATAATATAGCTGAAAACAACTAGTGTTAGTTTTTAAAAATAATGTAATTTATAATTTACATTTACAATTTACAATTTATATATTAGAATTTAGGCTCTGGTCTGAAATGCAATTTGCAAATTTGTAACATAAAATCAAAATTAAAAAAAAAAAGAAATAGTATTGCCGACAACCACAAATGTTCATTAATTACACTCCAGTCCTCAATGGACTGAAGTGCAATTTATAAATTTGTAACATAAAATCAAAATTAAAAAAAAATGAAATAGTATTCCCGGCAACACAAATGTTCATTAATTACACTCCAGTCCTCTAAGGACTGGAGTGCAATTTACAAATTTGTAACATAAAATCAAATTTTAAAAAAAAATAAGGAAATAGTATTGCCACCAACCACAAAGGTTCATTAATTACACTCCAGTCCTCAAAGGACTGAAGTGCAATTTATAAATTTGTAACATAAAATCAAAATTAAAAAAAAAAGAAAATAGTATTCCCGGCAACACAAATGTTCATTAATTACACTCCAGTCCTCCAAGGACTGGAGTGCAATTTACAAATTTGTAACATAAAATCAAAATTAAAAAAAAAGGAAATAGTATTAGCCGGCAACACAAATGTTCATTAATTACACTCCAGTACTCCAAGTACTAGAGTGCAATTTGGTATAAAATTAAAAGAATAGAAAAATGCAACATAACAACATAAATGCAAAATAGCAACGAATTTAAGAAATGCTAAAAAACTGAAATTCAAAATTCCCACAGCAACACAAATTTTTTTCTAAATTAGATTGCGGTCCCTATGCAATAAAAAAAAACTAAAAGTATATGATTATAGGTTTTTTGGATTTAATTATTTATTCTGAGATAATTATTTAAATCTTTCATGCAATTATAATGTGAAATGTTGTTATTATACATCATTGTTGTGGATAAGTGAGCACCCAACTTTGTAGCCATCAAACTACTAAAGAAACAGATATGTAATAATTCAAATAATCAACATTTAGAAGTTAGATATTAGATTTAATCATGTTTATATGTATATTTAAGGGCTAATTTAAGATAATATAGCTGAAAACAACCAGTGTTAGTTTTTAAAAATAATGTAATTTATAATTTACATTTACAATTTACAATTTATATATTAGAATTTAGGCACTTGTCTGGAATGCAATTTGCAAATTTATAACATAAAATCAAAATTAAAAAAAAGGAAATATTATTAAATGTTCATTAATTACACTCCAGTCCTCCAAGGACTGGAGTGCAATTTGGTATAAAATTAAAAGAATAGCAAAATGCAACATAAGACTGAAATTCAAAATTCCCACAGCAACACAAATTTTTTTCTAAATCGGATTCCGGTCCCTATGCAAAAAAAAAAAAAAAAAGTATATGATTATAGGTTTTTTCGATTTAATTATTTATTCTCATATAATTATTTAAATCTTTCATGCAATTATAATGTTACTCTTAAACTTTTATTTAATAATATTTATCACCCAATCATAACATAATTAAAGCTTGACTTTAAACTTTTTGTGAATTATCCCATAAACTTCTTGATATTTGCATATTGAAAATATGGTATGCAATGTAGTTTTTGGCGTAATAGGCTAAAAGATGCCGATCGTAATTCAATTATTTTGGGGCGAAAAAATAGTTTCTATCATGAAAAGGTCAATTTCATATGACCCTCCACGATCGAATTGGGTACGAACAATTGGTAGACAAATTATACGATTACATGGGTTTGGATAGGAATTGTTTCAGGTTGGAAGTCATTTATAATTGCTTGGCCCGAGTCCTAGCGATAGCTAGACAGACAGTCCGCTAAGCCCTTTGGTATGCCTTAGGGTAAGGTGGGGTTGTCACAGATGATATCAAAGCCTAGGTTTGACAGAAGTTAGTCTTAAAAGTTAAAAAAAAAAATAATAATGATTAGAAATGAATGATTATTAAGTACATTTAGGATTAGAATTCTAATCGATTTGTCATTGACAAATATAGGTATGGCAGAGAGTGGACATAGGGAGGCATCCCAGCTATCTGAGGTATCCCGGAGATATCAGGGACCTCGCACCAGACCTGTAGTTCGGTATCGAGAGGGACCTGGACATCCTTATAGGATATTTTCTCCTGCTCGTCGAGTGCGTCCCTCTTGTGGTTGTTGGAGAATGTACTCCTACCCTGATTATGTAGTAATTCCCCTTATTGAGGAGAGTAGGCATTTGGGACGTGTGGGTGACACTTCACAGGATCGTATCCATGAGTTGAGGGAGATAGTGCGAGCCCAGACTCAGAGGATTAGGGAGCTCGAGGCTCAGGTTCGGGAGGAGCAGGAGCGAACCGATGCTTTCAGGGAGATAGTTCATGGCACTCAGCCAGCACACCCACTTCCGGGGCTGAGGAGGAGCCCGAGGGGGAGGCCAAGAGCGGGCCAATGGAGTGAGTGCTGCTGGCCATGAATTTTAAGATCATTTTCGTATTATGTAATTTAAGATTTTCACATGTATTTTTAGTGTTGTTGATGTTAAGCGGATTTTGGAAGTCTTGCTGGCCACTGCTATGTATTTTTGTTTCAAATATATAACCCTTAACCCTAAATTACATAATTTTGTTTCAAATTAATTAAAATTAGTTACTTGATAAACTCAAGATTTATCCGCAAAACTTATTACACAGGCGAAGACATTGGAGATGCGGTTGCTCAATCACTCCACATGATAGGGATAGAAGATATTAGATAAACTGAATTATGACAAGGCCTAAGAAATATTTGTATTTTTTAATTAATCTGACTTTAGTTTTTTTTATTCTTATCATCTTTTGTTGTCATATTTTGTTTTTATTGCTTAATTAACTTTTAACTTTGATCAAATCAATTAATTACTTTAATTATACCCGAAATTCTAAACCCCAAATTACATAATTTTGTTGCAAATGAATTAAACCTATACCCTTAAATTATATCTCCAAAACAGGTAATCCAAAAAATTTTAAAATTCGAAAACCTAAATCCTAAACCCTAAAAGATTAACCCTAGATTCTTAACCCTAAATTGTAAACCAAATTCTAAGTTACATAATCTTGTTTTAAATGAATTAAAAATTTATTTATTTGATAAATCCTAAACCCTTATATCCCCAAAACACCTAATTTAGAAACCCTAAACCCTAAAAGTTTAACCTAGACTCTAAATTACATAATTTTGTTGCAAATGAATTAAACCTAAACCCTTAAATTATATCTCCAAAACACGTAATTCAAAAAATCTTAAAATCCGAAAACCTAAACCCTAAAAGCTTAACCCTAGATTCTTAACCCTAAATTGTAACCCAAATCCTAAGTTACATAATCTTGTTTTAAATGAATTAAAAATTTATTTATTTGATAAATCCTAAACACTTATATCCCCAAAATACCTAATTTAGAAACCCTAAACCTTGAAAGTTTAACCTAGACCCTAAATTACATAATTTTGTTGCAAATGAATTAAACCTATACCCTTAAATTATATCTCCAAAACACATAATCCAAAAAATCTTAAAATATGAAAACCTAAACCCTAGATTCTTAACTCTAAATTGTAACTCAAATCCTAAGTTACATAATCTTGTTTTAAATGAATTAAAAATTTATTTATTTGATAAATCCTAAACCCTTATATCCCCAAAACACCTAATTTAAAAACCCTAAACCTTGAAAGTTTAACCTAGACCCTAAATTACATAATTTTGTTGCAAATGAATTAAACCTATACCCTTAAATTATATCTCCAAAACACATAATCCAAAAAATCTTAAAATCTGAAAACCTAAACCCTAGATTCTTAACCCTAAATTGTAACTCAAATCTTAAGTTACATAATCTTGTTTTAAATAAATTAAAAATTTATTTATTTGATAAATCCTAAACCCTTATATCCCCAAAACACCTAATTTAGAAAACCTAAACCCTGAAAATTTAACCTAGACCCTAAATTACATAATTTTGTTGCAAATGAATTAAACCTAAACCCTTAAATTATATCTCTAAAACAGGTAATCCAAAAAATCTTAAACCCTAAACCCTAAAAGCTTAACCCTAGATTCTTAACTCTAAATTATAACCCAAATCCTAAGTTACATAATTTTGTTTTAAATGAAATAAAAATTTATTTATTTGATAAATCCTAAACCCTTATATCCCCAAAACACTTAATTTAAAAACTCTAAACCCTGAAAGTTTAACCTATACCCTAATTACATAATTTTGTGTCAAATCAATTAAACCTAAAACCCTAAACTTATTTCTCCGACATACCTAATCTAAAAAATCTTAAAATTCGAAAAGCTTAACCCTAAACTCTAATTTACATAATTTTGCTTCAAATAAATTAAAAATTAGTTACTTGATAAACCCTAAATTTATCCGCAAAACATCCAATATGCATAATTTTAAAATCCAAAA